>JANHMN010000005.1:47695644-47789963 GCA_030674055.1 Rhabdomys pumilio
ACACACACACACACACACACACACACACACACACACACACACACACACAAAACAGAAGATAGAACATAAATCCCAGGTATAGGCAAGGTTTCATTAAGACAGTATACTTGTAATAGAAAAAAAAAACCTTTAGATTTCATTATAATTTTATTGGTGATTATTACCTCATTCAAGTATTGATAGAAATAAGATCAATAGGATTTTAACCTACATGCACAACAACTCCAATGCCATCATAGCAAAATGTACTTCACAGCAAATCTTAACTATTGCTGTGATAAAGCATCATGACCAAGGCAAGTTAAAAGAAAGTGCTTAATTTGGCTTAAGGTTTTAGAAGGCCAGGTTTCGTGATGATGAAGCAACAGAACAACTGAAAGCATACATCTTGATCTCTACCCACAACTGGGACTTTCAGCAGTCCTTTGAAACCTCAAACCCACCCCTAGTGACATACTTCCTAATCCTCAAACAGTTCTATCAGCTGGGTACCAAGTATTTAAAACTATGAGCCTATGGAGGCCATTCTCATTAGAACCATCACATAACAGAAACTATTTGAAATTTACCTCAAATTCAAATGTTGAACACTGGATGATCTCTACAACTCCCAAGCCCCACATTATTTTGTTTTTTTGTATAATGCTTGCATTATAGCTAAATGTCCCATTTCCTTAGAACTCTGAACTGTCAAGAGACAAGTGACATTTGTACATGTAGGGATATAAGCAATTTACACTGATTAGCTTTTATTATCAATCTGACACAACTTAGCAATGTAGGAAGAGGAAATCATAATTAAGAACTGTCTAGACCAGACTGGTCTGTGGGCATGTCTGTGGAGCATCTCCTTAACTGCTGGTTGATGAGGGGCCCAGAATACTCTGGGTGATACTATCCTTAGGCTAACAGGCATGGTCAGTATATGAAAGGTAAGCAGTGTTCTTCCATGTCTTCTTCCTCCCTCCAGGTTCCTATCTTGAGCTCCTGCCATGACTTTCCACAGTGTTAGATTGTAAACTGTAAGCCAAATAAATTCATTCTTCTCCAAATTGCTTTTATTCATTATGCTTATCAAATCTACAGCAAAGCACTAGGACATGGCATTTTCATTTGTAATATGAATCCATTTGTTAAATCATGGAAAGGTCTTAGATGTTGGAGATTTACAAAAGTTTCAATGTCAATTCTTGTGTGTGTGTGTGTGTTCGTTCCTGTTATGTGGACTAACAATAGTGGATCTCTAGAGGCTTTCCCCTTTTTGCTGTTGTTTTAAGATTACACACTTCCTTTTCTTCTTTTAAAGACCGTAGACCATGAAGTAAGGTGCTTATCATCTGACTTAAAGCTGCCATTCAGTGCATCCGAATGAGAGAAGGTACTCAAATTACTGTTTTGTACCACCACAGAAGAATCACAGCCCTTGAGTAAAATTGCATGAAGGGAGAGTCTACAAACTTACAAATGCTCTGACCTAAAAGAGCAGAACAGCAAGATTAGAAAATTTCTAGAATTATACCCACTACTCTTACCAAGGAAACTCCATCTATAGACATAAAATACCATTGCTTTTTAGAGAATTTCTTTTAATTAAAATCCTCACCCTACAGAGGAGGTCCTTGGTCCAGTGAAGGCTGGATGTCCCAGTGTGGGGGAATTCGAGGGTGAGGAGGTGGGAGTGGGTGGTTGAGTGGGGGCACATCCTCATAGAAGCAGGAGGAGGGGGATGGGATAAAGGGTGGGGGGAAATGGGAAAAGAGGATCACATCTGAAATGTAAATAAAATATCCAAAACAACAAAAAAATTCTCACCCCACATACTTTAAAAGAGACTCACAAAGCATAAAACCATTTAGTTAAGCTTTTTGTGCATTAAAGATTGCCTACACTCTAACTTATGTCGACAATGACAATATGCCTTAGGATTGACGTATTATAAAAACTAAGCTACATAACATGATTTTATTGAACCTTCTTAGATTTTTTTTACCTCAATATCCATGTGTAATTTCTATTAACATTAATGTGCAGATTTATATATGCTCACTAAAGGGTGTGTATTTTCAGGTTTTATTGAAGTAAAAGCAACCAATAGCCACTATTTATTTTTAGGCAATACAGAATTTGAAGAATGGCATAAATTCTTTTTATTTAAAAGTCTAATATTTATTTACTATCTTTCATCTAGAAAACACAGCACTCAAGAAACTTAAACTGATAGTCATAAAATACATAGTAATTGCTTGATGCTCTTAACAACAACAACCAAGTACTTTTTAGGCTTAACTGTGCTACAAAATACAGAGGACAGACAGTACATGACAAATAGCATAGCCAATTGAAATGGAAAGAATAATATTCCTAAATGGAACGTGAAACATACAACAACATTTCAATATTGAGAATTTTTTTGAGCAATGGTGAGAGGTGCTATGCTTTGGAAGAATGGAAGCCTGAAAAGGGGACCATGGGCTAAGCACATTTAGACACTGCTTTCTCCTTTCCCTTTGTTTTTTTTCTGCAACAGATCTCCCTCCTTGCTTGCCTTTTGAGTGGGGATTTACTCAGATCTAGGATTATAACAGGGATTGTTTTGCTAAAAGCTTCATCAGCAAATGAAAACACTACCTTCCTCCTCCCATGCTCCTCTAGAAGTGACCATCCGTTGCTTCAGGAAATAAAGTATATGTGTACCTGATAGGTCACTGAAAAATATAATTTAATTTTACTACTTTAATTACAGAAATCATAAAATGGACTGCATATGCAATAAAAACAGATTATGCAACAAATACCTTTTTTCAGATTGATTCAGGAGTGTTTATGCAGTGGTTTGGCCTTAGCAATGACTAAAATCAGATTTGAGAGCTATTATAAGTAGGCACAGACTGTCCTTACATAACTCGTATTTATATTTATCAATAAAAGTTGAGACTTAAAGCTTGCAGTAATAAATTTGTGGAGAAAGCAGGGAAAATTTATTATCTGTGATCCCTTCTTTATCTCTTCCTATTACATCTGGGACAACTGTAGTACTTAGGTGAAATAACTGAGTCTTAGTGGAGGGCTTTTCTATTTTAAGCACAAGTCATGCATTAGAAAACCCCAAAGTAAAAGATTAACATAGCAAATGTCAGGAAATTAAGCAAATTAAATGATACTGTCAATAGCAGGCAGCACTGTCAAAGGACTAATAACTGCTGTTAAATAGGATCGGGAATGGGTAATAGAACTTTGAAAGTAGATAGAAAAGCAACAAAGACATTTAATGTCAAGACATAAAAGATATGTCGTGCACAATCGGTATTATATTAAACCATCAGACTTTTGATTATTATTTTACCACTTGGATAGCTGACACAGATGGGTACAAATACAAGTAAAACAACTGTGAGATGTTCCAACTGGTCACGTGTATCAGTGTCAAATGTCACTTAGAACTAGTGCTAGCATAAAGAAGATTTGTACCCCAATTCATATATTTATATAATTCCAAAACAAGCATCTTTTCAAAAGGGCAAACAGCAAAAAGTATTCATGATATATAGTCTTTCAAAGCAGGCTTATTATATTTCCTTTTAAGGTATTATTTCTCTTTTCATAAATGTACACACGCCAGGTATCCAGTGATATGTTACACTTGTGGATTCTGTTGTAATTAAGGAGCAAAGAGTCATAAATGGGAGGGGGTTAACTTCATGCTATTTTAGAAAAGTAACATTTATATGATAAAAAATATTACTTCTTTTGTTCTGGTTCAGTCTTGACATTATTAAAGGTGCTAGAAGAGAACACTTTGGAGTACATATTGAGTTCCTCACTTTCATAATGAAGATGTGCTCCTCTGTAATCTAAAATTAATTTAAAGCTAGTGAAGAAGAAGTAATATTCTACTATGTCTGTTTTGTTCTCTCTTATTTAAATTTAACAAGTGGTAGTAGCTTTCGGAACAAAATGCACAAAAGATTTAAAATTAGATGTCCAATTTAAATTAGTCAAGTTTGCCTTCTATTATTTGAACAGGACTTATTTTTCATATTAACTTCTTTGAAAATTACTTTCTTCATAATAAGACTTACTCCTCTATCAAGTGAACCTCAAAAGCAGTGGCCGTTTCATAAACTGTGTTATTCAAGTTAAGACAAAGAAAATGACATGTATGATAAGAGAAGAAAGAGGAATCACCACAGAAAACACAAGCATCAGTGCAGCCTCAGTATTCTGTCTCAAATGCAAGTCTAATAACAGTTCTTCAGTTGCTCATACTATTCTCTGACCAAAATTATGGTTTGTCTTTTTTTCCCTTTGTGTGTGTATATGTATGTGGTGGTGGGTGGGTGGTGGTGGTGGTGGCGGTGGTGGTGGTGGTGGTGGTATGTGTGTGTGTATGTGTGTGAGACAGAGAAAGAGAGAGAGAGAGACAGAGAGAGAGACAGAGAGAGAGAGACAGAGAGAGAGAGAGAGAGAGACAGAGAGACAGAGACAGAGAGACAGAGACAGAGACAGAGATTAGAGTCATTTGCTTTACCTTCATTTTCGCTGATTTACCTCATACAGGGTTTTCTCTATAGCAATTTGACAACTCAAAATGTATTATAAGGGCTGAAGTTAATTGCTAAGCCCCACTTACCCAAGGACAGATAATTTTCTGGCATTCTGGGAGCTGTTCATCTCAGATAATATGTCACATGTTTTAATTTCTATAAATAGGTAGGTTGTTCCACCTGATCAGAGTGTGCTTGTTCACATATAAGGTGGAGGTACATAGGCAGGAAGTATATCAGGATGGGTGATTGCCCCTGATTGGATGGCAGTAGAAACTACCATAGCCTTGTGGGTTCTGCCTTTACTATCACCTGACTAACATAATTCAGTATCATTCTATGGACATACTGGGTATGGAACTGGCCAGTGTTCATCTTCCTGGCCTGTATCAAGTAAAGCTTGCTTGAATTAGACATGAATTTGGTCTTTCTCCTTATAATGTTCAGATTTAACAGTACACATCATATCTAACAGTGACACTACTATGATGGAGTTCATAGACACTGTCATTTGTGTTGTTTTTGAAAGCCTGATTTGCAGTTGCTAATTTATTCACTCCTGTCCTGCGGTTTTTATACTATTGAGCTGCTCTTAAGATGAATTAAGGTGACAAGGAAGCTATATGGTCTTCTACACCTCATTGAGGTTTTCACATCATTGAGAAAGTTAGCATCCCAGAGACCTCACCCAGGCATAAAAGCACTTGCATCTACCTTAAAGCTCAAAGTTACATTGGTCAAAAGAAGCAAGGTGGCATGTCAGCCTGTACAACCACTGCAACTGCAATATTTCTGAAGTAGGACACTCAGCAAAGGGCACAGGCTATTAATGTTTCTAGAAACATCATGTTTAATTCCTTTGTGAAAGATTTAGCAGCTTAGGGGAAAGGTGCAGCTAAAGGGAAAAAAAAACAGTATGAAAGAAGAGCTTTGCAAGGAAATTTGCTTAAACTAATATTAGAAAGAAAATAATTCAGAAATGGTTGCCTCTAATAATCTCCTACCCCAAGGCTAGAAGAAAAGGTCATAGCTAATTGGTACAAAAGCATCTCTGGATACTTAGGAACTGATACCCAGTGATGAATTTCACCCAAACACTACCCTTTACCTGCAATTAAGCCAGGACAGATATCAGAAATTATAGCCACCCCCCACCACCAAGAAACGATAACATGGCACATTTCAAAACTGAACTTCTTTTCTGTTTAAAAACATTTCAAGTCACAATTAACTTTTATAACCCAATGAAGTAGGGGGACAAAAGCATCATAATGGTAGAGAACAAAAGTCAAGTAGCAAAGTAAACTGAAGTCATATAATATTAAAATATTTATTTACGTAATTTCATTTAACACAATCACAATTAAAGACAGTACTTTTCTAGCACCATGCTGGTTTAAGTGAACAGATACATACATACTGCAGAACCTCCCTATAACCTTAATTAGCCTTTATATTAAGAAGAGGAAGAAGGGAAGGAAGAGGGGGAGGAGGAAAAGAAGAAAGGAAAAAAAGTATATGTTTTCCAAATATCAGAGAAATCTGAACATATTAGTTATCTTATAAGGGGCGTACTTTTTACAAATTTTGTTTTATGTACCTAGTAATAAAGACTTCTCCTTAGAATAGAATTTAATTATGACCTGTCCCAGGAGGAATTACCGTTTTATTTGGATGACTTGTGAGAGACAAAAGTAAAATAATAAATCTACCCACTTGCTCATTGAAATCTAGAACTTCTTCCTTTTCACGGAATACATGAATATCTGCCAACCCACAAATGAATGTGTATTCTGAACAGACACCTTCCCTTTTAAAGGTGATGTGTGTGTGTGTGTGTGTGTGTGTGTGTGTGTGTATGTGTGTGTGTGTTGTATCTGTGTGATTTTTAGAGAATAAAATATGCAGACATTCTGTAATTGTTTGTATTAATCATGGATGCAATAGTGCAATAATCTAATTATTCACAAGATGCCTTACTGATTTTCACAAGCATTTCTAGTGATCATAAAGTCACAATGTGAAAATTGTCAGGAGCTAAGAGTTCTGTCCAGGAATTTTTCTCTGTCCCTTTCAAACATCTTTCATTGTCTCTTTTCTACCACCTAAATCAGGATAATTTTGCAGAAAGTAAGAGAGGGCTTGTTTAAAACAATACATATTGTCAGTCTTACCTCTCTATTCAAGGACAGAACAAACAATGCTAGGGCAACTATATTCCTCTGAGTTTTTCTAATTGTTTTAAACTCATGTTCATTGTGCAGAATATAAGATTGAGAAAATGGAGACAAGGAACGGTTTTGTGAAGAAGAGAATGAATGAGGAATGAGAGTAACAAAAATGTTCTACCACAGATTCTGAGAAGGAAGAAAGAGTTGTGCAAGGGACCCAAGAGTACACAGCACAGAGAACACAAAGAGTAAACTATGGAAGCATAAGAATAATGTAGAATACACAGATCTGGGCAGATTGCAACTTGTCTTGCATCTTAGCCTACCAGAAGTTTTCATTCTATATAAGATATGAAATTCATCAATACTATTTATGGTAACTGAAAATAAATATTCAGATTGCCAGATTCGGGAACATTAGCCTTTTAATGTGTCCTTGAAACACATTTCACATAATATTAAACATTTTATTATTACTATTTATTATTTTATTATTTCTAATAGAGATTCAAAAAATCTCACTATGTTGGAATCATATTTTTAAATTTATTTTATTTTTGGCCCATTACTCACTAATGTGCTAATATTCCATCACTAAGTCTGAGCAGTTCCTGGGTCCTCCACATTAGGGTTCTTAGGGACATTAACCAAATCTTTTAATGCTTGCAATTAGTGAATAGGAGTTAATTTAAATTTGCACAAAAATAAAAACTTACATATACATTGTAGAAGTTTTTTTTAAACATCTTTTTTTCCCATTCTCAGCACAATAATGCTTATGGTTGGTCCTAACCCTCTGTTGATATGTTGACAAAGTTACATATAAAAATAAAATGTATTAAGTACTATCATTTTAATGAGCCTGTCACTTAAGGTATTACTGATATATACAATTGACATGTTGTTTCATGTAAAATACATACTAGACTATACATATAGAATTATATTGCTTAACTATAGGGTAGTTACACATTTGAAGATAATTTATCAATTACGTTATTAGGAACCAAAGTAAATATTTAATTTTGTGCAACAGTTATATGTTTATTAATTATCTAGTATTACTTATAATTTTTCAATACAGAAGAAATTCATGCATGGTAGTATTAATTTTCTTAACAATATGAAAATCATCTACTTTTTGTTTTGTTTTGTGTCTCATTCTTTGTGTCCAGGATGTTCCTTTCTGAAAACACTGCAGAGTTGTAAATAATGTATGAAAAAATTCCTTGTTCACTGCCCAGAGATACTGTATTGCTTACCTACAGTGTACCACATCTATGCTAGACAAACAAGGGATCAGGCCACTAAATCTAAAAATCTCAAGTTAAAACCTCCCCAAGTGGAAAGGGAAAATACCATCTTGGATTCCAGAAGGCCTTTCAAACAAACAGCTTAAATCCTTAAGATGCGCCTACATACCAGATTAAAACCCTTTAAACTTCAGAAAGGGCTGTTCTCTTGAGGAATTTAGGGAGAACACTGAAAACAGAATTAATTGCTTAATGTCATCTCTAAAGGCTCACCACTTCTGAATCTTACTTCCTGGTCTTAGAGGGCAGATTAGCAAACACTGATGAGAAGACAATAAAGCAGAAACAAACGGCTGCAACCATCATTCTAATTTTCATTTTTTTTTCTGATGGTAATTCTAATTACTACTTTTGTGGAACAAACTGTGATTTGAAGATGAGAAACAGGTGTCAGTCAAATTCAAGTACAGTGGACATAAGAGTGGTGGTATACAGTTATATTCATTTTTTATCAGGACCTCACTGTTTTTCTTCACTTGTCAAGATTAAACATTACTGAATAGAAGGTCATATAAAGGTACAGAGGACATATACATATACTCTGTTTTCATGGAGTTCCACTCAGGGTGATGTTGATTTCTATTTCTAACAGATAAGCAAAAATGAAATTTCTGTAGAGAACATCATTAGTATCTGCTTAGAACAGTTTTGCATATAAATCAGGCAGAAAGAATTTGAGCTCAAAACTTGTTTCCTAGTGGTCAAAGAATGATCAAGAAAGAGTAGACAACATAGTAATCCTTTATTTCTCACTTCCTTAATGCAAACCTAAATCTTATTAATCAATATATGTGTACATAAGTTGCAAACATAAAATGTAGCTTTCATTGAGAAATGAGATAAGAGGAAGTCAAGAAGAGCAAATATTATACAATTAATATAGTTATATATTTCATCTTATACTTTATATGTAGTTATAAAAAACAAATCTTAAGTACTCAGTCTTAAAAGTTAATAGCATTTTGGAACTCATTGCAATCTGAAATCTATCCTATCTCAAATCCCTATGCGACACCTGTAGTGCCTCTTTAACATAGTCTTTAAAATGGTTTTTAAGGTTACGAATAAATTCCTGACAGTTAAATCCTTTTCTAAAAAAAAATTTAATGGGGTGTTACTATAGTTTAAAATGGTTTCAAAATCATTGTTATGACTTAAAACTAAAATGTCGCCACAGGCTCAGTTTCCATCTTGTGGTGTGTATTCCAAGAGCCTAATCCTACTGGATAGTTGGTAGTAACTGACTACTAAATATTATTTGAATGAATGTTATACTGTTGTTTTCCTCGGTGGTTTTATTACCTTTATTTATCAGAACTTCAACATAATGCACAAGATAATAAGTATGTTATATACTAAACAGGGTTTGGTAGGGTAATATAATATCTACAATTTATAAAATAGAAACTAATGAATTTTATAGAAGAGAGGTCATCTTGGGTGCAAAAGAGCTTAGAATAATTGGCAATCTTAACCTAGCCATACTAAACCGAGAAACATAACATTTTCAAAGAATTTAGTTACCAAGGATTGAGGCTACTCCGAAGTGCTACCTGGGATCTATCACTCACGGGCTTGCCTTTAGAATTTGCCTAATAAAGTAACATCTGATGAGAAGGGCTGTGACTTAAACAGAATGTAGTTCCTCTACAATTCTGTATGGCTATGACATATAAGCAGTGCTACTTGGTGCAACAGGGGTGTACAATTACAGAAGAGAGAGGCATCCTGCCCTCACTTCACCTAACACAACCATGAAGTTCTGATATCATGAAGACATAAGAGTCCTAGTTGTTAGAGTAAGGAGCAGGCATGGGGATAGATGTGTGTTACAAGAGAAATGGTAGTGCATGCTTCGATTTTGTTTAGGAAGTGACTCCTGAGAACATCAAGAAATGCTTCTGATGCCCATTCCCATAGCTGAAGTGCTGAGTGTATAGACGGAGACAGAGCCAGCAAAACTTCTTGGATTTATGTGAAGTGGAGAGGACCGGGAAAATGTGAGCTTTATGTAGAATAATATTCAACCACTTAAGAGTTGGTTCAGTCCTCTGCTATATATAATATTGTCTCTTGTCTCCTGTCTAGTCTCAAATGGCAAATTACAGCTTCTTACTTATACTGTTGTTACCTTGTTAATATATAAAAACTAGGAGTGAGTATTTCCTGAGTTTCTTGTTCTTTCAAATGTATTTGTGTTGGTTGCCCAACGTGATTCTGAACCAAAACACATTTAGTCTCTTCCTCTGTTTCATTTTTTCACTATGTTTCTCTCACATTATTAATGTCAGAACTATATAATAAAATCTAGCTATAAGCAAAATAGCTACATTAGATATCTCTTCGAGAGACACCTCTTATATTTATTTACAGTGGACAAAAAAAGAAGTTGTTGGTTTGGCTGGAACAGAGAAGCCAGCTTTAGATTTCTATTGCTATTTAGTAGAAAAAAAATTCAATGTGGAGTTGTATATTTGTATTTTAAGTATATTTTTCCTTCTTGTGATATATTTTTCTATGTCCTTTTTTTCTCTGAAGTTTATGTCTGACCTTATTAGGATCAAATCAGGAATATTCATGGCAATTTTCTCCAACGAGAATTATAAACATACTGAAATTAAATGGTAACAAAGGATATAACAAAGAAAGCCAATATAAGATAAGCACATTTTAGTTGATAAATCTATACTCAATTGTTAAGAGAAAGCAAGGTGGTTCTTTTATGTACTAAATTTTGAGAAAAAAAATTGCTGTATTTTCGGGACACAAAGGAGAAATGATAGAGGTTAAGGGAAATTTCTTTGACTTCTACGGCACATGGATACACTATTTTTATCTTGATTACAAAAGACTACATTATAATTTAATCACATACTTGACATTCTTGTTTTCCCCAAAAGTATTTGAGCTCCTTAAGGCAAATATCTTGTTTGGTTTTACTGCTGCAGTACCTAAGTCTACGAATGGCACTAAGGAGACATTTAATATCTCTACAGCTGAAGTCATACTATCTGTGTCTAGAGCTTCAATATTTCTTCTCAGTTCTGTGACAGTATTAAAAACATATTGTATTAATTTTTTTATTTATTTTATTTGTATGGGTATATGTTTGGACAAGTTTGTCTGTGTGTGTCTGTCTGTATGCATGTGTGTGTGCACACGTGCATTTGTATGTGCAGTCAGGGAGGCCAGAGGTCAATAATAGGGTGTTGTCCTCAATATTCTCCAAGTCAGTTTTTTTTTTTTTGTTATTGTTTTCGAGGGTGGAGGGTAGGATATCTCTTTTCTATTTGGAAATTCTTTAATGTTTTGCTTACTTATTGTGTGTGTTTGTGTGGTTGGGAGTTGTTCATGAATGCCATAGCCCAAGTTGGGAGGTTAAAGGACAATTTGTAGGTGTCAATGCTCTTCTTTCTTCATGAAGGTCTTGGTGATTAAACTCAACTTATCAGGCTTGACTGAGTTCTCCATACCCAATGAGTCATCCCACTTGCCCCAGACAAAGTCTTTAACTGAACCTAGAGTTCACTTATCCAATTCAGCTAGACCAACTGCCCATCGAGTCTCAGAGATACTCCTGCCTCCATCTCTACAGCTCTAAGTTCATAGGCACAAGCTACTGCATGTAGCTTTTAAATGGGTGTTGGAGATCTAAAGTCAAGTCATCATGCTTGCACAGTAAGCACATTATTAACTGAGCCATCTCCTCAGCTCTTGAGTGGGCATATTCTTTACAAATCAACATGAAGCACTTAAAAAGGCAAGACTCTTTGTATATGTGTAAAAGAGTGAACCGTATCCCTTGCAGTAGCTTACATGTTCTGATGCATACCACCGATAATGTTCCTATCACTTAAAAGTCCTCAGCTTCCCACTCTCTAAAGGATTTCTTGCAAATACATTTGTCTCTGACCCCAGTATTTCATGATGTGTCACAAACTTATTTTTCAGAGTTATCTCAACATCTTTATGCTTTTTATATCCTTTTTGCTTCTATGCTACATTGTTTGCTGTTGTGAAAAAGGCTTGTTTTTTTTTTTTTTTGTCTCCATGTTTTTCTTTATCACATTTCATTTTAAGGCAACCATGACCCTCACCTCCAACTCCCACTGCTAAAACCCCTACTCATTCTTCAATATTTTTCTTCTATGATTATTTTTCTGATATATCCAATAAGGCATGCTATCTTCTTCCTCTGAACTCACACCTGTTGTTTAATACCTACTATCTTTTGCATTATTCTGTAGTCTTTCTGTGCTTTTTATCATTCAAGTAAGATACAAGGGTTTTATAACTAAGGGAATCTTATCTTAATTATTTCTGCATCGTCTATCATATCTAGTATAGTACCTTTCACAGAACATATGTACAACAAATTAATGACTATTTAGGGCTCATTTCCCTTAGCTTGATATCAGCAAAGTCTGTGAGGTGGGTTACTATTCAGTCTGTGTATCAGTACAAACCAAGTAGTTATCTGTTGCCCTGTGAATTTTGACTGGTTAGAGCATACATCATACCTACTTATTGCTATTTTTTAGTAACATTTGTGATACGAGAGTCTACCCTCAAATATCTTACAGTGCTTCAGCTGTCAAGTAGGCATAGGCCAATGTTATTTGATAGAGTCACAATTGGGAGATTGTCAGATTATCCTGCGGTCATGTTTCTGAGACATTTTCTTGATTGCTAAATGATATGAGGCTTCAGCCAACTGAGGGTGTTGGGGGGTACCACCCTTGGTCAGCTCCAGGTTCCTGCCTCGTTTCCTGTTTTGGTTTTCACTGATGACCCATTGTATCTTTTAAATTAAAATAAACCTCCTTCCCAAGTTGCTTTTGATCATGTTGTTTTATCATAGCAAGCTAGGACAATCCTCTAAACAGAAATGGTGTACACTCAATGTAATGAACCAGAGGCAATAATTGGGAATTCTTTCTTATTTGCCTATCTTGTGTGTGTAGGTTCTATGGTGAAAACTGGTAATTTAAATCATATAATTCATCAACACTTTGATTTTCTAGTGCCTCTAGTATTTGAACATGGAATTGAAAACAGTTTTGGAATTAGAACCTCAGTGGTGCATCTCTGGGTTTGCATACAGTAATTCTATCTGTGAGTGGTGATAGTGGAAATAACAAGAACAGTGGTAGAATGGTTCATTTTCATTGCTCCTTGTCATTTGGCTGTATTTTGAGATAAATATTTTGGAGGCTAGGCTGTCTTTTCAAACTTTTTCCTTCCTTGGGCAATTAGTATTTTTCCTAATTTTGCTTTTCTGCTTTTATCTTATTATCTTGACCTGGCGGTTATGGTAAAGGGCCTAGAATTCCAGTGTAGAACTAGAGAAAGTTTCAGAATATCAAATCAAGGTGATACTAGAATGGAACCAAATCATTCTAACTAAGTAACTAAGTAACTAGTAACTAAGAAACTATGGAACTGACAGGCCAAGGTGATCAGGCTCAGAAAGGAAAGACAGGCAGAGACCTGCAGAAGTCCCTAGTTCTGCTTCTAGAAAGAGGCAGGAAGGACTTTTTGGTGTTGTTGGCCTATGATTCATTTTCTTCCTCACCTTCCCTACCTCCACAGTCCTTCTAGTTTCTTTTTAACTCAGGATGTCCGCTTTGGCTGTTGCTACTAGGAATGACTATCAGAAAGATAAATGGACTATGTTTTGTTGTTGCTTATACAGGCAATCTACACTATAAAAGATACTGCAATTTTGATTACATGGAATCAGTATAATCACATTGTTTCTGAAGATATTCCTGGTGTTTCACAGTCAACAGCACTATATTGTCTTAAGTACCAAACATATAGAAAATCCATTGAATGAAAGATCTCCCTATGGCACATAGGCTCTCTGGAATCAGAGTGAGGTACGAGATTTATCAAGCAGGGGCTTTAATAAATGTGTATGCTTAGTATATATAGACCAGAAAGTAATAAAACTTTTTTGATGGCCCAGAATAACATGATTTAATTTATACAACTTATTAGTTTCTGGGAAGTATAAACTAGTTAAGTCAAATTATACTAATTTATAGTTTCTTAGCATAGAAATATATTGACATTATTTCAGTTTGCTTTTTACCAACTAATATTTCTAGTGTTATTCCTAATGGATGGAAGAAGCCTCTGATAGCATGTAGTCACCATTTTACACAGACAGAGAGAAGATGGAGGACTGACTGTCTCCTACATGTCTGAGGGTACTTCTCTTAGCCTCTGCCATATAATATTACTTTACAAACTTATTATGAACATATGAACAGGTTTTTAAAAATTCTTTTCCTAAGTTTTGCAAAATTGTTAAAGAGCATCTTTAATGACTTTATATGCATAAAGTGTTCTCATCTGCCAATCAAAGAACTATTCTCCCCTCAATCAAATCTTCACTAAGCTAATATCTATAAGCCTTGTATGTAGGGCAAATGTAGAACATTAACCATTACCCAAACAGAACATTTACCCAAATGGGAAAAAGATTAATATAACTTACATGGGATATAGCTATGAATTTTAGCATTGCCCAAAGCTTTTATGGACAACTCAGCATTGAGTACCACTCTTTCTCTCCATTTAATGAATTTCAATGGCTACCAGTTTCTATTAATTTATTAATTTACAGTAATTTTAATTTACAGTAACTTTAACTCCAAACACTGAACATTTCTGGGGAGTATAAACTAGTTAAGTCAAATTATACTAATTTAAATTAAGGATCATTTGCATATTAGGTATTACTTTTTCTTTTTTTTTCGTTACTTGTCCAAATAGCTTTATATCACAAGAAGGGGAAACTTAAAATGAACATGCCTAGTTTTTTTTTCCTAGGTCAAGAAAGACATGAAGAGAAGATATGAGGAGGTGATCATGGAAGGAGAGATCAGACAAGCAGACTTGGATCACCTTGAAGCAGTTACAATTTCTCAGACCCACATGGTCTCAACAGAGGCCAAGTTCTAGTTGCCCTGCTTCCTTTATGCAGCTCCCCACTGCAATCAGCTTTTATACCATAACCTTGTCTGTCACAAAATAAAACAAAAACGGAACAAGCAAACAACTGCTCCAGTATTCTCTGAGTTTTGAGGATCATGGCGATTCTCCCACTATTAACAATACTAAATGAAAACCAAACCTCAGCTGTAGAAACAAACCCTGACTTTGTTTTCTTATCTGTAAAGAGCTAATATAATACTCTTGAGTCAATTACTTTTAATGATTTAATTACATTTATGGGTTTTAATCACCTTCTACCCAAGCCTCGTGCTCATAAAATAACAATTAAAATATTTAATATTAAACACAGTGGGAGTCCTTATTTCTGATTTTTTTCAAAGCACACAGTGCATAAGATATATATACAAGGTTAAAGCCTGCAAACATATTAGGGACCTGCTCAGCTTTCACACAGGACCTAAGATCAACTGAGAAACGACCATGTTTCTGAGAAAGTCCACTTTGCTTTTATGGAAGATGGCCTTGATGCAGAACATTCACATATCACCAGACTATGTATGTAAGCTAAAGTGGCTCTTACCTGGATTCCTTGGAATTCGCTTTCTGCGGTCTCTGAATGCTGCACCTGACTGTAGGGCTTCCAGAAGATTATCCATCACTCCAGTCTCATCACCCTCTGGAGGATGAGAGAAATCAGAATTAATCTTACAGCAATTAAAGTTAAACTACAGGAAAATAAAGGGGAAAAACTCCTGTCAGATTTACATAATACCCTTAAATTAAAGACATATATCTGTTTTAACTTAATGGGTCCTGTCAGTTTCTAGCATCACAGACTACTTTGCTTATTACGCACCATTAAGCAAAATTCATGCCAATCCCACTGTTCTTTCAACTTAAAGACCTTGTCTTTTGTATTATTGATGACACACTCAGTATGCAAATAAACAGTAGCTGATCAGCTACTGCTGCCTTTCTGTTAAGATTCTTCTAAGATATTTCTAAGCAAGAAACCACTGACCTGGCTTAATGCAATCAATGTGCAGGGTGCGATTTGATGAAGCAGAGTTATACAAGGTTAAATACTGATTGTATTAATACCGTCAGCATCCAACCATCATCTGCGATTATCTCAAAGAGCACTATTTGCAAAACACATTTGCATTCAATTCTTACCTAATCCATATCCTTTACTCATTTTGAATTGCTGACATTCTATAAAGAAAAGGTGACCACAACACCTGAAAGGCCATATTTTATATTGAGAGACATCAGCCAAAAAAAAAAAAAAAAAAAAAAAAAAAAAAGAAATCTCATTTGCTTTTTAGAATTCTGGTGCATGCCTAAAGACTTTTCTTATAGGAATGAACTATTAGAAACAAGAATGGAGAGTACTCAAAGAATGTTCATGGAAATTCCTATCAGGAACAACGTTTAAGATATTACATTGTACTCTTACCTTTGACAACTCTGGCCATCAAGCACATCCCTGATATTCCTGTTCCCTAGTCTTTTTTGAATTACTATGATATAACACATTTCTCATCATCATTCCTTTCCTCACTCACATATTTACATATTTCCACAATGTTTACCTTTCTTAAGATTTATTTACAGTCATGCCTGGGTGGTAGTGGTGCACAGCTTTAGGCCGAGCACTATGGAGGTAGAGGCAGGTGGATTTCTGATTTGAGGCTAACCTGGTCTACAAGAGTGAGTTTCAGAACAGCCAGGGTTAAACAGAGACTCTATATCTTAAAAAACAGTAACATCATCAACAAGAAGATTACAATCATGTAGCTACTGCTTATCTGTTTATGTTATGTTATATTTATCTATGTCATAAACCATTACAAGCATCAAAGTTTTTTCTCTCATTACTCAGTACTCACGTCCTGGGGGTGATACTGTTTCTGTTAACAACACATACACTATATAGTGCTTCTAAAACCACAACAGGAACAGCAAGAACAGATGTTGATAAACATCTCACACTTATCAAAGAGAAGAATGACATTTCTTCAGTCCATTACATTTTCATCTGCTCCATGCCAACTTTAGAAGAAACTGAATGATTTTCATAGACTGTCTAACCTTCACAGATCTAAGTTTTACAAATATAATCACAGGACCAATCTTCATTCCTTCCTAAACAAAATGAAAAACACTATGTTCACTGCAAAAATATTACTTTTAATTTTGAATGAATTTCATTGGAATTTGGTTTGCGATTGATTTGTGTGAGAATGGCAGTTCACTTAAAATTTCCAAGTTTGTTTATGGATTCATACTTATATGTAATTAGTAGTGAGTGACTTTTTATTGTATATGAAGTTAACTCAATGAGAAAACATATTCCTTTTCTATTATAAAAGAAGAATATTAAACACAGAAGAGCTGCTTTTTTAAAACTTACAATACTTATTTTGCCAAGTAAAGAAATATCATGAGGTAATTTCGTAATGCTTTTTAGCCACTGAAACGATTATATGTGGGCGTGGCTGAGAAGTAACAATCCACAGTTCACTTTATAATCTCTTATCACACAATTAGTCACCAAGAACACAGAGGAGCTAGGCAGGCTGCATGCAGTTTCAGGCCTCTGTGAGCGGTTTATTGTCTGATGAAAGGAAAGGCGTGGGTGACACCTTCTGCCTCATGTTTCCCATGGGATTTATCATTCAGTAGTTGGCAAACCTCAGTTTTCAGCATTAAAGTTAACCTACACAGTATTGACTTATTTCCCCAAAAGTGTTTGGAGATGCCACAGATTAAAATAAACACTAGGTAAATTAATATTCTCTGGTATGCTTTTGTGCAAAACTATTCCCTGGTGGCTAGCACATACTGATGTGAGAGAATTCTCTATGGGCTTCTCACAATTCTAAACATTTTAAAAGTCTATTTTTATAGCAATAGTCTTACATGACACAGAGCTTCTATCTGAAGTAAATGATAGGTTTGCCTGCTTTAAAAAACAAGTTATATGTTTCTCCAGGGCAAATGCTACGTAGCTTTGCACTGAGTTCATTATAGTAGATTAGGGATTTCCTAAACTTAGGGATCCTCTGGAGAGCTACAAAGCCATTGTATATGTATCACACACCTTGCAGCATCTTTGTACCCCTCTATGGAAGTTGAAGAGCAAAGAAAATGATAAGAAAATGAGAATATATAACTCGTATTGCTTATTATACTATGTGTAGCAGTTAAATGTCTGACCTTTGAGTTATGCGTCTTCCATTAATGTTGTTGCTTTACTGTTTACGATTCTTTGCTTTCATTCTGGTATCAAACATTGTTAATTTGAATATTTCTTATTTATCTATTAACTAAACAGTGTAATGGGTGCTTCTATTATTGAAAATGGTACACTAGTTCACTAGGTTTAAGAATTACTAATCTAAACATAATATGAGTTCAAGGTACTTTATCTTAAATGCTTGGGAACAGGTGTTTTAGTTTTCACAGTCTGTTGGATTTTATAATATTTTTATATTATTTGTGTATATTTTATCAGTTGAGCATACCTAATCCAAAACTCAAATCTTTTCAAAAGTTTCCGGTTCTAGAGAGGCTCAGATTAAGGATGCAATTTCCTAAAATCTTAAAAACCTGAGCATGACTTCATTTTAGTTTCCTCAAATTTTCCAATTATAACTGAAGATCTCTGTAAAAACTGAAGAAAGTCAATATCAACTAGTGATAAGTGACCCCAAAGAAACAAATGTTTCTTACTGAGGGTAAGGCTCTTCTATATGAAGTAGTATTTATATATATTAAGTTTAAAAATTCAACTATGCTTTCTATGAATTAGAAAAACAGGGATAGAAGTTATGAATTAGTAGGGCTTAAATCAAGCCTCCAAAACCATTAAATTTCAGTAGTAATTTAGGTATTGTAGTTACATGGAAATAAAAGAGAAATAGAACCAAGCCATTAACAATTATAACTGGTTTAAGGAAAGTCAGATTTAGACTGTAACTCAATGCATATTTGTGTGTGGCCATTCTCTTTCTGTATATGATGCAAGTATACAAACTTACATATAGTAAAACTTACAGATCTCAGGTGTACAGTTTGAAGTGTTTCAACAAACTGATATATACCCATGTAACCACCACCATCCACGGACAATAATCACCCTCTCTTTCTTATCTCCACCATTTGGGGTAACTTCTGATTTCTATCACCTGATATTAGTTTTGACTGTTGTTATTATATGCTTTACAAGTTTGTTTTAGTATTTATTTTTACTATGGGTGTTTTAGTATGGGTGTTTTTACTACATCCATGTTTGTGTACCATGTGTGTGCCTGGTGACCATGGAGGGCATAAGAGAGTTGGATCCTTGGAACTGGAATTACAGATGGTTTTGAATTATCATGTGGGTGCTAGTGATCAAACTCAAGTCCTCTGGAAGAGCAGCCAGTGCTCTTACCAGCTGAGCCATCTCTCAAGCCCTTTCTTATTATATATTTTTATCGTTCTGGGATTTGAAACTGGGACTTTGTGCATTACCACTAAATCCCATCCCTACTCGCAGCCCATACAGTTCTCAATGAGGAAAAGAGTGGAGGTCATTTTGAATTAGCACAGTCACTTGAGAGAAAGTAAGTATGGCCAGCACAATAAACCACAAAAAGAGAAAGACCTGAAAGACCCATAGTTACAATGAGATAGAAATGATCAGAGAACAGATCTAAATGGGTTTAAACTATCAAAGGGAGAAGATCCGAAGGACTTCAATCAACTCTAAAAAAAATCCGTGGTTAGATTTTCAGGAGGAAAGTAGTGAACTGAAGGTGACATTAAGACCAGTCTCATAGCAGTTTACAAAAAAGAGCAGCATGGGAGAGAAATCAATTGTGAAAAAAGAATAGAATTTAGTCCGCAGTGGCATATATTGTTCTGCATATAAACCTGGGCCTACTTAGCTGGTCCATTTGGACACTTTTGGTAAAAGCCCATGTAGAAAAGTCAAATTGGTTTCCTGAGCAAGGTCATCAGCAGTAGTAAACAGAAGCTGACAGCATAAGAAGGCAGTGACAAGTGGAATGCAAGAAAAAGCAGTGTTAGATTCAAGCTTTCTCATACAATCTATCACGGTCCAGATTAAGAACATGTGCATGATGTATGGATTTGCACATGACACGGAATTAGAAGACTGCTCACTTATCAAAGAAGAAGCAAACAGAATCCTTTCTCAGGAATCAACAAAAAATGAAGGCCCTGGGCTGATAAATAGCTCTCATAGTTTAACTTGGAACAACAGGAGGAAATAAAGACCAAGAGAAGCCCCTGCAATATAATGAAAACAGTACACCATGCTTCAAACATTAATGTCTCTGGCTAAGCCTATGAGTAGTGCCACAAGTGAGTCAGAAATAAGAGAAATCAAACTGACTTCACAGATGTAAAAGAAGCCTGAACGACATGTATTGTAGTCTGTAGCACCTAGAATGCCACTACCTGATGACAGGTTTTTGCTTGTTTGTGGTTTAATTAAAAAGAAGTTAATGGTGATTTGGAAAAACCAGCAGATGGTCCCTAAGATAATGGTTTATGAAGTGATTTACAGCCAGAAACTGTGGTAAAAAGAATCAAGATATTATTCTAGAGAGATTAAAAGCAGGTATAAATAGAAAGCACAATGTTCTAAGAGAAGTGACAAAGGCAGATGCTCCTGTTCAAAAGGAGAAAAATTTGCAATCATTGGAGCTCAGAAGAAACCACTAGAAACCCCGAGCTAAGCTGGGGCAAGTTGATGATTATATACAGTGACTAACATTTGTCAGAGAAAATAGAAAAAATACTGCAGGTTCCAGCCATTTACAGAATTAAACTCCTATAATTAAAATTACAAGTTTGGGGGGGTGGTGGTGGGTGGTGGAGGACAATATTCCACAAAGTATACTCATTTTGTTACCTTATCTCATTGTCAAAACAGGTAATCAATGAGTTTCTACCAATGAAGTAAACTACAGGGTACACATAAATATCAAAGCACATAGCACTCTTTCGAGATAATTTCAACTTAAGGGAACTGTTTTAGGTATTTAGAGTCAGGGAATATACTTTTTTGGGGGAGGGGTGGATGGTGTCATAAGGTAATTGGATATTCCACTCTAAACTGATGAATGATCAACACTTAGTTGATTTTGCCCCAACTACTTACATGTTGTGTGCTATGTAAGAGTTTATCAGGGAAATTGAGTTAAGCTTGTTAACACAAATGAATGGATTTCTAATGGTATACTTTCTGTGTAGGAACTTTTTGGCCAGAGGCACATTTCTGGCAGCTTGCCTGAGGAAAGAGAGCTTAATAGAAAGTGGTAGTTAAAAAATAATGTTTCTGCTTACTCATTTTCTCCTCAGCTACCTATATGCTAGAATATTAGTGGTTGAAAATTATGTGTTCTATAAATAAACAAACACGCAATAAACCTGAATGTTAATGTTTACCAGGAAAAAACATTGTTGATGCCGCTGGTAAAATATCTCACATCCAATATTTTAAATAATTAATATTTCAAAGAGACTTTGAAATATCTTGTGTGTTTTATCAGAATCAATCATTTACTAAGGGCATGAAACACTGGTGAAAAGAAAAGCAAGGAAACTGAGACTTTCAGATAAGATAAGGCAAAGATAATTTTTTGGAGGTAGGAATGTTGATAACATCTAGCATTTACTGAAAGCCTAATATACACCACACAATATAAACCCAATTAAAATTATATCCCTTTTTGTATTCCAGGCAAAGAAACCGAAGCAAAGATAGATAAATGAATTTTCTCTGGTTCTGGAACTGGGGATGGATGGCCAGACAGAGAACCAACAAAAGAACACAAATACCCTGAGTAGGGATGAACCTAGCTCTGATGGTTACAAGCCACTTGTCTCCAGTTTCTTACAACCTTTATGCTAAGGATAGTTTTCATGCCTTGAATGGCTTTAAAAGCAAAGAAGAATATCGTATGCTACACAACAATTTCAGAAACTCAATTTTCAATCCCCATCATTTTATGGAACCACAGCCACTCTCATTCCTAATGCATCATTTATGGCAGCTTTTGTGCTATATGAACAGAATTTAGTTGGGACATAGACTGTCGCTTGGGAAACCTAAAATGTTTACCAGTCAGCTCTTTATAAAGAAAAGCTGTCCATTGCTTCTCTAGAGCACATACTGCCAATGTAAACACTATATGGATCTTCAAATTTGCTTCTGAGGTGTTAAAAGACCTTTGCAAGGGCCAGTCAAATAAAACAGGCTTCACCATAGTGGAAAGTAAGTGAGAACATCAGCATTCACTAAAGGGTTCTTTAAAGTGAAATGCTTCCCATTTCAGTGTAGAGCCAAGGGTGAGACAGGTATGAACCAGCAAACGTACACACACACACACACACACACACACACACAAAAGCAAATTCAAATTCTTTCTTTTCCCATCTTTATCCACTGATGTAAATTACAATATTAAATTGTGCTCATATATACCAGAAGTGTTTGCTTTAGCTCCTTCATTGAGGCAAGAGTCCATAGACAGTCGTTTATGTCTTCTATGCAGGCTTTGTGTTTCTTTGCTAGTTTTGAAAAGGGTAAGAGATGAATTGTTTTGTAATCTAAAAACAGCCACCTACAAGGTAGTATATCTGGAAGTGATAGTTTGAATTTAATAGTTATCTAAAAAGATTCTTTGCATGTTCCTTGGTATCTAGCACAGGTACAGCTAAGTGTGGAGTGGAAAGGACTTTGCCAAACCTGCCATTTTGAGAGTATACCCAGGCACTTGTAGCAAATGTCCCACATCCAGCAGTAGAGGTAGTCCACTGGCCGGTATATAAACATAAGTCTAAATGAAGGGACTGCAACTCTTAATTGCTGACGGTTGGCATACAAGGAGTAAGTGGACAATTCATCAGCTGTCAATCTAACTTTCAAATTGTACTGTTCTTCTCTTGCTTTTCAGATTCTATAATGAATCACCTTTCCCACCAGGTTCCTGTGCAAACGCAGAAAGGCAATTAATAACTTCACTGTTTTTATTAGCATATATTCCTTGTCACTCCATAGTTTTGCATAGCAACTTAGTTGGTATTTATCGTCTAAGTGCAGGAAATTCATGTGTATATGAATTTTTCTGTTTTTTTAAATAAATTAATTATTAAAATAAGTAAGTGTGTGCAGCAGGCAGTGGAAGGAGGGTTGTCATGTACATGCCACAGCACACTTGTAGAGGTCCCAGGACAATGTTCCAGGGTAGCTTCTCACATTCCTCCTTGTTTGGGCAGTGTCTCTGTTATTTATGCTGCTCTAGCACTAGCTGATCTTTAAGTTGGTTCTGGGGAACACACTTTGCTTACATGGTGATAAGACTGAAAATTGATTGGGGATTGAGCACTGAATTTTTGACCCTATCTCGTGTGTGTGTGTGTGTGTGTGTGTGTGTGTGTGTGTGTGTGTGTGTGTATGCAGGTTTGTGCATTTGAATGTAGGTTCCCAAAAGAATGTGGATGCTTAGAGGTGTCAGAAACCCTCCTCGTAGGGAGAAACCTGACATGGCTGCTGGGAATTGAACTATGGTCCTCCGCAGAAGCTTAACTGCTGAGCCATCTCTCTAACCCCAATACCCAATATAGACATTTTTTGTGCAAGACAGTAATAATGTTTCTCTTTTTGAAAGGCAAATCAGTTTGGGTAAAAGGCAAATAAAACAAATAGCCAGATGATTTAAGAATTCTAATCTAAAATGAGGTATAAACACAAAATTGTGTTTGTTTGTTGGTTGGTTGACTGGTTGGTTGGTTTTTGTAACCACTGCTTCTAGACATGGGACACCAAATCCCCTTTCCCAGAGGTTTATGGTTGTAGTTTCATTATCATTCTTATATGTACTCCAAGGAGTATTCACTCACTACTGTTAAGTATTTTTGGATATAGGTTATTGAAAGAGCAAAAAGGTGACAATCTATGTTACTACTCTCACTGCCCCCTTTTTACTGAAGAATTCTGAGATCCCTTAGTGAGTTAGAAGCACAAAAAGAAGATAAAGAAAACAGGGGATGTCTACCATTTAAATAACTACTGCTTTAAGCGTTTTTGACAGATGTTAACTGGTTTTGATGAACGGTTCAGTCATTGTAAGGATCTGTGCAGGAGTAAGGAGAATCAGGAATGCGTTCAAAGAAGCTCTGTCATCAAGGTGCACAGTGAATTGCTACACTATTCCAGTGCAACCAAGACTCCTTGCGTGTACAATAGTCCTATAAGTCTATTACTATTGTCATTTCAATGTTCTGTTGTTGTCTTTCCTGTTGTATTAAGACAGAGGCTATAAGGCATCCCAGTCTGGCCTGGAATTCATGATTCTTCTGCCTCAGCTTCCTGAGTATTAGAGTTATAGGCAGCTACTATCATGTTAAGCTATACAAATACTATTTTCTTTCTTTTTGTAGTGTTGGCTATCAAAACTAGGGCATTTCATATTTCAAATGAGCTATATCTCCAGCCTCTTTTCTTCAGTATCTTTTATGTCCATTTTTATATACCCATGTACTCTACACATGTGCACCTACTGCTAACATTTACTTTTATTTTTTCTTCTGTGAGTTGCCAACTAACCCTTTATTGTTGTGTTTTTGAGTCAAATAGCTACCTATGTCATCCAAAGCAAAGACAAACCGATTGAAAGTTGGTTGGAGAGGGTTTTTTTTTGGGGGGGGGGTTGTTGACTGTTTAATTAAAGCTATCACTTGCAGGCATACTATCTTACCGATGGGTGTCTTCAAATAACAAAACAATCTATCCTATTTGAAACTAGCAGAGGAACACAAAGCCTGCATAGCAAAGCATAAAAGGGTTGCCTGGGCCTCTTGCCTCAGGAAAAGAGCTGAAGACAGACACTTGTACTATATGTGAGCACCACTTAACATTGAAATTTAAAACCATGGAGCAAGATGGAAAAAGGAAGGATTTGCTGCAAGTCTTGGTATAAAAGTTAGAAGAATTAACCTAATCCACCCTTCCTTCCTTTCTACCTTTCTTCCTCCCTCCCTCCTTCCCTTTCTTCCATTCCTTCTTTCAAGAAAGAAAGCAAAGCAATACTAATTAAGTCATGTAGTATTTTAAACATTTTACTCGGCGCAAAGCTTTTCCAACTTTAAGTTTTCTAAAATTAAACCCTTCTGAATGTCCACAAACACAGGACAATAAAACATAGGATGATTCCTTAGAGAAAACCTATAGTTGATGCTTTAGTGAGCAAAAACTATGGGTGCCATTATATGAATTGATTGGTTAAAAGAAAGTGGCACAGAATTACAAAAGTAGGTACAAAATACCTTAAAGATATAATCATGTTAAGTCCTATTATTTGTACATCTTTTAAAATGAACTCATAGGTAATATTAATACCTCATTAAATACCCTACTAAATACCTTACTAAAACCTAGCAAAACCAGAGAAAATGTTGGCATTTAAAGCTCACCATTCCTTAGAACTTAACATCACAAGTGCTTTAGGTTGAGATTTATATTTGACCTTTGTATTGCTTTGATTTTCATTCAAGTACTCCCATGGCTTCTCTCATATACTATGCTATGAAACAACTATGCTACCTTACCCAGCCTCTGTTGTACCACTCTCATAAATATTTTTATACTGTATTACAATGGGTAAGTTTGTAGTCAGAGAGAGTTTTGGGGAAAATATTATTTATTTAGGCAGGCTTTAAACTCTATATAGTCCAGACTGGCCTTGAACTCCTGATTCTCCTACATGACTTCCTAAGTGCCTGGATTACAGACATATATCATAATGCCCAATACAAATGAGTAGTGTTTTTGTGTGTATGTGTTTGTGACTAACTAGAAAAGATTTATGATTTCAAACTGATTTTCTCTCTGGCTCTTAAAACAGATGGCTCTGGAGAAAGTGTGATAAGAAAGCACTGTTTTAGTCATCAGTCCTTCAGCCTATTCTTCATGCAGTTGCTCATGAACTCTTCCAAGGTATTAGTGTAGAACCACTGGGCACTTATTCAGTGCATGATACCAGATCAAACACAGAAGGAACTGTAAGGGATCTTCCTAAGGTAATGTATGCTTGTTTTCTTGATATCAGTCAGGTTGAAAAAGAATTTACACTTAATAAAAAGCTTTGCTGGTTAAGCTGAGAAGAAATAAGATTTTCGTTGAAAAATCTCTGCTTATTTGATACATAATATGTCAAAGGAGAAAAATACTGCATATTAATAATACTGGCCAACTTTCACATTATGCTTTAGGCATGAATCAAATACTTGTAGGAGTCAAGACTCTAGTAAGGCAGTTGTTTTGGTAAGGTCCATATGCTAACAAATTGCCACAGACAAATCTATCATAAAGGAGAACACTAGTGATTTTATTAAATAAGGTATTCAAGACATTATCTGACTTGTTTACTGAACAGTAATATTTTTTTTTTACTATTTATCTTCAAACAAAAGTGGCATATGCCAAAAGGTATAAGTGAAGATACCAAAAGCTCTTGGCAAAGATTTAAGTCAAGGTAATATTGTGTTCCCTTTATGATTTGTTCATCTAAACTCATCTCTAAAATCTTTGCATACTATCTGATCTCATTCAGGATGCTTTGTGTCCTATTTATAGCCTATATAAACAGAGGGAAATTGCATCCCACAAAGAAATGATAAGGACCATTTTTCACTCTGAGCTTCCATGGCAGCTAGTGATTTTTAGTATAGGGGAAATTTATCCCCATCCTTTCAAAGAAATACACTATGTGTGCTCTTATGACATGGTATTCTGGAGTCTTTTACAGTACTATGCCATTCTATATTAGAGAAAAGAAGAAAGCCAATAGATTGCGATGTCTTTAAAAGAATTTCTGAACCCACAAAGCTTTAAAAATATCACTCTGTTTGTTTTAGCAAGTAAACATTCATATTAACAGTGCCTTCAACAAAGAAGAGAGAATGTTTTTAGGGAATCTCTTAATTTCTGAAATATGCTGATATTTCAAACTTTACCTTGAATTGAGAGCACAGTGAAAAAGAGGTAACTCCTACATCAGAATCAATCCTGGAATAATTAAGATGCAGTGCAGTGGATGGATTAATCCTTCACTCTTTCATAAAGTACAATTTGGATACTGGCACTCAAGATATTCAAACATTGTTTGATCTAATTAGAATGATCATGGCATATTCATTTGGAATAAAGAAAAGACAATGTTATATTAAACAACATATCAAATATGCCTATGAAGAAACACTATGTAAACAGAAGAAATATAGCCATGAGAGACCCGTATCCTGTTAGCTATCTTTTCAAAGGTCTGTTTCCCAGAGTGCAGTAACAAGGAGAAAGTCTTCTCACTTAAAAGTTCCTTTTAAATGCCAAAAATCTGCAGTGGAATTCTTTTAAATGTCAAATAGCCTATAAATGATCAACCATGGTAGGGTAGATTTTTAGTTTCATCCATAACTGAAAATGATTATGGAATAGTAGGATGTTCCTTCTCTACTGGAGAATTAAGATTTTTATTAGCTTGAACTATATGAAATTGGCATTTTTATAGGTCAAAAGTGGTCAAACTGCAGCAATTTCATATGGTTTGAAATAAGATTTAGAAGCACAGTTAAGCAATTTAAACTACTATCAGCTCTCTAAGAAAATATCTAAACAACAGAGAGGTGGGCAAATACATGTAGGATACAGAACAACATATAAAGTTGATCACTAAAACAGATCACTAGAAAACTAGACTTCTAACAGTTCTTACAATCCACAGCATAAACTCCATATTCTCAGTCTGTACAAGTTAATAATGCAACCACAATGATAAGATCACACAGAAATCCAAGGCGTGGAACATCAGCAGCTTTCTCTTTGGACTATAATTTTGATGATGGAGATACTGCCCATTTTTGTTGAGGTTAATACTTTTGTTTCTTTCCCTAAAATTTAGGAACAATTTTGCAAGATCTCCCAGATTCGGCCCCTTTTCCTCAAGCCGGCCGGCATAGGGATACAAGACAGCTTATCTTGTCATTTTAATGAAACATCTTTGAGGTATGATTTCACTGGGGAGAGATTTAGAAATCAAAGCTTAAGCAGGGTTTGTGGAAATAAGTTAATGCAGTGCTGAGAAAAACACAATCTCCAGAACTCATTTTTTCCCTCAGCAAGCATTAATGAATGTCAAACCTTTATAGATTAGTTAATATATTTAGAGATAGAGAATATTTGTTTATTTTTCTGAAACTAATTCAGCTAGTACTTCAGTGAGAATTGAATAAATAAATCCAATTATTATAGCGGTTTTCAGAGGAAAATTCAGCAACATTCGCAAAAAAAAAGTCAAATTTATTTTTTCTACTATAAGCACATAAAATAATGACAACTACTTTAATATTACCAGGCATATCAATATGTCTGCCACGTTTCCACTTTCTTATTAATTATAATTTTATTTTTGTGCACTTGAATTTATCAGATAGGAGAACAAACCAACCAACTCAGTTCAACCAAACACCTAATTACATTTTTCATGCTCTTTGTCATTTTGGCGAGTCTCTTGTAAAAGAACGTCAGCATGACTTTTATTAATGTCAGAGACTGCATTTTTTCCTTTTGATAGAAGAAGAAAAGACCTTTCACATTCAGAATTCAATTTTTTCTCCTAACATTTCCAATGACACAAACATATGGTAAATAAAATTATTCTAATAAATATTAGAACCAGTGGACCAGTGAGAGAGACTCTGTGCATGCTGTGAATATATCGAAAACAAAAGTGCATCTGAAATATAAAAATCATTGAACTTTTAAGAAATACTGAATAATTCAATAGTTTTTTATAAAAGGGAAAAATTGTAGACAATAATAATGATTAGTCAAGCTCTGTCTATGTATCAGAGAGGGTTGGCAAACATGATGAAAAACTTTGCAAGTTTGACACAGTGAAATATACTAGTTACAAAAGTCTTCTTTAGCAGATGGGAGTAAATGTAGAGACCTACAGCGAAATATTAGGCTGGGAGAAAACCCAAAGTGGAGATATTCATTGGGTCCTTCCTCTTTGAGCTCTGGGAACACCATGTAAGAGGAAGAGGGAAAAAAAACCGTAGGAACCGGAGCAGTTAAGGCCTCTAGGAGAAGATGGTCCAAAGAATCAACTAAGCAGGGCTCAGAGACTGAAGCAGGAATCATGGAGCCTGCATGGGTCTACATGGGTCTGTGCTAGGTCCTCTGAGATATGCTATGTTTGTTACCTTGGTGCTTTAGTGGGACTCCTAACAGTGGCTCTTTCACCTGTTCTTTGGACCCTTTTCCTCCAGCAGGGTTGCCTGTTCCAGCCTTGTGCCTAGCCTTACTTTATTTTGTTATGATATGCTAGGTGAATATTCCTGGGTGGGCTACTCTTTTCTGAAGGGAAAGGAGGAAGAGTGAATCTGGGGAAGATGGCATGTGTGAGAAAACTGAATGAGTAGAGGGAATGGAAACTACAGATGGTATGTATTGTATGAGAGAATAATAAAAAAAAGTTTGCTTTCTATTTTATCACCAAGACTATAGTTACTGTTGGGTTTAAAAATAAAACATGTTGGCTGAAGGAAAGAAGTAAGATACATGAAATGATTACAATAAAAAGAAGAGAATAATAACTACATTAAAATAGAACTTGTAAGAAAATGAAGTATAATAAGTATGGTTTATGTTTCTCCAAATATTCCTTATTATATAAGGGTTACCTGTGCTTTTACATTGCTGTCCTCCTGGGACATTTAGAATTTTTCCCTCTGTCTTATAGCATTATGTGACTAGATAATCTAGAGCACTTCCTAATGTTTTACAAAAACCAAACCTCAGAAAATAAATCCAAAAAAATCGATATTGTTTAGTGTGGGCTCCATATCAAGCACAGATCGAGAGACATGAAATACTAGACGCCAATGTCATTGGCACTATGGTTTGGATATGGTTTGATTGTGTCCTCAAGAATTCATGTGTTGAAGTTGTACTGAGGTACAAACTTAAACCAACTGTGGTGTTCAGAAGAGGGCATTAGGGAAATGTTAAAGCTTCAATCAGGTCACAAGAATAGAATCACACCATTGATTCTTCATGGCTTTGTAAGAAAACCATAAAGATCAGTACAGACAAATATACATTCATTTCTTCTCTAGCTATGCGATCCCTTGCTCCACCTCCATACTCTCACAGTGACTAGGCAATCACCAAGTGCTACCCACTCTGAATCTTCAGAAACAAAAGCCTAAATAAACTTCCTTTCATTAAATCTTATCCAGTCTGGGTTATTGTTTTAGTAGAAACCGAAAACAGATGAAGAAATTATTTATAGAGAATGTGCTGTAAACTCTCTGTTAGCTACTAGTGATTAAAAAAGAAAGGGGACTTTCATTGGTGAAATACATGAGAAATTTGAAGCCATTTGTTATGAGGATATAGCCATCAGAGTAAAATGTTCAAACTACTTTAAGAGAGATGAAAACTATTTCTTAATATATCCAAAGAGGGCTGAAAAAGATTCTTTTTGGACAGAAGTTCTCATGGGAAAAGCTCTCTCTCTTTTATTTGCTACAGAGATCATGCTAGAATTGAAAGAAAAAGATAGAGATTTTTAAAATAATAAAAGGGTCACTTACAGGAAGAGCCTTTTTAAGAAGTGGGGTTTTGTGAAATGATTCTCACTTTTACTCAAGTCAGAGTATTCATTTTGTTTTATGAGCAAAGTGTGCAGATCTTGCTTCTTTGGGTTATTCTATTATTTATGCTTTGTGTGACTGCAAACTGCTTATCAGTGACAATGGCCATTTGTGTAATCACACAGAGGCCCATGCTCCTGACAGCCCTGAACATAGTACTTGGCTGAGGCCATCTTGAGATACTTGAAACTTTTAAAAAACAAATTATGGAGGCAATTATGGCAAAACAATTTGTAGCATAAGATTTTGTCGTGATTGTCCATTTTCTACAAATTTCCTTTTACATTTGAAAAGGATTATAAAGCCTTCCAGATGATGCATTACTTATGATCCCTGATAATTTAATATTTTTCTTTTCTTTTACATTTATAAAATCATATCAAGGAGGAATGTCTTCCTAGTTAAGTCACTTCTCTGAGAGGCTATGTAACTTTCTTAATGCAATCAAGTGTGATTCAGTAAGAAAATGGTCTCAATGACCCTATTCCTTGTCACTGAAAAGAAATACTTGCTTGTTAAAAATATATGAAAGTGTCCAATTAAGAGTGAATAAAAAACACGAAAGTACACATCCATAGAAAAAGCATGGTGATAACCAGTATAAGGTAAACCTCTTCAGTAGATGTACTTCTGATCAGTTGTATAATTCATTATCTCCCTCTTATTCATTATGAAGAAATTCTATTTTAATATACAAAGGGAAATGTTACTTAAGAAATTCTTCTGCAATTCATTTTTTCAAACTAAATCAACCCATATACATACATATACAATGTAAATCAGTTGTCTGACTTCATTTGGTGTTTTGTGGCTTTAAAAACATGATTATATGTTTCAGTGAGAGACATACTGAATAACACAAAGAAGTCTGCATTCCCTGAAACATGCCCAGTATCAAGAGTATCTTTTCATTTTGTTGCAGAAAGGTTCTTGATTCTGATTGATCCTGTCACAGCCAGTAGATTAAAAAACACAGAATCACAAAGCAGAGAGAATAAGGGTCTCTTACAAATGCATAATGAAATCATGACTTGATACAAAAACATAATTAAAAACAATTCCAAGCATTAGCAATCTAGGATAGAAAAGAGATAAACTCTCCTGTCTCCTCTATTTTTCAACATTAACAAGCAAGTGCTCCATGGCCTTGACTGTGATGCTACTTCAGCACAGTTGTCAACCTATAAAATGGATCATGTGTCATTGGATTTTTGCCTTCTGAAATTTGAGTTGCATCAGAATCAGCAGACGAGCTTGCTAAATGATGCCTTGCTGTCTTCATTTTTGGTTTCTTATTCAGTAGTTCAGCAACAATCCATAAACTTTACATTTCTAATAAATTCTCAAGTTGTGTTTAAACTACTGATTTAGAGACTTACTTTGTGAATTAGTTTTTTAAAGCATAATTCTAAGATTTCACAGTGCTAACACTTATAGCAACAGAATGCATTATGAAATGAACAAATGGAAAGAATGATTGTTACTATAAAGTTACTGAGAATGAGAAATTTTTCCAAGGTCCTAAAGAATCGTGTGTGTGTGTGTGTGTGTGTGTGTGTGTGTGTGTGTGTGTGTGTATGGAGATTATATATATATATATATATATGTGTGTGTGTGTGTGTGTGTGTGTGTGTGAAACTCAGAGCTCAATGTTTGTTGTCTTCCTCTACTGTTCTCTACCTTGTTTTGGAGACAGGCTCCCTCACTAAGTGTGAACCTAACAGATTGGCTAGACAATGGGATTCTCCTGACTCTACTCAAAGCACATTTCTAGGAACCCCCCAGGAAATTAGTAGTTATTAGTTTATTGCTGAATTACATAGTTGGGCCTGACCTAAATATACTAAAGAACTAGAAGTATATTATGACATATGGGGTATTACATTTTTAGGAAAGTTTTGAATTAACTGAATGTTCTTTAGAAATGGAATGAAATAGAGAGAGGGAAAAAAAGCTTCCCCTACAGTGTCTAATATAATTGTGAAAACACAGAGCGGAGGGAAATTTAAGAGAACACAAAGAGATTATTTAATTCATCTCAAATAGAAACAGAATTGCTGAGGCAGTTCTCACTACCTTATTTATATATTGGATTGCTCACAAATCATGATGTCACCTACCAGGCAGCAATGCATCAGCAGGTGTGTGACAGTGTAACAATGCTGAAGACAGAGGGAGAGCCACAGAGCAGAATGATGAAAAAGCATCATCAAGTCATAAAATCCGCACGGCTTTACAGATAAATATTACATAAAAGAATTACATGAAAATCAGGAACTTGCCTCAGAAAATCCCTACCACTATGAAAGTAATGCTCATAACAAAGGCCTTAAATTTGCTAAACTAAAGGTTGGCATTTCTTGAATATCAACATTTTAATTTACAGATGGTCAATCTCTAAAGTCAGGAATTCTTTCCCTTCCACATTTGTGAGATAACAATACCAATAACAACAACAATAACAACAACAACAACAACAAAGTCCACAAAAATTAATTGGGATATGGTCTAATTTTTCCATTTAAATGATATGACCTACTACCACCTGAAAATAAATGGTGCCACAAGCTAGTTCTGTATCTTCCAGTTTTGCTTTGGTACCTATGCAACCAATTACACCTTAGTGTCTGTGTATTTATTTATTTGAAATAAGGTTTTTATGAAACCAGGGCTGGCCTCGAAGTCACTACACAGCTTAGGATGACCATGACTTCTGATCTTCTGCTTTCTAATCTTCCAAGTCCTAGGATTACAGGTGAAAACCAAAATGCCTGCTTTTGCTGTTAATTAATTTTTTTTTGAGACAAGGTTTCACTATGTAGACTAGGCTAGCCTCCAACTCAGAGATCTACCTCCTTTTGCCTCCTAAGTACTGGGTTTAAAGGCATGTGCTACCACATCAGGCTATTTTCTACATTCTTCAATTGTGTTATTCATCATGGAAGTTCAGAGTACCCAGTATTTTTTCATAAGGCTATACTTCTTATACATAAGTGTTTACTTTACTTTTCTCGGGTGTTCAAATAAGAGACAGGATAAAGATAGCTAGGCTGGAAATTTCAAAGGCAGTCCCTTCTACTACTATTTCCAAAAGCTAGGAAAGACATATTCCTCTGGGGCTTTCATTTATTGTTATGGTTACTCAAGTGAAAATGGATATTTCCAACATGCTTTAGTCACAGGAGCTTAGAGGATTACTTAAACGTACAGGCTCCATGTTCTGTGGGCAGATGGACTGTGGTTCCATTTAAAAATTAATACAACTGTGGTTCATTTTTAAAGGCATCTCTACAGTCCCAGTGTCAATTTCCCCTTGAAATAGAATCATATAGCCCTTAAAGCACAGCTATATTGACTAAGAACAAAGAAAAAGAGATGCAAAGAACAGTATACCAAGGTCTAATAACATAATGGATTCTGCTTACAATGGAAAGAGGTCTGCCTTGAAACCAGTTGCTTCAAATAAGCAAAGCATGTTTTTAAAACACTAGGGAAGACACAGGGGAAGTGTGGTTTCATATACCATACCTCAGTTCAGTGGAAAGAGGTCGGTTAAGTACGATGTCCTGAGACATACACCTTTCATTTTCAATTGTTTTCAAATAAAAAGAGAGAAATTCCCCTTTCAAGTTGAATTGTTTAAATGCACCTACAGCTACTCCTGTCTAGCAAAGGCTAGGCAAGCTCTCCCCACTGATGCATTTCAAAAAAGGTTCAATTGGCAAACGAAAGCAAGTGCAAAGGGTTTTTGACAAAAGAGGACTAGAGGGACCACATTTTCCTTTCACAGAAATACTGTTCTAGAAAATCAGACAAGGTAGCAAGTCAACCAAGAATGTATAAGATACTGGTGAAAGGAACAAGGAATATGAACGAGTTCCAACCTGCAGCTGCATAGGATTTTTACCTTAAACATTCAGGTAAGGATCACGTTATAATAATAATGGGCTCGACAGTCAAACAAAGTCACACGTTTTACCTTACACCTCATAGCACAGCCTTATCCAGCAGTTTTGTTTTTGAAAATGTAATTGTCTTAATCCACATACGCACATAAATCTGAAATAAACTCCCTGGATCCTGTCTAATCATCAACATAGCTTATTTTAGACCTACAAGTATCCAGGGGTCAGGAAACAGAACAGACTAAATAAAATTCAGCAGTTCTGAAATAACTACGCTGATAAAGAGAGGGTCATTTTTAAAGCAATGTACAGTTAAAGTAGATTTCAGAATTGGTTCTAACAAATAAACATATTCTATCATCCATCATAAATTACACATTTAAAAGGATAATTATTTTTCAATTCTCAAATGAATTATATTATCTTCTTCTAGGCTTTTTACTAAGTAGCACTGAAACCTACAACTGATTAAGATGACAGGCAGTCAGTTATTCTAAGTTTAGGTTTTATTGTTTTTTCTAATATCATTATAACAAAGGCATAACTACTTTGTAAAACTATAACATATTTTTATTCACATAATATCCCACTAACTAGTTAAATGGTTTTTACTTTATTGATGCTCCATATGCGAAAGGAATGACTGGTGACTAAGGATTGGCCATTTTTAAAGAAGAAAGAGAAAATTTTTAGCATAAATATATACTACATATGTGAAAAGACACTAAATTTACATGTTAAATAATCTATACAGTCTATGGGGATATACACATCAATATACATTTAGGCCCACATGCCCGGGTCATTACTTCTTATAGCAGAGATGTACAGAGAATGTCTGGAAGTTAATAACTCTATCACTGGGATAATGGTTCTGATTTTTAAGACAATGACTATGATTGGGGTGCAGGACTATGCTCAGTATGCTCTGGGAGCTCAATAAAAACTTGTGGAATTAAATTAAAGAAAACACTAAAAAGTTTTCATCTGGAATAATCCTTTTGAATATTTAATAAATCAATACATTTTGTCCTTTCTGAAGACCAAGGCCTCAAAGTCACAGTTTGGGTGGAACAAATGTGTGTGTGTTTTAAAGCATTATTAGAGACTCGAATGAGTTCAGCTCAGTTTGCCGGTTCTCTGAATCTGTTAGGTGTAATTACTGACATGAATCCAAATGCATTCGACTGAGAAGAGAGCCAAATTAACCACAATGTGGGTATATAACAGCTGTTATTATTCATGTGATACTTTTCTACAATAAGAATGAAAATATTAAGCTATGGAGCCAACATATATCCCTAATAAATGATTAGGCCACCTACAACACGTTTTGGCCATTTTTTTTTATGTAGTAAATTTTATTGTTTTTCCCCACCTGCATCAATATTCTTATAGTTTTCTTCCTAGTAAAGACACATAAGACATACATAGCAACATACATACACTGTAAAGAAAAGCCAAATTTGTAATTGCCAACTTAACGCATCTCCTACACAGGACTGATGAAGTCTTGCTAAATGCTCAGCACATGGAAGACAGCTCTTACAGTTTTTATGAATCTGAGATTCTGCATTTAGAATGTAAGAAAGCTTAATGAGACCTAAGTAAATTACCTATCTTGTTTCACATATTTATTTTTGTCTTCCCATTTAAAAGAATATTTTTAGTAGATGTAGAAACTTGTTTCCTACTGGAGCTGAAGGAATGAGAGTTTAGTGCTTCTTTCTACTGAACTGATACCATGGATGCAATTACTGTGGGATGAGGTCAGAAAAAAAATAATCACAAATGATAAGGGGCTAAAATGTACTATCGGAAGAAATTCTTAGAACCTTATAATCAAGAGTATGTTCTGGAAGTAGTTTAGATTAAGTATACTCTTATATACTTATGTGATCACTAATATTCTTAACAATGCCTTACTAGAGATCCCAGTTACCTATCATTAAGTGCATATCACTTGTTATTTGTCCCAAATTACATTTGACTAGGATATAGTGTACATTTTTACTTGTGTAAAGCATCAAGGCAAAAATCCTATCAGAGGGAAGGAGATCTGGGGACTGAGATGAGGATTGTGTACTGATGAGAGTTTAGACAGACAATGCATGATAAAGACTCGAGTATACATGGCCTTTGTGTAAGTTATAACCAGATAAATCAAATAACATCTTGAATTCTAGGCCAGTCATTTAAGTGTTGTCAATAGCTACCTTCATATAGTCACAGAAACTAATTTTATTATTCATTTATTATTAAATCTTTATTTAATGTCAACTGTATTCTAGGCCCGTGCTCAGGTATTTGCATAGGTCCTCTTATTTACTTCATATGAAAATCTCATGAAACAGATGTCATTATTTTCACTGTCTTTTAGATGAGGAAGCTGAGGATCAGTAAGGTTAGGTGAACTCTGAAGGATACACTCACTGCATATGGAACATTCAGGTTTGTTTTGCCTCAATAATAGGGAAGTAAACTCATTTCAATTACAGGTTAAGTCAATGATGAGACATCTGCCTGAAATCACATGGCATAAAGAGGTTAATCACCAGGTTATTAGTGATTGCTACAGTGAGAATAACTATTTGCATTTCAACATGCTAACAGTGTTTGAATTTAAAATTAAAAAAAACTGTTTATTGAATGAATGATAGCAACATGGCATGCATGATGTTGTCTTAAAATGGACCCTAAATTTTTTCATTAAAAACATACAGTCTAATGCCAAGGAAATGACTTAGTAGGTAAGAATGTTTCCTGTATAAGCATGAGGAACAGAGACAAAATCCCCTGCACCCACATGTGGCATCAATGGGAGAGGAGCCCCTTAGTCCTGTGAAGTCTTGATGCACCAGTGTAGGAGAATGATAGGGAGGTGAGGCAGGAGTGGGTGGGTGGCTGGGGGAGCACCCTCATAGAAGCAGATAGAGGAGGGATGGGATAGGGGGATTGTGGAGGGGAAACAAGGAAAAAGGATAGCATTTGAAATTTAAATAAATAAAGTATCCAATAAAAAAAAAAGAAAATGAAAAAGCCAGGCATGGCTGGCATGCAACTATAACCCTATGCTGTGTAATGGGATGACAGTACAATTGTGGGGGTGGGGGTTAATGGCTGCAAATATAGCTCCAGGTTTAGGATTCCTTGTCTTAAGAGAAAGATAGAGGGTGATAGCAGGACAATCAACATTCTCCACTGGACTCCACCTGCTCATGGAGGTACTCATGGTATACATAGCTTACTGTGCTAAAAACTCCAAAGACCTGTGCAAAATTTACTGTATTGAATAATTTTGAGAAAGCAACCCCAAGTATCCATTGAAAAATTCAAATCCTAGAGAACAAAGAGAAAACACTCTGACTTTGAACAAATATAGATTTCCTTACATGTTTGGTAATATAGGGAACAAAGTAGTTTTAATAAGTAGGGCATCGCCCAGATTTTCATCATGTCATCATAAAGAAGGCTTTACCAAGTATATGAACTCGCACTGCATTAACATCTATGAAGCATTCATTAGCATATGTAAAATATGGAAAATGGTGGTATGTATTACTTCAGTAATTTATATTATCAGAGATGCTTAAACACTACTTGAATCAGTTCCATCATTTGTGGTAGTTTGCATCTATAATTTGTGTTATTATCATTTAAGATGTGGACTATGACAGCAGGAAACAGTATTAATTTATCCTCATTTAAGAAAAATTTATGATAAAATGTTTTACTCACTTGGATGATATTTTTGTTTTCTTAGGTAACTCTTTCTAGTTCAGGCCACCTTAACATTTCGATCTTCCTTGCCTCTGCCTCACAAGTGCTATGATTACAGGTGTGTAACACCTTGCCCAAGTCAAGATATAATTAACTTGAATCTTATAAATAGATTCTATCAACTGTTTTTTTTCTAGAAATTACTACTTTGTTAAGTATAGTTGAAGTTTATTATGAAAAAGGTTTCATATAAATTTAAGAGCAGGTGTTTAGAGAGGGGGATGGATATGGACAAGAAAGAGAAGTACTGTAGAGATAATATCTTATGTCTGTATGAATATGGCACCTGTCAATGATAAATCTCATTTCTGCCTATGGCTTAGGCAGAAAATAGAAGGTTGGGACATCTAGGAGACAGAGTGAATCCTGGGATAGAGCCAGAGAGAAAGATACACCTGGGAAGGCAAGAGGGGATGGACACATGGTACCTGAGCACAGGTAACCAGCCACATGGCAAAATGTAGATTAAAATAAATAGATTATCTTAGATTCTAGTAAGAGAAGAGCCTAGCACTTTGGCCAATGTATTTGTAAATATATTTTGAGTGAGTCTTATTTCTGGGATGATAGGGTTTGAAGGAAGAATGGGCCCCAACATCTACAAAGGACAGTAGTCCATGATCTAGGTTAGGACAGACTTCCTAGGGAGTGTGTCTGTGTATAGCATTAACATGCTAATGTATATGCATCAAAACTTGCTATTCTATTTTATAAAGACTGATTTATCCTCATTCTTTATCATTGTACTAAAAGAAACAGATAATTCTAATTTCCATATGATATAATATAAGGAATAACAAAATCATTCCTGATTAAATAATATTTGATCAGAATCACAGCTGTAGTTTGCAATTTAAAAACATCATTTTTTATGTATTCTTTTTCTATTGCTTTATGCAAGTCATTGCAGGTAATTTGCTGACTTCCATAAACATGAAAAGAAAGAGATTATTTACAAATATTTGGTAAGCTTTCTTTCTCTCTCCACATAACTAATTAATGGTTTTAATGGTTCCTAAGTTAATTATCATCTATATCAACATAAGCACAGGTTGGAGAATGTAGATTATTCTCAGCACTTTATGTAGTTCGTATACTGTGCACACACATTTTCGAGCACATTTATTGATTTAGCATAATTTTTGCTGCATGTAAATTAGCTTTCTCCATTTTACATTCAAATAAATACTATATTACTGTGCATGCTCTAATTATGATTATTTGGGAAATGGTGCAATAAATGTTAGTTGGATGAATGAAATAACCTAATATACTAAAAGACATCAATATATAATTATATGTATTGGTAAAACTATGCAGCTCTGAAAAAATAAGCCTCTTGCTCTCTTTGGTACATCTGTGACTTGCAACTCACACTTCATTCCTTCATGAAATTTTTCCTTCCTGCTAGTACTGTCTTAAACTGCCACTGGTTTAAAAGCCTTTGAAGAAAGAATCAGCTGCCAGCTAACTCCTTTTTCTTCACCTTTCACTGTTCTTTCCCAGCTATGTCCTTCTCGTAGTCACCTCTTCTTTCTTGTGCTTCAGGTTTACTACCTCAGCAATCCTTAAAAGAATTCCTTCAATAACCTGGGCTCTCCTCTCTCATCATGCCATACCTCTTGTGACTCACTTCCAAGGACTTTTGTAGATTGGCTCTATCTTTTCTTTCCCCTAGTTCTCCAAACCCAACTTTTTCCCTAACTATGGTAACAGCAGAAAATATCCACTTAGCATGATAGCACTAGAGAATGAGAATATGTCAAGACATCATTATGTATTGGGTGTGTACGCTCAAGTACAAATAGTTCCCACCTCATAGTTAGTACTCACAATAAAAAAATTACTGATATTTTTTTCGTATTATATTCATATTATAAATGAAGAAAGTCAAACACAGAAAGCCTCAATATACCGACAAAAATTATAGCCTAGAATGATGGAAGCAGGACTTGAATTTAGGAATTCATGCTCTTCACTTTGTTGTATTTTCCCATGGTCCATTAAACATAGCTTACCTGAGGCCTGTTACCAGATGTGCTGATATATAGCTCTGCTGATGTTATTTAGCAAAATTTGACCCAGTTTTCAAGGAGTAGCTCAACTAATATGCACGGAAACTACTTTTAGCCTTCTCCATGAAAAGTTGACATTTTGCCAAACTAAATAGATTTTTCCCTTTGGATAGGCCTACAAAGCAAATAATCTCTATCATGTAGTGGCACACAATTTACTAGTTGCTGCTTCAGCTTTATTAAATCTCTTTGACAAAACTGAAAATGTCTTGAAGGTGAGAACGATTTCTTGAGCATTTTCAGTATTCTTCAATGAGTATTGAATGACTCATCGGTATCAAGAGAGTTACTATACTTAATTATCTCCTTTTTATCTTGTGTATTTAATCTACACAAGATAAATGTCATTGCCCTATATTACAGCTGAAGGACCTGAAGCATGAATGGATACAGGAAAAGGACCAGTGCATAAACCTAGGTGGTGGAGCAAAAATGAACTCCTTGTTTAACACAGCAATTGCTTTTTAATCACACTCACAAAATATGTCCTCTTTAGCATAAAATACCTAATTTCTCATTTACAATAAAAATATGGTTTCCTGTTATCACTTTTGCTTTTTGATCCATAGTTTTCTAAAACCTGAGACTTGATACATGACATTTTAATGGCTTTATCTTGAATATTAACATTTGTTTGGCTTTTGTTATATCTTTATTTCTAAACTCAGTTGATTATATCTAGACTTCAGGTATAATCTTTTATATTATAAATATTCTGTTAATTTTGAACAATTAAATCAGAATATGTTTCTCTATCATAAGTGTATACAATTTTGCCAGGCAGACAATTATGTTTCATTATTGTTATCTAGTAGTTTTATGAGTTCATGGAAGGTTTTTCTATAATAGTTTGTCATTTTCTTAAGTTGATACAAACTAGAAACTGTTAACAAGTACATGTAGTTTTAGTTAAATTTTAAAATATTTTTAGTTATTATTAATTTTGTGATGCTGTAAATAAAACACGGGACTTCCATGTGGGAGACAAGGATTTGGCTATATCCCCTGTTCCTCAGTTATTATTTTAACTATATATATTTACAGGGCACAGTGTGATAATTATATACATATATGCAATTCCTAATGATCAAATCAGAGTAATTAGCACAAGCAGTTTTTACCATTTTTGATTAATGGATAAATTTATACATATTTATATGGATGTTCATCTTGAACTGCTAGCCTCCAGAAGTATGAGATAATACATCTGTTGTTTCAGTCTATCAGTTTACACCATTTCTAGTAATCTTCAGTACTTTACTCTTCAAACAAAACCCTGTACATGTAGTTAAGACTTCCTTCCTGGGTTTCATTCTTCCCAAAGATTTTCCTTAAAGATACCCTTAAGATGTCTTTCCAAGGAATTGAAAACCAAACACGTTCAAGTGATACTACCTATTGTAACACTCACAACAAATGAACTTTCCTTCTCTGTGAATGAATATATTCCCTTCTGCGGAGCACTCACTCTCAATTCCTACATAGAAGCAATCACCAGAGACTGCCAACTCAACTTTTTGACACTCTTCTTGAGATGTTTAATTTTATATGTCAACTTGACTGAGCAATATTGCCCAGAAATTTGGTCAAATATTATCCTTGTTTCTGTGAGGCTATTTTTGGAAGATGCTAACTTTCAAATCGATAGACTTGAATAAATCAGATTGCATTTTCTTTTGAGAATTTAACTCACCCATCAGCTGAAGATCCTACTAATACAAAAAGACTAATTTTACTCAAGCAGGAGGAAAAGCAGACTCAGACGCGGCTGTCCCCTGGGTTCTAGCCTGTAGACCTTCCTTGTAAATTATGGACTTGACAGTTTCGATAAGCACATGGACTAACACCTTAAAATAAGTCTGTCTTGGAACATAGACAATACTACAGAACAGCTGCTATTAATGTTGATTGACAGACACAAGGATAAGTGTAAAACTTCTGGAGTTACACGACTTCTATTCTATCTCAGTGCTAATAATATCTGTTTGTGTACCTTATTTGCAAAATTCCTTAAATTGTATGACCTTCAGCTTTGTTTCCAAACAGTGAGATAATTAAAGTACTCACTGCATAGAGATAAAAAAATTGATTCGATGCTTGTCTTAGAATGTAGTAAATTTTAGAATGGTGCTTGTTATCTGCTCAATATTATAAAAGTGCTTGAAATTTTTATTATTGCTAAGTATGGCAGGAAGTATTCCAATATCAAGCATACTACTTTGTATCTTCATCACATTTGAGTTTGTGTTTTAATTTGACCCTCTGGATCTCTTAGTGTTAAGGAGAGGAAAAAGGCTATGTCTTATCTTCCGGCTGTGAAAGTTACTTAAGGAAAACTGCCATGCCTTCCATTCTCAACCTCTCAGTGCAGACACCTGAGTACTAATCACTTTTGCTTCTTTCCATCTGTCCCCTCATCATCCTCATTTGTTTTGAGATAAAGTATAATTTATTCTGTAACTCAACGTGACTCTACCTTCTCCCTGTTTCTACTTCCTTAGTATTGTCAATATAGATATACACAAACATTCTGAGTATTTTGGACTCTCTTCAACATCTAACAAAAAGAAAAATCTACCTCTAACATTCTTGTTAGCTGAGAGAACATTTAGTGGCTATTGCTGCGAATGCACCTGGACTGCCTACTTAGCTGAGTAAGATGCTCGGCAGTCTTTGTTTTCCCAACTGGTAATAGTGCTGTCAATATCTATCAGGACTTGGAATGTTCAAGTCTCCAAGGAGGACTTTTGTTACAGCACTGACAATAGATATAAGCCAACAAAGTGAAATTCAGGTCTGACCCTCCTACCCCAGACCAGCTTTTCACTTCTCATCTCACTCTTTTCTTCCTCCATGATGGCCTTCTCTAGAACATACTATCATAACAAATAAACAAAACCAACATGTCAACCATACACCAGCTCATATTGATTACTCATAATTTACAGTGTTCAGTGCAGAATGATCAGAAATACAAATAGCTACATAAGCAAAATATAACCAGAAAAAAGTAAGAATACCATGAGTTTTCTACCAAGAATAAAATCAGTTTATAATTAAACAATTTTTAAAGATTAAATCACTTTATACCTTACCCATCATTATAAATTTCAATTGATGTAATAGGGCAGACTAAAGATAGGACCAATGGTAATGTCCATGCTAAGTAAATGCTCCTCCACTCAGCAACATGCCCAGGGACCTTTGATATTTATCAATATATTATAATACATGTTAATTCTAAGACAGAGTCTAACTAAGCCGTACCAAATGGTCTAGACGTGGAAAACTTTGTGGTTCACAGGCCTACAAGGCTACACCATATGCAAAGCATTGGAAATGGGTTTGTACCTTTGTTCATATCAATGAGCTGCTTCTTCTTCTTCTGGCGTTCCAGCTTCTCTTGTTCAGCTTTCTCTTTTGCAAGCTTTGCCCTCCTGCTCTTCTCTTCTATTTCCTTTCTCTTGTGATTTTCTTTCAGTGCTTCCTAATGACCAAAGTAAAATTAAAAAAAATTATGTTTTTTTCCTACACACTATATAATGGAGAAGGTTCACACTTTAAAAACTTCTATAATTTAGCAGAGACAGGAAATTTTCATAGCAGCCTCAGAGTATGGGCAGTTTGTTGACTGAGTCAAATAATTACACTGAAGACATCACTTCTGAAAAAAATATTTCAAATAATCTTTTCAGTTCTAATTATGTGTTGTGACAGGAAAACAGGGTTATTTATGTTATAGGTATAACAATGAAAATACTTGCTTTATTGTTAAAATATGAGCTACTCTTGATATACAAGCAAACTAAGTATTTCATCACTTATTGAACATTTCCTGTTATCTGCAAAATGAGTTTAAAAAACTCTACCTCATAGAATATTTGTGAAGAGAAATGAGTTGTGCACTTGAAGTGCTTCCAGCAGAAGCTAATACATTATAATCAAGGTATATTTTCGTCTATAATGTGGAGGTGGTTGTGTTGCTGGAGGAAATGATTACATCTAATGATTCAGGACGTGAAACAATCACCTGCAAGTTTTAGAGCTTTTTATATGCTGAAATTGTTGGAAATGATGAAACAGATTTCCAGCTCTTTGATATTTATGGAATTTCAGTGAATCCTGTACACGATAGCTGAGAAACTTGAAGCACACTGATCAGATGAAATAAAGTCAGCCTCTTTGGAGATCAGAGAAGTCACTATTTTAAAGACACATCAACTACCAGTTCATTTCTTCATGTTCTGTTTCCCCTGATTATGATTTATGGATCTACTACATAGCATGTGCATAAACTTTCCCTAAAACTATAAAAAAATAAGATAAAGAAAACCCCAAGAATCAGCATACATTTACAAGATGTTTCCTGTGAGTGTGTGTGTGTGTGTGTGTGTGTGTGTGTGTGTGTGTGTGTGTGTTTTGAGAGTCTCAGTCTATACTGAAATATTTTTTTCTTCATGTTAAAGGGCATAATAGTGCAACATCCTCCTGGAAAAGCCTCTAAACAAATTTACTGGCTTGAAAGATTGGTTTCTTCCTATAAAATATAACTGATTTTACATCTGTGACATCTACTACCCTGGTTAGGCAAAATACTCCTCACATTAGGCTATGGTCACACAACTATCTAGATACTTTAGACAGATTCAAGGATTTCTACTACTATCATTTTGGACAGATTGATGATGCTGATGCTGTAGGGGTTGGCCTATGCATTGGAGAGTGTTTGATGGCATCTTTTGTCTCCAGCCACTAGATGCAATTAGCATCTCTTACAATGTGGCAACTAAATAAGTCTCTTAAGCCTACCAAATGTCACTTGAAGGGCAAACATATCCAGATTGAAGTTTCAGAAAGAAAATTCTGAAAACAAGTGACCATGGAGTATTAAGCCTTAGATGGGCACACATAAAACCTCTTCCAATACTGAAAGAATATCTTTATGGAATTATCAGAATGGGAGAAAGAAAGAACTTAAATGCTGGAAGATATGAAGAAGAGTTGTCTGATGGGTTTCAGGGATGCTGCCCACTAGTGGCTTACTCAGATACCAGTGAACAGCTTTACTTTCATCCCCTCACAAGCAGCCCTGCTTAATCCCAATGTGTGATGAGGCAAAAACAAAATAAAAGAAAAAAAATGTAAGAAGGTCTTGGTGAGAGGTAGGTGGAGGCTGGTGAGGATAAGGAGGCTGAGAACAGACAGAGGGATTAACATGACTAGGATGTATTAAAATCATGTATGAAATTATGAAAAGATGAATAATAATTAAAAACCACCCAGTGCTGACTCTGAATCAGGTTGCCATTTCTAAATGTGGAAACTTCTAAATGATTTAAAAGTATTTACCCAGGGTTAGGCATTTATATAATTTAAAGGGTATGTAGACAATCCTTGTCTTTTCATTCCATGTTTAGTGTTTATTTTATTCTTAAAGGATGAGGGAGAAGACAATGTCAATGTGGCACCAAGAGCACAGGAACCATTAAAAATAAATTAGCACTTCATCAAACAAAAAAACATTGATCAAATGACACTGTTGGTATAGTGGTAGATCTTCTTGCTGGACACAAGGTTCATAAAAATAATTAGTAATTAATTAATAAGAAAACAACACAACAAGAAAATGAAGAGAAGTCCTGAGAATGGGAGAAAATATCTGAAAACAACGTATCTGATAACAATATTAAAGCAATGAAGGAAAAGAAATAGAACCCCAGGTAAAAGATTTTAGGATCTGTCAAGTTATACCACAGTACAAATGAATATATAAAAATACATATTTGATAAAGTCCAGAAAGTATAAGTTGGCTTTTAAAAAAGAAGATAACAATATAAAAAGACATTATATATTTTGGTCCCAAGATGAAGAAGTTGTATGATTTCTGGTAAGTTACTGAAAGGAGGTAAGCAGCAGAAGAGATGAAGGAGGTTGTCATTTGTGTATATGGTTGTTGTTATTTTTAATATTATTTTATTATTGGCCCAATATTTCATGCGCTAAACAGTCACCAAGATCCAGGTGAACTCTGATATTGTCAATCTAATGTGCTATTGCAATTGAAGACTCCTATTGTGAGTGTGCTTCACAACAAACTTACTAACATGGAGAAATAGCCTGGTAACTTTTGTCATTCTTCTTGTAACTCCTTCTTTCCTTCTTTTCTTCCTCTTTAGTGTATTTCTGTGTGCACACACATGTACAAGAAAGGCAGAGAGGAAGGGAGGGAGAGTGGAAGGGAGGGAGAGAGAAAGAGAGAGAGAGGGGGAGGGGACTCATGTATAATAGTAACACAGGCTATCCATGAACTTCATATGTAATGGAGAATGACTGTGAAGTTCTGATCCTTCTGTAGCTCCCTACTGAGTGCTAAATGTTGGGACTGGAGGCATAGACAGCCCACTTTCCCACTATTTTAAGTTAGTTGTGCTTGGGACTGTGCCCAGAGGTTCTTTCAGGAAGCCCTCTACCCACTCAACTACATCCCCTACATCCCCTTGTCTGCTTCCAACATCCTAAAATCCTTGGGATGTCAAAAAAGATACTGTATTTGGCATGCCAGTGGATCTACAAATAGAGAGTAGTAGCTCCTGTCATAGAAGTTCCTGCACTTGAACTAGCCCAAGAATCCCCCTATGTATCACTTCATCTGCATATTTATTTGTAAAGTATTGTTACCAGTAAGTTGATAAATAATGTTTTCCAGAATACCTTGAGCTGCTTTAGGAAATTAGTCTAGCCTTAGGACGGATGAGTGTTCAGCGACACAAACTAAAGTCTGGGCCTGGTTTTCGAAATGGGGAGGGAAGCAGGCTTGGGGGCTAAACCCTCAGACTTTGGGATCTGATACTATCTCCAAGGGGGCAGTATCAGAGTTCAGATTATAGAACACCCAGGTATTCTCCACAATGACAGGATACATTGTACTCACTGAGAAATGGTCCTATCTTTTGAGGTCAGAAAAGTCTTCTGCAATGATTGCTACAGTATAGTATGTTTACTCTCATAATAACAGTTATGCTTTTAATAGAAATCTACCTTAGGTTGGTAAGGTTCTGTGCAGAATCTTATTCATCCTTGGCTTGCCAGCCTGTTAAATTAATAACTCTGTCTGGGGGGGGGGTCCATTTTCAGTTTCAAGCCATATACTTTGGCTGCCAACCTGTTGATGTGGTTGACGACAAGCTTAAACGCGATGGGCAGGAATAAAAGTATTCCCAGGACAAAAAGGGCTAGCATGATCAAGCTATATAGCTATATATGACATTCTTGAAGCTTGACCAAAATAGAAATACTGACCTCAGGCCATGACTGGATCAATTTCTGATAAACTTTGCATCTGTCTCTCCTTAATCAACATGTTGACTTGAAAACTCTTGGTGAAACCAGTAGCTTATAGTGTTTTGGGGACATACAACACCTTGGTGAAACCAATGACAAATTTACAAGCATGTTTTTACCAATTTAACAAAAATGAATATGAAATATTTGAATGCTCTCAAATACATTGACAAGATATATTGCTAAAAAAAAAAAAACAGAAATCTACTATGTGCCAAGTTTTTTAAGACATAGTATCTAATCTCTATAAAAATAAAAGAGCTCACATAAGTATTATTCAATCTCATTTACAAAACATGAAACTTCAGTTCAGACAGATGAAGATAACATGTTCAAAGCTACACAGATGCTTAAGTACTAGAATCACTTATAGTTGCTTGGCATCCTCAACTATGTTGATGTAGACTACTCAAGAGGAACTGTTAAGAAAATTATAGAATACTTGACTACATTTGAATTTCAGATAAACAATAAATAATTTTATAAATCTATGCATATTCTGTACAATATTTAGGACACATTTATACCAAAGAAAAGATACAATACCCAGCATACACTGATACTAAGTTATTGTTTATCTAAAAGTCAAGTTTTTCTGGACAGCTTGTATAATATGTGTATATGTATGTATATGTAGGTATTTCTCAGTTTTCTCCTTTCGATTTTTGACAAAAGGTTTTGATATGTATCTCAGGCTAAAATTCACTATATAGCCTAGACTAAGTTTGATCCTATGATCCTCATGATTCAGCTCCCAAAGTGTCAGGATTACAGCCACCATGCCTGGCCTGTATCTTGAATTTTCATTAGATAAATTTGTCAGTCCTTTTCTCAAGTCTTTGCTAGTTTTTTCCATGTATCTTTTGATTTACTATGCTATTTAATGAAGTCTATAGAAATTACTATATTAAAATGCCAAAATCTAAACTGCTTTGAGATAGGATAAGAAATGCTGATAGGCCATATGTTGTCTATTGCCTTGAATCATGGCATTTCTGCAACATTCCTCACATATTTCTTTAAAAGTTATTTTTTATGATGAATAAAATTCAAAACTATGAGTTTATATAAAAAGTTTAACTTATACAACTGAAGATTGTAGACAATTAGGTAATCACTAATATCAAGGACTCTAAGAATGCAATTTTTTAGCTATGCAAATAGATTATATTTCTGGATGAAATGGAGGCTTAAATGAATATCTAGCAAATTATTCAAGAGATTTAACTATTGAATTCATCAGTCCTCGCTGGGCGGTGGTGGCGCATGCCTTTAATCCCAGTACTTGGGAGGCAGAGGCAGGCGGATTTCTGAGTTCGAGGCCAGCCTGGTCTACAGAGTGAGTTCCAGGACAGCCAGGACTACACAGAGAGACCCTGTCTCGAAAAAATCACCCCCCCCAAAAAGTTCATCAATCCTCATGACAATGGTTTCATATCAATTGGCTTTAACTACATCAGAGTGAATAGTAAGAAATTTCAAGATCTGTTTAACTTCTAAAATACAGGAGCTGATAATGAAGGAGAAAATTCTTTAGAGGAATATATCCTTATCACCTTAATTATTACAAAACCAAAAAAACAAATGAGCAAAAAACAGGAGGATAAAATTAGGAACATGCTTTGTTAAAGGGTGCTAATTCAAAAAAAGATTTTTATAGTAACTTCCCACAAGGTAAGAAATATGTTCACAGAAAGAGGTCTCAGTTTTATCAGTAAAACTATCTTTTAAGAATCAGTAAAAACAAAGAAAGGAAATATAATAGATACTATTTCTAAAATATACTATGAAATAGTCACCAATGTAATTTTACATCTCTCAGTGAAATCTATATTGCTTTGTTGGAAATGAATGAATGAACCATCTTACCTCCCTTGGCATGCATAAGTACCAATTGAGTCCTACTTAGTAAAAATGGCATATACAAATATGTAGCTCATGCAAATGCAACAATTTTCTATTTATTACATAAAGATTTAAGAAAAACAACTAAAACAAAGATTTTGAAAAGCCATAGGGAAAGCTACTCTTTTATTTGCTTCTCTATCTATCTATCTATCTATCTATCTATCTATCTATCTATCTATCTGGAGATAATCAGCCACTGTATGATTGGCTGTAAAACAGAGTCTACAGGAGAAAATGAAGGGTGTGTATTACTGTAAATTCATCTAAGAATCCATGTTTGGGGAGTTTATATTACTTATAGTATCAAACTATCACTGAATTTGTACCTTTATAACCATACATATGTATATGAATTATACATGAGCTTATAATAAGTAATAAATGAAAAGTCCAGTTTCAGGCCTGAGATTCCTCTCCTTGAGTTTTTTTGAGGTCCTGGAGACTTCCTAAATAGTACAGGCTATTGCAATTGCTCTTGGTTGCCCACAGTAATGTGATGGTAAAATCCTATTGCTGAACGTAGCACATATATTGGTCATAGATTATGCAGGAATCAAGTTGGTACTGACTAGAAATATTCTTTCCTGCTGGATAGCTTTTATAGTACTGGGAAGTACTATGTAGGCAGCTGGGGATGAAATTAACTGTCTTACTCTGTTGTGAACTCTGTAAAGGACAATAATGACTAGAACAGAAAGGTATGTTATGGGTACAATAGTGGCATATGTTATGGGGGTAACCAACCACTTTATGATTGGCTGTAAGGCATACATTACAGGAGGAAATGCATTATGGCTGGTACTATAAATCTATTCAAGAATCCATGGTTGGGGAGTTCATGGGCCTGCAGCATCAAACTATCACTAAATTTGTCCCCTTATAACCATATATTAGTTAGTGTAGCTCTCTGAACTCACCAGAGGAGTTTCTTAGTACAGTGGATAATTGCTAATGCAGAAACTGCAAATAAGGACTTTGGATCATTTCTTTACTATTTATCTCAGAACTGTCCTGTGTACTAGTGAGACTTATGTAATTTTCTATAGAATTTTTTCCCGGAAGCCATGTTAAAGAATTGTAAAGATACACATCTCAATGTATCATATCACAATGTAATGTACAGATAAGCTTTGCTGTGTTATTTGTTGGTTTGACATATGTGGGTGAAAATTCTCAATATTTGAGGAAGTAGTAAAGCAAGATCCACATTTGTCCAGATTTTCCTCTCTCATTTTAGATTACACTAGTTTACAAATGAGAATGTTGATGTGAGCTTCTCAGCTTTTGGTTGAAAATAAAAAACTGAAGGACCATATTACTGCAGGACACTGGGGTTAGGAAACCAATGCACTCAGTCATTAGAATTTTCAGCAGCGATCCCCGGTCAAATTAAAGCTTTCCATTAAGGAAAGAAAGAAATCCTATTCTTTAATTAATAGCAAACAACATTAGATAGTCCTTCTCTATAGTTTCCTTGTGCTTAAAAGGGCATATTGGATTGAAGAAGTCATGACAAATGCTGAGGGCAATGAGTTTTCAACAGCAGCAACCAGACTTGGAGAGTCAGAGCCTCTTAAGACTTTATAAGCACTAAAATACTGCTAAACTTTTTCTTTCCGCGAGATTTCCACTTATTATGGTACAAGTGACCTTTAAAGTTCCTCTTATGAAATATCTCATGAATACTTCATCAACCAATCAGCTACAATTGCAACAGAGGTATAACTTTCTTACTTACAGGCGTAATTGAAACCTTGATTAGCTTCCTCAAGTACTTAGGTGACTCAGTAACAGACACTGAACAAATACACTGATAGCATGGCTAGATATTGCTTAAAGTCTTGCTCTTTAACCTATGTAAATATGGTATGAATCACAGATATATCCTATGCCACACATAATGATGCAGAAATCAAATAGAACCTCTCTATTTTCTTTGATTCATACATTCCTTGCTTTCTACATATGTTTGTATTCACCCATTTCCTTTCTGGACTGTAATTCCCTCTCCCACATTTTCTCTTTCTTCTGAAACTCTGTTGCATTTGTTTTTCTGGCAGAAAATTCATTTATTATTACTTACTATACTATTCAGTATGCTTCCAATAGTCTACAAAGGCTTATATATATTACCCTGTATAAATTATTTGACCATCTACTATTTGTTCGTTGACATCCAGTCTCATTAGGTCTTTAGCTTACCTTGAACTTTCACACCCATATTCCCTGTAGTCTCTCACATACCTCCATCAAGCCTTTCTCTCTGTGTGTCTCTCTCTGTGTCTCTCTCTGTGTGTCTCTCTCTCTGTCTCTCCCACAGATTTATTTATTTTACACTGTAGTTGTCTTGAAGCATACCAGAAGAGGGCATTAGATCCCATTACAGATGGTTGTGAGCCACCATGTGGTTGCTGGGAATTGAACTCAGGACCTCTGGAAGAGCAGTCAGTGCTCTTAACTGCTGAGCTATCTCTCCAGCGCCTCCATTCTCTCTGTTAATGTCTCCTCTCTCACTACTTTCTCCCTCACCATTTTATACAACAGAAACCCCTAAACTCCTTGTGTCTTCCTCTTTCCTAATGTCAAATTCAGAACATAAATAAAGGGTCAAATCATAGTTAAAATTTCTATTCTCTTCAGTTTCTGAGAATTAACAGCTGGAGCTGGTTGATTTACATAATAACCGTTTTCAGCCTAGGAGTTTTCAAAACGTTAAATTACCAAGAATACCTCTACCCGTAGTTCCCCATCTACCTCATATTTCTTTATTGTGAAAAATCATGGCAGGATTTAAAAAACCACTAAGGTAGTTTGGAATGGTGGCTTGCTTTCTAATCATCTATTGGCTTCAGGTTATTGACATTTATATCAGTTTTCTTAGAAATGTCAATGCTTAGTGTTTCTGAGGCTTCATATTTGTGACTTTTCATGTCGCTGTAGCTCCATTTTCTATCCAGAAAATTCCTTTGGACATAGATTAGCACTTACAGATAGCCTCCAAGGTTAAGTGAAAAGATGCATGCTAATTTCAAAAGTGAGGTCTTTGCTTGCAAGGAGATACTTACACGGCCATCCAGCGTTGGTATCATTCATACAGCTTTTCAGTATCCTTTGTTTTAAGACAAATTTTTTTTCAGATTTGGGTGGATGCTTTATAAAAAGTTCCATGAATTGATTTTTGTAAATGATTCCCTTCTGGCAGGGAATAGAATCATGGAAGAAACTAATTTGCTACAGGTGAGGAAGGCAACTGAAATGAATACAAGTAAGTGCTCATGGAAGAAGCCCTCTTTTATTCTGCACAGCCAGCTCACTGCTCATACTCCTTAGGAAACAAATAAAAAATTAATGTGTCTTTCACTTGCAGTACATATCTGGAGGTTTGACAGACAAACAGATCTTTGCACACCAGCACCGTCGTGAAGAGAATCTCAAAGGTAAATTATTAAAAACAAGAAGAAAAAAGACTGTTATGTGCAAATCTCCTTGGATATTAAACTTGCAGTTGGTTACAAGCGGTCATGCGCCAATAATGCTGGCTGGCTGTGATCCCCAAGGCCTTCTTTTAAAATTTGCCTTACGACTGCAAAAAACATGGGATATGAAGTTGGAGGAAAAACTGTCTCTCTCGTCACAGTCCATTAGAGTTCTGAACTATGATTAGCTAGAAGTTAATCTGCAATCTGTATCCTAGAAAAGCTTTTCAAATGCTGTAGGTTTCAGCAGACATTTTGGTTATAGGAATGTGAGCATCCATCTTTGCATCTGGGAAAGAAAAACAATTGAATTCAACATGTCTCTATGGACCACTATTTGATTAAAATCTATGAACTGCTTTGAGTGACTATAGGAAATTAATCTATAACTTTTTGAGCTAAAGGATGAAAATGAAATTCTGAAGTGACTGATACAATATTTTAATAAAAAAACATCTCAGGAAAGTATAAGTGGAAGAAAACATAGCAGTGTTAAGTTACTGTTCTAAGGCCTGTGTTTATTGTTATGATAGTGTCTCTAGGTAGCTAGAAGTGGCAGTCCAATCAATAAGGTTTCCTTGTTTTGCTTTTCCATGCTGAGGATTCAATGAGCAGCCCCACACAACTTAGGAATCATTGAGCAACAGCTCTGGCATCTCAATAAGGTTCTATTGTGACAACTGAGGTATAGTGAGAAGCATGGAGAGACTTGGATGAGTATATCAAGTTACTCTGACAAGTAGAATTTATAGACTTGACGAGTACGAACAGTCCTTGAGAAACATGAGCCTGAGTCCTCTAACTGTAGAGAGAGTTCCATGACCTCCCCCAGGAACCTATTTTGATACTGTATCACTTGTATAAAGAAAAAAAGAAAAAAAAACTTTCCTTATATCTCAGCAAAAGCTGTCAGTTTTTAAGTCTGTGTCTTGTTTATTGACCTCTGTGTAAAAGAAAAAAGTCAAAATCTTCCTTTAAAATACTTTCCTACTGGTGTAACTTGTCTTCAGGACTCACTGGAGTGCCCAAGTTCCACAAAAGTTAACCCTCAAGTACAATACAGAATTTTCTTTTCAGTTTTAGAGTGATTTATGGGGAGGGGTGGGTCTTAGGGGCCTTGGGAAAAAAATCTGTGCGCTCTCTCTCTCTCTCTCTCTCTCTCTCTCTCTCTCTCTCTCTCTCTCATTCTCTGTCTTCCTGTATATCTATCTATCTATCTATCTATCTATCTATCTATCTATCTATCTATTATCTATCTATCTATCTATCTATCTATCTATCTATCTATCTATCTATCTATCATATCTCTATCTTCTCTATCTATCTCTCTCCCAGATTCAATACTCCTGCCTCAGACTCTTTGAATGCTGGAACTACACAGTTCAGTATTAGTTTCTAGAATAAAAAGTTCCTCATAGTTCCTTTTCCATAAGTTTAATAATACCTGGGTATTGTCCTGGGTCTTTTCTACCTGTTGGACATTATTTTGAATTATAGGTTTCTCCATTCTGCTATGTGTTTCCCGAAAATAAGAAAACAAGGATTGCAACAATACTTTAATAGGTGTGCCATTTCATTTCTACCAGTTTTGATGCTCAAATTCTTCTAAAATATAGTATCTGTTTTGTACAATTTTAAAGTGCAACTGTAAAGTTAAAAGATCAGTTCCAATATGTCTGTTGAAGCCATTAATCGTCTTTTCAAACAGCCACCTTGGGAAGCCATAAACTTATTTTGGTGAGGGCATTAATCTGTGTTTGAAATTCCTCTTTCTGAACTGAATTCTGATTTTACTGAAATCAGTTTCATTACTTCAGATTCACATTATTTTTTAAGCAGAAATTTTGTTACCCAGTTCCATCATCTATTTTACTACAACACTTGGTTTAATATCATTTTTGGCTGTTTTCCGAAATGACAGCAACCTAAATTTCAAACATTTTAAGTGCTCCTGGATAGATCTAAAACTCATACTATAGAACACTTAGAGAATTTTAAAACAGGAGTTTTCCAAAATTCTATGACAAGGGCATTATCTTTTAATAAAGATAATAAGAAAGATAAGTTCATTTGACTATATACATTTCTGGTATGTTCTTTTAAAAAATCATCACACTTCACACACTGCCTAATGCATGATAAATACTGTTTCACTAAACCTTACAAGTATTTACTTTATGATATATTTGTATCAGCCTTGTTTCTATATTATCTGTTTGATGTTCTTATTCATATTTTAACTCTATCTAACAGAACCTGACTTTATTTTGATGTAACATATATATAAATGTTTTTTCTCCCACCTTATCTTATTTTGAATGAAATGTTTGAAATCTCTCTAAATATATACAGCCATTTAGCTTTTCTTTGGGTGATAGGAAAGACAGGAAAAGATAGAAGGGACAAGGCAGATAAGACAAAAAAAAATCTGGTTACTATCTAGGTATTTTTGCCTTCAGTGATATGCAAAATATAGTCATACATACATACATAAACACACACACACACACACACACACACACACACACACACACACACTTTACCATGTTTATCACAGAAAGTTCTAGTCCCTGGATAATCAACAAAAAGAGCCATTCATGAAGCTTAGTCACTCATGGCACTGTGTTGTGACAGAAAGAAGTTCTAGAAATGTTAATTTTCTGTGCCTCTATGTCCTAGACTCTGGCGGATTACTGCCTTAATGTCAGATGTACTGGTATCCTGAAATTTACTGTTTACTTCTCTTTAAGTGTTATTGATAATGAATGTGACTCAGGAAGGAATACAAATCTTAGAGAATTAGCAGATATTTCTCTCTCTTGGACTAGAGGGAACTGATTCTTCCATAGAAGTAAATTAAAATGGTTGAGTTCAATTTTCTTTTCACAAAGCTATCTTGATTACCAGTCACAACTCTGTGCTTTTCCAAGTACAAAGTGATTGTTTGCTGATTTGTTGTGCTATCTTCCAAACTATTGACAGGAAGATGTCCTTCAAGCAATTATGGGGTTGTACCTTTCCCTTTATTGATGCTGTCTGAATAATCAGTGTAATTTTCACACACACACACACACACACACACACACACTAACAGATAATGAACTGAAACCAAGTAACAAAAAATTTAAAAACAGAGCCCTAATGAAGCATAGGACAGTATGGTAATATGGCACCTAAGGGTCACAGTGGTCCATAAAACTCATAAGAGTTGCTGTGGCTGTGATGTCTCTTCACCACAATAAAAGCAAAATAAGACAGAAGGAAACACAAGTACTTATAAGTTTAATCCTTTCTTAAACCAGAGACTGCAAGGGCTGTTTCACTAATGACCACTAAAAAAATTAACTAATATTTTCTTATATATAATATTAATATACAGGTCATATATTTCACATGCATTTAAATGTCTGTCAATATATGTCTTTTATGTAAATTTACTTCAGTGTTGTTGACTTTTGCAGCTTCTGAGAGGGGAGGCTCATGCTCAGTTCAATTCAGGTGTGATATTCTTTTTTTGATGGGCATTATTTACTTATATAGTTATTTTTATATTTTTGAGACATGGTTTTACACTCAGGGTCAGGATAGGCTCAGTGTGTAGCCTAGAACTGCATTAACCTCACAGCAATTCTCCTACTACAGCCTTCAGAGTCCTGGCATTATAGGCATAAGTCACCACACCTGACTCAGATAAGCACTCTTAATAAGTGCACAGAACACTTAATACATATGTGCCATGAAATTACTATTTCTTAATTAATAAAAACTTGCAAATGAATTTAGTCTAAATACTAGTGTAACACATAATATACAAACATTATTCTTACTTGAGTTTTCTTATTAGTAGTTTGACCCTTTTGAAAGAGCTTATATTATGGGCTTAATAATTTCATATGCAGAAGCATATTCATATTCAGACTAGGGTCACTGGGGAAGGAACATGTACAAATATGAAAAGAAATCTGAAGAAGAATTAAGAAAAGGTGTCAAAGTTTAGAAATGACAAACCACAAAAAAATAGATGGGTAATCTCAAGGACAACTGGATTAAGGAACAGAACTACATCCATGGATATGACATGGCTACTTAATTAAACAGTAAGTTTATTGTAGTGCTTCTAGAAGTCAGAGCACTATGGTCTGCAGGTATATTTTAAGATGAGACTTTAAGAAGAACACTACTGTACAGATGGTAAAGCAATGGAACCAAGTCAAGAAAGTGCTTTCTACTGAAAATGATTAGGAAGATTAGCTTGTTAGCTGTAAAGAGGTACAGAAAACATGCTAGAAGTCCAAGTCATAAGAGAAACCATTAGAGAATTCTTCAATTTCTACTCTACAATATTTTATTTCCCTTGTTATATATGTCTGATTCATTACTTAATAAAATAGAAAAAAATGAATATTCAATTTCTTGTCTCTTTTTGACATCTTGGGAGTTAGATATACTGTAACTCAGAGAGTTGATCACTTGTAAAAATATCTGCAAACTATACACTATAGATGATTTTGAAAATGAGTTTGAGTGAGAAACAGGTCAGAACCAGAGACATTTTGCTTCAAAATCAACTCTTTCAAAGTAGAAATAATAAGGGTACTATTATATACTAGTGATTGAATTCTAGGAAGTAAGCCATTCCATCTGTATATGCAAACTCTAGCTACATTCCACAATGTAAAACACATCTCACTTGTGATTATGTCTTTGATCATGACCTAGATCTGGCTGAAGAGCATTGCTTACTTAGTGATTGGACAATCCTTTGCTTACCATGCTAGTGATCTAATATCCTCTCCTTTACCTTCCTTCTCCTAAGGTAATATATCATTATTTATAATTATTATTATAAAATTTTCTGGCCTCACTATGAATCTTCTTTTTAAATTGCCTTATTTATTGGTAGAGAGGGATTTTTGCCATTAGGTTTGACATGTTGAACAAATAACTTGCATGAGGATTTAGGGAGTTTACAGACACACTGGTTTTTTATATCCTGTACAAAATTTTGTAATAATAAATGTTATATTTTAGACTTGACTTCTTTCAATGTGAACTTCTGAACAAAATATCATGGATATTCTAGTACAATGAAATATCAGTATTACTTTCTCAATTTGGTGTTTTATATCAAATCATGCTGAAGGTAAAATTGGCACTTTTTATAACTAAGTAATAAAAAATGACTAGATTTTATCATGTTTACCTTATTATCAATTCACTCCTCCTTTTAAAGTGAAATAGAGTGACAAGGGGTGGGGTTCTTTCCCTTGAAGTATCTTAGAGAAGGGCAAGAGTTATAGAACTAGAAAGATGTGAAATTCAAATGATAAAGAAGAATAGGCTTAGGGCAGAGTTTGATGGTTGTCTCCTCTAGTCTCAGTGCTTGGCAAGCTCAGGAAGGAGATTACCACTAGTTGAAAGTCCACCTATGATACAAATAGAATGGGTTCCACGCTAGCCTGGGTTATAGAGGAAGACTCTGTCACAAAACAACACACACACTGTTGGGAGCCGACTTTAAGCAGAAAGCGGCTAGAAAGCAGCTATCAACTTTGCAGCCATCTGGAACCATATACCTGATGAGAGACTTGCTTTTCAATAGCCTACAACAGTTGAAGCACACTCTGATAAATATCTAGATTATCCCACATAGCTTGTTTTGCTGTTTAGTGCCCCCAACTGCAAGGAACACGTGGTATCCACACCAGTGCACGTGCTATCCACACCTGTAAGGCACGTGATATCCACGCACCTACAAGGCATGTGCCAAAAGCATATAAATACCCCAGATTTCCTTGTAATAGAGGGAATATGAGTCAAGAGAGAATATGAGTCAAGGGGAATGTGAGTCAGGGAGAATATGAATCAAGAGAGAATATGAGTCAAGGGGAATATGAGTCAAGAGAGAATATGGGTCAAGGGTGAATATGAGTCAAGAGAGAATATGAGTCAAGGGGAATTTGAGTCAGGGAGAATATGAGTCAAGAGAGACAATAAAGGAGACGTGAGAGATGTGAGACTTGACTACAAATCCTCTGGCTTGTCATTATTCTTCACGTCTTCCCCCAACTCTCTCTTGCTAGGCCCTGACCTGTAGACCGGAACAGCAGCACAGGCCAGGACATTTTGGCCCCCAAGCCAGGCAGATTATGGGTCTCAACAAAACACACACACACACACACACACACACACACAAAGCAGGTCCATATCTCACCAATATGTAGGCTTTTAAGATTGCTGTATTCATAAAGCAACATGAACAGTGAATAATTAATTCTCCCTGTCAAAGTTTCACAAAGATAGTAAGAAAGCCTTGACAAATAAAGTAGCCATTGAATAGAAACTTGAAGAACAATGTTTTCCGTCCTCTAGGTGCAAGACAGGTTGTTAAGTATGATGATGTGCTGGTTAGTTTTTGTGAAGTTGATATAAAAAAATACCTGGACAAAACAAAAACACAACTGAGAAACTACTTCCATCAAACTAGCCTGCAGGTATGTCCGTAGACATTTTCTGGATTAATGATTGATGTGAGAGGGCCCCGCCCAGTGTAGGAAGTACCACCCTTGCACAGATGATTACAAAGTCTACCACAGAAATAGCACAGTAGCTGGGCGGTGGTCAAGCACGCCTTTAATCCCAGCACTTGGGAGGCAGAGGCAGGCGGATTTCTGAGTTCGAGGTCAGCCTGGTCTACCAAGTGAGTTCCAGGACAGCCAGGGCTACACAGAGAAACCCTGTCTCAAAAAAAAAAAAAAAAAAAAAAAAAAAAAAGAAAGAAAGAGAGAGAGAAAGAAAGAAAGAAGAGAAAGAGTACAGTAGAACAGTAGAACAGATGACCTTCTATACTCAGAATACTGGTTGGGCCACTTCAGATTTCCAAAAGTTTCCAAATGCTACTCTAGGCTTTATCTATGGGCAGTCACAGAAAGTTTATGAAAAGACAAGTATGCTAAATGTATCGACATTTTTGAAGAAACTATCTTAAAGCAGCATGAAGTCAGTTTGGAGAGTGATACCAGTAAACTCAGGACACAGTAGAAAATATTGCAGAAATTCATGGGAGAACTGAGGAATACTAAAACTAAGGTACTAGTTTTATGAGTATAAATAAAATAAATAAAAATAAAATAAATAAAAAATGAGGATAAATTATAGGATGGATTTGAGAAATATTTTACAGCATAAACAACACACACTGGAGACTGAACAGATGTCAATAGTGAGGAAAAATAACAGACCAGGTTGTGTCTTCACCAAAGAGAATACAGGAAGTAGTTAGGAAAAGTTGTAAAAAATTACATTTAGAACATACTGAATTTGTGGTACTTGTAGTGATTCTAGCTTGAGGTATCAGGCAGAAAATAAATTTGAGTCTAGAATTGAAGATTAACACTGCAACAGAAACACAAAGAAATCAGAGGAGCATGTAATACCTGGAAACACTATGCAGTATTTCAATAAAACTGTTAATATTATTACAATATATATTATTATTATATATAACATATTTAAGATGGAAGGATGGAGACTATAGTCTCCCTTACAAGTGGTGATATTATCATCATCTTATCAAAACACGTCTCTATCATGCCATACCTAATCACCTCTCTCTAACTCCAGGGGACATATTTCCACGGAAAATGAAGACTAAGAAGCATTATCTTCATTGTGGAAACTGATCGTTCTGGTGGTTAACAATATATGTATACTGTGGTATAATGTAAAACAAGGGGCAAATGGAATATGCACCATTTACTGTGTACCTTTAATACTAAGGCTGCAAGTATGTTTTGTCTTCATGGAGGAAATATATGGTATGAGTACTATAGGATGAGCAAGACCCAGAAGGATAAGACAGTCACATATAAGGTGTTCTCTCAAAAGTACAAGAGACGTTGCCCCAAGTATTTCTTCTGTTTGTTGGCAGTAGTGATAGAAGTTCTTGACAGAATTGTTCTGCTGGATTAAAGTTCTGTCCTGAATTTAAAGGGCATGGATGTAATGCAGAATGAGTGACACCTTACTATTGCATTAGTTCCCCTAGCAACTCACAGAGACTAGGAGGAAGGAATTCAAGAATAATTCAATGCCTTTGTAAGTTACTTATAACTTTTCATCCTTTTGGCACTAAAATATGCTTTTACAGCATACATGCTTTGTTATACATCTCACCTTTTGTCAGTTTCTTGTTTAGAAATCCATTCGGAGATGTTACTGCCTAAACTCTTAAATTCGGGCCACCTTGATGAAGATGCATATGCTGAGAAAGACTGTATTTAACTTACTACTTGTACTAGCTAAGTACTGTTTTTCCTTTGCTTTCTATAACAAAGACAAGGGTTAAATATATAATTGATGAAAGCAATAGACTTAAAAATGGTATTAGTTTTTAGTATAGTTTTTTTTCTCATGTTTTTCCTCCATTGTTAATCTTAACCTTTGTCTAAATGCAGACACTGTACCAGGTAAGTAAGTAAAGTTCTGATGTACATATCCTCTAGTGTCAGAAAATTGTGTTAAAAGTAATTACCCCAAAGGACAGAACTCTTAGCAGGATTCTTCTTCTCAATGGATAGAATTCATCAGTATTTTTATGGCACATAGAATACATACCCAATGCTATAAGGTATATAAGAAAGTTATCTAATTGTAATGAATAAAGTCTCCTAAACAGGGATACTTAGTGATAAGTGCATTTATGGGAAAAATTATAACATGAAAATTAAATTAAAATCTTCATTTAATGTGCTGATTACACAGTGGAACTATGTAACTAACTGATGCAGAAATTGTTCATCTATCATTAGCTGACCATTCTGTTTGCCATATTAAATCACACTCCATGAGAACAGAGCTTTTTTGTTTTTTTTTCTTTTGGTTTTGTTTTTTAGTGTTGTTGCTTTACTTTAATATACTAAATAATGTTAAAGCTACAATATCTGGGTCCAGGTAAGTGTCTTTATAAATAAGGACACAATAAACAATAGTTAAGTGAATGAGAAAAGGTGAACAGGCAAGTTAGAAATATAGAAATACCTTCTACTGAAGATGAACAGGAAGAGGTAATGGGGAAGCAAATGTCTGATGTTTTCTATTGGCATATTTGCCAAGATGACTTCTTTCCCTATTTAAACAAGCAGTAGTGTGCTCTTTTACAATATAATATATTCCTTTCTACCATTTATTTATATCTTGGCAATTCAAAACTTTTAATAATACTCAACAGCAATTTATTGTTGTGCCCAATTTATATAATGTCAACTTTTGTCCTATATAGTAAAGTACGAGACTGGGCTGACTGCAAATTCAATGTAGCCACACACTCATAGGAGAGTCATTTTATCCATAGAGTGAATGTAAGATCTCCTTAGTGAATTTAAGAGTCTCTTTAAAAGTGTTTGGCTCACCAGTAGGTCCAATGCCAACACCCACTACCTATGACTCTATTTTAGCCAAGAGAATTTGAAGGAAAAACCTTCATAGAAGCTTCTGGAAGAATTTTTCTCCCAATTTAGAGGGAAAAAGTCTTCACAGTATGTAACATCCTCTTATAAAATATAAGGGTATGTCAAGGTGATGCCTGGATTAAGTGAATAACCACTTTGTAAATGTGGGTCAAACTTCCCACAGTGACAAAACAGACATTTTTGAAAAATCTTGGTTTATAGATATCGACAAACTATCTAATCAACTGCCTTCCTTCTATATATCTAGTGATACAAGACAGCAAAACTATATTTCTTCAGCCAATTTTTATCATTTTTTTCTCATTTGGCTGCCAAAAGTATCCAGAATTGCTATGAAAAAGCCAAAACACCACACATGATAGCCTGTTCAAAAGTCAAAATATAGTATCAAATACACCCAAATGGGTAATATATATTAAAGAGAATTAATTTTAAGGTTTTATTTATATGTCTTGTATTTTCAACTAAAGAGTAAGTATCTGTGCAAATATTTTCTGGTAGCTGTTATATAATCAATGAGAATGATTTATAACACTAAAGGTAATTAACATTCAAACTGAAGTTTCAAAATTGTTGGGGGCATCAATTTGTTCTACCTAGGGATTCACATTGCTCATGACTACAATTATGTTTATAGTTACATCCATATTTTAGAAAGCATTTTAGTTTTTATACATCTCTAATCTATATGATGTATAGGCAATTGAAGGGAAACAAACATATACCATTTCAAATTACACTCACCCTAGTGTCAGTAAGTTTAAGTCATTTGTGTACTACATGTGGAACTTGAAAACTAAAATGCAATCCCATCAAATTGAGTCCTCCATCAGGTAGAACAAGAACTAAGAAGCTTCCTCAAAGAACAGATTTTGAGTAACTTCCATTTCAATGCAAAGACTTAAATGGCTGGCTGGCTCATTTCAAGCTTTTAAGGAATGCCATTCATTCCTTGGTTCCCCCTTACATGCTCATCAAGAATACTAGAGAAGTCTGAATGCCATAAGAGTTTTTGTGGAAAGCAAATCAAAGGAGGCATGTCAATACAAATAGTTATTTCATCATTAACATTATAATATGGTTCAAACATTAAAAACAAGAAAAGGTCGAAGCACCCTATTGAAATTTGGATCAAGAAGAAAATTTGAAGAGAACAAGATAAAAAATATAGATATAGTCATATAGATATTTTCAGGACACTCGTTCTCATTTTAAATCACAGCATTACTTTTGTTAGGAAATCATTTTGTAATTACAAGTTTTTATATTATAGTTTTCATTTATAAACAGACAGACGCTGTCTGTCCTTAGGTAAGTAATAGTTTTAAGTCAAAGGGCACAGCAGGTATTGATAAGAGAGTGCTAAGTAAATGCTAGTCTGAATAGGCCCCAGTAGCCAGGCACCAATTATTGATTTAAGGGTTCATGTCTTTAGGAAGTATGGTGGTTGTATTGTGTAGAAAACAAAAAGAGAAAGCAGAATTCAAGTGGTCCATTTAAAGTTGGCTTACAGTGGCTCTGATTATCAGCAGATGTTGGTAAAAAAGATACTGTCAAATGAGCTAATTAACATTTTTATCTCAACTGAAGGTATCACCAATGGCAACATTCATTAAATTCTGATGGACATTTCCACACAGGTGTAATAATTTTTACAAGTTAACTTTTTTAAAAGAATTTAAGTTTTCATAATTCATTCTGTTTAAAAAAACCTCATATTCAGACAAATATGCATGCCTAAAAGGATATATGCCGAAGTATTAATAGTGATTATATTTTGGAGTAAACCACCAAGTTTCTTTTGATTTTATCTATATGTTATAATTATGCTATTACTTTTTCCCATTGCATGCAAGGCTGATATTTAAAATCCACCTGATCGAGGATATTTTGAATGATGCTAATACCTAAAGCATTTTGTACAATGGGCTTGAATTTATCTAGTACAGATTTTGCCTGTGAATTTGGATTTTTCTGAGTGATAACTAAATAAAATAAAAATCATTAACAGATAACCCTGAAGCAGGCTTTTTTTTTCTTTTTCTTTTCATTTTTGTTTGTTTGTTTGATTGATTGTTATTTTTGTTTTTTGTTTTCTAACTCAGGCATACCTATACTTCTTTGTTGAGGGCAACCATTATGCATATTATTGGCACTTGTCATGTGGTAGCTTTACCCACCAGATGTCATTAGTATCTACTCCTTAGTTGTGAGAATCAAAAAACTCACTAGTTCTTGCCAAATGTCCCTTGGAAGAGAAAATCACTCTTGGATGAGAGCCACTGGCCTAAATTAATACCGTACAAATCAGACTCTTGGGGTTGTTTTTGCTCAATAATCTGCCTCAGTTCCTCTATTGTTCACTAAGTCTGCCAGTCTGTAAGAATTAATTGAAGCTTGGTTACTACTCATGTTAGCATATGTTGGATAACCTCTAGATCATAATAATTAGCTGATAACTACTTCTCTGCTAATAAAATTGTTGTTTTTCCTCTTTGACCTCAGCACAGAGCATTAGGAAATAATATTTACTACTAAACTTCAACATCAAAAGGAGGTTGAGGAGAATAAAAACTTCTTTGGTCATAAAGGAACAAAAACTGACGGTACCTACTTTGTATATGCCTCCTGCTGAGAGATTTCCTTATATTCCACAGAATGGACAAATCTCCCCTCTGTGCTGATGTGTTTTTGCTATGCATGTATCCAAGTTCACTATTTCTTTCCACTAGGATGGCATTTTGGAGGGCAAGCATTTTCAACTTATCTTTGGTAGGTTTTCATTGTTTTCTTAATTCATTAAATCATTCACACATATACTTAGTTATTAGCGTTGGACTTGATCCATACAAGGGAAATTACAAGACTACATACTAGGGTTAGGGAGACTGATGAGTAGCAGGGAGACCTGTTTGGAGGAAGTGATCCTAACAACTTGATCAGTAACTGGAGGAGGTAGGGGGCAGGGGAAAAGGAAAAGAGAGAGATAAAAATTGCTCAGTGGGTAAGGTTCTAAGCAGTATGGCTTTGAACTGACTTATACAGTGGCTAGGGAGGCTTTTCTGATTAAAGATTGATTAGTGAATAAACAAAGATGAAGCAGAATGAATAATAATAAAAAATGAGCAAGTTGAGAGATAGCATGACTTGTATGAAGCTCAAAATTTTTCTGCTTCAGGTTATAAAAGGCATATTTTGACAGATATCTCCAAGAGGCCTTAAGGTACCTTTGTCCAGTCTCAGGACTCCTATGAAAGGTCAACTTATATCTTGTATTACATAACTTATAACTCTATTACTTCTTGGACATAACTCAAAAATAACTTATTTATACTGGAACACGTCTATGAAATAATTCTACATGACATGTTGCCTAAACTAAAGATTCTGCATTTTGTATAGGGCTTCTAATTCTTATTAAACTTTAATAAGAAAAGAGAACATTAAATTGATTTTGCTAATATTTTTACATTTATCAAAAATATGGCTTTTGGTGTTTAAAGGGCAAAATTTAGCTTGTCAAATACAATTCCAACAGTCTTCAGAAACATTTATGACACTTTTAAATAATATTAATGAAAAGTGCATACATATATTTAGGAACCAATCCACAGTTTTAATATTGGGGAATTTTTTTTGAACTATGTTAGTTTTATTACATATCCTTTAGTTATTTATGATAAAATGGTTAGTTTTTCTATAAAAGGAACAATCATATCAGAAAAAAATAGGACATTCATTTCTAGCCCAAAGTGAACAGTCAAACAGAATACAACAGTTGATAGTTGGCATCTTTCTGTAAAGGAGAAGCCCAGCGATAGCTGTCTATAAAACACTCGAGTCTTTCTGACAGGGCTGGGGAATGAGGAATTCTGGTCAAATATTCTACTTAATAGAGTTACCATATATTTTACATGGATCTCCTATTTTCAAAGAGTTGCAATAGATCAAAATAAACCCAAGGCTATGTAGCTAGGGTGGTCCCAGCTGAGCTCAAAGGGAATTATCTGGGTGTATGTGATTAACTAGAGGGAGTTGGTAGGCCCTTAGGGCTCTATTTGCATGACAGGATTTATGCCGGCATTTTATTTATTTCTGGCTCCTAGGGAAAAAAAGCTAAAAGCTTAGATGACTGAACAAAAGTGAGGAAGGAGGACAGTGAAAGGGTTAGGGTATTAGATAGTCCTTCAGGTATCTAGGACTTAAGACATTCTTTAAAGCCTCTAAGGAGATCAGGAGAGAAGGGAAAGGAAGAGTTTTTATGAAGTGTCCTATGAATCAGAACTATTTATACAGTCAAGAATTCATGGCAAAAATTGGTCCAATACAGACTGCACCCTTGGACCTTAATTTTACGGTAGGCAGCTACAAATAGCTTTATTAGGAAAACAAAACAATAACAACAACAACAACAACAACAACAACAACAACAAACCAACCTTATCTAGTTGGGAACTGGAACAATACAAGGCAAGTTGGGAGAAACTGAGACTTTTGTTTTCAATGTTGTATTCTCATCATTCTACAATGTATTTCTTAAATGGTATGTGAGCAAATATCAAAGGGTAACTAGAGAAAACATGTTATCAGCATGTATACATGCATGTGGTAACTCCAGAGGTACCAGTAGAGATACAGGCTGTAGGAGTGTGAGTTCATTTGAAGGTGGGGGAGAAAAGATTATTTGGAATGTTTGGATTATTGTTACTAAGGCAACCTGCCTCTGAATTCCTATGTGATGGGGCTTGGAGACCTATAGCTTACAAAGAAAACTAAATTATTCAAGAGGCATATCAGGATCTTGCAGTTTTCAAGGTCATTTTTATAATATCAATTAGCATTTTATTGGCAAAACAAAGAGAAATAAACATATTAGGCATCTAGTAGAGACTTGGGGGTAATAAGATTCTAGGCAACCGGTTTTATTACTTGTTAAGACTACTTGGTTAAACAATGTTCATGATTTCTCAAGTCCACCATTTTTATTGTTTAATGCTCTTTAAATGCCAAGAGCTTGGGAGATCAAGGTTATAAAATATGTCAAAACAACTTAGACCTCTTAGATCAGGAATTAGACACTCATTTTTTAAATGTAAAAAATCACCCTAGCCTCTTTAAATTCAAATTGTCTTTAATGAAGGATGAAGTTTTCTTTTCTTTTCTTTTCTTTTTTTTTTTTTTTTTTGATTTTGGTCAGAGAGTTTAATCACAGTAGCATAAATAATTATAAAATTTTATTTCTATAAAAAGATGGACCATGTGCAAGGAATGACACTCAAGGCTGTCCTTTACATACATATGCATACATGTGCATACACTTTTTTATACATGCTAATACCACACACACACACACACACACACACACACACACACACACCCTTCCTCCCTCTCTCATATGAAGGATGAAGTTTTTTATATAATCAATTTAGTCTTTTGAGTATTGCTGAATGAAGATGCTCATTTTAGATTTCCAGTTGCATTTTAGACTCAAAGATGAAGGCCTTGTCAAAGGGATGATAGTATGAAACAGGAAACTTCTTTAAATTAAGTGTTTCTGTGGCTGGAGAGATAGATGCCTTGGTGCATATGTCGATTGGCTGCTTTGCTTGCTAAAGGACACAGGCCAAATTCCTAGATTCTTCAACTAGCTCATAAACATATGTAACTCCATTTCTATGCTTCGAGGGCACCAGACAAACAGTGTATAACCAAGCACTTATACACATAAAATACAATTTTTTTAAGTTACAAAAGATAAGAGCATTACATTAAAAATTTAAGTATCTCCATAAGTGAAAATGGTTACTCAGAGATCTCTAACAGAGAGCTTAGATTTTTTTCATGTTGTTTTTTTTTTATAGAATTAATGCCATTTCCTATAACATTTCATATTTTTTTTGAATAGCAGCTTTTCTATTTTTTGTTGTCTTGTAAAATTAAAAGGGAGCCTGACATTGTAGTGTATTCATGCTATAGTACTAAGGAGGAATAGAAGTTCAAGGCAAGGTCTTGGGACCTTCCCTTGAGCTGGATCCTCTTTTCCTCAGCCTCCTCTCCATTTCCATCCCTGTAGTTCTTTTAGACAGGAACAATTATGGGTCAGAGTTTTGACTGTGGGAGGGCAACCCCATCCCTCACTCAGCTGATGCCCTGTCTTTCTACTGGAGGTGGGAGCTATAAGTTCCTTCTTCCTATTGTCAGACATTTCATTGAAGGTCCCTTTCTTTGAGTCCTGAGAGGCTCTCACCTCCTAGGTCTCTGGTGCCTTCTGGAGGGTCCCCCCAACCTCCTACCTCCTGAGGTTGCCTCTTTCCATTCTTTCTGCTGGCCCTCAGGACTTCAGTCCTATTCCCTCACCCAGTACCAAATCAGGTTTTCACCTCCCCCCATGCCTCACCCACATCCACTTCCCCTCCCTGGTCCCTTCCTCCCTCTCCCCTTGTGGCTGCTTTCTTCTCCCTCCCAAGTGGGACTGAGGCATCCTCACTTGGGTCTTTCAGCTTATTGACCTTTCTGAGTTCTGTGAACTGTATTAAGAGTATTCTCTACTTTTTTATTGGCTAATATCCAAAATTGGCTACATGAGTATATAGGAGGATCAGCAGTCTCAATTAACCTGGACCTCTGAGATCTCTCAAACACTGGACCACCAACCAGGCAGCATATACCTGCTGATATGAGGTCCCCAAAGCATATCCAGCAGAGGACTGTTGTGTCTAGGTTCAGTCAGAGATGATGCACCTAACCCTCAAGAGACTGGAGGCCTCAGGGAGTTTATAGGTCAGGTGGGGTAGGAGGTGAGGGGTAGGGACATCCTTGAAGAGATAGGGGGGTGGGGAGGAGGGTGGACCAGGAAGGAATAAAATTTAGGAAAAAAAAAGTATTTATATCTCAACAAAACAAAACAAAACAAAACAAAACAAAACAAAACAAAACAAAGCAAAACAAAACACCCAAAAGTTCAAGGCCAGTCTGAACTATAAATTAATTTAAGGGCAGCTAGAATACATAAAAGCATGTCTCAAAACAAGTTTAAAGTTTAAAAGAATCATTTTTAACATGGATGGAAGTCTATAACTGAAAATGACATACAATTGGCCTTGGCTGTTATAATTCCCTATAGGACCAACTAAGGTATCTTAACAATTATTCGTTAGCTTGTCAGGCTTTCTCTACTATTGATCCTGGATTACCAAAGTTTCTCTTTGTTCTGCAAATCTCTAGCATCTCTTAGGATCCCACTGTTGTCTTATTTTCTTCTACCTTCCAGATTTGGTTTTTCCTAACGTAGAAAGAATGGAGTCATTATTATAGTTTAGCTGAGATGGTAGAGGCCCCAAACTAAAATAGTGTTCATAAGGTTAGAAAAAAATTGAGTAAGACAAAACCATTTCAGAAGTAGCAGTATTGCACAAGAACATACCCCACAATTACATAAGGCCATTTAGCTTCTTAATACTTCACAATTTTAATGTTCATGTAAAATCTTCTCCAAGGTTTATTTATCAAATAAACTGTTGCACATATTTGTTTTGTTAAGAGAAAAATCTGCTGGAATGATTAATAGTTATGAAAACATCTTTTTAAGTTTTGCCAATGCATTTAACAACTTTTTCAAAGCTTTATTCCTATATTTTTAGTATATGTGTATAGAATGAAGATAAATAAAACAAATATTTATTGAGTGCCCGAGTAACATATTGTTTATTAAAAAAATACACACACACAGACAGAAGCAGCAGGAAAGTGACAGATTTAAATGAGAAAAGTATTTTCTATAATTCATTTGGAGCTATGAAAGTTATTGAAGTAAAATACTTGCCTCCAACACTTTTCCAACAGCTGAAATTAAGTTTTATATTGTATGGCAGTGACACATATAAAGCTCCCTGGTTTTGAATATTCTATTCAAAATATCTCAAAAGAAAGAACAAGTATTTGTGCAGTCAACTATTTGAACTAGTAGAGTGACTGAAGCATAAAGGAGAATAAACAAAAAAGATGTTTAGACAGTGCATAAATATGGAATAGAGTTTCTTCCATAAAACATTCAATTTGAATTTACGGGTTGTTAATTAATCTTTCCTTTTTGCCATTTTAAAAATGGATGAAATCTCAGAGAAAGGAACTAAAAGAACAGTTTACATTATGAATTTGGAGAGGTATCCATATATATATAATCTTGAATGCCTTCAATATACTCAGTACCTGAATGATAGACAATATTAATATTTATAATGAATAGAGCACCATCGCATAGATATTGCCAGACTTATTTTTCCATCACTTGAATGTGATAATTTTAAAAAGGACTTAATGTCAGCTCCTTTTCTTTATTTCTGTATTTCTATCTTTCAGAAGACAGCTCAGTCTCGGGAAGATTTTTTTTTTTTTTTTTTTTTTTTTTGGTTTGTGCATTTTGTTTATGCTATGCATTGTCAAATAGATCTCTTAAGATGAAACTCTGAGCTCATTTGGAAGTCATTTTTGGTAGCACATGCATCAGAACTCTTATTTTCTTCTCAGCACTACTGGTATTTTATTGCTTCCATCTCTAGTCCAATATGCTTTTAGCACTAAGAACCCTGAGGCCAAACACACAAAACACTAGGAAAATAGGAACTTCTAGCGATTCCAATTTTTGTCTCTCTTTCGGGGTTCTTCTCTCTCCTGAGGGAGTGAAATCACTTTAAGCTCACCATGAATCAGGAACATGGTGAGCATCAGAGATTGACTGAAGCTAGTGATGTTGATTTATGAGTCTTTAAATTATAGGTCAGCTATAAAACCCTTAAACATGCTTATCAAACTACTTGTCAAACTCTTATGGATTTTTCCAGACTCTGCTTAATGTCAACATCGTCATGAAGGCTTCTCAGGCCACTATAGGCAATATTAGGCATGTTCTAGTTAGAAACTGTATCCTAACCTGTTATTATGACTGGACACAGTAAATTCTAATACTTATACATGTCTATATTCATGGAATAAAGAAAAATTACTTTCTTCCTTTTATTTCTGGCTCAGCATATCAAATCAAGAGGATTCTCAATAGATAACAGAAAGAATGGTTAGAGAGTAAATAATAATATTGTTCATCTACACATTATAGGTTACAGGCAATTAACACTCAAAGAGGTTACATGAACAATCCAAGTTCAATACATTGCACACAAGTTTGTATGTCAATTAAGTTACCTACAATAAAAGATTAACATTATATTGAAATAAATAACTTTTAACCATGTCTTATAATAAAAGTTATTTAAAACTTTTGACTTCTTTACCTCTCAAACTTTTCATTTAGTTATTGAGATCTATAATTGCTCTGAACTGTGGAAAACAAATCCACAGATAAGAGTTTTGCTTGTGTGTTTATGTATCCATATTACATTTATAACTTTTACATTTTGAAAATTATTTGATTAATTTTTCTGAGCTCTTATTGTTAACAGAAAAATTAAATATATGTCTTCATTAAGGGTCAAAGAGCAACCTTAGCATTCATTTTCAGCAAAGACATGAATGGCAATTATAGTATTTATAAAAGTTTAGTGTAGTTTGTACTATTTCCAGGGTTCTGGTTTAACTGTTAGGATATATCCTGATTTGTGTCTCAAGAACTAGTAGGAAGTAGTTCCTTGAAGACTTTTCTCACCTCACAAATTGTCTAAGTCCTACTCCAGTTGAACCTATTTATGGGCAATATCAGTGATTAACAGAGTCCCATTTAACAAATAAGTTGGTGACAGAAACACTCCTCAAATGACAAATAATGTTTTAACTGACCTTTCTGCTGTGGCTAAAGATTTATAACATGAAGTCAGTAGATTAATTGTAAGGATTTCAGTACAAGTAAAAAAGAAAGAAAGAAACAACAGGACTCACTATGTTTTAAAATATGTTACTCAGACCCTTAAGAGTCAGTAAGTAAACAACTCAGAAGATTCTGGGAGTCCCTGAAACGTACAAGATATACTAGGACCCCTCCTTCCTAGAAGAGGCAAATCAGCTAAGTTGCTTAGGAGACAGAGATCAATTGACCTTCTTGGAAGAATCTCAGACTGAGTTACCTAGAAGAGGCACTTTTCTGACCTGTAAAGATGCCTGTAAATTATGCAGTGAGTCCCAGGGTTCTAGCTTTCAAGAGTTGACTTTTGATGACGCAACCAGCTCAAGCCATTTCTGCTCCTGTAAGTAACTTCTTACCCATACTCCTGTAAGTATCCTTAATAAAAGTCATTAGTTCTCTGAAAAAAAAAATATGTTACTCACCAAAAATAGGGTTCTGAAGGTGTTGAGATCACCGAAAAAGTCTTCTATGGTTACTGTGTTTGGGTCAAAAATGAAGTATTCTCCCAGACTTTCATAGAGCTTCAACATATTGCTGTGCATGGTGGACAGTTTGTCATATTGCTCTCTGGCATTCTGTGTAAAGCTGTAATTTTGCATTAAGGAATATGATCTGATAATATTTTAGAAGCAGCCACAAGATGTCAAGACTTATTAAAACCACTATATATGTAAATATATTTGTTTGCTAGAACAGCCATTATAAAGCGCCACACACTGGTTGCTTTCACCAACACAAACTTATTTTCTTCATACATTCAGAGGCTCAGATTCTGACTGAAAAGTATTGGAATATTTAATTTCTTTCCTTGGCTTGCTGATTGCTGCATTCTTGTTGTGTCCTCATATAACTGTTCACCAGTTTTGCCATGTGTGTTCAAATAACCCTTTCATAGAAGGCCAACTATCACATACTATTAAGATCTACCTTAATAATATTTGAAATTAACTACCTCCTTCAAGAACCTTTTTTCAAATATAGGCATTTTGAAGGTCTTCTAATTCTTGAGAAAGTTGGCTGTCCAGCTGTCAATATGTGACGTATGAAGCATGAAATTTGTTGCAAAAGTTTCTACTGTCATATTGCTTATCAAGTTTGAAAATTTTTCTAATTGAAAGATTAGAAGTAGTTAATGTACAACTATGTAGAATTTTAGAATATGTTTTCTAAATTAAACCACATAGGTACACATATATCAGAAAACCACCTCTATTACAATAGCATGAATTTATTACATATATATGTATATATATATATATATATATACATACCTATACATACATTCTGTATGTATACACATACAGAAATACATACAAAACATATGCAGCTAATATTTAGAGGGAAGGAACAGGAGGAAAAAATGTCTCTCTGACCTTCCCTTTACCTTTTTCCTCTATAGCAGCCAAGAAAAGAATTCCTTGAGTTACCTTTTGAATAGGCCCTAAGACCCACAGTCTAGAGATACTTACTCTATATGTTTAGGCAAAGGATGTCATCGCCTCTGAAGAACATTATACAAAAGTATCCAAATGTGTCTCATTAAATTTTTCACGTTTTACACCTTTTTTTCCTTACTCATTATTCTCCATGACTGTGCATTCTTCATCAAACCTAAGCTTAAATATATACTGATCCAACCTTGGCATTTTTATTTTTGTCATATGTCAAATCATATAAAATGTAAATAGCAGTTGTGATGGCTCATGCTTTTAATTGTGCATGGAAGTCCAAACACAGGTGTAAAATTAAAACTACATGATATATATATATATATATATATATATATATATATATATGAATATATATGTATATATATATATGAATATATATGTATATATATGTGTGTGTGTGTGTGTGTGTGTGTGTGTGTGTGCATGTGTGTGTGTATAACAAATTATGGTTTAGAACAATTGAAGATAAATTGAAAAATGAACCTTTTATGACTAATAAATATAAAACCATAAATATGCTGGCTAAATTTTCCAAGTATGGCATAAGTATGAAAAATACTTTAGAGTACCCGCGTCTGCTATTTTCTCTTTGGCTAGGTAATTGTTATATGCTAATTCATAAGAATGATTTAGAGAAAAATTACAGGAATAATTATGAAGAAAATAGAAAGCCAAATCAACATTGAAAAATTAGAGTTAAGTTCATTACAAAGGACTAGTGATCACAAAAGCAAAACTGTAACATGGATGTAAATTTATTTTCAATAGGAACAAAACTTTTGTTTTTCTAATGGAAGCAATGAAGAAATCAGGCCATTTCTGGAAAATTACTCTGTAGCTGACACTTACAGTACAAACCATGATTTTCAAAATGAGCTGTCACTTATATTTGGTCTTTTTAATGCTACTTACCTCTCTGCTAACAAAAGTCATTAAATCATTCAACCCTCAAATCTATTTTGACATTAACAGACCTGAAAGAATGAATACTTTTCTGCTTTTTACCATAAAATACACATGCTTCATATATATTTTGATTTTTATCACCATATAATTTTTACTTTTAAGATTATGTTCAGATATTAAATATCCCATTTCAGTGGAGCAGAAATAAAACACTATTCTTTATTTCTTTGCACAGAATTAAAATGACAGTCTTGTTTCCTTATCTCCCCACAAAGAAAAAAATACAGACTTATGCCAGAAACTTACTAGGCAGAAGCACTTTGCAAAGGTCATTCTTATATGCAATCGACTTACAGTGCAATTTACTAAAATTTATATTTCAGGACTTAATAGTGAATCTATGTCTCAAGAACAACAACAACAACAACAACAACAACAACAAAAACCCAAGAAACAATAAAAGCAAATGGAGAAAGAAAACAAAATGTAAACTCAAAAAAGAAAAAGAATGAAACTATGCAGCACTTTCTATACAATCATGATTTTATTTTACTTATGAAATTTCATCGTTGATTTCCCAGTAACATAAGCTATTGTTTAATATGTCAGTGACACAATAATGACTAAATCCTTAATTTCTACCCCGAAGAAGGTAACAAACTAATATTGCATATAATTATGCTATCCTCAATTGACAGCTGTATGTCACTAAACACCTACAATGTACCTTAATTGCTATTATGTTTCTTTTTTTTTTCAAAATTACTTTTTTCTCAAAGGCAATGAAATTCCACTATGATAGTTTCAAACTTGTGGGCATTAAAGAGAAGACACTCATTCTTCCAAGGTTAGAACATAGTAATAGCCTCTGACATGAGGGTGAGCTCTTTTTTATGTTAGAATTAAAAGTTAAATTTGATTGTTGGGAGATATTAAGTTTACACATTTGGATCTGAATGTTGACATCGTACCAGTAAATACTTGGGAGGAGAAAACAAACTCGTCCAAGTTGTTCTTAGATGTCTTTTATACATATTATGTTTCTACACTCTCTACTAAATAAATAAAATATAATAAAAAAAACTTTTTTAAAGAGTGCGACGAGTGACTCACACAATCCTAGCTACTAGGGAGGGTAAGGCAGAGGAATCAGAGACAGGTCAAAGGCCAACAAGGGACTTTGCCAGTTTCTATTTATTTGTAATATAAAGTAAGTATCTCCTTAATAGATATGTCTATTGAGAAGGTCAGAAATGTATTTAATTAGTAGAGATCTAAACTGTTCTTACATTTGATTATTTAAGACTAAGGATAACAGATTTTATAAAATATGCTGTAGAATCCTGTGAATTACTTGACTAGGCCAGAAAGTCTGTTCTAAGCTAGGTTTTGAGAACACCCAAAGAGGAGCAGATGGCCCTGTTCAAAGCACAGACGAAAGGCTGGTGATGGGCACACTGTGTAGCTAAACTACAGTCTACCATAGCATAACTCTCTCAGTTACCAGTGAACAGTGGCAGCACCAAGAGGCACCTGGTCCTGAAAGCCTAGATACATTGGGTTGGATGCCACTGAAAACTGAGCATAGCTCTAAAAACATTAAAGAGTAGGGTTCTGTAAGGATTCAACTGTTTTGGGCTCAAAGGTTAGAAGGTTCCTTTTCATCCATTAAAAAAATCCTAGACTATTAAGAGAAGAACCCTGGAAAGGAATGAACTTTTCTAATATGAAGTTAATTCATGAAAATTTAAATAGCACATTAAATATATTCATAAGGTAGTGAGGTTGAGCAGATCTAAAACATAATGTAATCAAGTGAAAAAGTGATTATGAATCCCTTTCTTTCAGCAGTACCCTTTCCAAGTCCTTGTATAAAGAGAACAGACAACAAAAACAAACAAGCAAAAAACCCAAACCCCTTCTGAATTTTTAATCATGAACTTAAGAAGGTGAGCACTGAAACTGTCCAAGCTCTTCTGCACAGAACTGTTCTTTGAAAAGTTTAAATGTATGTAGCATTTGAAGACATTAGCAGTTGAGATGCTAACAGTTTTGGTGTATTACTAATCTAAAAACTAAATGGATCTCAATCATGAATCTAAAAGTTAATTTATAAAACATGCATCATAAATCCACAAAGCATTTTCATATTAACTTGTTGAAACTGTGAATATATATAAATATACATAGGTCATATACCTTTGTAGTATAATAAACACTATGGAGTGAAAATGCAACCTGAAAAAAAAATCTATGTTTCTTCCATAGTGCCCATATGGAAAGAAAATTATTTTCTTTATATTTCTATGTACATTTTATGTTTAAAAGTAGTTATATCTACCTGCCAATCCTTGGATTCTCTTCAATCAGAAATATAGACCTACTTCATCAGATGAAGTAGAAAAAAAACTGTTTCTCATTTTATTTAACTTTGATGGACAGAATAGTTATTACTAGAGAAAAATTGTTTTATTGTAAATGGAATGAGCATTACCAGAGCAGTGGGGTGACAGAGTTTATATATCATGTGGGTAATTGAGTCAAATCAGTTCTTAAAAATTTTCATCTTTGTAGGCAGTACATTAGTTACTTACAATTTTAATAAAAGCTTGAAAAATTAAATATCATTACTGGCAATTGTTGGATAACACGGAAAAATCAACTTGAGATCCACTTAACCTTCACACAATCTTTAGTTAGCAATATGGTATAATTGCCCATTTAAATAAAAGGATATCATAAATGTAGACTCTATTGTAAAATAGACAGTGTTTCTAATTTTCCTAACATCAAAAGTCCTCCAAATGTTAAAATTATAAATTTTCCATGTAACTTGAATAATATCTAGCCAGAAATTTGTATTTCAAAAAATCAACATTAAAATATTAAGTCACAACTAGCCGAAAATCATTTATGAACTATATATTGTCAGGTGAATATATCTTGAAAAATATGAAACATTAATAAGAATAATATGGACAGCATTGGAATTTATGGTAATCCTCCATAATAGTTCTAGATATAGAATAAATTTTCTTTAAAGCTCTTATTCCAAAATGGAGGCAGAGGGCATTTGAATAACAGAAGTTGACTATTAATAATATTGAGCTCAAGTTCCAAGTCTTAAAAATGAAGAAAGCATTTATAGAACTAGACTGATATATTTTATAATAACCAGACTTTACCACAGATAGACTGAACCATCTAGTACTTAAGAAATGTTTTAGAATCAGCTTTTATACAAAGAGAAGCCCGCTATGTACTATTCCCTTTTCTCTATTCCTTATTCACTCCATTTCGTCTTTATGCTTCTTTCAACATTCTTTTGAAGACACTCAATGTTTGTTGGTGTACTTTGCTCTGCTTTTTTTTTTTATTTTTTTGAGACAGGATCTCACTGTATAGTAGCTCTGGCTGGTCTAGAACTCACAAAGATTCACCAGCCTATGCCAACAGAGTGCTAGATTTAAAGCTGTATGCTACCATGCCTGGTGACAATCTATCTATGCTCACTTAGATACTCCACAGTCATTTCTTCACACTCTTACTCAAACACATTGATTAAATGCCTAGTATGCACCAAGTTTCTTTTAGAGGATGAAAAAAAATGTTATCAATTTAAAAAGGTATTGCTTTCCTGTAGGTAACAATTTACTTTGTTTTATAATTACGAATTATGTTGAAAACATAGTTCAAATTATGTTGATATTGAATAAAGTGATTAAGTCATAAGTCATCAAATACATGCATATTTGTTTAGAATAAAACTAAACTTTGAAAGAGACTGGAGTGGGGCTCACATTTTAAGAATGGAATGCATCTTTCCGAATGGAATTTAAGGTGAGAGCTAAATGTCAGTTGTGGAAGAGGGTGGGAGAAATGAGGGAAGGGTATTAAACACGCTAGTAACACAAAAAAGGATTAATGTCTATAATACTACACCTATAAAACAAGTGGAAAAGTGTGGGACTGTCGTGAAAGGATAGCTTGGTTCCTGGTTGAGCACAGACCTTGATTCCCCAACCCTAATGGAACTGTAGGTGTTCGGCCTTGCTCCCAGATTCCAGGCTCCTGACACGAGGCCAAAGACCTCCATTGATGCATGACTTTCAATAACATAGGGAAATGCCCCTAGAGCCCCTCTCAAAGAGAAGTATGTGTCACCTAGCACAGGTAGAAGGCATGACTACAGGCCTTAGAGCTTCAAGAGATCTCCATATTAATGAGATACCTAAAGGCCAGAGGGCATAGCCAATTAAGCATTCCTTCCCAGACCTGCCTCCTTACATACTATATTTAACCAAAGGCCCACTCTGGGGGGAAGAGAACTACAACCACATCTACTTTCTACCATGACAATAAACCTTCTAAAACCATGGACTTCTTCATCTTTGGGGCCCTGCTGTGGGGAACTGTCGAGAAGGCCTTTGACTACCAGCTGCTACTTGCTTCCTGATATGGAGGCCTACCAACTCAAGCAAGCTAACCTACACAGCCAAGTGAGTGCCACAACCAAGAGTCTCTCACCCTGTGGGGCATCGCCAGAGCTCACCCGCTCATCCCTCTTGGCTGAGGGTAGGTCCAGCTAGTATGCCCTTGTGTATCAGTACTTCAGTGGCTCCCAGGAAAGTCTGGGAGCCCAAAGGCTGAGACCACTGGTCTCCCCATCTAGTTGCTTTGGCTCGGAGACCCCCACTCAGGAGCTCTGCCCCTTCAGGACTTCAGGCCTCATTAGACCTCTCCACGCCTGGGCAGAGCCCTGCAGCTTCTCACAGCCCAGCGTCTGCCCAGAGCTGAGTAGAAAGAACTCAGTCAAATTCCCATGCTTGTGACAGACAGGTGGGAACCACAACTCAGTGTAACAGGACTCACGCCCACGGGCGAGCTGCAGCCCCACAGAAAAGAAGGAACAGTTAACAATGCAAGAAGAGGCCAGATTTCATATGACTTTAAGAGTTGTTCCTAAAGGAAAATGTCATTGAACAGTTTAAAGGAAGTAGCAGTCAGACTATTTCTACTCAAACCCACAAAAGTCTATCTCAATTCAAATTCACAACCCATAAAGTCTAGGTCTAAAGGACCACAGGGTATTGTCCAAGTGATAGTAAGTATACTTGCTAGTTGTATAAGTACTCATATGAAGCCTATATATTATGTAAATATCTATTATAAATATATGTAATTATTTGCCAAAGATATCACATAGGATCAAAGGTGGTTTTGGAAAGCATGGGTGTTATGCAATTCTTGACTACCAAAATTAATCTAAAATAAGTTGTGTTTAGAATCACAGAAGAATTATGATGAGGAAGAGAATAAGAACTAGTTTTGAACATCCTGAGCTTAAGATCTCCATAAAATACAGGGATGGTTTCTCAGAGGTAGTTGAAATACTTGGGCTCCTTGGTATCACAGAGACAAAGAATTTGCAGCAGAGAACACTGTAAAGCCTAAGCAAGACACACAAGCAGGAAGTCTTCATCTTGTGCAATCAGACCTTGGTAGTAGTGATGAATTATGCTCATGTTGGTTCAATGGACACTCCTTTAGTTCAAATAAGATTGCATTTGATATGGTACTTCATCCCGAATAAAGAATATTCTGGAATTGCAAGTCTAGCTAACAGCAAAATATCAGATTCTTCTCTTTAGGCTTAAAATTTCTAATGAATCAAAAGCTACTGTCACTCTGAACTTGGTCAAAAAGTAGGTAGACCCCTGTGATATTGATTTTTTTCTTATATTGGATAGTAACAAAGTTAGGGAGTTAGGGCATAAAAGATTTTAAGAAATGTTATAGACTCAAACATAACTATTTATAATTATAAAATTTATTAGGAGTCATGAGACTAAGTTTAGGAAAATCACTCCTTATTTTTGTTCTTCAGTCTCTGTATGTCCTAATATTAATGATATTTAGGTAATTCTGATATAATATGAAATGAATGTAGAACTCTTTGTGTTACTCTACCCTTTAATATGAGTCTTTGACTCCTAGGCATGATATTCCATCCCCTGATTTTATGAGTATTTTCATTATATTTGTTGTCAAATGCCATGTTTCAGGTTTGGAAATAGTAACACTGCATTGTAAATATGTCCATCATAGTGTTTTAACTAGCTGGTACTGTCAAATTCAGGTTTTAAGTCACCATTCTTGTTTATTTATGTAACTAAAACTACCAACAAAGTAAACAGGTGGGAAAAGGTATCAATACGCATTGTAAAGCTTTAACAATTGTGACAGATCTAGATCCTTCCTTTGCCCCTTTGACATGGGCAGATCAATCTGTGGGACTCACTGTCCACACTTCAGTTACAAAACAAAACAAAACAAATTACCATAGAAATTCTGCATGGTTCAGTCTAGCTTTAAAATAACAGACTGCATAAATATCTAGGTAAAATGGAAACAGCCATTTTAGAAAAGGAGAATATTGTGAAAGGTTTAACTCAGAAGAGAAAGAAACAGCAAGATGTTCTGGAGCCATATTTATGATAGATGTATCCAACACACACACACACACACACACACACACACACACACACACACACACACTCACACACTCACACAGACACAATGTAGAGAGAACATGGAGACTCAAGTAGCCCAGGCTGATTTCTAGTGGAAAGTGACCTTGAACTTTGCATCCTCTGTCTTCCACCTCCCAACTGCTGGAATTAGATGTATATACTCCATAACACCTAATATTATTTCTACTGTTGTTTATTTGAGGATTTTTACATGCCAGTCAAACAGATTACCCACCGAATGACATTTTTAGAAGATACACTGATCTTGTTCAAATGAAAATACTACAATGTTTTACTTAAAATGGTTACTTAATATATGTAATCCTTCTATTCTAGATTAAAGGCAGTTGACAGCACAAACAGGCTTGAGGACCTTTTACCTGCTTAAAGACAGGCATGCTCCTGTAAAATATAATAATGGCACTCACTGAAGGACAACTGTATATTTTAAAACCCAATTACCTATTGAGACCTCTTATTCCTTTTCAATTTAGGCTGTTTGTCACCCTTGCCATTAAACTTCTAACTTCTAGGTCTTTAATCTTTGAAGACCTAAGTTCATTTATCAGAATCTATAATGCTATAACTATCTAAATTATAGATGATCTGATTAACCCTTCGACGTAACTTTGATGGCTTCCTCAGTTAGTATAATTTTTTGTATAGTTGACAGGAAGTACATTTCAAGATATAAAGAGCTTTAATCTAATACATCTTTCATGGCAGTCAAACATTTCAGAATGATTCCCTAAATTTATTCCATATAAATGATAACTTATTCTGATACAACTCAGGGGCTGAGTTTTCACTAGAGAAATTTTATTTGTATTTCCAATCTACAAAAATTTCTAAAAGTTATTTTTAAAAATATCTTATTAAAAAAATTCTTTACGCCAGGTGGTGGTGGCGGCGCACGTCTTTAATCCCAGCACTTGGGAGGCAGAAGCAGGCGGATTTCTGAGTTCGAGGCCAGCCTGGTCTACAGAGTGAGTTCCAGGACAGCCAAGGCTACACAGAGAAACCCTGTCTCAAAAAAAAAACCAAAAAAAAAATTATTTACTGTAACATAGTCCTAATCCACTTCAGCAAAGCTCTGTTCCATAAGGCTTCCAAGATGCATATGTATTTAAATACATGTATATACGGAAAAGTCAATTTTCTGAGTGATTAGTGGATTTTATATTTTCTGATACCAATCTAATATATATATCTTAATATGAAGTGGCATTAATTAATTCTGAAGACATTTTAATGATTTTTCTTCATAGAAGAAGCTATTCAATTACCATGGCATTACTTCCAAAGGTTGTGTTCCTTTTCATTTGTGGGAGAGATAAAAATGTAGCTTTGAAATTTTTCTGCTTAAAGAAAATAAACAATAACAAAATTATATCAGTAGTGTGGTTTGGGACATGGATATTAAAATGAGACTGCAGATCAAGATATTTGCTCTTTCTATTTCTGATATGTCAAAAAATATGTGCTCTTAGGAACCATATATGTATTTATCATCAACGAGTTATTCAAAGACAGACCTTCGACTTAAAAACTTAGGAAAAAGAAGAAGGTTGAGGTGTCATTAGCTCTTTTATCTTCATTGAAGTAGTAGTCACACAGCTACCTGGGTGTCTGTGTGCCAATTAAAGCATGAAGGCATTGTAGTATACATTGATGATTGGAACATGTTGTTCTAGGAACTTGCTTCTTCCTGCTTCCTTGCCTGGTTGGCATTCTAGTTGAGTCAGGATGAGAAACGGTTATTTGCATATCTGAGTTTGAAGCTACTAGTAAAACGCAAAGGACATGAATAAAAACCTATTTATAATTCAGTATTTCAAATCCCAATCATGTGGGGCATTTGACAAATAAATGTAGGAAAAGTGTTCATATTAGTTTTGAAAAAGAAGTTAATCTTGCCATATGTGACAACATGGATGGATGGTAAGAATATTATAGTAAATAAACAGGCAAGTTACACAGAACAGATACATAATTTCCCTTAAATTATCAAAACTGGTCAAAATCATATAAAAGCTAACAACAGTGCTTTCCAGAGGCTGTGCAGTAATTTCAAAATTTCAGTTCTACAAGATGCATCAGTTCTAAAGAGTTGCTAAATAACACTGAACTCTCAGTTAACAATAACTGTATTACATATTTAAAGAAGGGCTGATTTTGATATGATTTTCTTCACAATAAGTAAAGACTATATTTACACATTAAAAACACATAGAGAAACAGGAGGACAAAATTTGACTTAGATACTTAAAGATCTTTGCATGATTACATGCAAATTCAAAATAGAGTGTTCAGTTTTTACCACTTTGGCAATTAGGATACAGATTTACAGGGGTTAGATTTTGACACCTATAATGTATACCTACTCTGCAACTATGTTAGATGAAGGTCTCTGAGTTTTTGCAGAATTAGCCTGAGAACAGAAATGGAGCTGGGCCTACCTGCTACAACAGAAAAATTCTGACTCAGTCTGTCATTAGTGGAGGATTTTTACAGGTTCCTTTGTAAAGCGATGGTTCTTTGAAAGTATCTAAAGTAGTTAAATTAGTAGAAATAAGAAATACAACAGTTATTTCCAGAGGCTGGGTGGAGGAGAAAGAGAGGGGTTGCTGTTAAATGGACCTAGAACTTCAGTCTGCAAAATGAAAATACTCTAGAGATCTACGGAATCCCACTGTACATAGAATATTGACAATATTCTCTGGCTGGTCTATTTATAATCAAATATAAAAATAAACTCTAAGCCACAAAACTATTGTGTTAGGTGCAGTGGGAAGGGGAAAAACACCAAAATTTACATGCTTTTCATTCTTCCTATACTTTTTGCTTTGTTTTTGTTTTTGAGACATGTTCTCACACTGCAGCACAGGCTGGCACGAAAATCACTATGTAGTTAAGGCTGGCTTGTAGGCTCTGGTGGACCTCATGTCCTGGCTCCCTGACAGCTTGGAATATAGGCAAGAATCACCAATCTAGGCAGAGTGTTTCCCCTCTCCATCCCCCGTTTCCCCTCCTCTCCCTCTCCCTCTCTCTCCATCTCCCCCTCCTCCCCCCTCATCTTCAGATGCATTCTGATTCAGCAGGTCAGGTAAGGGGAAACAATTTTTCACTTGCACACACGAAAATATGTTTCTTTTATCTTCAAATGCCTAGGCACTGTCAAGACATAGGAGCAAAGAGTGCCAAAATGTTAAGCTGTTATTTCTTTTGCATAAAACAATCCAAACACATATTAACTGAATAGCAGATGGCAGAGAAAAGAAAAAGTTAGAGTCTTGTGTGGGTGAAATATACTAAATAAATTCTGTAAAGATGGAAACCTGGGCATAAAAGATACCATATTGTACAAGCAAATAGAATGTTTTATATGACTTTTTCATATTTAAAGCTTTTCATTCATCCTTTCTTTATAAGCAGATTCTTCCTTCTTCACTCTGTCTCCTCTCTCTCTCTCTCTCTCTCTCTCTCTCTCTCTCTCTCTCTCTCTCTTTCTCTCTTCTTTTGAGACAGATCTCATGTAGCCTGGGCTGGCCTTGAACTCATTAAATTGCCAGGGATTGTCTTGTGTCAAGCACTACAATTAGCGGTATATGTCACCTTAACCAAGATTAGTTTTGTATGTGTAAAAAGTATCTTGAATTCAGGAAGAGGCATATTAAAATTATTTGTATTTTAATTAATATCCTATTGACAAGTTAGTTTTTAAATTCAATGAGAACAAAAGCAGAAAAAATAGGACCAAGTATTGAAAAAATGTGCTAAATAATCTGTATATTTCATTTTGTTCTTATGTCTTATATATTGTAGATTTTATCTTGTTTCTAAATAATTGTTTCTAATACAAAAGATAATCAGCGTTAAATAAAAGTAAAAATGACTCGTTAAAATGTGTGCATTTACTAAGACATGCTAAGAAACTTCTGCTAATGAAAGTAACATCTGATCTAAATTATACTGAAACTGAGATGCAGAAACTAAACAGGAGCAATGACAGATGCTAGAACTAAAGAAAACAATACTTTTAAAATAAGAATTTGATACTTAAAGCAATGGTTCTCGAGAAAATAATAAGATAACTTATGACTCAAAGAGCTAATTAATGTATTTTTACAAGAAAAGAGTTACATGATTAAACTAGACTACAAAATATTATTTAGGTTGATGTTTTTGTAACAGTATAAAATAAGAAAACATATGCCCCGAGTTAACAACAAAACAGAAGATAAATGTTTTTTTAAAGATATGTTTGTCTTTATATGAATTAGAAAGACTTGATTAAACAGGTTAAAGAAAACACATGAAAAATGCTATTTAAAAAGGCACTTAAGTATTAGAGAAATTTCAGACTTAAAAAGATGACATATATAAGAATAATTTCCTTTTATTTATAATGGGCATATTTTGCCAAATATATTTTCAATTTCTCAAAAAAAAAAAAAAACCAGAAAAAAACCCCAAAATCTTTATCTACTCTTCTTCCTGCTTACTTTTAATTTGTTATTTAAACATTCTAGAAATGACCAATTAATGACCCACTAGTGGCTCCTATAAAATACAATAGAACCATACACATTGTACCTGAGGACAAGTATGCATCAAATATCAGGGCAGGTCATGAATGAATCTCTGCTACTGCACTGTTCTACTTAATATATCCACACTTGCAAAGCAAAAGCTGACTCATCAATCATGGACAGTCACTGAATGTAGCTGAACAGAACTGCAGACCGCAGTGTTGCTCTTCTTTGATGAGACTTGGCTGAAACCTCACTTTCAGCAATAGTGCTGTCTTTCTTTGAGAACAGGATTTTGTGCAGTACTGGACAGTCTGAAAATGACACTATAACAGCCCATTATAATTTTCATAGAAGCCACCTCTAAGCTCTAAGAAACAAATCTCTTTTGCATGCATATAAGTAAGTCCAAAGCCCTAGGCAGGTGGGGAGGTTGTTATTTCTGACTTCAATTTTATAAAGTTTCTAAAACAGTCTTGCCTTAATTAGCTTTTCTTCTGAGTTTATTTTGATGCTAATGATATATGGCTGCTGCATTCCTTTACATGTTCCCAAACAGTGATACAAACATTATTAAATCTAATCAGTGTTTATGGAGTATTCCATATGCTACCCACTGTGAATCTTTTAAAATGTCATTTTAGTGGATAACGCATCGGAAAAGGTTGATTTATAAAATAACATGCTTTTGTTCCTTTATTCAGTGATGTTTTTATGAAAAAATTTTCTACAGATGGTAGCTGCTTTCAATTTATCTTTGTCCACAATTTTAAAAGGAGTATTAGTTTTTTAGAATTCTATAGAACATATATTTAAATTTACAAAGACTTTCAGTTCCAGAGAGTATAATTATTTACATTCCCTTGACTACATTATAAAAACAATGCTCTGAATGCCTTAAAATGAAGCCTCAGAGAATCATGAGTTAAGAAATATTTAGCAGGAGTTAGGTGGGATGGTGCATGCCAAATTCCCCACACTTGGGACACAGAGGCAGCAGGATTGGTGTGAGTTCCTAGCCAACCTGGATTATATTGCTAGCTCTTTTATCAAGAAAGAATGTACAGCAAAAATTAAAGATATGATACCCCATCTAAAACACATAAAATTTCATCAGGAAGAACAATTGTACAATTCTGGATTTCATTCTTACAGAGGACATTTCAATTAATGCTCAGATTGGACTATTATTTTGTTTTATGCCTTTCTTGATTTTTATATTAGTAATTGTATTAATTACTTTCCTTGTTGCTATGACCAAAATGTGACAAAAATACAACTGAAGGAAAGAAGGGTTTATTTTGGCTCACAATTCAGAGCAACACAATACATCATGGCAGAGAAAACATGTTCAGCAGCTTGTGGTTGTAGGAATTGGTTGAGGCAGCAGACAGGAAGCAAAGATGTCAGCCTGTAATATTCTGGTTCAGCAACTAGTTGGCTACATCAGACAGCTGGCTAGTTCCTGACTCCCAAAGCTTAAGTGTTTCAATATATCAAGTTGTATAAACCATTTTATATTTAATTATTACAAATGCTCAATGTAGCTATTAAATGTAATTCTAACTAGATAAGTCTGTATTTTTGAAGAAATGTATATAATTTTTCTTTTCTTAAGTGATGCTATATAATATATATCCTCCCTCTCAGATACACATTTCACTCTCATTAGGTGTAGGTCTGTCATGCACTGGACACTGTAGGCTGTTCATTTCCTTTTTAATACATTGCCATGTGAACAAATAACAATTGTCACCACTAGAGTCATTTAAGCTCTAAGATGAACAATATGTGTGTACCAGTTTCACAAAGGTGGGATAGGTTCATTGCCTTCATGCAGGGTATAGAAAGAGACAGCCTGTGACATATTTTTATTGTGCATTAACACGATCTTAAAACTCTATGGGCCTCTCCTTTTTGTCTACTGCACTATATGTGATTTCTTCCCTATGTCTGAAAACTTCTGTGTTTGAGTAGAGAGTATCACAATGTGTCTGTTACATTAGACAGAACGAATGACAGGATTAAAAATTAAGATGTCATCATTAAAAATACAAGAGATGAAAAGCAAAAAAAAAATCTTTAAAAGATAGGTTTCAAAAATGTATTATTTGACTAGTTCATTGTATCCTTTGTGAATGTGGGTTTGACTGTTTTGCCATTTCACTGTTCCTGTGATGATTTCTAAACACCTGGCAGGCAGGAATTGTTTTTTATCCTCTATGAAAAGAACTTTAGATGAAATGACAGTACAGTTGTCATCTGAACATATTGTGTGGTACATGTGACTTGTAGCTATGTGAGACATTTATATGCTTCTCTTATTATGTGGCTTTGTATAGAAGTAAACAGAGCACACTCCTTGTTACAAGCTTCACATCACATTAGAGAAAGTGGTTTCCCAAATGTGAATATCGGCAAGTCTTTGAATTACCAATGAAACACTTATTTGCTTAATTTGTTTCACTAAAAGCAGATTCATGGGTAGGAACTGGAATGTCTCTCTTGTAGTTGGTTATTATTAGAGCCAAATTCCACTGAGTACTGAGTACAAAAAGGTGAGAGTGAAATTGCAGAATTAGGTTCAACAATTTACTTGTTTGAGCCCACTATTGTCAGAGCATCTCATTTCTGAGGACTTGAAAAAAAGTTGCTCATGCAAGTAATCTCAACACTGTAGGGATGAGGAGGCAGAGAAAAATGCTAGGATAGCCTGGGCTATATAGGGAGACTATGTTTCAAAAACAATAACACAACTCCATCCATCAAGCAACCAAAACTTGAGGTCAGAATACATTTTAGAGGATTTCAATTTGTAAAGATATTAAATAATTTATAGAAATGTAGGGAAACCTTTTGCTAGCAACAGCATACTTTTTAATCAGGAAGAAAATCTTAAAAACAAAACCTCTAATAAAACTTATACTGTGAATAGAAGTTTACATTTGAGAGCATTTCCTTTTCTTCTTAAGAAACTTATCAAACTGATTACATTCCACTGGACTCCCCAAACTCTCCCAAACTGTACGTATTAACCCAGTGCCTAAGACTCAGCTATGGTCTCTGGTGTTTACTTTCCATATGCCTCAGGCACACACATGTAATTTTGTGCTTCAAGGAGTTAGTACTTCATAAAAACAGAGACGAATGGTTATAAAACACACTCCAGTGCCCTTTGGAAGTAATTAAAAATATGGCCCTACCCTGTATTCATTTCTTTCCCTTTAGGCATTGCCCCATTCGATATCCTACGTTCAGCTTCCTTTCTAACTCAGAAAACAAATCTGATTGCACTTTGTAATCTTTCCTAAGGAATCATATGCTTAAACATACAGAAATATGTCAGGAATGATAGTACTAGAGTTCTCTGAGTTCATTTTTAAATGAATTAACATTAATCAGTATAGACTCATGTGAATGTTGGTCCAATTCCTAAAGTATACAGAGACCATGTTTTGTCTTGAAAGCATGATCTTTGTTTCCCAAGGGCTCTTCAAACTGAGAAATATAAAGAATATATTTTCATTAAACAGAATAAGACATGTCCTTGATGAATGAATTATAATCTAGTTATAATTAAAATTTTAAATCTATCATGTGGAGTTTTGTATTTGACTCTAACATTTGCTAATCCAAATGCCTAAATAAAATAGTCTTCCAGATTGTGCCATGAGCAAATATCCTCTTACATATAAATTGGTATGTCATTTATATGAATTGGCAGAAATCAAACTACGTCTTATATTATTTTCAACAATCACTGGTAGGCAACTTTAAAGATATGACTAGTTGTCATTTAAAACATATATCATATAAACATGTATGTATGTACATGAATTTGAATCTAATTCTACAGAAAGCATTTCCACTGAATGGTTCCTTTTCTTGCAATGTTAACTGTTTGAAAACTAATAAATATTAAGGAAAACAAGTCTATTTTAATGTTCTACACTTTTGATGCACACTAAAGACTATGGTAACGTCTGTGTCACATGTCACTAGGAAAATTTCATGTTTTCTGAATAGTTCACATGATATACATGACCTTTAGCATATTCAAAATGAGTCATTTTATGAACTGCTACCACACACTGTATTCTTAAATGTGTCTCCAAACCACTGCAAATGTAACCTTAACTTTCTAATACACAATTCAGAGGTTAATTTCTAATACTTCCATCAAATCCCTAGTGATTAAAGAATTGTATAATGTTATTTAAATGTTTCAGCTAAGAAAATGTGCTCCTATTCAGTCATTTTGTAAATGATACCATAAAAGATAACTGACATTCATAGTGAACTCATGAATATTAAATGAATTAGTAATAAAACAGCTATTAATACCATCTGAAATTCAAAATATAGACTTTTAATGAAAATAATTTTTTATACTTCGCTTTTTGCCCTTCTAATATTATGGTATGTAATTCAAGTAAAACAAAGGATCATTCTGTGACTCAGGATGTAATAAAAGAAATTATACAATGGTATAACACAAAAAGTGATTTCGAAATATTGATAAACAGTGCAATCTTGAGAGACATTGGCGAAGGTGATGAATTTGTTGCTCTTACTTGGCCTCACATATTCCTGGGTTTAGTAAAGAAACTCTTGTGGGAGAAACTCTTTATTTAGTTTCTTGTAAAACATTCAGAATTAACTAATCTATAGGTAATGTTTAGACATACAGTCCTTTAAGGCTCTTTATCCACTTAGGGTTCGGCTATTTCATAAGCACAAATAAATAGGGGTTTTCATAGAAATATGTCTAGCTGCCAAAAAATTAACATTTAATACATATTTTATTTGTTTATATTACAAATGTTCTTCATCCCATTTGCTTCTGAGAGGGCCCCCCCCATTCCCACAATAAGCCTTCAGAGCACCAAATAGATTGTACCAGAAAAGAAAATCCTCCATTCACATAATAATCAAAACACTAAATGCACAGAACAGAGAAAGAATATTACAAGTGCTAGGGGAAGAAGGCCAAGTAACATATAAACACAGACCTATCAGAATTACACCAGACTTCTCAACAGAGACTCTAAAAGCCAGAAGATCCTGTGCAGATGTCATGTAGTCCCTAAGAGAACACAAATGCCAGCCCAGGTTACTATACCCAGCAAAACTCCCAATTACCATAGATGGAGAAACCAAGATACTCCATGACAAATCCAAATTTGCACAATATCTTTCTACTAAGCCCGACCTACAGAGGATACTAGGAGGAAAATTCCAACAGAAGGAGGGTAACTACCCCAAAGAAAAAACAAGAAATCATCTCAAAACAAACCAAAAGAAGAGAATCACACAAACATAACAACACCTCCAACAACAAAAATAACAGGAACCAATAATTGGCAAACAGACTGAATACATAAATAGAACTCAGTGGTTTGCTATATATAAGATAAAGACATCACTACTTCAGAGTAAACGGCTGGAAAAAAGTTTTCTAAGCAAATGGTCCCAATAAACAAACTGGAGTAGCCATTCTAATATCCAATAAAATAGATTGTCACCCAAAAGTTACCAAAAGAGAAGGGGAAGGACACTTCATACTTATCAAAGGAAAAATCCACCAAGATGAACTCACCATTCTGAATATCAATGCCCCAAATGCAAAAGTACCCACATTCATAAAAGAAACTTTACCAAAGCTCAAAACACATGTTGAACCTCACACAATAATAATGGGAGATTTCAACACCCCACTCTCACCAATGGACAGCTCATTGAAACAAAAACTAAACAGAGACACAGTGAAATGCCCTCTTCTGGTGTCTCTGAAGACAGCTACAGTGTATATCTCTATCTCTATCTCTATCTCTATCTCTATCTCTATCTCTATCTCTATCTCTATCTCTATCTCTATCTCTATCTCTATAATAAACAAATAAATAATTATTTACAAAATATTACCTATTATATTTGTGATGTTTCCCATAAATTGTTATAAAATATTTATTGCATACCTCCTTTGTACCTGGTGCCATTCTAATAATTTAAGGGACCATTTTTTGTTGTGATTGTTTGTTTGGTTTGGTTTACTTTTTAGGGTGTTTTTCCCTTCCTGAGACAATCTTATGTAGCCCTGGCTGTCCTGGAACTCACTCTGTAGGCCAACCTGGCCTCAGGCATACAGAGATGTTCCTGGCTCTGATTCCTGAGTGCTAGGATTAAAGGTGTGTGTCATTAGTCTCACCTAGGTACTAATTCTTATTTGAAATAATATTATGAGACTTTTATATTAGAGATACTTTGAAGTCCTGCTGTCCTATAAAAGAGTGGAGAATAAGATCATTTCAAAGCTTGGCTGTCTACTTTAACATTTCTTCATCACCCTGGATGAGACAAAGAAAATAGATTTCAAACTGCAAAGAAACCTGCAGAGGGAAAATTCCATGTTGGCTGATCTTGTATCCATTTTTAGCTTAACTGTATCACCTGCTTTTTAATTTTTTCTTCTTTTTAAGAAAATTCTGGAGAGTCATGAATTGAAAATATTCAGAGTCAACTTGTAGATTTAACGAATTAAACTGAAAGAGGACATCTTGAAGAACCTACAAAAATCCTACTCTGCTTTTTGCTTCAGAAAGCAAAAATCCTGCTACAGGTGCTTCTTAAACATTCTTCTGTGCCTGTGTTCCTGAGAAAGAATTTCATATTTGTGATTTTAATAATGATACAACTCAGAAGTTTTACCGAAGTTTAATATTTCTTTAATATTGCCACTATCCTTTCTTCATTTTGAGGGTGATATTGAAGACAGTAGTGATAGCTTGACACCTTAAAAACTGTAATCAAGTTACACTGATTACAATCACAGACAAGGTCAGGATGCAGTGTTCTTAAAGTGGAAAGAAACGCAGATAATTACTATTCCCTTCAGGGACATTCATGCATATGAAGAGGGGGTACCATCATCACATTCTTTTGTAAATGCAAAGTGCCACATTTCACAATTCTATTAATTTCTTTCTGGTATTAATGTGTAAAAAAATATACATGAAAAGGGTTCATATCTCTCAGATCAAGTTAACTGCAGTTTGATGACATTTTCCCATTCAAATCACTGTATGAATTGTAACTTCTCACTAATTTAACTTGAATTACTATTAGGTAATAATAAGCACAAAAGCAATGTCTGTTTATAATCAACTAAAATACACGAATAATTACTCAAAAGAAAGAAAATTTTATTCAAAGCGCCAGTTTTGCTTTGTGTTCTCTAGACAGCAGAGAGTGGGGCCTTAGAAAAATGCCCTTGTATCCCTAACATGATGTTTATTTGAAATCATTCGTATAGGGTTATTAGGCCTTCAATAAGTTAATCAGAAGAACCACTAACAAACACCAGGCAGAAGTGCTTATTTTGCAATCAGAGAAAAAAAAAGGTCATTAGGCAGTACAGCAAATGGTGACATTTTAATGTTGTCAGTGTTCACCTGCTTTAGTTCATTTTATACAGATTGTACCTAAAATGGACACAGAAAAATCTTTCTAGTTCAAGCTCAACATAAGCCATTCTGACTTTTTGGAAAATAATAGGAGCATTACAATAGTCATCATGCAATTCATATTCCAAGCAATTTGCTTTCCCATCTTGCCTAGACACCCTGCACTGGCTCTATTATCCTTTAGTTTCAATTCGTGCTGTTCCTATTATGGAAGCTAGCGCACATATAACTTTTTCATTTAGCATGGACCCCAATACATAAACACATTTGCCCCATCCATACAAGATGGTTGAAGATTCTGCTCAAGGCAAATAGAAACCCAGAGGGAAACCAGTCAACTTGTCAAAACATATTTTTCCTATAATGTAAAAATAGACTATCTAAATAGGGCTAGGATTATGGAGTCAAAAAGAACTAGGCTGTCATCCTTTATCAAATTGCCATATTCTTATGCCAAATATACTGTTGTTTCTTTATGTTTGTTTCCTTATTTGGTCTTTGTAAATTAGTGTATCAGAAGACAAAGTAAAAAGAGGAAAAACAGAAAGGAAGGAAGAGAGAGAAAATGGAGTTGTGGAAGTAGCATTTGCCCAAGATTTCGAAAGCCTGGGTTTGATTTCCAGCACTGTATAAACAAGGCTTGGTGGGACATTACTGTAATTCTAGAAGTATGGGATGTTAGGACAGGAGAATCTACAATTCTTGGATCAGGACAGGAGGATCAACAGTTTATGAGTCAATACTTGGTTACTTAGCAAACTCAAAAACAACTTAAGCTATATGAGACTCTGACTCAAATGAACAAGAAAGGAAGGAAGGGAGGGAGGGAGGGAAGGAGGGAGGGAGGGAGGGAGGAAGGAAGGAGGGAGGGAAGGAAGGAGGGAGGAAGGAAG
>JANHMN010000005.1:47789973-47819919 GCA_030674055.1 Rhabdomys pumilio
GGAGGGAGGAAGGAAGGAGGGAGGGAAGGAAGGAGGGAGGAAGGAAGGAGGGAGGAAGGAAGGAAGGAGGGAGGGAAGGAAGGAGGGAGGAAGTAAGGAAGGAAGGAAGGAAGGAAGGAAGGAAAGAAGGAAGGAAAGAAGAAAATAAAGAAGAAGAAAGGAAAAAAGAAAAGAAGGGATTGGGTAGGCAAATCAATAAGGCTTTAAATTGATGCCTTCCTGGTACATATACAAGTTGATAATTTCTATGACTCATGAGGGTAAGTGGATAAAATTGCTTAAGGTTGCTGATACAACCAGCTACGGAGCATTGGCTATCAAAAGAAATAAGGGGTTTGCTTTCTCCACTCTAAGAGAATAAAGCTTTGAGAATCAGCTCTAAATCATTAATTATAGACCATTTAGAAAGGAAGAAGAAAATCACATAGAATCAAATATAATTAAAATGTTCATTATTTTTTTCTTGTGGGGATCAGAAACATACATACATATACACCCCCCTATATGTATGTATTTATGTATTTATGTATGTATGATGAATTTGGAAATTTGATAAAGGAAGAAAGCCTAGTTCTTTTTGACCCCACACCCCAAGTCCTATTTAGATAGGATGTCACTTATTGGGTATGTGGGTGAAATTCAAATGAATAAAGTATGAGAGTCATACTAGGAAGCACTGATTCCAGCTTAATAAATATACCCTTAATAAAATGAACCTATATTTCCAATGCTTTATAATAAAATCTATGGTACAAAAATATTTGATTAGAAACTATTCTGATCCAATGGGAATCTCTAATGAGCAACTGCTATACTTATTTTGTCCCTGTTTCCTGTGATGTTTACAATAGCACAATGCACTCAGCTTGTGGTGATGAGTAAGATGAGAACCATTTAAGTTCAGGGTTTAAAGTGCAGATTCGCTACTGAAGAGATCATGTTTTTTTCTATCAAGCTGTGGATTTGAAAAAGAAATGCACATAATTTCTTTTCACTATCTTATAAAAGACCAAGTTTGTAAAACATGAAAGGAGAGCTGGGATATGTGACAGAACACATGGCTAGAGGGATGGAAATAGATGGGGAGTTTCCAATTTCATCATCGGCCTCTCATGTTTCTTGATGGAAATCCTTGAGAGTCTTGAAGCATACTTTGGGGAAGGGCTGTCTGTGTTCTATCATGAAACTTCACATTTCATGCATACTCATGTGTTAATTTCTGTCAAAACGGCAGGAAACACAACAGTACTTCTGTACTATCACATCATGCCTCATGTTACTGATTTTACTCACGTTATCTCCCTTTAAATGTCTTCAAAAGAAGCATAAGAGGCATCCAAAAGTGATAATGAGAAATAAAATTGTTGTTAGACATATAGGTACAGCATGCTCACATAAACTGGGTACAGTTTTGTTTCTCATAATCATTCCTTCCTTGCTTTATCACATCTGAGGAAAATGCTAAAAATGTAGAGCAAGTCTGCTTTTAATGATTGTTTAACACAAACATTTCACAGCAACAAAAATGATGCCCTCCTTTCAGTGACACAGAACATCATTTATGTGATTACACAAGTTATCATCTTGAAAACAAGAGCCTGAGCAAACAGCTTTGGTGCCTTTTAAATTTGGACAAACTAAATGACTCATGTAAATTTACTTTTAAATCCTCCACACCTATTTAGTCCCATCTTATTTCTCCCTTCATAAACTTAATCACAGAAGAAATCACCCTTCATAATATCCAAATCTATCTATCTATCTATCTATCTATCTATCTATCTATCTATCTATCTATCTATCTATCTATCTATCTATCTCACAGATATCACAGTCTATTACTGAGGCAGGCAAAAGAGACAAAATCACAGGATAGATGTTCATCATTAACTCATGGTATAAAAACACTGTGACCTCTATTAAAATTATGTTATCAGCACTCTCCTTAAACTGCTATTTTCTGGTCTGATTGTCAGTCAACCTGGCATTTCTTCACAGTATTGTACTTGGCTATGAGCAGTTGCCTCACACCTCAATGCCATCAGAGAAGATACAGTGTTAAATCCTTTACCTTCATTTCTGTGGATACACTTACTATTTGTACCCCTGCCATGCAGGTGAGATATCACACTGTTGAAATGGGGCTTGTGTTACTTGTATTGTATATATGTATACACCTTGATTACTTCTTCAAAACAACCTTGTAAAACAGAAAGGTTCACTTTATGTTTACTTCATGCTCCCATGTTACTTGATCACAGAACATAAAAACAATTCTTGAAGTTAAGCAAAGTGGTTCATGACTAAAATTCTAGCACTTAGAAGGCACTGGGAGTGAGGGTTATTCTAAGTTCCAGAATAGCCTTGGTTACAGAGAAAAACACTATTTTAAAGAAATATAACAGCAACCAGCAAACAAAACAGATAATCTTTCCAAATTGCATGTAATAACATATGCCCTAGTTGAATCTCACCTGATTTACAGTGACAGGAAGACATAAAAGAATATAATAAAACAGGAAGGAAGGAAGTTTAGACAATAAATGTTGAAAGAGAAGTGGCCTGGTGTTAAAAAAGCATCGAAATCACATTTTTCAAATCATACATAAAAGTAACATGCTATCCTTCATATGGGAAGATAGCCAGACTTATCAATCAGTATTAATAAAGAAGCTTGATGACTTTTGTCATCAATATAGACACCCCCCCCCACACACACACTACATATATAGTGAGTTATGTTACTGTCCAGTGCCTGGCTGTGGCCATTGGCTTATACTATGATTTAAAATAATGTCAAGTCTATTTCCAATTGCTTAGGTTAATAGTATGGCAATTTTTCTTTGATTAGTCTTCTTTTGTATCCCACATATCTATTCCACTCTTTTAATGAAACTATACCTTCTACTTTCAAAAAACAGAAATATTTGAAATTTCAGCTTTCACTGATTGATGGTAGTTAAATATTGAGAATTTCATATAAGTTCAAAATTATGCAGTTAGATAACTGACTACATTTTTGCCATTTGTACTAACACTATTGTGATGTCAACCATTATTATCTGTACCCTGGATTATTCCAATAGATTCTTCTGACCTTATTCTATTATTCTCAGAGGGGTCCTGGGAAAGCAGTATAGCAAGGATTTCTTTTAAATTCTCTAGGTTATTCTTTAGAAACAGAATACATATCTAACCTTTATCTTTTTCTTTCCTTTTTCCTTTCTCCCCAGTAAGGTCATGGCTGCTTACACAATGACTTTTCTTGTTAGATAGATGAGAATGAGCAGAAGAAAAATAGGTTGAAGACTTAGATACTAAAAAGTCTCCTATGTTTTCTCAGTGCAATGATTCCATCTCTCAAGGACTCAACTGTATTTTTCAGTCGAGGATATAACATCTACTACTTTACACAACTGGTATTGAATGTTGCCATTTTTGAAAGTGGCTGACAACAGAGTACCACTTTCTTCATAGACATTAGAAGAAAGCTGCTATGAAACATTTGGCAGGTATAACTACAATCAGAGAAATTATTTTGCCTAAAATATTTTCTATAGCAGTGCTAAAAATGATGGCAGGGGTAGTACTGGGGATTAAATCCTGGGCTCATGTCATGATAGGCAAAGGCTTTATCACTATATTGTATCCTCAGCTCTAAAACAAGCCATTTTCAAAATGTAACTGTAGATCCTTTAGGTTATGCTAGGAAAACGTTGCTGCTAATCATTGGAGCATCTTAAAGATCTGGGAAGTACTTTAATTAAGCATTAAGAATATATCAATGAAAAGACCACACTGAGGTAAGTCACTGATAAAAGAAAATCATTAAATGAAACTGTTAGTATATATATACTTGTTAATACATGAGGCTTCTATGAATGGGAAATGGAGTAGAGCAAGCAAAGTGGAAGTGGTAGAATTTGAGGATTACGTTTCAATACCAGAGGGTGTGAAAGCAGAGTGTAGGAAGACTTTTGGTCTGTGAGGAAGTCAAGAGTTTATTAGTTGAGAGCAGGCTAAGCTGCAGTGAAATACTGTTTCATATGACCTATTGAGCTATCTTGATGGTTGTAATTCTTTTGTAATATCAACAATTTACTGGAAAAGTCAATGGCACTGTGGCTACATTTGGACCTATATTTCAAACTACTTAGGTTACAAATATTATTGTAACAAGGTTCTCAAAATCTAAGCATAAAAATACGAGAGACTGAGGGTATAGCTCAATGGTAGCACACTTGGCTAGCATGCAAAAGGTTCTGAGTTCCACAAACAAAGCCAAAAGCACAGAAAAGCAAAACAAGCTCTGGAAAAACAATCCTCTCTGAAGAACATGTAGTCATGCTACCCAAGTGATCTACACTTTCTGCCAGCTAAAGGTATGAGCTACTGAAATGAATACAAGAAGTTCTTATATTATGTAACAGTCCAGAAATTCCCAACTTGTGGGGTGAGACCCATTTGCAGGTTCAATGACCCTTTTTATTGGGGGTCTCATCAGATATCCTCAATATCAGATATTTACATGACAATTCATAACAGCAGCAAAATTACATTAATGAAGTAGCAATAAAATTAATTTTATGGCTGGAGGTTAGTACAATATGACCAAGTGTATTTTGTGTATAATATTAGGAAGCTTGAGGACCACTGTTATAGCCAGACTGAATCTAAAACCCATGCCAGCTTAGCAAAGTTTTGTAAATAAAAAAAAAATAATATCCCAAAGGACTGCTAATCAACTGAGACAAATGATATTACTTGTATATCACATTTAACCATCATCTTCTTTAACCACCTGATCATGCTATCTCATATCAGAAAAAGTTTCCCTTTACAATACAGGGTAGAGTTGTTTTATAGAAGATAATAGGTTTGCCAAGTGAGACAAAAGGATTAATCTTGAAAGGCCCATGAATACTCTAAGCTCTTCCACAAACACCTATTCTCATTCTTTCCCTCCCCTCCCCCTCCCTCCCTCTCCTCCTTCTCCCTCTCCCTTTCCCCATATCCCCTTCCCTCCTCCTCCCTCCCTCCTTCCCCCCTCTCTCTGTTGTCTGTCTCTCTCTGGATAGATAGATAGATAGATAGATAGATAGATAGATAGATAGATAAGAAAGAGATAGATGATAAGGTATTGACAGGAAGATGAAATGAGCACAGCTTCTTTTGGCCAATAAAGTTGTTTCATGTGATAGATCAAGTATAGGGTAAGGTAGCAATAGACACAGGCCAGCTGCCATGCTCCTATAAGCTGTCACCATATTTGGAAATCTTAAATCTCCTTATGCAAGTGTTCTTCATCCACAGATCTATTCATTACCAACTCAGGAAGAAATGCCACAGTGTGATACATTTTACTAAATGGAACATTTATAAAACCTGGGCATATGACATCTCTGAAGGAAATTCAGCATAAATATTCAGTGAAGTATAACTATGCCTATATTATGGGAATAAGACTTTAGTGTCACATGACCAGATCACCTTGGTAATTAGACAGTGGCTTTTTCAAGTCAGCCCCCTTATTGTGTGGTGCTATCCTCAAACCTTGTTTGTACACCTAATAAGAGTGATTTCTTTAAATACTTGAGACCCTGAGGGACATGGTCTCAATGGAAACATCCTGAATTTATCTTGTAAAATTCCATTCTCAATTTATTACCTACCCCAAATCCAATTAAATTTAACAATTCACTGTTCCTTAGCTTTCTGATTTTCACACTTCTCATCCTCTTAAATGTCTCTTTGGTGTAGAAAGTCTTTCTTATCTCTGTCCTTACTTCAGATACAAAGCTGAAAGCCAGTACCTTTGAGATAGAGGATAAAGTTCCAAAGCAAGTGTTTATCTATAGCTTCCATGAGGCTAAGGTGGATAAATATTAAAAATAAAAGACTCATGGAGAAAATGGATTTCAGACTGGTTCTTCAGAAACAAGGCAGAATCACAGCTATCCACAGAAAAGAAAAATAGAATTTTTTTGCATGTGGAGGAAGAGAGGGCCAATAAATACACTATTGGGAAATAGCAAAGAGTTTATGGTTGCAGGTTAGCTGATACTGTCTTCTAATTCTCAGGTACTAGTAATGCTGAATTACAGAATATCCACTATTTATCAACATTCTATTCTTAAAGGTATATACTCATGGTAGGATTTCATCCTGAATGGGTAAACAGTTTTGGGGTGAAAAAGAACAGTAGCATGAGAAAGCTTGAAGTTGCCAAATGACGTCTTACAGGACCATACTTATCACCTCTATATCTCACTCCTTCACCCAACAATACCTCTGATCACTCAAGCAATGTAGGGGACAAGAGGAGCTATGCTACATTCTGGTGTTTTTACTTCTACCATAGCTTATTTGCTCCTTCACAAGCAGAGGGAAAGAGAGGAGCGGGGAGATATTATGCCTTCAATGATACTATGTTAGAATATCCTATATAAACATATAAACTTAAAGAGGTTTGTTGCTCCCCACAACTTCCATTTTTACTAGAGTTTTTAGCCCGGGATCTCTCATGTCCTACCTTTGGCTATGACATGGGAGGCTTTGGAATTTTATTTATAGGGCAGTGTATTTCTAATGCCTTTGGATGGCCTTTTCCCATGAGTCTTGAAGAAATTGTGAATTAGATTACTACCATCCCAAACTCACTTCCATGGCTGCACATCATTTATTTATCTCTAGGTAAGTATTTATCATATTACCTATATTTCTATTTCTCCTTGACAGTGTTAACTACCTTTTAAATTAAAAACACATACAACTATGTGCCCCCTTTTTATATTGAAACAATGGAACATACTAATTCATACATTAAACACATAATCCTACTTTGTGGATAGCAAAACAATCACTTTACAACACGGCAATGACTATAGAAGCATACAGAGAGCAATTTTTGAAAGGATAGGTTCGTGTCAGTGTTTATATGCAACAGCAACCTTTATTAAAAAGGGAACAGCTATAACAAACACAAATCAGAGTGACAGTAGGAATTGTGCTATCAGCAAACCCATCAAAAACGAAGTCAAACATCATGAGATGAACACCATCACAGGGATATGTACAAGTACTTTTCCCATATGGGATTTTCTGCTACTTCATTTTGAAAGTACAGAAGTAGGGCAACCATTTCTAGCAATATATCTATCCAGGCCGTTTTCAGTGTTATTTCTTTCTGAGTAACATAGCTCACAGAGGATTTTTCATGTGGCAACATGACGTTCTTTCACGATCATGCCTTCATGCAGTCAAGTCACCCTTTAAGGGTGCTACTGTAATTATGCAAACTCAGCCAGTTATTTTCATATTAAGTAATTTGCTTATGAAATACTTTTAGAATGTTGTGCAACTTATGCAACAAAATAATGTTTACACACTGATAGTGTTTAAATAGTATTTATGGTCCATTGTAACTAGATCACAGGATCTGAAAGCCATATGTTATTGATTCATCAACCTTAATTAACTTGGCAGAACATTAATGAAGAACTTCATACTATCCCAAATCCTTTGTATAAATTAGTGCATTTTTTAAAATTGATGTAGTAGCTAAAAGCATTCTATTTTTTCTTACACTGAACATTATGGGTACCACTGCCTGTGCAACTTATACAGCAATCCTGTTTAATTTTTATTTCCCCTGAACATTTCGATGAGGATTTTTTATGAGCAAGAAGTTCTGTTTATAAGACTTATAAGCATCTTGCAGAAAGCGTTTCTATATTTCTGTCAAGTATTTCTTTCACCTACAAATTCTACAGATAAAAACAAACAGCTTGAAACTGGGCATGGTGATACATACCTGAAATCCTGGTACTTAGCAGGCAGATGCAGGAGGATCTCTGCAAGTTTAAGATCAGTCTAGGATACAGAAAGTGTTATAAGACAGCTAGAGGCACATAAGTAAGAGCCTGTCTCAAAAATAAATGAATGCCTTGATTACATTTTCCCCAATGTATGCCATGCAGGACATGTTAATAATCACATACACAAACACACACACACACACACACACACACACACACACACACACACACACACAGAGAGAGAGAGAGAGAGAGAGAGAGAGAGAGAGAGAGAGAGAGAGAGACATACACACACAGACATACACACACACACATTGTAGGGGCAGGGGAGTAGTGGTGGGCAGAAGACATGGTAAATAATTTAGGTCATTGTTCTATAACCAAGCTACTATTAGAAATTTATAAGAAAAGTAGCCAGAAATTCTATAATAAATATAAATCGGTGTCTCTGTTTAACCTTGTATATCCACAATTTATTTGCTGGAGGTATTCCTCTGACTACTGTCACACAGTCTCTTTTCTTTTTTAAAGCTATTTTAACATCACAGGACACAACAATATATAGAGTTAGGAAAAAGCACTAAACCCAATAAATAAATAATATCTCCTATGGATAATTTAACATAATTTTAACATCTCAAAACAGCAAGATATCATAACCTTTTTTGAGAATGCAAATGTATCAAGACTGTTATGAGTAGTACTGTACTACCAAACAGAGTATATGTACAAAGTCTAATATACAAAACTACAGTCGTTTGTAGAAAAACCAGGTTATAGTGTTGCAGTGTTTAGATGCAGTTAGAAAAGTAGACACAATTGAGAAACAGACTAGCTACTTCATACCTCCACCTTCACTAGCAGTGTATCAGCATGGCTGCCTTTGCACCCCACAGCAAAAAAAGAAATCAGAAATGAAAAAGGAGAAATAATAACAGAAACTGAGTAAATTTAAAAAATCATTAGGTCATACTTCAAAAGGCCGTACTTCACAGAACTAGAAAATCTAGATAAATTGGATGATTTTCTAGACAGATACCATGTACCAAAATTAAATCAAGATAAGATCAACTCTCTAAACAGTCCCATAACCCCTAAGGAAATAGAAGCAGTCATTTAAAACCTCCCAACCAAAAAAGCCCAGGACCAGCTGGGTTTAGTGTAGAATTCTATCAGACCTTCAAAGATGAGCCAATACCAATACTCCTCAAACTAATCCACAAAATAGAAACTGAAGGATCACTACCTAATTAATTATATATTACCATGTATGTTGTTCATATATATATGTATATAAATATATAAATTTAATTAGTAAATATAAATATAATAAATATATATAAATACATAAATATGTATATACACACAATACTTCATTTTCTACTTGTGTTTGATAGTTCCTTAATAATAGTCTTGAATTATGTCCAGAACATTGAAATGGCAAGAAAGCCTATTGTTTAAGCTCTCTTAAAGTATACTTTGTGTTGAATGATTCACACAAAATAAAATCAAACTATGTAATCTATAATCCAGGACCCTGGTCCTTTCCTTGTAATATTTTTTTTCTAGTATTAGGGATGAAGGCCAGAGTTTCACATATAAGTACTCTACCACTGATATATGTACATAGCCTATGTCCCTCATACTTTTTATTTTGAGAAAAGGTTTCACTAAATTGCTCAGGCTTACTTAAAAACATCTAACTTCCTATGTGGCATTCTGAATATCTAGTACTATAGCCAGGAGCTACACTGCTAGTTATTTCTAATATGTTTTACCAATACCCTGTAAAATGAAACATTTTACCATGTCTTAAAGGTAATCCTCACTGGGTTCCTTTATTATATATTAGCCTAACTTATATTTCAAGTACATGATTTATTCCATTAAAGTATAATAGCATCCACAGTACCAATTTTAACATTTAAATTATTATTATAAAAGATGAATCATGAACTAAACTACAGCCTTGTCTAACTATATACCAGATAATATACTGGATATTTATATTTTATCTTAGAGTGCACATCTAGTTTCCATTACTTTTTCTATTTATATATAATTTCTTCTTTGCTGGACTAGAAGGTATTTTTAAGTTTATTACAATTAATTAAGCCCCATTTCTCTCTGTTTCTCCCTCAAAAAACGTGGAAAACATTTCCTGGGAACTAGGCCAGCAAACAAGTATCCTTCCAAATTTGTGATACAGGCACAAATCTACACAAGGAGAGTACATGTGACTTTTCACATTTACTCTTTATAGTAAATGTGAAAAATAGCCTCAAACCTGTACTCTGACAAAATACATCTTTCTGTTGAATTGTGTCATAACAAAATATTGAACTTGTGTGTATTCAAGTCAGATATGAAAACATAACTTTTCAAGTATTTTCATTTTCTTTTAACAACGAAGTTCTAAATTGAATTAGATGGATATATTTATCACCTAGTAAATCAGTTTAGATATTACAATCAAAGTATAATAGAATTCTGAGATAGTTTCTTGTTATTACTAAATATCTTATTAATGTCAGATACATCGAATTCAAATGTTTGTCTTGAAAAATCCCCTCTCCAAAATAGGACAAAGTCCAAATTTAATTATAAAATGTTATCTTTTTTTCGAACTAAAAGATTTTCCTAAAGTTAGAATGCAGTCAAGTCAATTAAAAATGAGGAATGGGTCTTAATTTTCACAATAAAATCTACATCAAATCCTTTCATTATAGTAATGTTTCTATTGATCATTTATTTCCAAATCACTGTAGCAGCAGCAATTTCCTCTTATTCTCTGCTCCAGTACAACACACAGACAGAAAGAAAACAAAAATCAGCAAACACCAAATCAACACTGAAATAAACTGGCAGAACTGTTTGGGGAATTGGATTCTTTCACTCACTAGCTCAGTTTGGCCACCAGTGGTATTTCCATGAATAAAAATCTACAAGAAAGTTGACAAATACATATTACCCACAGATGGTTTGAAGCTTTGTTCTATATAAATCTACATTATATAAGAAAGAAAATAGTGTGATAGGGCGACGTCCCTGATTTCAATCTCTCCAACTGTTGCTACATTGTTTTCCCCTGTAAAATGAACAACAATTTTATATAATCTGCTAAATGCAGGTCACAAATTTGACATCGTCTTTATGAAAATTATTTCCCACTAGACCTTTTACCATTCTGTTTTCTCTTATTATTTGTTGCTTTGGTAATTTCTATATGTCAGAATTGGTTAGCTCATGGTGCTAATGAGGCCAAGGTCATGAGTCTGATTCTTACATGAGCCAGTTAGTTTTGTACAAAGAAAAAGAAGTATATTTGATAGCTCCTAAAGCCAGGAGCTGCAACTGCAGGCAGACAGGATAAAAATTTATGTCCTTGGCAAGAATGAAAACCAGAAAAGGGACTCTGGAAAAATACCTAAAAACACTTGTCTTAATAGCAATAAATTCTTACTAGAAAAAAATTCTTTTTCATGGTCAGAAGGAGAGTACTCTTTCTAATGAGTTCACACAACAAATTAGGAGATTAGAGTGGCACATCACAATCATGCAAATTATGCATGAAAACATTTTCAGAATATATTAATAACACATGTTTACATGTGAGAGATCTTTAATGCTTCCAGAGGGGAAAGAACTAATATATACATATGGTGGCAATTATATATACACACAGGATAGTGTGTAATACAGATTGTTATAAAATCTTATAAATTTATGAAAGCAAAATAGTCTATCAATTTCGGAGATAGCTGAATCAAGAAATAACAACAAAAGTATTTCAGCAGGTAATTAGTTTTGCTGAGAGCACAGGCTAAGTGAGTGTTAATAGGGAAATTCTAATGTACCCCTAATGAGTTTGGAGATGCTCCATTTTTACTTTAATTTTTACTGCTTCTTGGTTTTTGCTTTTGTTTTTGTTCAGGGGAATCTAAATGTAGCATGCAGAGATTCATCTGAGGACATTATAGAAATGGACTTGGCGGCAGGTAGGGAAGAAGAGTCTGAAGAAATTGCTTAGATGATGACTAGTAAGAAATAGAGAGAGCCTGGCATGGTGGTATGTACCTTTAATCTAAGCACGTAGCACTAGGGAGGCAGAAGTAGAAAGTTCTCTTTGTCTTGGAGGCTGGCTTGGTCTACATTGTGAGTTCTACTATAGCTAGGTCATACAGAGGGAATCTATTATAGAAATAGAAATAGAAATTAATTTAATGCAGAGATTAAGAGTCTCTATTATGAAACAAATACAGAACATTTTGATGAAGGAGGTGAGGAGTGATTGTAAGTGACTTGGCCCCTCAAGAGGGAAGCATGTTAGTATGCAAACATCTCAAACCATGCCCTGGGCCATATGCAGAGAATGCAGTGGAGAAAGTCTCTAGCTATGGGGAGAAGCCCACTGAGAAGAAAGACTACCTACCTCAAAAGAAACATGCCAATAATTCACAAAATCATTGTTCTTTCATTTACTGTCTTTTGAATTTAGGCAGTTATTTAATTTACCTGTATATTCCCAGGTCCAACTTCAATCCTGAGATCAACATAACCATAATTAATAGGAAGGTTCTGAAGATGATAGATTGCCATATGCTAAGTGCTAAACAAATGGTGAGGATGGTATCACTATAATAACAGTCATCGCTGAATGTGTCAATACAAAAAGCATCAAACAACACAGCTCAGAATAGTGGTTACATTCAAAGAACTAGGTTTTAGAAGAAGACTGATTTTATTAGTAAAACAGCGAGTTTTCAGAACTGGATATGTGTTGGAGGGGATGAGTATGTTCGCGCGTGTGTGTATACACACTTGCACATGTCTGTGTGTGTAAACATACAGCTAGTGGTTGTAAGATCTGGTATGTGAAGAGTGAAATAGCAAACAGGGAGATATAAACATAATAATCCTCTGGGCTGAAAGAGTGCTTGAGGTTACTAAAGTGGTGAAGATGGCCAAAAGAAATTAGCAAAAAAAAAAAAAAAAAAAAAGGAAAGAAGAAAGTTTCAGAATTAGATGAGGTGATTCATATCTAAAGGCAAGAGGAACAACATTAATAGAATAAATAAATATCTAATGTCATGTACTTGGAACTCCATAAACACCAATTGAAAAATCTGTTAAATCATCATAACTCCTTTCAGTTATACAATTCAAGTGTATGACTTACCTATTTTTGAGAAAACAGTATAATGACAATAATGAATAAGAAATAGTTTCAAGGTTCAATAGAGTAGGATATATCTCAATTGTTATGTTAAGTACTAACGATTTTTTGTGTGGTTGCTTAATACTTTTGCAATTATCTATGGGAAATAAAATAAGAAAAAAAACTAGACTGTCTTTGGTAACTAATATGCACAAATATAACAAGTAACTGAAAGGAAAATAACAATTTCTTAAAATGCTTTACAAAGTCTTGGGAAAGAATCTCCAATACAGTAAATATATTAGAAAGTGCTATTCACTTCTTTCTGTGCCTCAACATTTTCATACATAAATTAAGATCTATATGCTAGAACATTTCTGATCTATATGCTACAATATTAAGATCTATATGCTAGAATTATTTTTAGGTATTTATAAATTACTATCTTTATAAAAAATACTGCTTAGTCTGGCATTGGTCAGTGAAAAAAAACAAAAGAAGAGCAAGTTGTAATAAAAATACTTATGGGTAAAAACTAGCACTTTCATATGACTTAAGAGGTAAAGTCCACTATTGACAATGAGGGTTGGCATATGACAAACATAAATTGTGAACCTACTCAGTATAAGAAAGACAATCCACCCAGATAATAGACTGTAGATTGAATCTAGCCAATGTGTTTTGGTAAATAACTTCCTTCCATCTGTTCATATATAATCTACTCTGTGCAATGCAGCTTGTATTCTACTTGTTCTCGTTTGCAACAATTTTAATTTATATAGCTCTAACATAATCTTATTATAAGAAGAGTAAGGTAGCTTTAACATTCATATATTTCCTCCAGTAGCCACTTGGATCTGTGATCACTGTTTATGTACCAATTACAAATAAACTCAGAAAGACAAGAGACTAAAGAAAACATGAAACCAAAATTATTAAAAGAATGTTGTTTTCCCCTAGAGTATAATTAAGCCAATTGCTTAAATTACAACAAGAAAATAAACACCTAAATCAACGCATACATAGTGACTCTATAAAAATAATCAAATATTTATAAAACAAACATTCCCCAAATTTAGTTGTTATATCTGCTATGAAAAGGTAAACCTTCAAATATCTAATGTTCTAGTCGATACAAAGGAGTAACAATTTGAACAACAAAGCAAAAGAGAATTATAACAAAAATTATTAGAGCTGACTAGGAAAGAATGTAGAAGTACAAGATAGGTTAACACAAGCGTACTATTTACCAAATTTATAGTTGGCATTCTATAAGGTCTAAAACTATACTTCTTGGCTAAATCCTTCATATGTTCACGTCTTTAAATTTTTTGTTTCCATGTAATCTTCTTTTTTATTTAATTAGAGATTTATCTGTTAGCTACTTCTTGATTTAATAAACTTGAATTGGTCTGTCTGTGATACTATTGCTCAGCCATTTAAGGACTACTGTTTCACATTTATTTCCAAACGGTTAATTTGGAAAGGATCTGTTTAGTATTTCCAAACAGTAACAAGAAAGTATCAGAATTTAATATTAAAAATTAAATGTTAAAATAAGACAACAGTAGACATTGTCTTACATGACTTTTATTCATTCACTTATTTATTTTTAGATCAAATAATTTAATCAATATTTCACTCCATTCTAATTTATGTTTAGCCTCCAAAAGAAAAAAAAAATCACCAAACGTTCAATTTAGAAAAAAAGTCTGGTGAGTACTTAGTTTCATTTCAAATTCTATAGCAGAAAAGTAAATGAGTGATCCATGTAACATAATTTTAGAGCTTGCTCAGAAGAAAATAAACATAAGACATTTCTGGCATCTACTTAAGAAACGTGCATGTGAATCTTAGTCAAGTGGTTTTAAGAACACAATAGACAATGAGTTCATCTACAGTTTAGTCAAGTCTCTTTAAATGCTGCACAACTTGCTGATGTGTAATTGCTTCCATAAGTAGTTGTTAATGATAGACCAAGAAGTACTAGTAAAGTAGACATCTACCTGTTTGAAAGGCTGATTTAATCCTGTAGTTATCATTAACTGTGTAACTTCTGGAAAGTCACTTAACTGTCCCTTTCTATAAACCAAGATCAAATTATATAATTTGCTTGCTCATGAAGTGTAGCCACCTGTGACCATAGACAAACTGGGTTCACCTGAAAGGGAGGCTGGAAATGAAAAAAAGAACAGAGAGGCAAGAGAAGCATGAAGCCAAGAAAAAGCTTTCTGATTAAATCTCAAAGTTTAATATTCAGCTTTTGTATATAAAGGGAAAGCCCCACGGAACTCATCCTTTGTTTCAGCCAGATTACATCACAAGGCAAGCTCATTGGGCTGTGTATTCTTCTAAGTTCCTGTAGGAAGCTGTACCTGCAGCCAAGGTGGATAACTCCACCTAGGCATTATTACTAGCTCCTTACATATATTTGTTCTATGCTTGTTCAGTCTCCTTTGCCTTGGTTTATAGTCTGCCACTTCCTTTGCCTTAAATCAACTAAAGTAAATGAATATTTTAAAAAGCAACTTCAAATATAGTCTCATCTCTATAATCTTGATGCATGTTGTCATGACATTTGAATCATGTAAAAATTAGTAAGATATGGTAACTCTGGTGGTTTGAATATGCTTGGACTAGGGAATGGCACTACTGGCACTATAGGTGTGGCCTTAGAGTAGGTATGGTCTTGTAGGAGAAAGTGTGTTACTGTTGGGTTGGACTTTGAGAGTTTTCTCCTAGCTGCTGTGGATGCAAGTCTTCTTCTGACTGCCTTCAGATCAAGATCCGGAGATCTCAACTCCTTCTCCAGTGTCATGTCTGCCTGAATGCTGCCATGCTTCCTGCCATGATGATAATAAAGTAAATGTCTGATCCTGTAAGCCAGCCAAATTAAAATGTTTGCCTTTATAAGAGTTTGTTTTGTCATGGTATCTCTTCATAGCAATGGAAACCCTAAGACAAGTACATAAAATTACTAAGATATGATAACCATGAATGTGACATGGATATTATATCATTAACAAATAAAGATACAAAGTACACACACACACACACACACACACACACACACACACACAAACACACGACTTTCAAGCAAATAGGGTTTGGCAAAAAATCAGAATATTGTTTTCATTGTTTCTACCTCCCATAGAGTAATCTTCTGAGAGGTAATAGTCAAAGCTTAGTAACTACTCCAATCTTCAGACTTCATGGGTCTGGAATGGTACCTAGGCAAAAGTATGTTTTAAAAGTTCTTTAGGTGATGTCAACCTGTTTCTAGGGTTGAGTTACAAGAATTTTAAAGAGTTACACAAGATGTGGCTATTCAAGGTGTTAAGGTATAAATAAGGTAACTAATGAGCAGAAGAAGACTGCTGGGGAATACTATTAAATAGACCATGTAAATGAAGAAATAAAGAGACTACTGTTAAGGCAAATTAGACAAAAAGAATTCTAGGAATTATAACATATATTTGTGATTTATTTGAACATTCCTGGGAAGACTCAAAAACATCCATATATATTGAAAGACAAGCAGTGTGAAATTGCCATTTGAACACCTGATATTATAGAAAAATGTTACATAAATATAGATTTGTTTTTATGAGTATAGCAAGCAAGATTTTACATCCTTGCTGGCTGCTCAGATTTCCCTCCTATCTTCTAATCAAAACAGAGTGTGTTTATTTGCAAAATATATAGTAGCATCCTAAAAAGACTGGGATGCGTTCAAATTATCTTTGAAGAAGTTTACAATAAAGTGCATTAGTTAATGAAGAATAAAGAATAACGTTATTTAAAAAGAAGTCCTGCCCACAATAAAATATTATTTTTTGTTTTGGGGGTTTTGTTTGTTTGTTAGTTTTTCGAGACAGGGTTTCTCTGTATAGCCCTGGCTGTCCTGGAACTCACTCTGTAGAGCAGGCTGGCCTCGAACTCGGAAATCTGCCTGCCTCTGCCTCCCAAGTGCTGGGATTAAAGGCATGTGCCACCACTGCCCGGCTCAAAATAAAATTTTAAATAGGAGACCTGCAGCAAATGACATGTCAAATGCATGGCTTGCTAAGTAACCAAAACTACTGGCAGTTTGTAGCTATCTGATAAACTGGACATGCTCTTTCACTATTTGAGTCTCATTTAAAAAAAGCATACACAGATATTTATTGTATTCTCTGGTATGGTACATATTCAGTATTTTACATGATAATCAAATGAAAATAATTTATATCAGGATAGGTTAGGGTTATGATTACAAAAAAAATAAATACTTAATTCCTGGAAATCCTTAAACATTAGTCATCTTTACATAAACTCTATTCCTTTCCCTCTTTGTTTTCATCCTTTCCCTTATAGACATGCTGTTCAATGGCAACAATATCCCATTACTATAGGACTGATAAAGATTATAGACATTCCAACCATGCTTCACTATTACAGTTCAGACACATGGCTCAAAGACTGATTTCACAGCTAATCCTACTTAAAATCACTCTGCATGACTTAAACAGGCCTGCCTTTTGCACTGGCACTTTGTCATTGCCTGGATGACAAATAAATGTTTATCCCTCCTCTGAAAATTTAAGCTCTAAATCCCACTTCATGGCAGTGTGATCTGCGCCCATATTTTTGTCCTATCAAAAAGGAACATCTGAGAGGTCGTGGCTGTTCTACCTAGGAATCTAAGAGTCAGACAAGCAGAAAGGGACAAACCAAGGGAAGGAATTATCATAAGGGGGCTGTGGGGGAAGCTCTCAAATTGGAGGTCAGAAGAGAGAGCATTAGAGTGCCTGGGACTGGTTTTACAGACATTTGTGAGCTGTCATGTAGGTTCTTGAAATCAGACCTGGATGCTCTGGAAGAGCAACACATGCTCTTAACTGCTGAGCCCTGTATTTTCTATTTTAAGTAAGCAAGTATAGCAGGCAAGAGTTTAGCATTCTGGTGTCTGCACTGAGATCATGTTTAGAGATGGAAAACATATCATGCTGAAATTTAGTCACCATATATTGGAAAGGCCAGAGTGGTCATTAACATACTTTCGTGTGAGTTAGTAAAAAACTGTTGTAGAAGAAAATGTCAAAATTGGTCAACTGGGACCAGGCTTGCATTTGAACATAAATGTATGGAAATGGGAATAGAGTTGTAAGATATTTCTCTCTAGGGAACAGTTTATCTTTGACAAGACACTTATTAACTACTTGAAAAATTGTAAGGGGTTTGCATTTCAAATATAACTCAGTAAGATTACTAACTCCAAAAATATATATTTTCTATGTTCACTTGGGAACTGAGTTTTTATAAACTGCTGTTTCAAACATGTAAGAATTACGTGTCTCTCATAGGTTAATATTTGCCACCAGGCAGGTAGAGGCTATCTATAAATTGTTTTATTTGTGATTAAGACTTAAAACCAAAGACTTCCTTTTCAGGAATTAGACAGGCAGGCAGATAGGGGCTAGCGAGGTATACACTTAGGCCATTTCTGCCCACATGCAAATTGCATAACTGGCTGAGGAATAATGTACTGGGTCAGGAAAACATTTATCAACTTCCGTCTTCAAATATCTTTCATTTTGAAACCTAAGTCTGAGATTCAGTTACATTATAACATTCTAGTATATAAGCAGTTATACATTTAAGAAATGTGATAGGAAATTAAAACATGATAGCACATGAAATATGCTATACTCATCATGATCCAAGTCATAAATCTGTTGTTCTATATTATTGAAAAGACAATTTTTTTCCTGGTTGTTAACGTAGAAAACACACACACACACACACACACACACACGCACGCACGCACGCACGCACGCACGCACGCACGCACGCACGCACGCACGCACGCACGCACGCACGTGCGCGCCTCAGCCAAAACTATTAGCATAAGTAAATTCAGAGAACTTCTTCTATAATATTTAAATTATTTCTTACCTCACTTGATATCACACCATGTCTCTGGCTAAAACTGCTAAAACCCAATAATGTAAAGTACAACTTTCAAGAGTACAATAACAAGAATCAGAAATGTAGTCAGTAAAAGAATATACTGTTCTTAATTTAATCGGCCTGTTATTTGGATATATTCTTTCAAAACTATGCTGAAAATGGTTACTGGGAATTACATTTTAGCTCTTCTGGGTGTGATTCAGTTGCAGTTCTGAAGGCACAGGCACATTAAGACAAAATACAGGTGTCTTCTGTTGCATAAAAACCCAGAAGACTTCTAGTTTATTGTTGAACTCTGAGGGGATAATTTGACAAATTAGTTTTCCCATTCCCTAAGCTTTACAACTGAGTTCTTAATCAGTAAATAAAATTTTCATACGCCATCATTTTGTTTGCTTTCTTAAAAGCAACACACCAATGTGGGCTTTAAATCAGGAGACTTTCCCTTTTCTCAGAGTTAACAGTAGAAAAGGGCAGCCTTTTTTCAGCTATTGTATATGATTCCTTGGCATAGTTAATATTAATGCAGTACTTACCTTTGTGGATTTATAGATTACAGGAAGGAGCTTTGCATTATACCTTTTTCCTACAGACTATGATGAACTCTGATGCAAATGTCAATACCATGAATTGTGGTTTACATTAACCATTCTCATATGTCTTCTAACAGATTCCACCATTTCTAGATAATACACTAAAGGGATCAGTAGGCTTCAAGGCAAATGAATGAATTTCCATAAATTTGAAGAAATCCTTGAAAAAGGAAACATGGAGATCTGCTCAGTCATGAATGGCTATAAACACAGTAATAATAAAAGTATTAATCTATTAAAATCTAATTCTAACAAAGAAATTGCTCTGGATGGATTATGCTATTCCAAAGATGTATATACAAATAAAAACATATCACTTTTCAAGGAATAATTTATCTACATGTGTTGTCCCGTGGTCATCTCAAAAGCATTATTAAGTATAAAACAAACCCAAGGAGGCATAAGGAGTTTTACTCTCAGAATTATGTTTAGGAAAATGCATCATCAAAGAGACAACAGAAAACATTTCAGTTTAGGAAGAACTTACACAAAGTCAAAACACATTTTTGTATTGCACGTTGCTTTTTCTATTACTGAATGCACACCTGCAGAATAGTCTTTACTCAGCTTAGATTAGTGGCCGCTGAGTGCTATACAAAGAGATCTGGTGGTTTTAATTTTATTCATCATGTCTCTAGCTCAGGGACCTGGGGAAATACAGAGAAGTGTGCTGCATATTTATAAGGCCTCTGGGACCTTAACAGGCTTCCAAATGCCTTGTTTGTTGCAATCTGCTTGTCAAACTATTAAAGAAGTAAAATCCACACTCTATCCCCTATTGCATATGCAGATTTTCTCTGTTAATTAAATCAAAACTATATGATTGCAAGGAGAACTGATGGAAATCTAGTGTCTCTCCAGCTTCTCCTACACCTAGAAGACATAAAATATTTCCAGCACCAGAAATTTATTTAGATAAAAAAATGACTCTCATGTTTTAAAAAAATATATATATATTAACCTTGATTGATTACTAAAGCTGTTCATTTAAAACTTCAGATTTACCTGGTCTGCTATTAAAATGTTTTTGTGCCACTCCTTAATTATAGCTACTGTAATATAATTCTATTTTGCTATGAAATTATTCTCCTCTCAGATCTTAGAGGTTAAACACTAAAAAGGTCTGAGCTCTTCTTTTTTTTTAAAATGTTATATTTAAGCGAAAATGCGTATTTCAGGATTTTATACTTAGTTAAGTATCAATATAAGAGAAAACAATATATATCTGTGCCTATGTCTCTTTGAACACAATTATAACGTAGGCAAAGAGGTACTGGAAGCTCCAATAACTGCACTGCATTCAAGTCAAGGAGAAGGATGACTCACTGATCTTTCTTCTTACTGGAGACATAAGCCCCAGGTGATTTCTTTGTAGTAAGTCTGTCACCTGACGAAAAATACTGGGGATAGCTTGAGAAGCATATTCTTCTACCTCCTCTCAGTAGACCCATTCTTCATGTGCTGTGCTGGACAGAAAGAAATACTCTCTATCTTTGTGAATCTCGTATATTATGTGAGGCTAACCCCATCACTAGTAAGAAAAAATGTTATAAATTATTAGTCTTTAGAACTTCAAATAATCATGTATGGCCTTCTGAAGATGGCAAACTATGGGCACAGTAAAATAATCAGTAGTGGAGCTTAGTAGCAGAAAGCATGCTTGAGACTCTGCATTTGGTCATCAGACTCTGATAAAGCACCTCTAAACAAACTGAAAGGTCACTGCTGCCAAAGACTCCATGGACCACAATAGCAATCTCCTGAATGTACAACATAAGAAATGAACTGTAATGTAAACTATAGACTTTAGTTAAAAATAAGTGTGTTCACCTACTGAAAAAAAAAAAGTAAAGCAACCATGTGTTCATTCATCCTAAGGATGCTAATTTTACCTGTCAAGTTTTCTTTTATGGTCTTTCTTGCAACTTTCATATAACATTGACACTGAAAGAGGAAACAATATTTAGATTCCGTGGGAAAAGAACAGAGCTTCAAAGAACTCAGAGCACTGTGTAGTTCAGCTTCATTTGTGCAGATGAGGAGTCGTAAATAGGAGGACAAATGGGTTTTAAAATGACCATCTAGGTTTTTGTGAGGTCAGAATTTGAATCCTTATCTCTCTGGAAAATTAAAAAGAAACTAAGAACACAGCCACACACAATAAAAACTAACATTAACTCAAAGCAATAGTCCTGGACTATCAAAGACTGTAATTTAGGTACTTGTTATTTCACTTCAATCTGTTTTTCTACCTTTAACACTTTCAACATCTGTTCACCTAGATTGCTCTATCTCTATGGAACACACAAGGGAAACCTTGCATTTTCCAGGAATATATTCTCACATAATGGTTATTATAGCATAGTTAACCCATTTATATCCAAACTACTTAATATCATAGTGAGTTATGATCAATGGCATTTTTCATTCATAGGGAGAGTTAAGCAATGGCTTGTGGAGGTGTTAACCAACATGTTTCATCTCATATGATGATATACAGCAACTAGCAAAGATTGCATATCTAAAATGCTGTCTTAAGACTCTTAAGACTCCTCTTAGGAGAGGAGTGCTAAGAATGCTAAGATAGTTAGAAATCTAAATTTCGGGGGAGGATGGAGAGAAACAGTTCAGAAATCTAAATTGTTTTTCTGCCCTAAGTGCCATGTTGGATATTTCATCACTTTATACTAAGAAACTACACATGGCTAGAATTTTATGACTAATCAGCATATATGAAGCTTAGCTCTGGAAAGGCTTCACCGTAGTGACTAGCAGGGTGAAGCCTGCCTTTGTCACCAAGTTGTCTAGTATATATTCTTTTAGGACAAACAATTTCACAGAAAAGATAAAAGTAAATGAAGTCATTTAAAAACTAGTACTGAAAAACATGACTAAAAAGAAAAAAAAACATTGGTATTTAGACACTGAAATAACCCTACTGATTCATTTAATAATAGGATAACCTGCAGTATCCATTTGGTAGTTTCAAGTTGTGACTATTCAGTGCTAGATTTTTAAGCTATGTTTGATGAACTAATGAACTTAAAAACATAAAAACAGCACCTACTTTATGTAGTTTACATAGTTTAGACCAAAAACACTGAAACTTTCTCTCCACCCTCCACCGATCCATAGTTATATTCACTGTTTGAGTGTCAATATTCCATCTGGTTCAAATATAAGAGAAAAATGATGATAACTAAAAGTAGTTCTAGCTGGACATAATATTAAGTATGTGCATGTTTTGGTACAGCAGGTAACATTTTCTAGGGATCAAGTATTCACAAAAAGGCATGAAGTAGAATAACATGAGAAACCAAGTACTGGTTCAGTACCAAGCAAAAATATTATGCTAATTCAAAGCAGCTTAATTAGTAAAAAGGCTTTCTATAACCATTTACATGTAAAACGTACCTGTGTACAGTTGTACTAGGCAAATAAGCTGATAAAACCTTCAGACCTATTTCACATATGGTGAAAGACAAACCATATATCATACTATTACTAGACATGTCATAGAAGTATCAGGGTTCAAATTCACCTCTACCATTAAACTGATATGAGACCATGGGTATTTTTGTAATTGTGCCTGAGCTCAGGAAATCAGAGAATACATTTAATAGGACTGGCTAGTAGTTTGTATTCAATGTAGGTTCCTTTCTTTACAAATAGGTCATTGAGATGACATAATGAGTCATTTTCTTTCTAAGCTGAAATACTTACATGAGAAATTTATTCAGAATCCCATCACAAAAAGCTATTCTATCATGATTATTGACAAGATAGGAATTTCTTTGTTTTCCATGTTAACTTATTTTTCTATAAATCTAAAAATGCATAAAATATATCTTGACAGAGTACAAGTTATATGTAGTCAATTTATGTTTTAGTCCTATCTTGTAATATTTCTGGTCTCTTTGAATTATTTTCCTGTCTTCACTGGTATTTTCTAAACCCATTAATTTATTACCCATGAACTTAATTAAAGTGTTGTTTACTGATACTCCTTACAGATCATTAATGAAATGTTAATTCATTATACGCCTAGTACTATAAAAATATCTAACACAATGAAAGAACCTCTCCCATCCCATTATGTCTTAGATTGAATTCTAAAGTCACTTCACTGAGGTTCGTGCCTAATACAATATCAACTTATTTTAAAAATGACTTAAACTTTATGCTACAAAAGGTTTTCCATCAAAGCTAATTTCAGTAAAGTTAATAAATGTATGATGTTAAGACTTTATCAAATGAGAGAGCAGAGATGATAATTATCTATTCACAAATAGACATTGAAAGTTTTCAAATGTGGGTAGGTTATTTTATTAGTTATTTGTATATAATGAATAAAAATATATTTTCAGATATAAAGTATAGTATACACATGCTTGCACGCACACACACACACACACACACACACACACACACACACACACCCCACATCCCACTCATACACAGCAAAGTCTAAGAAATAGTAATGCATCAGTTAAAATCTGATGTGAACTTGACTGTGTGGTTTTATACAAAAGCCAATTGAATGGTCAGGGTACAGATTCAGAAGTTTTACTGCATTCTCAACTAGGATAATGACATCAGTCAGAATAACTGGCACCATAGGAGCACCCCATGGTGATAACCTAGAAAATTTCTCTACTGGGCTCTTGTGGCAGACAGCTTCTCAGATGATAACAGCAAGTCTTTTCAAACAGAGCTGGGTCTGATCAATACTATAAAGACTTATTTCTCATTGATGAATTACTTTGCTGTCTTTCAAATACTTCATTCAGATATTTCTGGGGAAAATAGCTAGTTTTTATTTTTTAAAGAAATTTAAGCATATAGTGAAACTGTTTTTCTTACTGAACAGAACTTATGCAGATACCTCATGAACAATGACCTGAGGCACACCATTAATGGATACTATAATCCTAGGTTTCCATCACTTATCAAATTGGTCAAATCATTCATTCAGACAAAAACTTCTATTATTTTTTATGCTTCAAAAGGACTGGTGCTAGACACTTGGAGAAATACAAGGGCTGTTAGCAGCCTCTGCACATAGATTTATAATCCTGTGGTGTACCTATTAACCTGGTGCTTATTTAATACCTGACTTAAATAAGTATAGGCAATAGATCTACCCATCAATGTTGTATCTTAAAGATATGCAATATCTTAGGTAACACTAAAATAGCAGAACACATGCATGATTTTACATATATATACATATATGTATATATGTGTATATATGTTTATATGAATGACTCTGATGTGATTTACAATCTCGCCAAATTATAGTACCCACTTCTTTTTACATATAAGATACACTCAATAAAATAATGAAATTCTCAAGTTATCCCTTTTCATCCTTTCTTTATATGAGTATTATGCCTGCATTTATATCTGTATTCATGCCCATAAGGGTCAGAAAAAGATGTCATATTTTCAGATACCCTGGAAGTCGAGTTACAGAGATTTGTGAACCACCATGTAAGTTCTAGAAATTAAACCAACACAGACCCAGTGGAAGAACAACCATTACTCTTGAACTCTTAGTCATCTCTCTAGCCCTGCATTTCAGTTATTCTTAAATGCCATTTTCTTTTTTTGTCAGGTTATGTAAACCAATGGAAAAGACAATGCAGAATTCAATCACAAAACAGGGGAGATGTTTTATAATAATACTCCCATAGTTATCATGTGGAACTCTAGTAAATGTACCTGGTCATTCAAGAGACAAGTAGGTAGGACATTTTCAGTTCTCCCAGTAGTGTAAAATCATGATAACTACACGTCAGGATGTCAGAGAAGGGATTCTAGCAGCAGATTCTAACAAAGGATTAATCTTCTGAGTCAATGGGTGGTGGTGAGACATTTTGGTGAAGTCATTAATTCCAGACTTCCCTAGGTCAAACCTCAATGCTACCACTGTTGAACTGTGGGTAACTAAGCTCTTTTGGATGACAATATTCACATCATGTAAAAAGAAATGTAATTGTCATGTGTACTGTGGCCAGAAATAGAATTAAAGAGTTTACTCTTGGAAAGTAGTTAAAAAGGAACCTAGCTTATAGAAATATTATATAAATGCCCATTGAATAATTGTGTGTTTTGAAAGAATTCCCCATTAGACTGTTTTATTCTATTTACCACCTATTCTCTAACCTCAGCATCAGTTTAACACTTCCTCTTCCTTCTGTATAATAATTTCTTTTACTTGAATTACTTACCCCATCAGGAGTTTTAGCACAATCATTGTATACATGATCCTCCCTCATAGCAACACTGAATTCCACAGATTAGGCATTTTATTTTGTCATCACTGTTGGTCATTTGTCTGAGAGGGCTCAAAAACATAAGTGTTGCTTGACAATTTCCACTTGCCAAACTGACAATATGGGGAAACATGGCATTTCAGAATATTTTATAAGTATTTATTATCACCCTGTAAGAGTACAGAAAATAAACATAAACTCCTACATTTTTTATGGAATTTAATTTTTGAAACAATTTTACTTCAGGGCCCACCATGCCTGAAAGTATTTAAGTCAGGTTAGCTGAAACTCAAAGTAATCCTTCCCCTGCTGGGCTTCCTGGGTGCTAAGATGAGACACAACACCTGGCTTTAATCCCTACATTTAAATCTCAGTAAACATGAGAAAGAAATGGCATACAACTGTCCCAAGATCACATAATTGAGAGAATTAGATACATAACTGTAAACTGTGTATTCTTTCCCAATGGACCATAGCACTGCTGAAACCATTACTTGATGTGTTGCTAATTCAGTCATTTTCAGGTGGGTGATAAATGGCAATAATAGTCATCAAAGTACCATAGCCCAGCAAATGGGAAACAGTGTGTGACTATGAACAGGGCTTGGCGAAATGCACATTTGATGTGAATTAACATGAGTTAAAACTAAGCCAGAGCACATTGGTTTGGAAGTAGGTAGAGCGTAAATAATAAATAAAATAAATGAAATCCTTTGTAAATGAAATTACTCAAGCATGGGTAATAGCACAATTCAAGGGTCAGTAATTTGTTTCATTTTACAAATTAATAACAAGGGGTTGAAGTAGAAGAGTGGGTTACTCACAACATAGGGAGCTGCCAAGAACAACACTATAAAAACTCAAATTGGCCAGAAATCAGAACTTGCATATTTTCTGCTGTAACTCTTCAATTATGGTAAATTGCCAGGACTAACAGTGCTTACCTTTTTCAGGACACAATAGTTTATTTTGCAAATGGCTTTAAGTGACACCCAAGTTCTTTCATTAGTAGCTTTATTAGAGTTACAAGCCATAACGGAGCAAAAAGCTTACTCCCTTATTGGGCAGTGGGCAGCTAGGGATGGAGGTGGGTTGGGGGTTGAAGTAAATCTTCTCAGAAGAAGAAACTTCCTGGAGGTCAGCTAAAGGTATTGTGCTTGTACTTAAGTCTTCTATGTCCCATGGGCATTATCTTACACAAGTAAAGTAAGAGGGCTTGATGTTTTAAATTCTATGGTTTGCATGTGAAACACCCAGTATATATACACCAGAGACTATTTCCCCCTTCTATGCAGGAATTGACACATTGTGAGCTTTCTATTCCATTCAGTAAAACTAAGTCCCTATTTTATTCCATCATTGTTTCTGATACAAAGAAGTTTCAGAAATGTTTTTTCAGGGCCAAATTCATTTCTAGTCTGAGAAGTTAATGGGACTTCTTAGCAATGACACTTGGGGACAGGCATGTTCTTATTTCTAAGGACTATTACTGTTCATTTTAATGAGGACACAAAGTCCCAAAATGTTATAATAAACTAAGGATAGTGTAAAGGTTGGTGGCCAGAGACTTGTTCTCACAGGTCTTTCCCTGTAGACAGAGTAAGTTATGATTTTTTCTTAAAGAAAAAAATAGACAGGTTTAATGAATTAAAATATTATGCAGAAAGTGTGTGTGACAGATGGCAAAGCTGAGCAACATTTACTGCAATATTTAACTCGGATTCAGCTGACGCACCCCATTACATTTCATACACAGTATTCTTATTATTGATAACTGGGAAACTGCAGATTCTTAATGTGTACAAGTCAGATGGAACCATCGATAATTGGTGAGTTAATTTATAATACAAATCAATTCTATGTTCTGTCCAAGTGGCAGCATCCTGTGTAAGAGAATCAATTCCTTTTGTATGTGCATGATTCTGATGAAACACATAAATTCTTGGATTGATAGCAAATATTGGAAAGCTTATTCTTGTAAATTAGCTATACTTTGAAACCTCAAAGTAAGCAGTCTGCTCTCTTCCATGGAATCTTAACTACAGTAAAGGATGTGTCAAGAAATAAGCTGTGCTATATTTCAAGAAACCAACAGAAATCACATTTCATGTATACTGTTTTGGCTCAAAGAATTAGCCTGTCACCTTTGACAGATGCAGCAAACTGCAGTAATTTTTCTTTAAAGGTAAAGCCAAAATTGATTTGGCAATTAAAAGCTTATGCTGGTGAAAGAAAATGCCTACCAACAGGAAAGCATAAAAGACTGTATTTATACTCATATTTTTATACTTCACCAAAATGTGAGATGCTTTATCAAGATAAAGGGTGAGCTCTCTTTCTTTACAAATTTTCTCTTCCTCTTACTTCGCTTAAAAAAAATGTGATCATGGCTCAGAATTACATAAGTGTAGATGTTACAGGATATCTACCATCCCAAGAATCATTTGTTCAGATGGAGACAGCATAGCTTGCTTTATATATTAGAAATCTTGCCAGATGTCCTGGCAATCTTCCAACAAGGATGATGACAGTCATTTCACTAATTCTCAGGAACTGCACATAAAGATAATACTCTCCAAACTGAAAATGAATGAAACTCACACTTTAAAAATCCATTATCAAAATAAATGCTGGCAACAGATCCTAACCAGAGAACATAATCTGGAAGAGAAAAGAAGAAAACAGCCAGTATTTGTTCTAAGTTGTGGAAAGATTTGTTAATCTAGAGGATATATGGGTCAAACAGATAAGCAGGAAAGTATTAGAAAAGAGATACAGGGAAATGAGAAGTGAATATGAGTCAAATCCAATGAAATATGTGTACAAAAGCCTGCCAAAACAATTTTAAAAGTATATAGCATTTGTACTATAAATGCCTTAGGACAAATGCCTTACCATATTCCACATTAGATCTCAAGCCTGGAGCATGTTTGGCTCATAAGTAACCAAATAATATTGGTTGAAAAAGGAACAAAAGTCATTGAGAATGATTCAAATCTTTGTGTGTGTGTGTGTGTGTGTGTGTGTGTGTGTGTGTGTGTGTGTGAAATGAGAGGTGGAACCATGTTAATTACATTACCAGTGATTTATGCAATGGCCCTCACATACAGAAACACACCCACACACACCCATACACCCATACACTTACACACAGAGCACAGAGAGAGAGGGGGTGAGAGGAGGGGAGAGGAGGGGGAGGAGAGAGGAGGGGGAGGGAGGGAGAAGGGGAGGGGGAGAGAAGGGGGAAAGGGAGAGAAGGGGGAGGGGGAAAGGAGATCTCAATCTGTTACATTAGAGAAACAAATGCTTTTTGAGAAAAACAATTAGGTTTATATGTATCTTATTATTGTTTTTGGTTTGGTATGGATGTAAACAGTGAGCTTCAAGGAAGTCACATGGTGAAAGCAATGAGAAGCAAGGGAAGTCACAGACAGTAATGCCATCTGGTTCATTCATAAATCCTGATGATTTGAAGTTTTTCAGCTATAGTCATATTCTTTCCTTGACCTGCATGCATGTGCATATACCCACACAGCGATATTTACATCCTATTTCAAATAAATATTTTAAAAGCATACCAATAACGCAAATCTCATAACTGTTTTGGTATTTCAAACCCAATTCTAGCAGTAAGCAAAGAATCATGACACCTTTATAAACTCACAACTCAAAGCTATGACCCTGTAATCCCAAACCAAATCTTTTGGCATTAAAAAAAAAATCACCATTTTAACACCTAAACTGCCCACAGGTAGCAGGATTGGTTTCTACATTAAGACTAACCCATGGCATTGGCATTTCATTTTTATTTGGAAAGACTGATCCAGTGTTTTTCTAGCCCTCGATTAAGCTGTTTAAATAAAAAAGTAAATGTTGAAAGAGGAAGCCATTGTATTTAAGCTCTATGTAAACTAGTACTCAGCAAATCTCATGTGGTTTCAGAGTTCGGATTGTATAAATACCTAAATCTATTCGAACCTCTTTAGCTGAAGAATTCCAGTTTCCACAGTGTTAGCAGAACTTCAGGTTTTCCAGTGAATCTGACATAGCTTTACAAAAATACCCACACGCAACCCCTAGCTAATATTAAAAGCAACTTTGGTGTGTGTGTGTGTGTGTGTGTGTGTGTGTGTGTGTGTGTGTGTGTG
>JANHMN010000005.1:47819929-47957725 GCA_030674055.1 Rhabdomys pumilio
TGTGTGTGTGTGTGTGTGTGTGTGTGTGTGTGTGTGTGTGTGTGTGTTGGTTAGCAGAGATTTTCAAATATAAATATTCTCAGTATTTGACTCAATTTGAGAGATTTCTAACTCCAACTTTAAAATTCCATAGAAATATAAATCTAGTAACATCATAGTCAAGAAACAATATGTATTAGAAATGGAACTTAACATTTAACTGCTGACTCACCAAACCGCCAAACATTTACGTATCTGCAAACAATCTTAACCTGTTCAGTGAAGATCCCTTCATCCCCACGTAGGTGCTGGACATAAAACCAAGGACATCAGAAATGTTAAACTATCACTGTGGTAATATGCAATACTCCAGGCAGGCATATCGATTCCACCTGCCTCTGTCTCCCTAGTCATTTAGATGACAGGGTTGTATCACTCTGCTAGGGTGAGTTAATTATCTGTATTTCACCTGTCAGCTCAAACATTAGCCCTTTGAGGGGAATCCTGGTTGACGGAAATGGCTTTATGAATCCATTCTGCATTATCTGCCACATATGCACATGTATTTCTTTAATGCTTATTTTTTTAACCAGTTACTGACTCCAGCATAAGCGTTAAATTTTTGTTGTTGTTCACTAATGTGTGTCAGATGATGTAGAATTGATTTCTGATCTAGGATGAAGAAGTCCCTGTGTAAATTTTAAGGAGCACAGAGGCATTCTGTGTTGATTTTGGTATGAGAGCTGAAGAAACTGTGATAATTATTTGGTTCATATGGTGGGTTTTATTACAGAACATATCAGAGTAGACTTAATAAAATAAGCTATCAAGCTGTGGAAGCACACATTGTCATAGTTGCATTATGCTAAAAACTATAGATAAAGAGAATGCATTATTGAAAGGAAGAAAATTTTCTTCTGTTCTGAACAGATACATGTAAAATTTGTGCACCTTTCTAACACTTGGATGGTTCCAACTTAAAGAAACCATAATTTGGCCAGTGGCAACACTGTCCAGTAGATGGAAGTAGGGACGAACAGCAATGAAAACCTGCCAAATACTGATGTAATGCTTTAGACCAGTATTCTTGATTGTTTGGAACTCAGCTCCTACATATTTGCTAATTCAAGATACCACTCCTCATAGCAAAATGCTCAACTTGTTTTTTGAACATCTTTTTTCTTGAGAGAGCCTTTGATCATGTTTACACTGTACCTTTCCCTATCTTTCTTCCAAGTCCACCAGTCGATATTCAAAATGGATCTCTTGCTGTTCTGACCCATTAGTAAAATCATGTTTAGTGATACTATGTAGACTCAAAACTTCTCTGGAATAAACTAGGTTTCAGTACTAAATAGAATAAATTGCATATAATCTATTTGCATTTATCATACCTTTATCCTGTATATTGTTGATTTTGCTTACTAACATAGATGCTGATAGGAAATATCCATGTCATATTTATGTAACTTTAACTTATATTTCTAATGCTTTATCCATGAGATATATCCAGGCATTATAAGAATAACTAAATACACATATGCAAAAGGCAAATGAAACAGAGCAGAAGGCAAAAATCTATGTGTCAATCATGTGCTAATCTATGAATGTTTATGCAGATTTGTTAGATGACCTAACATATGCCTCATCATACGGTATTTTCATGTTTAGCCAATTCAACATTTTAAACATACTCTTAGTTTAAACTATTAAGTCCTATAAAATGGAAATTACAAAATGAAATAAAGTTATAGCTATAGTTCTAAGTTGATTGTTCATTTAATATCTTAAATTCTGAGTTCTTTAATATAATTCAGTTAAGAATGCACCCCGCAAATAGTGATGATTCAAGCCAGAGATTCACATACATTAGGCAGTGTTCTATCATTGGGCCATAATCTCACACTTTCAAATAATTTTTAATAGTCATTAAATTGGAAGTTGTGATAAACTTTGGTTTATTCTACTATTGATGAATATTAAATGAGTTGAAAAGTAAATTTCAATCATATATTGGATGATCTATGAGTATACACAGCAAAATATTTTAAACTATGACATTGATATATTAGTAGAGGAAAAAAAAATCATGTATTGATTGGTTCATTCATCAGAAATATAGTGTGTCCTTCTATGTGCCTGGTCTGAGAATCTAGGAGGTGATCACACAAAAGTCAACATACTAAACATTTATTTTCAGGTAGACAATAGGCAAATGAGCTTTGAATTTTATTTCCTCAATGAAGCTGTTGAAAAGCACAGTATCCTCTGGCTTGTTAACACTTAATCACTTATAAAAACACCATACAATTAAACTCATACACCATTTTTTCATTTGTGTTTGCTCCTAACTGTTAAGCTCTGTCACAGCCTGCAGAGTGCTTTGTACTTGTTTTGTCTGCTCCAGTTCTATAGCACCTAGCATATTGCAAGGAACTGCTGTAGCTACTTAATAAATATATGCTGTATGACTAGTAGAAACATGGGAAGAAACATATTTCTGAACCTAGAGAATTGTTAGTACACCAAATTCTTAATTATGTGTGACAAAGGAGATAGTTAATTCACAACAAAAGATAATATTCATTTTCATTTGTTTTTGGAATGCATTTCCATACAGAGCTGCTCATTTTAGTCTCTCTGTTGATTCCCAACAATATAAAGAAGTTGCAATATTAATTCTCAACTATGTTCATAGCTGAAATGCTGCATAATCAAGCAAAAACATGGTACAGAATATTTAAAACATCTTTTATAGTTTTAGACTGCACTAAAATCACTTAGCAATTAAAGTAGTTATCTTATTTTGATGGTTAATATTGACTGAAAATGTGACAGAATTTAGAGCCATCTAGTAAGCAAACCTCTAGGCATCCTAGTTCAGAGTTTCAAGATCAGGTTAACTGATGTGAAACGATCCACCACAGATGTGGGTGGCACTATCACATGGGTCAGAGTCCTGGACTAGACAAAGAAGAGATGGAGAGCTGAGCATAATTATCCATCTTTTTCTCTGCTTTTTGTGTAGAGGTTTGACATGACCACCTGCTTTGACATTTCCAGCCATGATGAAATACAACCTAAAAATTGTGAGTCAAAATGACCCCTTCTGTCCTTAATTTGTGGTTTTCATATGTTTTGTCAGAGAAAAAGTAACTGAAACACCTGCATCACGTTTTTTTTGCTACCAATTTTACCTTCCATGCTGTTCAATTTCTTGAAAGAAGTAAACAATCTCACTTTATAGAACAAAAGACTATTCAAATTCACTTAGTTGACACTGCTTTCCTAATAAAAGAGTAGAGATTCCTTGAAGACTGAACATCTGGATATTACCTAAATATTGCTTTCTTCCTGCATTGTCTACATTTAGACACACATACACACACACACACACACACACACACACACACACACACATTCATATTTGTCTTCAGATATATACACAGATATATACTTACCATCAAAATCTATGAGGATAAGCAATGATAAATCATATATTTCCCTTTCTAGCTCTCAAATACATTTGCACAATGTAATAATTTATCCCATTATTATAATGCAATAGTTTTCTGTTCTATTACTCTCTACCTTATTGCAATGAGAAAGACACTCTAACTGAATTGGAAGCTAGGATACTGGGCAGAAAGCCTCAGTGATCCTACTGTCTCTATCTCACTCTATGCTAGGGTTATAGGTGTACATGGCTGTGCTTGGGTTTTTACACAGGTTCTGGTATTTCAACTCAGGTTTTCATGATGGTACAGCAAGAGCACTTGTCTTCTAAACTCTATCTTCTTAATGGAAATTAATTTAACTAAGCATTTTTTATTAATTCCAGGAGAATTTTATACAATGTATCTTGATCATATTCATGACCAACTCTTCCTCTTAACTCTTCCCATTTTCACACTTACTTTCTTATCCACAAAGTCATGCTGTATCTTTAAAATAAATAAGCCAACAATCAGTGTAAACAGACACAAAGAGTTACTCTATACAGGGGATTTTTTTTCCCTCAGAAGTCATAGACTACCACATTAAAAGTCCAATTACAGGTATGGACTATCTGGCCTCAAGTTATTGGTTAGGACAAATCCCAAAGGACATCCTTACAAACAAGGCAGGCTATTATTTCAACTGCTTTTGCTTGCCCACCAGAACTTGATTACTGAGGATAGCAGACACATTGGTCAATGGACATGTAGAAGTCAAGTTGCTACTGGTCAGGAAGCTTCCTTCCTGCAAGTTAGCTGTTCAGTCGTGAAAGGTGCCATTCAGGCTGCTGGGGCAGTGGTATGGTGGTGGCCATCAATAGTCTAAGCCCAATAGAAAACCAGTAAATTAAAATAATGACAAACATGGCAAGATATGACCATGAGTAGAATAGTGTCACAAATGTTATTGGGACAACCAGCTGCTTTCAGGTTTGATTTAATGTCATTTGTTTTTAGTCATTACCTAATAAAATGAATTCACTTCCTACATCATAAAGTTTCAAAAGAAAGAAAATACAGGAGTGTTTAACAGAAGCATTGACTTACTATATACATTACCTAAGCTATATTGGAAACTGACAAGTGAAGAGTCATCTACCATAAGAAAAATAATACTGATTTGCCTTTCTAAATTATGAAAATAGTATATACTGCAGAGTTTTTTCTGAGTATATTTAAAGAGACATACTGATATTATTATTTCTTATAAAAATCTGTGCTTTTTAACAATACAAATGACATAAATAATTGATATGTTAGTCACATTTAAATTAACATAAAACTAAACAACTTCCTGGATTCATCAATATTCATAATTTATGATCCTGTAAATACAAAAATGGTTCATCTTTGTGACTAGATACATATTCATTCTAGTATACGGGAACTATGCACATAAAATAACCAAGTTGGACAGTATATTTTAAGGTATTTCTATTATTTCCACTTAATATGAATGAATCTCATAGCCAGGTTTTTAATCTCTTAAATGTAGCTTCTGGTGGCAAGAATGACAAATTCTCAGGATGAGGGAACATTAACTCTTTCAGACAAATTAAGTCTTGTTTTATGTTCTGAAAAAAAAAAATAATTTCCCAGACAAGTCTCCTGTGGCTTAAAAGGGTTTATACACCCTTTAACCAGAGATATATTATCTTCTCACCATTACCATCACGCTCCAAATGTCTATCAAATTCCCTGGACAATGTTTGAAAAATGGAGTTCATGCTCAGTGTAATTTTAGACTGAATTTCAAATGAGCAAGGCTCATCAAACAGAGAAGTTTTGTGCACACAGAATCCCCAAAGCATAGGCTCCATTCAAAGAGGTCCTTAGAACTAGGCAATTTCTACAGAAGAGTTGGCGAAGACTTAATTTTTAATACAGGCACTTTAAAATCAAAACATACTAAAGGACTAACATTAGGTAGGTATTAGGGTCCTTTTAGGTGGGGAAGGAGGCAAACAGAGGCCACCCCAGAATAAAAAGATAATGCTATTTCCTTGCCAGGGTGTTGTTTCATATAATTCTACAGTAAACTCTAACTTATTTAAAATATAACAAAACCAAAAAAAAAAAAATCACTAAGCACTTTACTTTCTAAAAATCTCATGCCACACTTCTTGCCCAATACTTAAAAATGAAAAAGAATCCATATCTTAAAGGTGTTTATGAGCTGGAGTGCAAAACAGGAATGTACATAAGCAAATGAGCAAGTATGATCATCAAAGTATTAAAATATTATGTGAACACGAGGGACAAGGAAATTAATTTTGATTGCTATGATTAGGAAAAGCTTTCTGGAGGAGATGGTGTAAGTGAGCAGCTAATTTTTAAATTAGTTTACAATCCTTTCAAAAAGAACATTTTTTCCCACTTGAGAGACATTGTAAGAAGGCAATAAAAGTTTCACAGGAGACACATGTGGAGTTCATGAATTCATCCTAGATTTATGAATCTCTCTGAACTCAAGCACTGTGTAACATCACAGTGTGTGTGTGTGTGTGTGTGTGTGTGTGTGTGTGTGTATGCAGCCCAATTGCATACTCATGTTCCATTTCTACTAGTGTGATAGTTTAAATGAATATATTTCGCTTCTATAACTTTCATTTGGCTCTTTTCTTTGATAATTGTTATCATTACTATTTATTGCCATTTTAAATTTGATTGTGTATACATTTCTTTCTGTTAATGTTCTAATTTAATTTTACAATCCTCCAGACCACAATTCATAGCATGTATTCAAACAATTGTTTTTCTTTCTCATGTTGTATTGAATGAACCCAGAGTCTTGCACTGGCTGTGCAAAGTAATCTACCGTGGAACTATATCCTGACCCAAAGTATCCTTCTTTTCAAAGAAGCAATGTTTCACTATTTGTATTTTAAAATCCATTTTCCTTTCAATGTAAACACTATATTCATGATTTTAACAGAAAAAGAAATATCCTATCTTTTACCCTATCTGAGCTTCTCAAACGAAACAAAAAACTTACTTTGAATTTCCTCATTTTCTGAGTTTGGAGAGCAGTAGGACATAAATGACAAGGGCAAAGTGTCAGATGTGAGAAAATTTTCTCCAGTACAGCCTGAAAGTCTCAGTTTTTCTTTGAAAAACAGAAAATGACCACGGTTACAGCATTATATTAGAAAAGAAGACAGAGATTGGGGGGAGGGCTTGTTCTTTCTTTTTGTTTTGTCAATTCCATGTGATATTTACTTTACAAAGAATGAATTATCATTCTACCAAAACCTATTATTGGCTTGTGCTGAAAGCTATGATGTGATACTTCTGGCTGCATAGTAACAGAGCTTTTCATCTATTTAAAAATATTCTTCTAATAGAGAACAGTGTAATACGAATTAACACAATGGTAGTATTGTGGTGATCCCAAATCTGTTCTGAATTGTCTGGAAAGGACAATGTGCTTCCTCAGTAACTTGATTTGTAACTGATTCAAATGACTCTCCCTCACACTATGAGGAAATCCCAGGTGTTGATAGTTAGTTGACAGGGTGTTAATGTCATTAACATTCTGTCAGCTCTTCTTGTCAACGTGTTAATGGTTCTCCTGCTGCTCAGTTACTCTCTGTCCTCCAGTTGGGAAAATGATTTAGCTAACAGTCAATCAAAAAGCTAAGCTGATTTTGGGCCAGAGACATCCCTGCCATTGACAAAATCTCTGTGAGTAAATGTGGTAAGAAATTTGTCAACAGAATATAAGCAGTAAGGTCAACACTGTGATTAATGTGCTTTGTTAGACAGTTTTAGATGCTAAAGATGGACCGAGGCACATCCTTCAAAGTAGAAAAAAGCAGGGCACTGTGGTGTGCAGTCTTAATCTTAAACACTCCAGAGGCAGATGCAAGAAGATCTCTGTACAAAGGATGTCAGCCCTGGGCAGGATAGGGCTACAGAGTCTCAAAAACAAAAACAAAAATAAAAACAAGCAATGAAAAAGCAGGCTGACTCAAAGAACAAACAGCTTTCCGTTAAAGAATGGATTTCTTTCCTGCCTGAGAATCCCTGGCACAATAAATAGTATAATCCTTTTATTAGAGCCCTATGAGGAAAGAAGGGAGAAAGGTAGAAGGGTGCAATAATAGCAAATAGGTTCTGGGGCAAGAAGCTTGTCTCAGGTCTCAAACCACATTAAACCAAAGGAGGATGCTTTAGCTAACCATTTTGAGCTGAAGAAAAATAGAAAGGCCACAGAAACAAGGTTTTTTAGATTTTCTCCTGACTTTTCCCCAAATTCCAAGTGGTGAAACTAAAATTCACCTCTCTCAGCACATAACAACAAGGAAGGTTACTAGCTTTTGCCTTCTCCACAGGAGAAAAGAGTCTTGCTTCATGGTGTATGGGGAGTCGGGGCTGTCACATGGATAGATCCACATGAAAGACTCTTGTCCATCTCCTCCCTCCCATTATTAACAACATTTCATACCACTTTTATCTGATTATTTTTCTCTAGAACTTGACATTTCTTTAGCACATAGTATGCAAATAGACATTTCCTCTGGAGCCTTCATGTCTGGAAGGCTCCTTTGTCACATAAAGCAGTTAAATAAATTTCTCATGTTCTTCTCTTGTTAACCTATCTTTGGTTACAGGTGATCTCAACCATCAATCATGTCACAGGTAAAGAAGAAAACACAAGGTTTTCTTTTCTAAAAGCAAACCCCCAAACAACCAAAATCTCCAGCTATTTCACAATTATAGTGCTGGTAAAGGCTGCAATGTTGTAGGTAATATCAATGATACAGATCTTCAAAGGGAAAGCATAAAGGGTAAGGAGTTCATTCTCAGAGGGCTTTCTCATGTCATTCAAGCATGGGTTATTTTTCAAAGAATAGTATCAGGATATGTTTTTGAATCTCAGCTCACCAATATCTTCAATAGGTTTCAAACACAGACACAGAACTCCTGGTAACTTTAAGAGGAGAGATGTCCATCCAAATAAATGAATTAAGAATGTGGCACTATGGAAAGTAACTTTAGGAGTTATTGAAGCTTTCCTGACACAACTGTAGATGGCTACACATATATAGGGATTGTTAATTTTATCATTAAAGATAGAAATTATTTCTCAAAGAATAAACAGGAGCTTTTAAAATACCAACTATATGAAATTAGGTCACTTGACAAATAGTAAGCAGTTAATCAATGAGTGTGAATTATTAATACTATTTATTTATGTTTTCCCACTCATAATCAAGACACTATCTGCAATTGGTACTTGCTTTCAAAGGAAAATTTGTCTTCTCCAGTAGAATCTTACTGGGTATATTAATCTCACTTGAGGATCAGTAGCATACCAAGAATTAGATGGCAAACACACACACACACACACACACACACACACACACACACACACACACAAATCCAGGGTATTTTTATAGACTTTTTTTCTCATGTAGTTCCTGTAATTTTTTTGTCTTACTGGTATAATTTCATTTCTAATTTTGTGGTTTTGTGTATGTGTTTGTGTGTTTATTGTTTGTTGAGAGAGAGAGAGAGAGAGAGAGAGAGAGAGAGAGAGAGAGAGAGAGAATGGATTGTATAAATAGGGAGGTGGAGAGGATCTGGGGAAAGTTGGGGAAGGGAGTAGCCTGATCAGACTCTATTGGATGATTTTTTTCAATAAAAAAAATAACAACAACAATAGCAATAATAGTCCATTATCCAAGGACTAGATGTGCAGCTTGGTAGTACAGGGTTTACTTAACATGCAAACAGGTTAGAGCTAGGTCCCTATTAGCTTAAGAAAACAAATAATAAAAATAACAAATCTATAATTAGGGCTGTGATAATCATGTTAGCATTTAAGAATAAATATTTTCCTTTCACCTTTATGGTTATATGAATGTATGCTGAATCTTTATTTATTTTTTTTTTCTTTTTTAGAGAGAGAATCTCATGGATCCTAGGCTGGACTTGACCATCTGACCTTCCTTTCTCCACCTTCCAAGTGCTAGGATTGCAGACACAGAAATTACTGTGCCCAGCTCTCTGTTTTATGACCCTATAAACTTAATGTCATTTGTTTTGCTCTTCCCATTTGCTGGATGAACATGACAGATTGGATTATTTAGATTAATCTTTTTCATAGCTCTGTAGGCTAAGAATCAAGGCATCACCAGATTCATGTCTGGTTGTAGTGGTTTTGTGCCTGACTGTTGTGTCCTCCTATGGCAGAGACCAAAAAGAACAAAGTGACCTCTCTTTCTTCTCCCTCTCCCTCCCCTCCCCCTCTCTCTTTCTCTCTCTCTCTCTCTCTCTCTCTCTCTGTGTGTGTGTGTGTGTGTGTGTGTGTGTGTGTGTGTGTGTGTGTGTGTGTGTTTGGGGGGGGTTGAAACTCTCTTTTTTTAAAAATTTTTTTCTCTAGTGCTTTTATGAGGAGCAAATTTACCCACCAAAAGGTACCACTACTTTTTACAGATCATTGGCTAACAGAAACTAGATGGGACACAGATATTTAGGCCATAGCAGGAGGAAGAATAAGTGTTATAAACGGATGAAGACTGAGGTAAACTCAGAAGTCAGAACCTTCAGAAGTAGGACACAAAAACTATAACTGCCTAACTCTTCATCTCACAAGCATGACATATAAAGAAGCTACACACATCATTCTCTGTGTCTTCTCTAGTCTTCTGACATATGACATGTGATCTGTCCTCTACTCAGAGGTAAGGAATGTGATATAGAAAATCTAAGACATATCTGAACATCATGTCTTGCTAAATCATCTCTCATCCTTGCAATTGATCACAATTGTCTTTAATTCAGACTTCTATGTAACTGTCCATAAAAATACTACCCACTCCTTTTGGAGGGGTCATATATTCATAGACTTTATATTCTCTTCTTTTAATCTGTCTTTTTATAGGTGTGTTAAGGAACACATCATGCAGTAAAGAAAGTGATCTTTCTTGCTTCCCTACATTATTTTATTCTGAGTGAGAGAAGGAGAGACAAAGGTGACATACCTCATTATAAAGGTGTTTGCTTCTAGAGCTAAAAATAGGGCAAATCCATTTACAGGAAAATATTTACTTTATGTATTTATTTATTTATTTATTTATTTATTTTTGAGAAAATGTTTTTCTATGCCATTCAAGTTGTCCTGAACCTGTTGTGTCCTCCTATGGCAGAGGGCAAAAAAAGAGCAAAGCAGTCTCTCTCCTCCCTCTTCCTCCCCCTCTCCCATGTGCGCGTGTTCGTGTGCATGTGCGTGTTTGGGGGTTTTGAAAATCTTTTCAAGAAATGCTCTTGCTATAGCCCTAAAACCACTGGCATTTCAAGTTTGCATCATCATACTGGAATCTTTTGGGGTATTTTTCTAGATTTAAAAAACAAAACAATTACATTGGAATGTATACATCATAACTTCTAAAATTGACAGTACTTTTGAAAATGCTAAATCTAAATTGGTGATTCAATGTTACTTAAATTGCTGACAGTATTTATATGGAATGCTTACTACCTCTTATTCTTCTATATGGAGGACATCAAAGAAAGGGCTTGGATTATTGATTTAACAAACATATGCTGAGTGCATACATTGTGGTAGATGATGAATATTTGATAGGTACATAGACATTAAGAAGTATGATATAATCATTGCTAAATGAACAGAAATATAGAGAATGTGTAAATGCGAGGCTGCAAGTATATTGCAGTTGAGTTTTCCATGTGTTCACTGCAGTAGTTTAACATCTGACAATGTCTAACGTATGGTATGATAAGCATTGAGTTAATCCTGACAAAGAATAAGCACAGGATGCTGTTGGACACAGCCTGACTTGGCTATCTAGTGAAGATTCAACCTGCATTCAGGAGCACATAGTTCTGTCACTATTGGTAGAGGCCATAACACAGAAGTGTTATCAATTTTTATAAAACTCAAAGTTCTTCCATCTAGATTACAGTTAATTAGGTAAAGTGCTGTCATATTTGCACTACAGTTACTGAATGTAAAGGGTCAGTGAACTGAAACAAAAAAAAAACCAGTTTATTGGCAAGTAACAGAAATATCTAGAGTTCTGTATTACACACAGGAACATGGTATTTATTTTAAAACAGAATCCAAGGTCTAAAAAGATTTTCAGTGGTTAAGAGAATTTGCTGTTCTTCCATAGGACCTGAATTTGGCTCTAATCTCCCATGTCAGTCAGGTTTTTCATCTCTTTGTTCAATGGCTAAAAAGGCACAAAAATAGAGCACACATGTGATCATTTTGCATTTTGCTGTGTCTTTCTAGAAGAGTGAAATTCTCACTGAGCACTCATGGAGATTTCCATGAAGTGGAATTAGAACAAGACTAATTTGAGCAATAATGTCACTAGTGTAATTTATTAATTTATAGTTTTTAAGATACTAAATATTCCATTTTCTGTAATAAATTGTAATATTTTGTCTCGATATGAAATGCAAAGTAACAATCCTATACATTTTAATACAGTTTCCAATCCTCTTGTGGACAAGCAGTCACACTTTAGTACCACTTAAATGAAGAATAGCTGTTCATCTGTAACATACAGATACAGAAAGCTCTAGATTTTCATTTTAAAATGATTAATTACCTGCATAAAGAGAGAAATAAAATAGGGAGTTCAGGCCAAGTTCATAAGGGTTTGAAATTAGTTTTTTTTTCTTTTTTCTTTTCCAAAATGAGCAACAAAGACTCACATGTTGCAAGCTGTTGTGTGGCCATAAGCCAAATGTAAAAGAAAATACTCTACAGAGCATGGGGATCAGAAATTAAATTTTAAAAATATGAGGCAAGAGTCAAAATGAAAAAGGTGTCTTTCCAGCCAAAGGACAATATGACATATTTGAAAAAAAAATATATCTAATCACCAATAACGTGCAAGGTTCATATTGAGCTTCCTACTACATCCAGTTATATAAGCCCTGGCTAGGTGAGGATTGCTGCTTTCACTGGCTGACAAACTTGTTCATCCAATGTTCCTATTTACAAATGTAGTATCACTAAAAGACCACAGAGCATTATTTAATGAGACAAAAGAGTAAGTGTGGAAAAATGTATATATAAATGCCAAGTACCAGCCTTAAGTAATTCTTAGGTTCAGTATCATGACATCTAAAGATGGCTAGGAAAGAAACACAGACAAGAAGAGAAAGAGATAGGTTTCACCTTGAAAGAAGGTTACTCCATACAGTTGTTGAAGGAATTATTATCTGATAAAGGAATTGTGGTATTTATTCCCTCTAGAGATATAAACTAGTGAATCAATCTGCAGTTTAAGATACTTATTTAAACCCAGAGGAGGAGGATATGGCTCTTACTTCTGAAAATACATAATAGAAAAAAAATCAGCTCTGAATGTATTTTATCTTTGGACACCATCTTTACCATTAAACAATTCAAACTAAATGTAGTTTCTCACTTTTTCCTTTCTCATATATCTATCTATATCTCTTTATATAGCAAGAAATACTTACTGTTACCTCTATACATATATTTCAGCTGATTTAAATCCGCCAGCTACTGATCAATCCATTTCTCTTCACATCCATGTATATATCCATTTATCTTTCAGTCTACTAATATTAGTCATCCAGAATGCATGTATACCCTCAGGAAATGCATGTGAATATGTTCAAAGAAAAAAGAAATTATAACCCTCTTTCAAAAGTCATTTTTTTTCATGCTGATCCTATCCTTTAAGCACTTGATTACTAAAGAAGATTATTTGTTTTTTTCTTTTAGAAATAATTAAACCTCCTAAAGTTTACTTGTATATCTTTTGGGCTTCCAAATAAAATTTGTGTTGGGAGCCAACTTTAAGCAGAAAGCGGCTAGAAAGCAGCTATCAGCTTTGCAGCCATCTTGAGCCATCTACCCTGACATGAGACTTGGTTTTCAACAGCCTACAACAGCTGAAGCACACTCTGATATCCCACATAGCTTGTTTTGCTGTTTAGTGCCCACAGCTGCAAGGAGCACGCAGTATCCACACCATATATGCCTGTAAGGCGCACGTGCTGTCCACACCTGTAAGGCTTATGTCATATCCACACCTGCAAGGCACGTGGTATCCACGCGCCTACAAGGCACATGGCAAAAGCCTATAAATACCCAGGATTTCCTTGTAGTGTAGAGTGGTGTAGTAGTAGTAGTAGGTGTAGTGGTGTGTGTATGGTGGAGACAGTAAGGAAGACGTTACTACAGATCCTCTGGCTTGTCTCTATTCTTCGTGTCTCTTCCCCTTCTTCCCCCCACTCTCTCTCTTGCTAGACCCTGACTTGCAGAACAGAGCGGGCCGCTATAGTTTGGCCCCCAAATGTGGGCCAGAGTGGTCCTTTACAGTTTGGCCCCTAAGGTGAGGCAGCTCGGGTCTTTCACAAATTTGTCCTTGAAAAATGGCAGTTTTTTGATCCACTTGTTCTCTTGCTTCTTCTACCAGGTTAAAAACATTTTGAAATGAAACTAAATCTGCTAATATAAAAAAAGCAGCATACACGTGGATTCATCTAATGTGACAGAATAGTGAGTCTAGAACTAACCAGAAAGTAAAAAGATTGAAAGACACATGCAAACACATAAACAAATGCTTCAATAAATAAAGGATATCGTCATCTTTTCCACAAACTTATCATGATGAGATTCTGCTTTGGGGAAATTCTTGATGTTACGCTCCAGATGAAGAATGCTTTGTTCCATCGCTACAAGGTTGCTCTTGAGTATTTGAGCTGAAACTAAAGAAAAAGGTACAGAAAATTTAGAATCTTTTACTAGGTATTCCACAAAACAACTAAACACAGTATCTGCTAAAGATTTTCCTAAATTCTCCACGTAGTCATTTCACATTTTTCTGAGTTACTGCTCATAAAAATTCTACTCTCTATGAAGTAAATGAAAATGTGTAATGTAATATACCAAATCATCATATTTAATATACGAATGTCATCATTTTACTCAGCCATTAGTTCAGACGAACCTATTCCTATTTAAATTTATTGATGGGACACCTAATATTTCATTCTTTAAAATCTAAATTGAAGATTAAAGAGAAAGTAAGGTTCAAAGAGACCTTATCTTATTAATGTATTCCTCGGCTATGTAAATGATTTAAGGATAAATTATATAAAAAGATGAAATATTTGCTTTTTTGTGAAAACTCTGACTTTTATAAACCAACACTTGTGGGAAAATTCCCATCTTTAAGATTCCATACTCAATAGAGACATAAAAAACAACTGTCTATACAAAAGGTGAATACATATGCATATCCACAGAGATTCAGCATCCCCTCAAACACTTTCATTAGTTGATTTAATTATCCTTTAGCATTTTCTGCACTTTGCCTTTTATCTCATTGACAACTAATAATTTGAAGTGTTGTATTCAACCTGCTCCTTAACAGATATACACTGTCTGGGTCTCTCATGATACCTTTATTTCAGGAGGACAATTTACAAAAATGAAAGAAAGAAATATATAATTATTTTATACCTTATTATTGTATAACTTGAATTATCGACAAAGATACTTCTATCAATATTAATACAATATCATGAAATTCTAGTTGAGGAGGCAAGGGAAAAATTAAAATTGACACATAGCCAGTGACACTGGTTTTTAATTCCAACACTCTGAAACACTGTTTTCATTAAAGACTATGAAACACAACTAGAAAAATACAATTTCTTTTATTCCAGTACATTTGTCTCCTTCAGAGACATATCAGCATCACAATAAAAAATTTAACAGACTGACTAAATCATTCCTCTGGCAAATTTCAGCCAGATTATTCTGATCGAAATTCATCACCCTGACAAGCTTACCTTTATCATTCAACAAGGAAAAATCACCCTAATATGCATAGAAGTTTAAGAGACTAAACATCAAACACTAACACTGAAGATTATTTTTTTCTATTAATCTGTCAGTATAAATGGTTCTGTCCAATACATCTCCATTTGTTTAGTTCTGACAAGTTTAGAAAATATACTTTATGAAAAAAGTTAAAGAACTTCTGCCTTGCCAAAACTTTACTAATGCTACAGTAACCACCCTTCAAGAAGGATGAGTTTATTGTGAAGGGAATCCCTGATTTTAAAACTGAGGTTTTATCATTTACTTTCTTTTTTTGTAGACTTTCCAACAATCCAAAATGTTTCTCCTTTCCCATTCTGATTACTGGAAGAACAAAAGATGTGAAATTGACTAGATGCTGAGTCACTTGGGTTACAAGAACATAAGGGGACTGCGATTGAAGACATAGTAGAGTATGGTAGTGACAGGTGCCCTACTTGGAAGCAGAGCAAAAGAGCAATACCAATTTCTGAAGAGAGAGAATGGGAGAAACTATAGGTCTTTACTTCCAATGCATTACACTGAGAATCACCATTTTCTTTCTTCTTCTGCCCACAGATCTTTACAATTCTTCATTCTTCACCAAACCAATTGAAAGTCAAGACTGAGGTTTAGGCTCTCAGTCTTCTAAAGGGAGCTTCCGCATCGTAAAAAATTGAATGCAATATTTCATTAAACTATATTTTCGTATTGATCTGTGAATGAACCAATATTTTTAGATTCGTCCTGACCAATTTTACATGTCAGATCCTCAGTTCTAGATAAACTTGTCCAGATCTGTTCTCTAAATTCTGTATGATTTCATCGTCATCTTCTACATTATGTCTTAAGTTATCGTAAAACTTTACAAAATCTTGAGCTGTGGCAGGGGTTTAGAGCTAATATAGTTGGCATGCTGAGTACTTTGACCTCAGGAGATGGAAAGCCCCCAGAAACAACCACTCTTTGATCTCCTGTCCTGATATTTCCAGCATGACCTTTACTTATTTACTAACTTTCCCTCTTCCACTGTAGCTAGCTCATAGAAAGTAGATTCCTCTACCCCCAAACAGTCTTATTATCTAGAAATGTCCCTCTCTTTTCTCTTGAAAACTTTCACTTGGGAAGAAAGTGAAGTCTTTCTTCATATGTGGGAGGAAGGATTGCTATACAAGCAGCCTAACAGGTTCTTGGAGAGCCTTCATGTGTTGACTTATCTTTTCTATCAGCTTTACATTGTCCAAATAAACTTTACATCTCTTTATTTCTGAAAGTTTCCATGTTTTACAATGTAATTACATTACCTGTGGTTTCCCTTTGTTAACCTATCTTGTTTATATAGGTGATGATCATTACCCTTATAATGGACGAGCTAAAGGCTCACATCATTGTGTGCCAGGCAGGATGGCAATGTCAATGGTAATGTTAAGACAAATGCTTAATTCTTTGCTCTTCCTTCATTACTTATCCGTGTACTTTACATAATACTCACTAAGTGTTTACTGAATTAATATGTACATTTTAAGAAATATTACATGTACATCCATTTCTATAATTAACATTGCAGCAGAGGTTAGATATAATAATGATTGGTAGTTATTATATCAACTATTATGTGATAGTAAATAAAGTGCAGAATTGAAACCTGCCTAGAAATACAGATAAGATGGAGGGCAGCAGGACATACTTTAGACAATGGGAAAGCAAGGAAATGGGGAAAAAGAAGAAAAGTAATGGAAAGCTTTATTCATTACTCTGTACTACATTTCTCTTCTTTCTTTTCTTTCTTTCTTTCTTTCTTTCTTTCTTTCTTTCTTTCTTTCGTTCTTTCTTTCGTTCTTTCTTTTTTTTTTTTCTGAGACAGGGTTTCTCTGTATATCCCTGGCTGTCATGGAACTCACTCTGTAGACCAGGCTGGCCTCGAACTCAGAAATCCGCCTGCCTCTGCCTCCCAAGTTCTGGGACTAAAGGTGTGCGCCACCACAGCCTAGCTGTACTACATTTCTAATGAATCATTTATACTTTAACTAAACAAGATGATAAAATGCTCAAGCTAGAATATCAGGGCAATTCTACCTTATATGCACATGCAAACCTTTGTAGCATTACATATTTGTCTTTACATTGGTGAAAATCATCTTGAGTTTGACTTGGAAGTGATATTAAAGGGTAATCAGAAAAAAAGTCATTTATATAGTCAAGGTCCCTGTAAAACAGAGCTTATGATAGAGTTTACTTACTAGAATTTTATTGGGTTTGGAGGTAAGAGTAGATAATTTCAGAGAAACAGACATGGAGAATAAAATAAAGAAAGTAAATAAAGGAGGCTTAAGTTACAGAGGTGCTCATAATTTTACAGCAGCTGAAGTTCAAAACTTAGTGTTAAAAAAAATCTCTTCATTATTTATGACTTCATGAGCATGACACATATACCATCACTTGGTGGGGACATGCTTAAAAGACCACAGGATTAGTTTAATGTTTTGATGTTACTATTTTTGAGAATAAAATTATTTTCAATTTTAGTCCACATCACCATTTCACCTTGGGTCTTACAAACTGTTGAGTTGACTTTTGCCTCCAAAAAAAAAAAAGTACCTTATAAGAGTTGGTGGGAGAAAATACACATTTCACCTCCCTGCTGGCTTCTTTAGACACATGTTTCCTGAGGTGTTAAGAGATTGATTTGACTTGGTGTCAGAGTTGTGTGTTTGCATGTATTTGTGTGTGAATGTTTGTATGTTACATAAAAAGTACCTAGCAAAACTAGGGTATACACATTCTAGATACAGAGCACAGAATTCCTTATAATCTAAGTGGCTTTGTTCCTAAGCTTCTTTTTTTGGCAACTTATATCATTATTTTCTTTACTAAAATATCAAAACCTGCTTACATAAACTCTTACCCATTAGTCATAAATCTGCCTTGTAGAAACAATAATCAAGGCTACTCTTGATTTTTGTAAGAAAAGTATCAGTTCAAGCTATAACCTATTTCTTCAATTAGTTTTTTTATGGAAATAAATTCTTTGTGTACAACATTATTCTTCCCTCTTTTGTCTACCTCCCAGCATAACAATTCTGCTGTACATACATATGCTAGTAAGAATTAAATAGGGTAGTCATAATCTAAGAAAAAAAAGGAGAACCCTCCCTTACTGGTTATCTCTACTGTGCTCTGACTTAATTTAATATTAGTATTCCTTCTAATGAAAAGAACTAAAGCTAATGTGTCCTCTCTGTACATCATTTTTTTCTTCATGTATGTATGTATGTATGCATTTTTATTGGATATTTTATTTATTTACATTTCAAATGTTATTCCCTTTCCAGGTTTCCCCTCCAGAAAACCTCTATCCCATTCCCCCTCTCCCTGCTTCTATGAGGGTGCTACCCCAACCAACCACCCACCTACTCCCGCCTCCCCACCCTGGCATTCCCCTACACTGGGGCATAGAAGGCCTCTCCGCCCATTGATGCCCAACAAGGACATCTTCTGCTAAATATGTGGCTGGAGCCATGGGTCGCTCCATGTGTACTCTTTGGTTGGTGGTTTATTCCCAGCATGTCATTTTTACAAGGTACATTGACTTTTAAGTCTGGAAAGCAATGATAATTACAGTAAATACAAGGACGTTCAAATTTAACACATGCTTTTGGAAACTAAAACTTACGTAAGAGTCCCTAGAATCATTTAAAAGTTATTCTGGCTTTCTAGCGTTTTGTAAAGATACTGAATAAATCCAAAAGTGTTAAGAATGATAATGGATTTATCAGGTTAATTTCTTTTTAAAAAATATTGCTGGAATCTTAAGAATTAAGAGCTGGAATCATCTTAAGAATTAAGAGCTGGAATCAGCCGGGCAGTGGTGGTGCACGCCTTTAATCCCAGCACTTGGGAGGCAGAGGCAGGTGGATTTCTGAGTTTGAGGCCAACCTGGTCTACAGAGTGAGTTCCAGGACAGCCAGGACTACACAGAGAAATCCTGTCTTGAAAAACCAAAAAAAAAAAAAAAAAAAAGCTGGAGTAGCTGAATGGGTAAAAAAAAAAACCTGGCAATTTGACTTCAATTCCTGTATGTCACAGAAAAATCTACATGAGAAAGCAGGAATTCCAGAGTGTAATCCCAGCAATGCCCATGGCAAGACAGGAATCAGCAAGGCTTCAAAACAACAGAACAGAGGGAGCCTACCTCCAACAAGATGTAAATAGGAAATCTACTCCCAAACCTAATCCTCTGGCTTCTACATGTGCACCATGGCATGCAGGTACAACACACAGACACACACACACACACACACACACACACACACACACACACACACACTGAAAAACAAAATGCGTAAAATATTACAAAAAATAAACAACAACAGAATTAACAGTCATGGTCTATAATGAATTATTTACACAGCTCCTACCCTACTAGAGAGAGAAGCATGGGGAGGAGGGTACTTTTCCTGGTGGTGGCAGTACCTCATATTCCAAAACTATGTACTACAGTGGGTTATGAATGCTTGTCTTCAGAATAGCCTCAGGCTGAGGGTGTATTTTTGTGCCTGTCATTATATTAGTTCACTAATATAAATTAGGAAGTCTTTTATGACAGTGCAAACATTTTCTATGCAAGTAAATCCCCACCACAGACATTTTTAATGACTGATTAGTCAGTCTGGTGGCAATTCAGCAATTCATTTTTTTTTCTCATTTCATTTTTTACATCTGCTATTGAATTACTGAATCTGAATTATAACACTAAAAATTAAATTATAGCTACCATGTTCTTTCTTATAGCTTTCTTTCATGTACTCCATAAATAACATTTTAAGCATAGTATACTCTCTTGAGTTATATGTAGGAGAAACTTTCCTTTCAAATTTTATTTATCTACTTGCTGGAGTTGAAAAATATATGCATGTGTTTTCTTGGCTTCTGGAAAATATATGATAGTAGCCTGATCTTTATTCAAATTATTTTAATTTATGACTTTAAGACAAGCAAAATATAAGATAAATAAGTGACAAAATGGATGAAAAGAGTCTTCAATTACATAGTATAAAGGATAACCAATACACATTGAAAGAAACAAAATCATAGTACTTTGATGACAGTCTCTAGAATGCATTTAGAATGTACTATTTTATACAAACATAAAGGATTTTCCAATGAACCTTTTTTTCCTTCTGTACAAAAAATTTTAATTAATTTTAAACACTGACAAAGTAACAGGGCTCTTCTTACATCCGAGCTCAAAGAAAGGCCAAGTAAAAATTTCCTCTTGTAAGGCTGTGAGTGAACAGGCTCAAAAGTGACTACAAGCCTTTTCTAATTTTCTGTAACTGAATACATTCAGTTGAATTACTATCAGCTGAACCACACACCATTAAAATGACTCATCCAGAAAGCATGTGTGAGATATTAAAAGCACCCTGAACAATGGGTATTGTTGTATTCTTTCTCAAATGCATGTATAAGCTAATAGTTTCATTTTATGTGAATGCTAAACATGGAAATGAACAGAATATGTTTATACAATGACAATGGCAAAATCTCATCACCAAGAGCTTATTTGGACTTTAAAGAAAATAAATGGGAAATAGGACCTAGATATGAAATTTCTAACTATCACTCCCAAATGAAATACAGAAGTGACACATAGAAGAAAATTTTTGTTGAAAAATGTAAAAGAATATGCAACATAGCTACCATTCTTTAGCATTCTTTTTTCTATTATGGGATGGAGCAGGGTGTTGCTATATAGACAACACTGGCTTGAAACTCACCATGCATCTTTCACAGGTTGGGACTATACATGTGTGTCACTATGCCTGTTTAAGTAGCATTCTTTGTAACTATAATTTAAAAATGTGCGTTCCCTCTACACCTTCACATACCTCTATAGCATGTCCCTTGAGTGGAAGGTAGTTTTCTAAATGGAGCTCATACTATGGTCTGGACTGACACTTAGTGTGAAAGAACTACAGTAAGGAAACACAGCCATGATCACATTGTTTAACTCTTAAACATTCAGTTAAGTACATTTCAGTATCTGGGTTCATCCATGATTTAAGTTTCTAGGCCTGGAAACCGCAATCTGAACACATTATTTTTAAATAAAGAAATTAAACTTTGAATAGAGACTAGAAAGGAAATTTATCAATAACCAGTGCAAGGTAAGTAGACAACTAAAAGGTTAGCTAGATTGAGGAAGAAGGGGAAAAAGAAAGAAGCTTTCTAAATAATGAGTTTTAGGCCAAAAAATCCTATATCTTGACTACAAATCAACAGCAGTGGACAGCTACCCACAAAGAACTATGCTCCCACCACCTGCTGACTCCCCTGGAACTATTATTCTGCCTACAGCAAATACTATGTGTGAATTTTTGAATCAAAGGCGAAAACAAACTGAAATCTCCTGCTTTTGCTGACAGTATTAGCTCAAGGCCAAGATTGGGAAGCACATAGCAAGTTGAAACTTCGCTAAAGCAATGTTGGATAGAAACTCTGGAAATATTTGCTCTCATTATCAGAAGAGCAAAATTCATTAGGAAGTATGTTTCTATTAAAATACCGGCATTCAGAATGTAGGAAAGGAGCTCACCTTATCCAGTTTATGTTATATATATATATAAACCCTGTTTCAAAGAAATAAAATAAATAAAAGGAGAGGAAACAACAAAATGCAAACAAAAAAAAACCAAAAAAACAAAAAACAAAAAAACAAAAAACAAAAAAAAACCCAAAAAAACAAACCCTCCATTTTCTTTGAAAAAAAAAAAAAGATTCTGACCACCCACATGGGTTTTGGGCTATTTTGAGCTATACTCCTGTGGAGAGTTAACTTAAGTAATGGAAGTGCTATTCTTATTTTTTCAATCTATTTTTACTATTTTTTGAGACAAGGTTTCTCTATTAAGTTGTCTTGGCTGTCCGGGTAGAGGTCTACTTGCTTCTGTCTTTTGAATCCTGGGATTAAAATTGTGTGCCACCATGACCAGTGTGTTATTACCAATTTTTTCAACTTACTTTGCTTAAGAAAAATAGAAACCATTTCATATTAGTATAAACTTTTAAATTCATATTCTTAATAGTTGTACAATACTTCAATGGATAAGTCCATCTCCCAGTATACGATTGTTAGTATAATGAATAGAGTGAGATTCATGTCTCATAGGACTTTCAGAAATCAAATTTGACCCCCAAATTCCCGGAAAAACAAATTCACCTTCAAGCCTTAAAGGTTGTCAGAGTCATGGATATTTAGAAAATCAAATAACAGTTTCTAAACTAGAGGACCACCATATATGAAACTGCTAATGCTATAAAGGCACATGAAAGAATATAAGCATAATTATACTATATATATTCTTTTGGGTTTAGTTTTAATTATTGCTTCATTTGAAGTGATTTTAATACAATTACATCAATTTCCCTTTCCCTTCATCCATCAAAACAGCAGCTATTCTCAATTTCTAAGAAAAACAAAAATATAAAAAAACCAAAAAACCAAATCAAAACTAAAGAACACAAAACTTTGCTAATGTTACTTGGCAATTTCCTCCTAGAGACATTCTTCCATCTTTGAGTGAAGTTTCTTAAGACACAAGATGTTCTAAAGGGAGGAGAAATATTTCATTCTGCAGGGGAACCTTGTTATACCCAGGGATTCAAGAGCTTAAAAGTTTTACAAAGTCCCTGCAATTAACCAGATTCAGTATGCTCCTCCTTAGCTAAATAAATATAGGCACTAAGGACTACTGACTCTCAAAACAGGTTACCTACCTAAAAGGCAGTTGAGCTAAAGGTCAGATCAGTTGAGCTATCTTCTCCATATAGCTCTCCAAGACACTGTCCAACCTGTTGAGGTACCTGAAAATTGTGCAATAAGCACAATGTTTCCTGCTTTCATAGGCTGTCACCTATACTCGGGTGGGCTTTGGTGATACACTTGACTTTGAGTAATTTCTTTTCCTGTGAGTAACTTGTCATTTAAATTTTTGTGAGTGAACTACATCAAACCTTATTGCTTCAACAAGTTGCACTTGGGTGGTGTTTGTACCTTGGTCTGGGATGACTAGACCATTTTGTAAGTAACACACAACAACAGCCAGAACCTTCAAATTCTGATAAATCCTTCATGATATCTCATATCAATATTTTCACTTGTAAAATTTATGCAATTTGCTCTTCCTTTACCTTAGAGTCAAAAAACTAATAACAAATGCAAACACTGTCAAAAGAAGCTACTACATATGACAATAAAAGGCCTTAAAATGCTTAGTAAAGTTATAAAATGACAAAGTTCATATAAAGCGAGGGCATGTTGACTAAGCCTAGAGGAAAAAAAAGAAGTTTAAGAAATCTAAAAATTTAAATTTGTAAAATCTAAACTTTTTCAGTATAAAACTAGTTGTATGTTTCTTTCTGCAGTCAAACAATTAAGAAATTATTACACAAAAAATCAAAGAGAAGAAAATCATATAGAAAAAAAGTCTTATACTTAATAGTGCTAAAATTGTGATAAACTAGGGTGATAAAATGAGTATTGCTTCTCACCAAGACACCCCCAAACTATCTGCTTTGGTTTTGGTTATTTGCTTATTTGTTTTGAGATTGAGTTTCACTGTGTAACCCAGGCTAGGCCAAAATCCCAGCTCCTCCCATCATTGCCTGTCTCCAGGTCTGAGACCATAGGATACTGTTATGAAAGCCAGTCTTAACTTCTTAGGCTTTGAGTGTGCATTTACAATGCATTCATGGGAGCAGTCATTTACTAGCAGCTTTCTTCCAATATATATTATATACTTAGTAAGGTGTGAAAAGAGCAGATGAACAACTAAACCCTAAGCAAGAACAAAATATATAAAGTGTCTTTATAAAGCTAAAATGATACATGAAAAACAAGATAGCATTCTTTGGTCTACTGTTTGTGACTACAGTCAGATTTTTCAGGAACTGTATTCTTGAACTCATTAGGGAAATTACTAGGATTATATGATATAGTGTAGTTATTCTTGTACTTGACCCAATTTTGGGGGGGAAACATGTTTAATGTATGAAGTCTCCAGGTAAGTACAAGTACAAAGCCATCAATTTCACTTAAATTGAACAAGGGTTGTCATGGCATCAGTGACATTATGCTGAGGTCATAATGCTGGAGCCATTTCAGTCTATTCCACATTTCTGCTGCCTGGATTAGCATTTGTTCTGCTGGATAATAGGGTTACAGGTCAGACAGAAGATGCTTGCAGGGGTCTATTAACTCTATGGCTACATTGTCCTCCTTCATTAACTAACTATAGAGACTAACAGGATTGCTATGTGCCCAGAAATAAGGCAACGTAAACTAGAGGAAGTAAAAGAAATATGATTTTGATAGTTCTTCAAGTTATTCACTCCTGAAACTGGTCCCTACATAAAACAAAGCAAGATTGCTTATCTTACTCTCATCATTCCAAAAATATAGTAGAAGTAGATATTTTTGCCTCATCCCAAAGAATGGTTTCAAAAATAAACATTAATGAGGCTAGAAAGGTAAGTGAGGCTCTGTGACAAGGTTTTTTCGCTTGTTTTGTTTTGTTCTGATTTTTGCGTGTACCTTATGTATGATCGGAAAGATACAAAAAGCTTCCAGAAAATGATTAAAGATACTAGAGATATTTTGCATTTGAGGTAGATGAAATGTGAGGGGTAAGGAAGAAATTAGTAAGAATGATCCCCAGGTTTCTGGCACCAGTAACAGACAGAAGTTTGGAGGAAGTGATCAAGAATTAACTTTGACCTACTTAGATTTAAATATAAAGTCTACTGAAGCTGAGATTTCAAATAACTAGCTGTCTGCTGAAGCAGATCTACCTGGGTACTGGACATCCACAGGCATTTGCATATAGATCTGACTTCAGAACAGTTACATTGTTTCAATATATTGCTATGATATAATTTAGTCCGTAGTTACTTGCTAGCTCCATAAATCTAAGTAATAATTTCTGCATCCCTGCCTCATTTCAAGTACAAACATTTCTAGATGTTGGTTAAGGTCATTTCCCTCTGGGCTATGTTTGTAATTTATTCCTTTTTCTTTGTCCCTTTCCATGAGTTCCTCTACTCTTGTACTGACACCGTGAGTATTTCTATTAAGATGTTTTGCCTTGCTGAAAAGTCTTGCTACAACACTTCTCCTGAAACAAATGTTGCCAATAACAACCAGAAAGCTAATTGCATTTGGAGGTGACAGGAGTTCATTAAATTAAAAAAAAAAAACTCTACAAGGTCTGAAAACTATAAAAATACCTGTCAGAATTTTGCCTATGAAGAGGAGGAAACACTTGAAAGCTCAAACTGTTTTCTATTCCTAAATTGTAAAATTGGGCCATTAACAGTGATACAAGGGAAGGGATCAAAGGTGTTAAGCCAATAAAAGTTTCATCTTTCTTTGGCCTCACCTTCTCTCTCACTGGATTCACTAGGGTATATTTGCTTCAAACTGTCTTTAAAAAAAATAAAAACTTTCTATAAGAAAGAAAAAAGTTCACCAAAGAAATTTGCAAGGCATTATTTATAGTAGTATAAACATGATGTAAACAGAAGTACTAGAAATAAGAGAATGGCTGATTAAAGCTTAGTACAATATTATGAAAGAATACAGACTTTAATGTGAAATTTATGAAATGAATTAGTAAAAGAGAACTTATGATTTTAGATGAAGATGCAAATGTTTGTAGACTGTGAGCTTTACTGTGAATGATCTTGCTTTAATAATTTAAATAGAAATGATGTTTGAAGGGGACATGCATACCACTCATCTACATGGATGCTCTAGGTAAGTGGTAGAGTATTTGTGGAGTTTGAATAAACTGAGATCTAGGTAACCAAGTGGGGATGAGCTTTTTTCATTGTTTTCATTTTTTTATTCAGCTACAAAGGTAGCAAAAATATTTGGTAGTACAAAGGTGAAGCAAAAGTTCAGAGATTTTCAAGTATTTTCTAAAAAATACATACAAGTGTAAATAAACATACATATGATCAGCCTAAAGATCCTTTGACTCTTTTGAAGGCACAGAGACCATTTATAAAACAAGGTCACTAAAACTGTGCTGTAAGCCAATATCTTGCATACAATTCCACCCCGCCACCCCTCGATTAGTAGTTGGCAAGCAAATGTAGGCATAAGAATCTGGCTTCTTGTTTTAGGATAATCTAAGATAAGACTGCCTTTTACATTTTTAAGTGGTTGAAAGAGAACAGTGCCTTAAATCATGAAAATTGTATGAAATTCAAATTTTAGTATCCATAAATAAAGTTTTGTTGGAATACAGCCAGCCCCATTCATTTATGTATGGCCAGTGGCTGCTTTTGCATTACAGAGGCAGAGTGAAGTCCTTGTAACAGGGGATCAATCTGGTACACAAGATCTAAAATATTTAATATTAAGCTCTTTGTAGAAAAACCTTGCTGATACATGTTCTAGATTTTTAAAAAATGCTATCTTGAGAGGGACACCAACAATTTCCCAGTAAAGATTTTCAGTAAGGATATAAAAAAAAAACATACATGGATTGTTATAGAATAAACAAGAGCACAGAGCTAGACTACTGTCGTTTAGATACTTCTGTAACCACAATGCTACAAGATATCTTTGTAGAGACAGTTTCTTTCCTTCTCTTAAAGGGTTTAAACTACTACATAATCAATTCACGATGTAGAGAGGATTATGTAAATTTCATCCACAGAAATCAACAAGACTATATTCCTATATAAGGATGGAGGAAAAACAACAATACAATTTTTATATAGCAAAAGTATAGACAAGAGCAAAGTATACTGGGGAATTTTTTCTTTTAAAACCCTCAAAGTAAATAAAATATAAACATAACCAACATAAAGTATGCAGAAATTCATAGCTAGATCCTATGATTCCAGACAATAAAAGCAGAACGATCAGCTACAAGAAAGTAAAACAAATTTCTTCTCAATTGCCACATTATCATTGTACAAAATAAGACAGAGAAATCTAAATCAAGTTGTTCATACCAATTAACCTCTCTGTTATGTCACTATATGGCTTACTCCTGGAGTTTTTTTTAAAGGTTTAAGAACTGACCCAAACATATTCTTTATAACTGACTTGCCTATAGTTACAATAGGCTTTAAAAAGGAAACTATTGAAGTTCAAGAAATTACAAAGCTATAGGTCTCAGTGTTAATAATTATGTTTCCAATATACATTTTATACTCACAAGGTCCCTATACAAAATATCTTGTTAGTAACTCAGTATCAGAAACCTAGTCATTAAAAATGTCCTTAAGGTCATATAACCCATAAGTGGCAGAACCAATATCCAAAGTTATATAATTTCTAACCAATTTGCTCTACTCTTTCTTAGGAACAAGAGGTTGTAGGGTAACAGTACTTCTAAACATGGGAAAGTATCTGACATTCTTCTAATGTACATATATAACACACAGTAATTTTGAGGCTAATAATGGCACACTAGTGTCCTTATGAAATAGCAAGGACAAACAAGTGAGAGGGGAGCACATTACTTCCTTTGACTTCATGGGGTTTATGTTGTCCTAAGTTGTTTGAAAACAGTTAGAGCCAGTGCCAGACTTCAGTGCTACTAAATACTGAATAAGGAAATAATTTTCAAAAGTGAGGGATAATATATTATTTGAGATGTATGACAGTAAAGAAAAGTGATATTCTCCCATTCACAAAGAAAACAGAAGACTATTCTTCTCTGTGAATATAGAAAACAGACTCCTGTGTTTTGAGAGCACCGAGAACAGAGGGGTAAAATTGGCAAGCCATTCTGACTTCATGGCAATGTAAAGTTAAAAATTTGATTGCATTAGGTTGAGAGTGTGACTTCGTCTTCTGTAGAAGTAGGGATTTGAAAGTATCAATAAGAAAGAAGGATGAAAAAGTAAGATGGCCTAAGAAATGGTATGGGATTGATACTGGATATTATGATTGAAATGTGAAGGGAAGACAGAGAAAAAAGAGAGAGTATAAGTAAAGGCAGTAAGCCAGGGACAGCAGACATACAGCTTCAAAAGCCATGGGATGGGAGGAAGAAAGTGCATAAAACGGATCCTCTAAAGATAGGGCTTTTGGTGGAAGCCATATGTCATTTAATAGAAAAGTCTAATGGTCACATGTTTTGTGAAATCAGAAATGGAGAGGAAAAAAGTCATGGTGATGGAACAGAGGCCCCACTATGGAAAATGGTAGTTTTATAAATTTTGAGTTCATCAACATTTGCTTACTAATCACTAAAAGGAAATATTTAGTATTTTTTGTTTCATATTGCTTCTCTGTTTTCTTAAATTATACACAGTTGACAGTTTAGTTTCATTCATTGTTTGGATAAAGGTTTAGCAGAAGGAAAAAAAAGCCTGTGGAAGGGGGTATGATTATGAAAAGATGACAATCATATTTTAACAGTGATATTTTCTGAGGAGATGCAGATCAATAAAAATATGTTTTAGTTCTTCCAATGGCATGCACTCAAACCTTTTCAATAATTTTATTTTTCATATTCTCAAAGATAATAAAATATTTGGGAATGTTTTCAAAATGATGATGACATGTGATTGTAAAAGTGGTTTTTACTAACTCAAATTACATTGCATTTATAAGGCACAGTGACACACTTGGAAATTTTTTAATATGGAATTGTAACTTCAGGAGTTTTCTTTAGTGTTTCACAACTTCACTGAATTATTAGTAATAATGCATAATGTTTACTTGCCATATTTTATTTTAAATGGCCACAGTATACAGAAAAGAATTCATAATGATAAAAAACAGTAATCCAGATGTTAAGAGATAAGTGCATAATTTCCTGTGTGCCATCTCAACATATTTTGTAAGCCAATTAACTCTTTGAAACGAAGAATGTATCAGCAAGAACCCTTTAAAATACAATTCATTCAAGAAAAGCCAGAAAGAATTAATAAGGCTCAAAATAAATCCAAAACAGCCATCACTAACTTCAAATTCATGACCCAATGTATGCAATCACAACTATGCAAATTTTATTCCATATAATAGATAGTAAATTCATCATATACCTTGAAAATTTGCTTTGAAGGAATCCTAAAGCTTTTCATAGGAGTCCTAGGTAACTGTATAACAAATGCATAATTGCAAAGTAACAAAAACAGAGAGTTGGTCTAGTATTCAGAAGGCAAAAGTCCCATTTATTTTCCACATAATTTTGAGAAAAATGCATAATCTCCTGTCCTATATCTTTTCATTTGCAAAACAGGATTAATACTGCCTGCCTTGCTGAGCATGTGTGTGAGTGTGCCTCTGTGTGTGTGTGTGTGTGTGTGTGTGTGTGTGTGTGTAGGGGTATCAAGGTAAAAATGATCTGAGATTATTTGTAAATGGTATTTGTGATATGAAAAAAATAGTTGATAATACTACTGAAGTTGCCCTAGGAACCAACCTGGTATCTGAACAGGACTGCACCTTAAGATTTTATGGAAGAAGGTAGTATTTAGAAACCAAGAAAAGGGTATATAAAAAATCCCTTTCACATTAAATACTATGCAAGCTGCCAACAGAGAGAAAACACTTAATACTCCTACCCAGCAGTGACACCTATGAACTACAACAATGATCACATGGCAAGATATCCATAAAGGTTCAGTAAGTGGCACTCACATGCCGGTAGTAAGCAACAACTGTTTAATTGGATTTCAGGCCTCCTCAACAGGAGGGAAATAATGCCTAGTACAAGAAACCTAGCCAACTGCCAGCTGCTATTGAGGTTATGGATCTTATAAGAGAATCAACTACAGTCACACTGCTAGCCAGAATAATTCATAACTATGTTCTAAATTTTATTTTAGTATCCACAGATAACTGTAGACATTCAAACAAGGTTTCCTTTAGAGCCAATGGAAAACAAACTCACAAAAATACCCTACAACTGGACACATTACAGAGATCGACTAGATCACAAGAGCCCAGCTGCAATGGGCTCATCTACATCTCACGTCTTCTATGTATAGCTCAAATAACAACAAAGAAGAAGTGAGAAGAGTGTAGGAAACAGAATATCAGAAATGCTGATAGAAAGCATTCTTTCTTAATAACAGCTGTATCAACAAGAGAGAGATGATGCCAATTGTTAACAGATATATAATGTAGGAGGGGGAAAACATCATTGGACAAGAAACTATAGGTAGCTGATGACTAATGAGAGTGGGAGAGTTTGCCTTTCCCAGGGATGAGTCCCCTAATAGGATGTTCAACAAATGTAGGCAGCCCTGAAGCCATAGCCAGGAACAACATAAATGGACTCAGCAGACTGTATGTAGATCTATGTGTGTAACAATACTAAACGGAAAAGAGGAGGCTACAAATTTGAGAGGGCCTGAAGGGAAGAAGAAAAGTTGATGTAAGTATATTTTAATATTAATATTTAATAAAGGGTATAAAATAAATGTTCACAGCAAACTCCACAAGAATTTCTGTATTCTACAGCAAGCAACAGTGATGCTTAGTGTAAGATCATCCACCTAGAATAAGGAATTATGCTTGACAATATTATATAATAAAGTGATCTGGGTCCCTTTATTTTAATATTTGTAAAAATTTCCTTTCTTTCACATAAACAAAATGACTACTTTACATGTGAAATACATATTTAGCTCATTATAATATTACCTTGCCTCCAAATGCAGATTCCTTTCATTCTAACAGTGTTTGGGTTTTTCAGTTTCATTTTCTGCCTTTTATGTTGCATCTTGCCATTTAGATGGAAGCATTCCCCATGACCCTTTGCTCTTTTTTTCTGAAAGCTCTTTTTCTTAATGTGTTTGTCTTTGATAAAGGATTTTGTTAGAATATACAAGCTGAACATTCTCTATATCTAAGCAACAGCCTCTTCTTTATGGAAGTCTTCCATTCTTATATCCCACTACACATTGTCTTATAGATTCGTGAACAGCATATGCAACTTCAGAAGACCACTTTACCTCAGAAACTGGCATCTATTGCTAAGTATATTGCTTCTGTTGTGGTATTCTTCTTGCTCTCATTACTTAAAACAGGATAGCTAGGTTTTGCTATTTACATATTTTTAAAACACATTATCAAGTAGTTCCAACATGCTAACAAGAAGCATACATCATTTTTTCTCAAACACTCTTTGGTGTCCATCTTGTAAGAAATCACACACACACACACACACACACACACACACACACACAACTATTTTCATTAGGGTGTGCTGATAATAATTAAGTTTGTTCCATCATTATAGTTTAATTGGCATCTGTCTTTGTCATTTTATTGGGAGTGAAACTTTTCTGAAGCTTACAATTATCTGTTAGATTCTTTTTGTTAACTGTTAGATTCTTAAAACTGGTCCTCATATTTTCAGTCCATCAACATAGTACTTTGAGGAAAAAATAACTCTTAGAACAGTGATGTCACCATATCACCTCTTGATTTGATGATTTAAAATTAAAACCTTCTATTATATAATGAAGTCCCAAAAGCTACTATAGGTTACTGACGGTAATTAGAAACTAATAAATATGATTAATAGCCTGAACACAATGAAGAGATTTTTAAGATAGAAGGCATGTAAGTACTACAGATTACTTTGGGATTGCTAAATTAACTAAATATACATGTTGCCTAAATATAAAAATCAACCATAATCTCCATGGTGAACACAAAATAAAAGTAGATTTTATCAACATTATGCATCAATCTTGCTGTCTCTGGAGAATGAAGTGTTAAGCTGTGCTCCTTTAATACACAGATGAACCAAGGTACATCTCGACTATATTAATTCTTTCTCTCTAGAGTGTGGATTATAAACTACAATTTAAATCACTTCTTTAAATATGCAAATCATGGTTCATACAGAGATTCCTCATTGATCTTATAAAGGCCAGCTCTCAGTTACAATTTTAGCATGACACAGAAAGAGAAATCTCAGTTTTGCCAACATAATCTCATTTTATTGCATTTCTACAGATTCTTCTCTGTAAATTGTTGGTAATGTCATCCTTTAATGAGTAGAGAGGTACAGGGATTCTAATTTTATTTGAGATTTTATTCATTTAAGGGGAAGAGTTCTCTCTATTACTTTTTAGAAATAGCAAAACTCTGTCTTATTTACATAATTGTAAACTGCTCATTTTCTTTTTTCCATTAGCAGAATATTGCTGCCTAACAAAGGGTATGATCTTAGGGAAAAAAAAGTGAGCATACACTAATGAGTAGCACCAGAGCAACAAGCAACTTTGGATATTTTTTATCCCTTGTCTTTCTTAACATATATCAACAAATTTCAATTTCCACACAAATTTTCTCCTCATAAAAATATTTTGAAATTTTCTACTGTACACACAAAATCTAGTACGTGACCTCAATCATTTTGAGACTCAAGGGCTTACATTACTTGTAGTTAAAGTTTATATATTAGGTAGAAAAACTACTGCTGAATTTTCTATCATAAATTTAGACTCACTATGCAGCAACAAATAGTTTAAAGATCTTTACATTTGCACAGGTCATTTTAAAGTTGGATCTCAAGTGTATAATTTTATGATTATGTAACATATCAGTCCACTTTCTGATTACTACCTCATTTTAATATCTATCTATCTATCTATCTATCTATCAATCATCTATAAACTGTATGTATATATTTGAGTATATATACACACACACATAATATATATATATATGCATCACATAAATGCAGGAGCCTATGGAAGTCAGAAGTCTGGAATGACAGAAGGTTGTGAGTCTCAGTGTGGGTGTTAGGAATGAGCCTGTGTACTCTCCAAGTGCAGTAAGTTCGATGAGCTAATGGAACTTTATTTTGTTTTAATACTTAGGTTCATCTTTTTCTTTTGCAGTGGTAAGGTTCTAACCAAAATCTTCATACAGGTAAGGCCTCACTGCCTTTGACAGCTAATCAACTAAAACCTGAATTTGAGATAAGTATTTAACATCGTTCTCTTGATTACACATCAACCTGATGTAATTTTTTCAATGATATTCGTCAACAAAATTATATCCCATTTTCCTGCTTAAGGGTAAGAGTATTTTTTATATTTTTCAATAGGCATACCATAGTGCATTATATACAGACTATGGAAATAAATATTGAACAGAATGAACAAAGACATTACTGTCAGAGTGATTTGTCATTTATAGTATATAGTATGGGGTCTCTTGAATAATAAATGGATAAAAAAATTCCTACAAATTCACATATAATGTTGATACATAATACTTTAATGAATTTCTAAGTCTTATAGCCACCTCAGAATATTGAGGTGGCTATTAATGCTAATTATATTACATGACTGATATATTAGCAAAGTTGCTATATTGTTATCATGCAAATTATACATTTGCATGTGTTAATATGCATTATATAACACATTAACACACATATTAACATATAATTTTATATATCAACATATATCATTATAGATTTTATATACATATATAAATAATATATTAACATATATATGATATTAACATATAGGATGGTAACATATATATATACATATATATAAAATACATATATCTATAAAAGCATGTACACACTTCTCATGATTTGTATTCTTTTGTATAATTGTATGGGTGAACTATATGACTCAGATTTAGGAATGTTGGTATAACTGTGACAATGTAGAGATGATGGAATAAATTTGGACTCTAGGCTACCAAATCAGATTCCATTTAGTTCATCTACTAACAATATATTGACATTATTTTCTTTCAAGTATGTGCTTATTTTTCAGTTTCCAAACATGTCCTGGCACGTTTCTAATTATATCAGGCAATTCATAATTCAGTGTTTACTAGATAGCCTTACATTTCATCAGCCACTCTCAAATTTATGATGGAAAGGTCATTCTATTAATAATTCTTACCAAATTCTTCTCATGTCATTCTTCTATTCATTCAGACATTTGGAGTACAGTACAGTAAAAGTATTCCCTCTATTTCTCTGACTGTCTGTCTGTCTCTTTCTCTTTCACTTTATCTTTCTTCTCTCTGTCTCTTGAGTGCTGGGATTAAAGGCATATGCCAACACTGCCTAGCCACTGCTTTTACAGTTCCTAGAATATTTTTACTATAATCTACTCTGCCTCATAAATATTTGATTTTTCCACTCTTCGCTAAATGTTTATTATTTTAAAAGTTTTAAATGACATCTCATCTGTAAGAATGTAGAATCACTTGGAAAAATTAAACTATTTTTCACTTTGAACCTACTGTCATTAGGTTCTGATGGAAACCCTCTCTATTCATAACAGTTAAAAAATATAACTTGGTAAAATGACAATAGCCTATGAGACTTGAGTTTATATTTGGGAAAAGTAAAAGATATTTAAAAATACAAACATGTTGGCTGAAGATGTTGATTAGTGGCAGATTTCCAAATTAGGGCCTAATTATCTAACACGTTTGAGTCCCTGGGTTTGATGCCTAGTACCTCATTCATACACAGAGGTATTAACAGGCAATAATATTTTATATCAAAGAGAAATAATAGAACTTATTAACAGTTTCATGAATATGAGTGAACGGCAGTCAAATTTTTATGTCTTAAAGTGGAAAAGATAATTAGAAAATCAAGGAGGCTCAGTCACACAGGTCAGTTATAGTAAAAATTCATTAAACAAAATATAATTGTTAAATGTTTAAACAGACACATTTAAATGTCCATCTTTTGGATGGAATGCTAACATTTTCGATGAAAGTTAGGATTTTTTTGTTCATGTTTTCAGCAGATCTTCACTTACCTATAACCTAGATTTAAAAAAAAAATTGCATCGTCTAAACCAGTTTTCAGACTGGTTTCTGAATTTGAATACCAAAAAATTCAAAGTCCTGAAGAAATCTGGTGACAGAAGGCTTTGTAAATTTCAGTCCATGTTGTAGGTTAATATATTACATGTGATATAAAGGAAATTTAAAATGACCCAATCAATAATTTTCAAGGGAATCCACACAATTTTTATAAAAATATATAACTTTATATATGTAATATGATTTCTTGGTCTACATAACAGATAACTGAGGTAAATATTTTTACTATTGAAAAGAAATTACAAAATACAGAATTTCTGGAGAATAAGTACAGGTGAGTTTTGAAAAAAAAACAATATCACAAATAATGACCTCATAAAAAAACAGGATGCTATCGGGGATAGTTCAGTAGTTTCACAAACCAGAGTGCCCTGGGCCTCAGTCAACACACTAAGTTCATTAAAAAACTCATTATAAGGGGGTGGGTTATGAGCAGTTCTATTATAAAGGGAAGAATATGGCAAGAGCTATAACTTTCCTTAGTGCACTCAGTCAGACACTGTGAGTAAAGGATTTATGGGACTGCTAGCTACCTTACAAAAATAATGATTTGTATAAGAATTAAGATGCCACTGATATTCAAGTTAATTTAATGCTAGAACACTCTGTCTTTTCCAAAGCATATGTTGATAATCTAGATGAGACTATAGCATATTTCCCTTACAGTTCATCAGTTTTCATGGCAATGGTAAATTTCATTCACGAACACATACCTAAATTCAAAGAAATAAATTAATACCTACGAAAACTATATCTGTTTCAACATTATTTCTTGCCAGAGTGAATGAAGGAAATTAGTTTGTTGCCACATTTGCACACAATTAGAGAGACAGAGGATCATGAGCAGCAGAAAGAATTTATTGATGGGCCTCATTGCTCTCAGTCCATAAATAAAACCATTTTACTTCTAATGACCACAGTACCCCTCCTTAATCTCGACAGTGCTAAACTACACAAGGATATCTAATGAGCTCAATCTTTTGCTTAGTTTATTAACATGTAAAAAGATTAAGCAGATATGACATGACAAGACAATAGTTAAGAAACACCATATAATGACTTTGCTGTTTAAAACTATGCTAATTAGAAACAGTAACCTTAGTTACTCTTATGTAATTAAAATTCTTCAAAAGCTGGAAAACAATGTTATCAGAACAACATCAACAACCAGGACAAGAGCCTACACAAAAACACATAAAATAACATGAAAATACCACAGCATGGTTCGTTGGGGTCAAACATGGTCAGAAAATGGCTGCTACTCTACTTGTTAGTTAACATGTACCTATTTTTGTAGTCTACCTTTAGCTTTAAACTAAGAAGGAAACAGAAATAATTTACTAACAAGTATTCTACTATTAGTAGATTACCAGCCCCACCTCTGGAGTAAAAAATTAAGCCCAAAGCATCTAATGACTGTGATTTGAATTGCCATTGGCAAAGGATTTCAATCCATGACTACATGATACTACAAATGAAATAACTAAACTTTAAAAAGTTGAGCATTGAATTAAAGTTATGGTTTCGAAATATTAGGACCAAATTAACTCAGTGGAATTAGGACATTTACCACATTAAAAAATTTATTAATTATCAATCATTCTGCATGATTTAGTGGTTAAAAAAACATAAAGAACAGATTGTCACAAAGTTAAAAATGATGACATTTCTAGTGAAGGAATCACAAAAATGAATTACATATGAAAATTTTGTTTATTTGTTCATCAATTGAAAAGATATTTAGCATGATGGCTGCCAGAGTGACATATGAGACATGCTGATGCCAGGACAAAGAATGATGCTGACCTGTGAGCTTGCTGAGTGCCCTTATAATGGTGACTGGGAAGCTGAAGTGGACATATGTTACTGACACACCCTTGCTTGCCTATATCCCAGATGGGACAAGCTGCCTTGCCTCAAGCTTTTAGACCTTATGGGACAGAAAATCAAAAATAGAAGTTATAATGACTCTGATAATTTTCTTAAATGTGACCAGCTATTCAGACTCAATCATGGACTGGTCTATAAATCAATCCAATATTGGAAATAACAGTCTTCATTTGGAAGGCTAGTTCTAGACATTTTCAGAGACATATTTGGAAGTTAGCTGCAGTTCTCTATGATGTTATGTTAGCAAGAGATAAAGTAGGGACAGGATCTGGATTTCAAACGGGTGTTAATACATGTGTTAATTTTCTTTTAATTGTCAAGTTAAAATTACTTTTGTTTCTTTTACAGTATTTAATGTAAGTTGTATTGACTGTACACATGTTAATTCTCTTAGTGTGTTGAAACCTAACATGTCTGTTATAGGAATCTATCAAGCAGCTTTTGCTTTATTGCCCTGAATATTACAAGGCCTTGGTATTCTGGAAAAAGCTTACAAGTACTGGAAGAAGTGAGTCAGGCTTTAAGCAGAAGCAAGAGGGTACTGGGCTAGATTATTGCTGGTATAACAGCTTTAATTACATTAATTGCTAGCATCACTGCTTCTGTAATTGTTTTGACACAAGAAGTTAAGACAGCTACTTTTGTTAATCATTTAGCAAAAAAAAATGCTACTAATGTGTTGAGTATACAAGAGGATTTATATAGGTGTTTGGAACAATGGATTGATGCTCTTTATTCTATTCAAATTATTGGAAGGAGTTTCAGAGTTTAAGAGTAAGGAGCCATTGAGTGTCATGCCAAATAGCAATGGATTTAAATTAAAATTTAAATTGGTAGTCATTATAATTAGAAAAAAGTTTAAAGACACTTGCAGGGTATTTGGCATAATTCTAACATTTCTCTAAATGTTTTAACTTTACATAAAGTTACATTAAAAAATGTTGCTCTGCTGAGCATTGATGCTGCAGATACTGTTGATAAAATTATTCATGGCCTGAGGTTAGTATTTCCATTTTGGTGAAGAATGGCATATATAGCTTGATCATGGTAGCCTTTTTTCATCCCGGGAATAATTTTATTCCTGCCCATCATGTTAATGCTTGTCTTTAACAACATCAACAGGTTGCCAGCCAAAGTACATGGCTTGAAACTGAAAATGGAACCCCGAGACATAGTTATTAATTTAACAGGTGGGCAAGCCAAGGACAGGTAAGATTCTGTACAGAGCCTTACGAAACTAAGACAGAAGTGCATTGCTTTTGATAATGCATATTCCATGACGGGTAAGGAAAGCATTCTTATCAGAACACCTAAGACAGGCTCAGTATTGTTTATGAAATAAAAAAAGGGGAAGAGGCAGAGAGCTTTGGGGGCTGATTGGCAGGAATCTGACATTGGCCAAGGACAAGAAAATGCAAGCAGGAATCTGACATTAGTGTAGAACAAAGAAGTAATTTCAGGCAAAAATCTAACATTAGGCTAGAACAAAGAAGTAATTTCAGGCAGGAATCTAAATTTTAGGCTAGAACAAAGAAGTAGGCTTCTGACATGAAAATGACTTTGGGCTAGGATAGGGAAGTAGGCTCAGATATTTTGGTCATCCTGATAAGCCCTTAGAAGCAGTGATCATGAGAATGATAATGGGACTTTGTTTATTGCCTTGCTTTTTCTTTGAATATTAGTGTTTATTGTCTTGCTGTTCCTTGACTATTTCCATTTATTGTATTGCTAGTTCTTCAACCTAGAACTGACCTTAATACTTGCATGTAATTAAAATGGTATTAAAGCAGATTGGGGAAAAAATTTAAAAAAAGTAAAAGTGGAAACATTAAAAAAAAAGAAAGAAAGAAAAGGTATTTAATACAAATGGTGATGCTGACCTGATCTGCATTTAAAGATATTTGAAGTAATGCTTGTACATTCAAAGAACTGGATAGATGGAGAGATTATATAATCTTCAGACTTCATTTAAAATTATATTAGCTTGATATACTTTTCAAATAAGTAGTTCCTTTATGTATGATAAAACGATGTTTGCTACAGAAATGTAATTAAATATTGTGGACACTGTTAAAATAACTTTATCTAAATATAAAATTTTGGAACAAAACTCAATTTACTTTTCATCTCTGTATGAAAAAGACATGCACATTTAGACTACAAAGACAGATATTTAATATCAATCATTAATATGCTTTAGAGAATTATTTCATTTCCCATGGGGCAGCATTGGAAGAAAAGGATTATGTTATTGAATCATGGAAAAAGTTAAATACTTTTACTTTACTTCAACAAGAAACCCCAGTAAACAACACATAAATTAACCACTTTTACTTTTTAACAGAAAGGATACCATATAGCTACCTCTCTGTCTCACCGAATATTTTTGTATATATCAAATTTACCTTTCAGTAGATGTATTAATAAAGAAAATGTTAGCCAACTCTTGCTCTCAGAACCCTTCTAACACAGAACTTCACACTGTGAAAACAGTATTTTAAATTGAGCTTAACAAGACAGTTTGGCAAATTGCCTATTATCTTGATTTAGATGGAAGAGCAAATATACATTGCAGGGTTTATAAGTCATTGCGTACTTTTTTTTTTTTTTTTTACCAAATTTAATATAAGAATAAAAATGTATACACCAGGCAGAAACACACAAAACTGTTACTTCCCAATTTTAAAATGGTGACTTTCAGCAACTACACATGGTTTGACCTAACACAATGTTTTGTTCTAATCATGCCATATGGCTGAAAACTTCAAATCAACTCATTATGTGTATCCTCTAAGGACACTTTAGATACTAGGAATGGCAGTAACATTTGCAGTGGATGCATTTTTAGGTAAAAAATAAGACTTTAGCCAAGGACCTATTTCAATTTGAATTAGGCCATTTCTTTCTTTTTATTTTTTAATGGAAACCAGAAATGGAACTGAAGATTAGACAAGCAATTGCTCATATGAGTCCCACAAATGAAGTACAAAAAGGGAGACTGCATGCTAAATAGTTTTTAATAGTATTGTTCCTGTGATATAAAATATTTTAGGAGCTGAGCTATTTGTAAAGACACAAGTATACACACATTCTTATCAGGTTGATATGTATTTATTATTATTCATCTGGAAAGTCCAAGTATAGTACTCATAGTTTTCTATTCATATCAGTATATTAATTATACCACACACATAATATATTTTAAACAGCTTATAGACAAGATAAGGAGAAGAATGACTTTTAAAAGGAACTGCTGCCAATAGAGAAGTTGCATGACAGCAAATGAGTAAAAGTTTGAGGCCACAGGCCACAAGTGGAGTTTTGAAACATTTAAGAATTGGTAAAGCTTGTTAGTACACCTACCTCTCTGTAACCATGCCAACAGGGCCATGGAGTGCCTCTCTTCCCAGCCACCATCTGCTCTCACACTACCTATCCTGCTCACACCTCTTCATCCCCATTGTACCATGACCCCTGCCGCCCTGTCCAGGTATCTCATATCATAGTAACTGCCATCCGGTGGTTGGGAGCAGATGGTGGAACAGAAGTGTTTATCAGTAAACCTCTATCATCAAGTTCTTGCTTTTATTGCTCACCTCAATACCCAAGCTATGTAATGACATTAAAGGTCAAGTGTGATCTCTCTTTTTACTTTATCAAACTGATGAACATTGAAAAGGATCAGACTTTTTGAAAGACTCTTATATGCTGTCTAGAATCTCTAAAGCATTGCATCCACTTCTCTGGAAGAGATTCACAAAAGCAGCAGAATTCTGGGAGTCAGATTAGAACTGAACACCATGCAACAAAGGACAGCCATGGTAATAATATTTTGACAGAATGTGGGGTCTATCTAGGAAGGAGGACAACACATCATCTAACAAATATGGCTTGACAATAAATACAGGTGTAATTTTCTGCTTCCAGTGTTTATTCTGCAAACAATCTCAAATATAAACTGCCTCTGTTTTCTACCATGAAAGGAAAATAGCTCTAAGAATTTACTGAATCACTGCTATGATTTTGCATGCCTGTTGAGAGACCTATTTTCAGTTTTAGCTTGTCCTTGCCAATCTTCTAAGTGGTCTATAATTCTCAATGATGAGTATTTTGCAGACGGTAAATCTAATAACTGTGACATCTATAAAAGATGTTCAGTTGGTAAGCTAGATTAAAAATGATGGTGCAGAAGTAGAGCCTATCTTGGGGTAATGATAAAGCCATGACTATGAGTGAGCATATACCTAGGACATGATAGTTTTTCTTTCAAGCTCTGCTACTATTTATTCTTGAATAAAGAACATGCAAAATTGTATATGAATATTTATTCATATTTAGTCAATGCATTCCTAAGAATAAAAATACCTCTGTAAAATATGGTTATCTTGAAAATGACAATAATAGCACTTATATAAGAGATTAGATCATGGATAAATTTTTATTTTTTATCATTACTTTTAGAATTCTAACATTTCATTTGAAAGAGCCACTAAGAAAACTATCTACATTTAATTTTCTTATTTAATTCCTTGAAAGAAAACATGGTCAAGTAACATATTCATATTTATGTTTATAATAGAAAGCATTAAGTTATTAAATATAGCAGGAAGCTTTCATTTGAAATAATTACAGTGTTTTTCCCTCATACTCAGAAGCATTTGAAAGTACAGAAAAAATTTTCTAGTTCAATTAAGCTTATGCCAGTATGCTATACCATACATATAGGTTTATTACATACTTAATTACACAAAGGTTTAACAATGTAGAAATGTACATTTGAAAGAATTGATATTTCTCACTCTGATTTACCACATAATTTACTAAATTTAGTGTATAGTCTCCACTAAATAAAGATACTATTGGAATAGCCATTTTAATTTCTTATATAGATAGAGAATATTTAATTTCTCCTATTTAGTCAAGATGTTCAAGGTGATAAGCCCAGATAAAAAATGGATATACTTGTAAAGCATCTGATTGCACTCTGGTTGAATTTAAAAGAAAGGGAAAAAGGATAGTGAAATTTTAAGCAAAATTTGATTAGTTACAGAAACAAATAATGATATGAGGCAAGAAAATCCTCCATCTTAATCAGAGTCAGGAGAAAGGTGCAGTCTTGAAAAATGGGAGTGAACATGATTGCAGTGCTGGAGTGAAGTAGGCAGGTGCATGGGACACTGAAATAGCTATGCAGTGCAAATCCTTACTATCTGGGAGTGATCCTTAGAAACAAATATGGAAGGAGAGAATTAACTTCTGAAAGTTGTTCTTTAATTGCCACAGTATTTCATGTAACATGTACACCCACAGCAATAATGAATATAATATAATAAAATGAAAAAAGAAACAGGTAAAAGCAAGACAGACTACGGAAAGCACAAACAGACTAGGTTAGAATGTGATTATGGAAGTGAAGAGTCAGAACATACAAGAATCTGGAATCAGGGATTTAGTTTGTTTTTGTTGTTTTTATTTATTTTTTTCTTAGTGTAGGAGATGAGCTTCCTTGTCAGGGGTTCGAGAATTATGCAGTAGAGGATGTACTGTAGTAAAATTTTCATCTCTTCCACATAGTTGTAAGAAAACAATTAATTTGAAACAAAATGAAATAATCTCATAATTAGCTCTTAGGCCCTCTGTATTGATAAGTTATGAAAAGCAGGAGAGTAAAAATCGTGGGTAGAATACTTGTTCTATATGTAGTTTGGATAATTAGCATTAAATATATTCTTTATTCCCATCCTTACTTTCTTGAATGTTAATCTACATTATATAGTATTTTTATGGCTAAAGTGATATTATTATCACTATTATTAATGTTACTCTTTTAGACAAAATTTGGTTATATGGCCCAGGATACCTGGAACTCATTGTGTAGATGATGTTGGACCCAAAGTACCATCGTCCTTACTCAGGTTCTTAAATGCTGATTTAAGACCTGTTCCTCCTCACCTGAGATAATATATAAAACAGCCTCAATATTTCACCATTTTTTTTACCATGAGTGAGTATTTTGTGTTACACATGACAGATTTTGTGTTACAAATGACAGACATTTTTGATCCTCATATTTACAGGTGCAGCCTTCCCAAATATATATTCAAATAACTGACCAAGAAAAGCATAGGCAAGGCAAATCTTGAGTACCCTAACAAAACTCCAAGAAAAAAAAAATAGCTACTGAAAGTTATACACCACTACCCCCGGCGGGAATCATTAGCAATGGTGCAAAAAAGAGAAGGCTTTGTCTGTTACCTGTAATTATCCTATTGTGACCACACACAGTGGGTCTTACTTCCAGTTATCACTTTCTTCTCTTAAGAAGCATTTATTGGTTTATTTAGAAAACATGTGTTTAATTAGTTTATCTACAACACATATGACACTCATTTGTATGATCAAGACATATCTTTAACAAAGGGAAAGTTTTTCTAAAAGATGTTTGCTATATATGAGGCATATTATAGGTTCTCAGTATTTGTACTTCTATAAGAACAATTCTTGCTAAGAAACACTTTACATAATATATCTCTAATAAATCTGGTAGTTCATGGGCTGATGTGGCTGCTAATTTAAAATACTTTCAGCAGAGTTTGAATCCAGTTAATTAAGTTCATATCAATCATAAAGTGGTCATTTGCTCCAGAAAGAATGGGTAGTTGTATGATTTTGGCCTCAGGATTAGACTACTAAAGTTACTAGACCAATTTCTTGCCTGTATCTTTAGAAAAAAGTCATTAAATTACACAAGCTATATACTAGATTTTTTCTTAGGGACAACAGTCTACATGCTTCTTATGCAAGCACAGAAATGCATGTGTTGTGCACGAACACATACACATATTTTTGCCAATGTATATCTGCTTCAAATGAGATTACATCTAATTAAATCCTTTAAAAATTGAAAATAGCTTAAACTGAAATATATTTCAAGTATTTAATCTACTAATCGCTCCCTAGCTTTTAAAAAAGCAAACCATAAGATATAGTCCATTACCTATATCACTTGGGTGACTAGAGATTGAGGCTCCCTGCTGATGTCCAGGGTTCAAGAATACCATGTCACATAGTTATCAGAGGAAAAGATAAAAATTGAAATTGGAGATATAATTTCTATTAAATGTATACTGCTTTTACATTAGTTTCTTTATAATAGCTTGACTGTGCCAATTTTAAAGTAAAAAAAAAAAGGTGTAAAACTAATACAATCAGAATCACCACTACAGGTAAACATATTATTTTCCACAGTGGAATTGAAATTAATTAAAAGAGCAATAAAAGAGCCACTATTTAATATAACAAAAATCAGCCAATCTTCCATTATTTATTAAATGGATTTTAATATAAAATAGAGTTCACAAAACCAATACAATCTAGTTGCCAAAAGGACACAAGAAGGCCTATTGGGTACATGACAGAATATTCAATATAATATTTATTTTTGTTAGGTTTCAAGTTTGATGTAGAGAGGTCTAATGGTTTTTAGAGAATTTAGTAGCCATTTCGCTTTTCCACAGACAGTGATATGATTCACTTGTCAGAGGTATTCATGGTAAGAACTAGAAATTAAGAGTTTTTGAAGCAACAAGATCCTATTTCAGTTTTAGTATACATGAATGGTTCATGTTATGGTTAATAACAGAATTCCTGCATGACTAGGAAAGAAATATCGCCATGGGAAATAATGTAGACCAAACTAGTAAGAAGCCCCTAAAGCAATAAACGGCCAAGACTCAATGACACTAGAACCCCATAGTATTCAAGAAAATCTATTAGAAATATGTTCAGAGGAAGACCAGAAGAAAAATCTCTTTTGGGGGTAGGGAGAGGAGACAGATTTGATGAGGTCATTGTATTTTCTTCAAACATGTTATTAAAAAAAAAAAAAAACAAAGTCTAAACCTACTTACTGTAGAAATAATCCCAACCATTTAAAAAAAAATAACAGAAACAGATTAATACCCCTAGAATATGGTAAATATTTAAAATTTTAAGATTCCCTTCTCCATGTTGCTTACGCTAACCTTAAATTCCTTACTTTAGTAGAGAATGACCTTGCTTTGTAATCCTGCTTCTTCCTAGTACTGAAGTTACAGACAGGAGGCACTAGGCAGAATTTCTGTGATGCTACTAGGTATCACATCTACCCACCTGAGGGTGGTTTTTTTGTTGTTGTTGGTGGTGGTTTTTTGTTTTCTTTTGTTTTTTTAATCAAAGGAGTTATGTCTCCAGGCAGGAAACCATGTTTAAAACAAAAACTTTCTAACTTACTAGGAAAATCTAATCTGAAGACCTTTTAATGCATAGGTATATGTGCATGCACACACAGGTGTCCATGGGTGGTAAGAAGGAACTTGATAATTATTAATATTAATTCAATATTAGTAATGATCCATAATAGAACTAAGACTTTTGATTCTATTGAAAAGAAAAACTGAAAGATGCTATCAAATACATGTTGTAATATATTTAATACATTTCTCTTCTGTTTCTTCACAAGGAGATTGACTGATAACTAGCTCATATGTTTCTTTTATTTATGGGTAAATATTATTGTTTATTTTAAGCTATATTTTCTCTTTATATTACAATACCATGGCTTAACCTATACTAGTAAGCTAACAGATTTTAGCTTGTGAGATGCCTCAAAACCATTATAAGCACTTATGCAAAACACACTAGGTGGCATTAATGATTTACAAAATGTTAATGCTGTGAAGCAGCATTCTAATATGCAGTGACTCACAGGAAAGATAAAAGAGCAGAGTACTGCAGATTCTGAAATGAGGTGGTGTATGGTGGGTCCAGAAAGACACAGGAAGTAAAATACTGTGCACTGTGGCACAATGGAAAATGGATGAACTACTCTATAGAAGCAATCGGTTGTCAACTGATGATCCTAAACTCTCAAAAGAGTATCCCCAAACTATTCTCAGTGGTCTTTACAACCTAGCACATGCCTAACTCTATTTTTTATTGGATATTTTATTTATATTTCAGATGTCATCCCTTTTCCCCATTTTCCCTCCCTAGAGAACCCCTATCTCATGCCCCCTTTTCCTTTTTGCTTTTATACAATTTTTTAAAAATGTTAATTAAAGGCTTTATAAGTTTGGTAATGCTCAGTCAGAAGTGTAACCCAATACCCAACTTAGACATATCAACTATCTTTGACTGGTGGAGACACGTGAACATTTGCCTCTATGTCCCCTGCTCTCTTTCTCTCTCTTATCACCTAGCTTCTCCTCTCCTTCTTCTCCTCCTCTCCTTACTCCTTCTCTTCCTCTCCATAATCCTCCCACCTTAGCTCCTCCTACATATCACCATTCCTGTTAAAATAAATCTTTTCTCTCAAAATACAATTAGAGCATAATTATGCCAATTTGTACCAGTGAGGTACAAGAGAGTCCTAATACCCAGTCCATCATTTTGTTGACTAACCAGAACCACTGTCATCTCTCCTAACTAAAACACTTAGTTCTGAACCTGTATTTTTTCTTGGCTTTAGAATGAATGTCAGCTGAAAACCATCCACTCAGATCATTTCTCTCAAAGTAAATAGCCAGGATTGGTTATGAGACTATAAGTTTTTAACCCCGTCAGAAATTCAGAATGACTGAGTTAACTGAAATTATGGGAAGCACAAAGCATAGCTTCTAAAACTTAGCCAATTTATAGAGACCACTGAACACCTGGAGAGTCCCTATACTACTAAACGTTGGAGCATCTGATCTTTAGCCTTCTGGCCCAGGATCATCTGACAGACCTTAGTGATGCAGAATTATTAAGGGCTGGTTACTCTGTATAGGCAGATATAATCAGTCGACTATTCTGCAAGTGTGTCCTTTTCTGGACAGTAATTTGTCTTTAGATGGGAAGAGGCAATTCTTGCCCAGTGGCTGTCTCATCACAACTGGAGTAACTCCAAAGATGCTCAATTTCTTCTTATAATCCAAGACAGGAAGCTGTCAGGAGCAGACAGGTCTCTAATCAAAATGAACATTAATACAGAAATGTTTGTAATTCTGTGGACTTCTGACGTTTTGAAAACCAACTATCCATGTAAGGCAATCTGGACTGTTGTCTGTTAACTCCTCTCAGCTATTTCTAAATAAAATATAGAAAACACCCTAACAATAAACTCAAAGCCATGAATTTGCTATAGGCCCTTAACTCACAGGCTAATCATCTCAAATCAGTTAGAAAAGTTAAAGAAGGTCTGGGTCTAAGCCTAGTATTCGTAAATGTGTTATACAGGCACAATGCCTATGACAATAACAATATTTATCTCATTTTTATATCCATAAGGAGCTCGTACCAATGAAAACCTTAAATTTGAAATTGAAGTAAATTTTGTACAATTTAAGAAATTATAACTTCATCTTGAGAATAATTATACAGATTTCTATCAATAGGTTATGGCTATGAAATAAATCCTAGCTAATCCTCCCTGTTCCAACAAAACCACTACTTTTCCATAGAAAGATTGCCCAATATTAACCACCTTAGTCCCCAAGCCCAGGGAGTAGGGGTACTGACTCTTCTTTTGATTCCTTGTTCTCACAACACTCCCTTTGACTTAACTAAAGAATTCACCCTTTTAATTACTTTCCACACAGATCAACATAAGAAGACCATGTCCTGTCCTTGAATCTACAATTAAATTGTAAGTAAACTTATAAAAAGTCATATTCTTTTGTGGAATAATCATTTCATTTATGTAACAAAAATAAGTATTGCAATACATATTTTGCCAAAACTGATAGCCATACACTTAACTTATTTAGAATACTTTACAAGTGGGTGTTGTCAACATCAGTATATCCTTTAATTAGGCAGGAATGATATGTTTGTTGATTGAAGGTGAAACCACATTAAACTAATGTACGGTCACAGCCAAAAGGGGCTAACTGTACATTTATACTTCATTTTGATTTACTTTATGTGAGATTTTAATCTCTCTATCCCATGGGCCTATTTTAGCAAAAACAATACTTCAATTTGTCAAAGACAAAGTGCACTGTGCATTGATTTCATTGTCATGTCCATTTCCTTTGCCAAGAGGGACAGAACAAAATTTTAAGATACGAGTGCTTCATAGCAAGTCTAGCCCAAAGTAGCTCGTGGCCTCATCAGAGTTTAATGAGACATTCGATCTAAGAAATAAATTAAATGACATTTTGGGATCATGCTTAATGAAGCGGGTATCTACAGAAGCTCTGTATTGCAGTAGTGCTCTTCGAATCTGTGGAGAATAGGGCAGGAGAATGTCATCAATCATTTGGGACAAAATGGCACTCTGTGGAATAGAAACTGTTGAACCTCACTTGCTCCTGGTCTCAATCATGCCCCAGAACTAGTTTCTTGTTACGATAGTGCTATAAAATAGTCTCCACATGCCTATGTTAATTCCATAAGTCAGCCGCACATCATTGTGACAGGCCTCAGGAAAACTCATAATGTTTGTGACACTAGAAGATAAACACGGAAAATATAATTTTAGAAAAACAAAGGAGAAATGGAGTTTAAAATTTTTTCCCTTTAAGAGAAAATAAAAAGTTTAGAAAAATTATTAAAAGATCAGTAATATATGGCCATAGCAACCAAAGCAATTTTCATAAAATAGCTGTAATAGACTTCTAAACTCAATTAGCAAATATTATTTCAAATCTATAATTATGTCACTGAAAAATTAAAGTACATTTCTACTTGCAATTACAAGTATTTCAAAAAATAGTCATACTTTTCTACAAGGTTTGATAATTAAATTCCTCTACATATAATTAGAATAAACAAAATGAGAAAACATTTACAACAAACGTGATTTATTAAAAACACCTCATATAAATAAAAAGCAAAAACTTTGATCTCAATCAGAAAATGGACAGAGGATATATAGGGTGATGATTTTCAATGAAGTGATGAAGTTAATTAAAAACTTTAAAAAGTTAAAATATCTATCATTAACAGTAACAAAAATTTCACTTAAAATAAAAATTATACTGTACCTTTATCATCACAAGTTTTGATGTGGACTTGAAAAATAAAACTTTTGTGTTCAGTTTATGTGTTTCTTTTTAATGGTCAGCAATGTTTGAAAGACTTAGTAACATAAACAAAATAGATAAAAGGTTTTGAGGCTTTATGGAAACTCATACTTTATTTTTAATGATTGAATACATGGACGAAATCGTCCCACAAAACATGTTTTTAAGTTCTAGTTTTAAGTTTCTCCCCCAAATATATATAGTTTCAGGAAAACATATTATTTTTTTTCCAGAAAACTTACGAAGAAGTGTGTTGATTATTCCCTTTAAGCCAAAGTTCCTAGCAAGAGTAAAGCAATTCTCTCTCTCTTTTTTTAATTGGATATTTTATTTACATTTCAGATGCCATCCCCTTTCCCCATTTCCCCTCCCTGGAAAACCCCTATTCCGTGCCCCCTTTTCCATTTTCCTTTTATACAATATTTTTTAAATGTTAATCAAAGGCTTTATAAGTATGGTAATGCTCAATCAGAAGTGTAACCCAATACCCAACCTAGTTATGTAAACTATCTTTGACTGGTGGAGACAAGTGAACTTCTGCTTCCATGGCCCCTCTCTCTTTCTCTCTCTTTCTCTCTCTCCTTACCTAGCTTCTCATCTACTTCATCTTCTCCTCTCCTTCCTACATCTTTTCCTCTCGGTGCTCCTTCCCCCTTAGCTCCTCCTACATATTACCCTTCCTGTTAAAATAAAACTTTTCTCTCAGAATACAATTAGAGCACAATTATTCCTATTTGTACCAGTGAGGTACAAGATAGTCTTAATACTCAGTACATCCTTTTGTTGACTAAGCAGAACCTCTGTCGTCTCTCTTGACTAAATAACTTAGTTTTGAACCTGGCTTTTTCTTGGCTTTAGAATGAATGTCAGCTGAGAACCCTCCACTCAGGTCTTTTCGCTCAAGGTAAATAGCCTGGATTGGCTATGCGTCTATAGGTCTTCAATGCCGTCAGAAATCCAGAATGACTAAATTAACTGAATTTATGGGAAGCACTAAGCATAGCTTCTAAAACTTAGCCAATTTATAGAGACCACTGAACACCTGGACAACCCCTATACTACTGAACATTGGAGCATCAAATCTTCAGCCTTCTGGCCCAAACTCATCTGACAGACTTTAGTGCTGCAGAATTATTAAAGGCTGGTTACTCTGTCTAGGCAGATATAATCAGTCGACTATTCTGCAAGTGTGTCCTTTTCTGGACAGTAATTTGTCTGTAGATGGAGAGAGGCAATTCTTGCCTGGTGGCTGTCTCACCACAACTGGAGTAACTCCAAGGATGCTCAATTTCTTCTTAGAATCCAAGACAGGAAGCTGTCAGGAGCAGACAGGTCTCTAATCAAAATGAACATTAATATAGAAATATTGGTGACGTCAATTCTATGGATTTCTGACGTTTTGAAATCCAACTATCCATGTAAGGTAACCTGGACTGTTGTCTGTCAACTCCTCTCAGCTATTTCTAAATAAAATATAGAAAACACCCTAACAATAAACTCGGAGCTATGAATTTGCTATAGTCCCTTAACTCACAGGCTAACCATCCCAAATCAGTTAAAAAAGTTAAAGAAGGACTGGGTCTAAGCCTTGTATTTCTAAATGTGTTATACAGGCACAATGCCCATGAGAGTATCAATATTCATTTCACTTTCATATCAATAAGAAGCTCATACCAATGAAAACCTTAAATTTGTAATCCAAGTGAATTTTGTACCATTTAAGAAACTATAACTTCATCTTGATACTAAATTATACAGATTTCTACCAATAGGTTATCGCTATGCCATAATCCCCCAGGGTCTAAACCACCAGCCTGGGAGCACATAGGGAGGGACCTACGACTCTAGCGGTATACAGAGGGGAGGACGGTCTTGTTGGGCATAGGTGGGAGAGGAGATTCTTGGTCCCATGAAAAACGAACACAGAATGGGGGGGGGGAATGTGAGAGTGAGGAGAAGGTAGTGGGGGTGGGGGGGTAGGTGCGGGCATAGCCTCATAGAAGGGATATAAGGAGGGGGGATGGGATAAGGGGTTCCTGGGTGGTGGGGGAAATGGGATAAGAGGAAAAAACTTGAAATGTAAATATTATAACCAACTACATAAAAGGGAAAAAAAAGTTGTTAGAACCAACATCTTTTAAAAAAAATGTCAGCCCTCTAGGAAAAAATTTTTTTTTTCTTGATACTAAAACTTGTCCAGAGAATTGTATATTGCAGAATGTACAGCCTTGGTGTATCTACTCATCAAGCAAAATGAGCAGACCTAAATGATTTTCTATGTTGTTCTTGAGTTCAATTAAAAAAAATAATTCCAGAACCATGTCTTGTTTACTATTATATCACCACATAAGACAGTGGATACAAAGAGTATTTACAAGGAAACATACTAAAAGCTTTTCCTTTCAGGATATTTCACCTTTTTGACACAAATCATTTTTGCCAATAAAGTAGTGATTTCTATAGGAAAATAACAGGAACATATACCTTAGTATCTCTTATCAGATAACTGGTAAATGATACTTAAAACTTCACTATATCTACTTAAAGTTTCTTAGTGAGATATAGGGCAGAAAATAAGAGATGAACATATTGTTTCAAGTTTATTTATAAAAAAATGGGGGTTAATTTAACAATTTCTACCTTCACTATATTGAATTGCTCTTATTATATCCTAACTAATTGATTACAACTAAGTGTAGCAACTATGAAAATGAGAGCTGTTGGCATGGAAAACAGCATTTGTCATGAATATTGTTCCAGCGTTCCAATATATAATCTTGTTGTCGTTTTGTTTTGTTTTTCGAGACAGGGTTTCTCTGTGTAGCCCTGGCTGTCCTGGAAATCACTCTGTAGACCAGGCTGGCCTCAAACTCAGAAATCCGCCTGCCTCTGCCTCCCAAGTGCTGGGATTAAAGGCATGTGCCACCACTACCTGGCATAGATAATCTTAATAGACACCCAGAAATCATTTCTACTGAGGTTTCAACCTACTTTGGATTACCATTATATTTAAAATGCTTTGGCATTTCAATGGAACCTTGTTATATCACATTTATGCAGTAAGACTGATCACATTTCTAATACATTGATAAAGTATTATCTTTCTAATTAACTAAACACACAAATATTCAATTAAGCCATTAATTTGGACAAAAATACTAATATACTACTAGTATATTGAAGAACTAGTTAGAAGCAGTGTTGAAAATTCATTATGATGACTGTAGGTTCATTAATCATCCAAGACATAGGCTGTGACAAATATCAGGAAGGAATACTGAGTTGATTAATAGATAACTACAATATTTGGGGAGTAAGAGGATTTCCAATAGCCAAAATTCTAGTATATGTTTTGAAAACATAGACATACAGTTCCTACTCCAAACACTGATGCAGGATCAAAGGGCATTAAAATATTCTATCAGTTTTTATAATTCCTGGCAAGGATGCCTTATATTAACTAGTGCTCCTGACTCACAGCATGTTAAAATGATTACCTACCCTCCGATAGAATAACCTCATTTTGATACATTTATCAAATTTAACACCTTTAATAATTTTTAAATAAATTGTTAGCATAATTTGAGCAGGCCTTACAAAGAATCAAATGTTAAATCTGTATGTTTAAACACCATTCATCATTTAAGTAAATATGATTAAGACATTATAAACCAGCCATTTAAGTAAACACATTTTATATGCCTCTACACAGCTGTTCTGATATGGGTGAATTCTTTCACTGTGTCTGTCTACACATTTGTCTTTACAGCATAAAATATCCATTTGAAAATCACTGTAATTTGACAATAACATGGCAGCACATTGTTCAAAGTACATAGGTGAAGTTCAGGCTATCTTAGTAAACTTATCAGGTACTGTTTTTCCTGTAATCAGCACTACACTGACCAGTAACATCAAGAGACAGGTGTGGATAACTAGCTTAAAGCACACAGAATTTTCATCTGATAAAAAATTAAAAGAAACAACATATTTAGGGTGTTGCTAATATTTTAAAAAGCTCAAAGTAATTTAAGTATGAAATTTTTTTATTTGTGTGAATACAAATATACTAAGCAGAAATTAAAATACAATTCTGTCTATATATGTATCCAACATATGTATTCATATGTAGGTTTTAGTTTCATCCATGTGATGGTTTATATATGCTTGGTCCAGGGAGTGGAACTATTAGGAGGTGTGGCCTTTTTAGAGTAGGTGTGGCCTTGTTGGAGTGTAGTACTTTGAAAGGATAACATGGTTTCTGGCCAAGCACTGGCTAGAGATGGCCAGAGACCCAACAAGTTGGAGACCTCACAGGTTTCCCTGCAAAGGAACAGCATGCATTTCGCCATGCTTCCCAACTCCAGTCTCCTGACATGAGGCAGATCTCCTTCCATCCACACCTTTCAGGCACATAGGACAATGCCCCTACTAGCCTCTCCACAGGTAGAGGGCATGAGTACAGGCCACAGAGCCTCAAGGCATCTCCACATTCATGAGATACCTACAGGCCAGATGGCATAGCCAATTAAGCATTCCTTCCCAGACCTTCCTCCTACTTGCAAAATGTATTTAACCTCAGGCCTGCCATGAGAACACGAGGTACAGCTACATCCGCTTTCTGTCATGACACTAAATGTTTTAAAACCAGGGACTACCTTTTGTTTTTAGGGCCCAACATGGGGAACTGTGGAGAAAGCCTTCAACTACCTAATCTTCCACCAAAGACCCCTCTACATTCCAGCCATGGAGGACACCCACTTAAGCAAGCTAGCAAAGCCAGTCATGACCTAGACAAGCCAGCCACCTTGACCAGGAGTCTCATCTACCCAACAGGACACTGCTGGGGCTTCTCCTCTCCCCCTTTGGCGGTACATCCCCCTCTCATCCCCATTTCAGTCCTTACACAGCTGGTCCCCAGCCACTTTCTGGCCCAGAGATCCCCAACCCAAATGCTCTGCCCCCACGGGGTCTCATACTGTGTTCTCCCCAAGCCCAGGGTGGATATTGCAACTTCTCATAGCCCAATGTCTGTTGCCCAGCATGTGTGGAGTGAACTCAGTCAAATTCCCTCGCCTCTGCTTCCTTGAGCTGTGGCTCAGCCCCTTGGGGACACACAACTCAGCCCAACAGGACCCATGCCCATGCACAGAGGCTACAGAAGCTACAGCCCAACATTTCAACATTTTCAAAATTCAAAATTCTTCTGGAATAGAATTATGTGACCATGTATAATAGTATAAAATATTAACTTAAAGGGATATATTAAAACAAAATAGCATATATATGTGAAAATATACATATATCTACATATATACATATATATGTATATGTGTGTGTGCATATATATACACATATGTATAAATGTACATATGTGTGTGTATATATATACATATATATATGTGTGTGTGTATATATGTATATATGTATATATGTATATATGTGTATATGTGTATATGTGTATATGTATATATGTATATATGTATATATGTATATGTATATATATACATATATATATTGAGACTACAGATATGGAGCTGATATACAGTGAGTTATATATCAGGAGGAGGATTACATAGAAGGTCTCTTGTTTAGCAACAGTCTAGCTGCTTTATTTACTTTGCTTATACATATATATACAAATATATATATGTGTATATATATATATATATATATATATATATATATATTTGTGTATGTGTGTGTGTGTAAAGAAGGATGTTTGTGTATGTATATTTTAATGTACCTCATTGGAACTGGTGCATTTTATAAAACATAGGCTCGTTAGACTTCTTGTCAGTCATTCTAGAATCATTCAATCTAGCCAATGTATTTTTTAACTGCTGAAAGTTGGGCTTCTCAACATTCATGGCACATTCTATAGAATCATTCATTCCTGTCTTTTGAAACAAACAAATGGTTTTCAGCTGACTCTCATGATCCTGACAGTCTTTCTTTCTGAGTTCCACAAACTGTCTAAGTGATACAAACATAACTGGTTTGCTTCCAAATATTTAGTAGCTAATTCCTCCCACCCTAAGCCCCATATATTCAACTGCATATACACACAGGCTAGGGAAATGGAGATAAGAATCTAATCAAGTGACATTAGCAAATAGTCTAGCTTTTGATCCCCAAATTAGATGTGGTCAAGGAAAACATAAAATGAGTGACCTGTACTCCTTAAACTTAACCTTAGTCAGGAAAAAGCTGAGTAGTAACACTTTCATTGAAGGCACTAATTCTGTAATGATACATATGAGTGTTCACATCTACATTTAAAGTACTGGCATAGATCGTTTCTATGACAGAATTCTCTCCGAATAAAGTAGGTTAACTACATTTCCTATGCATGGAATCAATTTGTGGGTGCACGAATGAAGTTCACACAAAAAGCTATATTCCATCCTTTAGAAGATGAATAATCATTCAAATTTATCTACTTCCTAGATTATTCTAATTAGAAATAATTTCATAATGGGACATATATGCAAACTAAGCATATGTATTTTGTAAATTAGAAGGAAAAATTAAGGAAATATATTTATATGCCCAGAGTTTCAGACATCCAGCTAAAGGCATGGAAATACATAACCGTTAAATAAGAGTAAATGCAGTTAATTTAGTGTTGAGACTACAGATATGGAGCTGATATACAGTGAGTTATATATCAGGAGGAGGATTACATAGAAGGTATCTTGTTTGGCAACAGTCAAGCTGCTTTCTTTACTTTGCTTATATTGTTAGTCTATGTCTTTTCATGTGCCAGAAGAAAAAGATTTACCTAATTCATAAGTAGTATGTAAGATGACATTTACAATGAGAGGTGAGTCACATGGAAGTTGATGTATCTATTGATCTACATAGAAATATTGAAAAAGCACAAATTAGACAATATCAATATATCTCTTAGCTGCCATATTCATTATACATCCTAAAAAGTTTCTCTGATTATGATGTAACTTTTTCCATAAAATAATGGAATATAGAATTAATTTATTATCATCAGTGAAATATTCCAGTATTTTCCCAAGAGAAAATATCTCACTATATATCAGCTCTGATATATAGTGTCTGAAACTGGGCATTATTGAATTGTATAAATACACCATATTTTTAGTATACATAAAACATAAAGCTTCATTTATAATGGGTTGTCCAAGAGATTTACAACAAAAATAAAATAAATAATTTGTATAAATTGGATACAATAGATGAAACATAAAGCTTCGTTTATTCTTTGGGTTATATAAAAGACTTTCAACAAAATATAATGGAAAAATCCAACAGTATCTTGTAATAAAAGCAGGATTTCTCAAAATAACCTGTGTATTATATTGACCCATTTTTAATGATATAAAGTATATATAATGTGATAAAGTGAATGATGTATAATGTAGATATTGTTGAATAAAGGGTACTGAACACTGTCACAGAAGGTCATGAATAGCCGGGAAATGACAGTTGGACACAAAACCACTAAGTGAGTCATTGCTGAGTAACACACATTGTACAGAAGTGCGGAACAGTTTCATGAACTAGGCAGGCTGAAGTAAGACAATGTGCTATCTCAAGATACTACTCAGAATATAAAAAAAATTAAAACCTAAGAGTATTTTTACTTCTTGAATTTTCCATTCAATATATTCATATACTTGGTCAAGGATAAGAGAAATCAAGAAAAAACAAAATCAAGCATAAGTTATTATGTTTCTTTCTATGTGATAATCTTAAAGCACATTGATGGCAGAGGATAAAGTGAACGTGTTCTCTCTTTTTCCTATAATAAACTCCTAATACTAGCTCATAATTGAAGCATTTTAGGTTTCTTTCCTGGTAGCTCTACCACTTCTCTGTTTATTAACATTTGATGACAAATTCATTGTTATTGGTTTTGTGAATTTCATACCACTAGAACCATATTTATTTGTTGTTAGCATCTGAAGATATCCTAATGCCTACAATCTTCTGCTATATCTTGCTTGACTTCAGAACAGATACAATAGCAGTAACATGGAGCAGAATGAAGGCACACAAAATACAACGAAAAAGCTCCCTTTTCATTGTTCTTTTTATGTGCCTCAATATAATAAAACTATAGAAATACACACAAACAAACTTTTCTATGCATATGGCTGTTATTCCAGTTTTGAATTCTGGTTCTAGGAATAAGGTAAAAAAGTTTGTGATCTTATATGAATTTGTCTCAACATGTTTTGGATGGATAACATTTCTAAAAATGAAAGTTGAATTTTTTTTTCCATATTTAGTGTCCTGAAGTTAAAAAGTTAATACTGGTAAAATTTATAGTTAGAAAAGGTGTCATGATTGCTTTTACATTGTGTTTAGAAAAACAATTCATCACATTAATCAATTTACCAAGGTTTTATTTACATATGTCATTTTTGTAGAAACAGAAATTAACTTGATGTCTGAATGCAAAATTACATTGACTATTGCTCCATACATGTCTAGTGCTTTTGATATAAAACAATATATTTTCTTCCTTCCTGTTTCAATAATAAAATAATATTTCAACAAGAACATACAACATCAGAGATGAGCATGTTGGTGCATGACTTTCATCATAGGCCTTTTAGGGGAGGAAGTGACAGACCTATCTCAGTGGTATGTATGCATAGTGAGTTTTATAACAGCCAGGGCTACAGAATGAGACCCAGTCTCAGAAAAGGAAAAAACAAAATAAAAAAAAAAAAGAACATCAAACTGAGGTTAAAGCATAGTAAAACAATGCTAGCCAATGCCATATAGTGCTTTAAGATTCATCTTTTGTATGTTAAGTGAAAAACGAATCAGCAAAGTATGCTGGTGCTGGTTACCTTAGCTTATTACTACTTTCCATTTACTAGATATCTATCTGCTTTTAACCATGTTGCATGCAACTAATAAGATTAGTCAATGTCAGTTTCTAAATATACCTAAAGGCGAAATGCTGAACTTAAGTTAGGCTTTAATTACTGTGGCACCTGTAGTGTTACATATATTTCAACTGTCTCACAAAGAACTTTGCTTTCTTTAGTTTGCTACTATAATCCTCCAATTACATAATCATTCAATTGGAAGATATCTAACAAAATTTGTCTGTGGTTTGGTTGTTCTTAAACTCCATGTTGAGTAAGTCTAACCCTAATCCAATATTAGACGACACTCATACATGTTTCATTTTCTTATCTGTATCAATTCTTTTTCATTAACTTCTATATTTTGAGTCAATATAGAATTTTATTTTAGTAGATGCTGTGAAGTTGGGACAAAACCTCCAAATCAAATTATGTCAGTTACTGGCTAAGTAATTTATCCTCAAGGAGGAATTTATATAGAATTCAGGATACATTTTTGGCAGATCTAAAATAAAAGCCAGCTTTCCAAGTCTGAATGTGGTTTCTTTCTCTTGCTGACATAATTAATATGCCCTTGTATCATGTTAAGCTATAAAATGGCTCGTTTAATCACACTTAATTGAATTTATGATTTTATACTTAATTCAGGTTTAAATCCTGTAACAATACTATTTATTCTATCCTCTCCCCTCTCATCATAGTGTTTGAGGTAGCTTATCCTACTAAGCAGGTGGAAACACTTAAATTAATTCAACAACTTGAGAATATTCTAGGAAATTAAAATGAGAATGAGATTCTAAACATGGTATCACTATTAGGCAGGGAATAGAGAATCTATTTAAAGAAATAATATGCAACAATATGCAGCAGCATGGGCCTGAGATATGAAACATAAGTAAGACTTATGGTCATGGGACCTTGGGTTATATGTTGAGACATTGCTACTTTCAGGTTAATTAATTTTGTGTGTTTAGTTTTAATATGTAAGATATTTTAGGTAGAATTGCTATAGTTACATCATCAAAAATGCTAACAAGAACAAATATGCCTTCACAATGTTACTGAAAAACAGTGTGACAATGTGTGAATAGGGATGCTAAAAACAATAAAGAAATAAATGGTTGTTATATAATGTATTATATAAATACAAAAGAGTATGAAAATATGAACTCCAAGATTTTTCCACATGGCTTGATATTCTAATTCTAGCAGAGAAGACCAATTTAGTAGGTAGTCCCTGGGTTCAGATAATAATTTTTCAGAATGCTAAATTTCTGCTTGATAAAGAAGCACAGTACAATAAATGAATGTAATTTGTATTTAAATGCATTATACCAGTACCCATTCTATCCAACTTGTCAGCATAAACTTTGCCAGAAAATAAAACAACTTCCCAGCATCAACAGGCAGCCAAGGAGAATGCAATCAGTGGCTTTATTAAATGACGCCAATAAGGAAATGACTCAGGTTTAGTGCAAGGGCAATGAAAAGGCCTTAAATTTTTGAGCAGACAAATGTACCTTTAATTTAGTTTAATAAAATAAGAGACAAATCAATAATTAAATGGTACTTGACAAACTAATTTAACTGCATAATGAGGGTAATCAAAAGCAGCATTTTGGAATATCAAAATGTAGGAAGTGTGAATTTAATGAAAGAAGAAAAATCGACAATGCTAAGGTTAATTTAAAAATAGAAACGTGATATTTAGGGAAATATCAAGCAATTCTCTACTTCATTCATAGGTCTGGATTAGGAATATGAATGGTGACTTTCAATTTGATGACTGATGATTTCTCTGCAGTGAATATTTGATTATCTTTTTTGACTTCTCCATCCTTTATTTTTTCTCAATTATGTAATAAGACATTAAACTAGGCTACTTGTTTTCAGACCTCAGGATTTTAGAAACATTGAAGATGAAAGAAAAAATAGATAAGGGTCTCCAGGTTTCTACCCTATGAAATTTGAATAACAAGCTTCAGAAGAAATCTACTATTTCTACCACCATTTCTCACAAAAAAAGGATGTCTTATAACAAAACTATAATCTGAGAGCATGGGAACAATTATTAAAATTTGATGTATTTGTAAGTCTGTTTAGCTCAATATTCTTGTTTTACAAATGTTCCAAGCTACCTTTTAATTACAGATCAAGGAAGGCTTTTAAGTAATATTTTATCCTCAGTGTAGTTTTAGAACATCTGGAGACTTGGGACATCTCTACCTCTTCAAATCTATGGCTTACACTCTTTTATGGATTATATGTTATCTAAAATATATGTGCAGAGTATGAACTCAGATTTTTTAGTTTTTATTTGTGTGATGAATATTATACACCCTTTCGATAATTTCATCTCTTGGAGAACATCAAATTCATTATGATATATGCAGTAACTTTCTTCTTTTTCTCCTTCTTTCTTTTCATTAGAAACTAATATTACATAAATGGTAAATTGAGAGGTCTAGATGATAGAATATATATTAATTCCACACATAGGAAGGTAATTTATGTATAATAATTATAAGCCAAACAGAAATAGAGTTATAGTTGAACATCCTTTTCTACTACTAGGGATAAGGTACCTTCCTAATCTATACTGTTTCATGTTGCATCCTAGTAAAAATGCAAAATACCTTACCCAAATCTACTCACTCGGGTCTTTAAAAGGAAATACAGTACTCCAACTGTTTGAAGAAGAAAGTCTAACACATGTATAATTTTTTTATTTTATATAGAACATCTAGAATAACAGTGCATCAGAATATCACCATAAAATGAGTTAAGGAGAAAAAGTGAAAGGACATTTTTTAGGCTCAAGACCAAGAACTTTGCTTTCTGCCTACAGAATCCAGCTCACCCACAACCCGTGTCTTCATGACAACTGTCTTGCTCCTGGAGCATTACAGGTGTGAAGTCATCATATGGCTTATCATCATGTCATTTTTCTGATTCTCTCTCTCTCTCTCTCTCTCTCTCTCTCTCTCTCTCTCTCTCTCTGTGTGTGTGTGTGTGTGTGTGAACTTCTTAAACATTATACTTGATTCAATAAAGAGCAGTTTAGAAAAAAAACATCTAAAACTATGATCCTCTTTCAATTAGATTACAATTATTTCAATTTCTTGATTGGGAAATGTATACAGGTACTATGCTAATGATCTACACCACTCAAACTAAAAACTTGGACACTTCAATTATGGGCATTCTGGGGGCAGAACAAAAATACACAGACAGCAATAATGGTGCTAGGAATGTCATATATGAACAGAAAATTTGGTGAAAAGTAGAAGATAAGAAAATGACTGGAAACCAAAGAATTAATTTCCGAGTCTGATTATGCTACTTCTTTGTAATTTAAAAGCACCAGAGATTTTCTCCTGAGCTTAAATATATATGTACATTGCACACGACATAACAAGCCACATAAAGTGCTAGAGTTTGTGTAGGCAGCCTTGACTCCAAATGTGTTGACAATGTCTGCCTCTGCTTTTGCCCTAAGAACCCTGTAATCATCAAAGCTGCCTAGTTAAGCATCTCTCTCGGGCCTTGTCCTACAAAGGCAGGTAACTGGCACTGGATGCTAGATTTAAAGATTACATGTACTCATGATAAATTCTACTACATTTTCATTTTCTTTGTCTTTTCAGCTAGGCAAATAGAAATGTTTTTAGTTACTTTTTCTTCATCTACTTAAGGTTATTAGCCATTTTAGGCTGTCAATATTTAATGAACAAAATGACCTTATACACAGTAATTGAAATAGATACTTTTCATTATCATTTATAGTGCTCAATTTCATAGCACATATGCTAAAATAAAACTAGAATGTCAAAGAGAAGGCTAACATGTTCTTTGTGAATTGATGACAGACATTCTAGCAATGTCCCAGATTTTCACATTATGTATACCAGTAAACCATAATATAAAACATACTCACGATGTTCCAATTAAATTATTATGTAAAAACATAGTTTTATGATTAATTACTCATATTCCTGGTATTCACTGTAGATAGACAATATTTCTTACTGTCTTGTATATCTTATTGGTAGAAAACCTTTGAGTCATTCCAGTTATTGATTACCCTGGGTTCCTATGTGGCTTTGAGTTAGTCAGCATTTCATTTGGTATCTGCCTTCAAACAGTCAAAATAATGTCTTCAATCTTGACTTTGTTCATATGTCTGAATTATTGTCTAGTCTTTTTATATTTTCTATATCTTCCAAATTTTATGTGTGCTCTTTCTGCCTCATTTTCAGTTGTCTCGTCATAGTGCAGGAAAAAATACTGTTAACTCTCTGAATATTATATACCTTTCTTTGTAAAAGCTGTGGCTTTGTCCGGGCACCCTATCCATATGTACTCACATATATACTCATGCAATTCAAAATTGGATTACTATAAAATGTAAATGCTGGTAGCAATCTCAAACCAAAAAAAAAAATTGAAATGCAAAACTTATAAACAGAGAATGCTTTCCATGTTGCATGATGAGTCATAAATGTGATTCTATTACCATAATAAAATGGTTTGAAATTATTTTTAAAGTATGCACATATGACTATAATTAAAATGCTCTGTAGCATTGTAAATCCAAAGTAATTTAGAGAATAACCTTCATTGCTTTTACTGGAAATCTAACATCTGTCTGTTATTAAAGTTATGCAGAGCAAAGAACTCAATTAATTTCATTCCAGTGCTGGTTAAATTGTGTACTCATTATTGAACAGTCTGATGTTAAAATCAATTAAAACAGTAAAGGAAAATTCCAGTAATTTTCTACAACTCTATGTAATTTCCTTTCCACTTTCATCCACAGAACTATTAGTTAAACAGGAATACAAAATAAAAATGTAGGAATCTTACTTCCACAATTATTCAGATTAAGGAGAATAGCACATTGTTTCTGCTCCTACTGTTGCTCACAGTCTGCAGGTTCTTACAATATAAACTTAATTTGTTCCCTGGCTATGATGGAAGGTCTTCAATAACAATGTTGTTACCAAATTTGATGCCCTAGTAGTAGTTGTTAGTATTTAATACGTTCCAACTTGATATGGAAGTTGACGGCCCTGTTTAAACTGCCTGATATTCTACAAAGTCATAGGCTCCTAAAACAATACCTGTTTAGTCTCCTTTTCTTTTATAAGACTTACACTGCAAATTCTTTTGAACCACATCTAAGATGCAGGCATTATTTTCTAAGATTTTATATACAGCCTCCATCTGTCCCAAGGCCTCAGTGAATTCACTTATTGTGTCTTTGACAACGGTAAGAATTTGGTTATTTAAAACTTCTACACTCAGAGAATGACAGTTGAATTTTGACCACATTATCTATCACTTTTAACCCAGTCAAATCATTGCTAAATTCCTTTCTTCTAAAAAGAGCACTGATCCTCTCCTCCCTTGGTGTATCACCCTTACACATACATTTTTCTTACTCCTTTACCTCTCATATTTTCAGAATTGTTGTCACTACCAATGGACTGTCATCCACATTTGTACAAACTAGGATTTGTTATAATACAATTTGCCAACAGTTTGTGCTGAAAAATAAAAACAAACCAAAATAAAAGCTTTTAGTTGAACACAAACACAGCATGTGCTCCTAGAGAGACAAGATGACTATAAAAACTAAACTGTCAGTATTTCACAGATTATATAGGTAGGGAGATGAGAAATAACTAGAGCAACCACTCATCTGGGTGGGAGAATCATTAAGACAACAGTTGAGAAAATTGCAGCTATGTACTGTGAAGATGTACCATGAAAATATGGATAAAATACAAAGAGCTTAAAAATATTTGAATAACTACTGTGAAGAAGTGGGACATCTCAGACCCTGGATTGTCTTTAACCTGGAACTGGGAACTTGGAAGGTGACAAACCTCAATACAGGAAGAATGGCATATTTTTAGTTAAAGGAGCTTATGAACATGTAAAGGAAGACTTTCCACATCACTGTTCCATTAGGAAAAGGAGGTTAAATTAAATCATTCTCTAAGGTCTCTTCCAACAAACAAGGTTCCATGTTTCCATTAAATAAACAGAAAGCCAAGTCAAAGGAAATCACTGTTTCAATATTTCCTTCCATTTTATATTCTGTTACTTATTCAGAAAGTTAGTTTGGATGGCATGTAATCAAAATTCTAAGCTGCCCTAATAGTATAAGATAAAATTTTAGGTACACTTGTCAATCATAATGGTTGGATTCACCAAGACATATGTGTTTGTATCTTCGCATAAATGCCTAGCTGGATTTAGGATTTCAGTTTATGATATGAGACTAGCCATTTCCTCATGTGAAGTTAAGGAACAAAATTCCTATCAATAAACAGAGCTTAATGTTATACTGCATAACCCCTTCTCTCACTATGCTGTGACATACATAGAGACATATTTTTGTTCATCTAACACACACACACACACACACGCACACGCACACACACACACACATATATATGATATATATATATATATACAGTTATATATAAATAATACAATATAGCAATAAATGTGAAATGAAAACAACACAAGAATGAGGTGACAGCAAAGCCATTTGAGAAAGTACTGGGACTACAATACTGGCAGGCTATTTGCAGGTTTCCAAATCAAGAATTTATACCTGATTGTTCACAAAAAAAAAAAAAAAAAAAAATCAAGAAAAATAGAAAAAAGGGAAAAAGACAAGGAAATAAAAGCCTGCGGCATTATTGACAAAAATTTATCAGAAAAAGTAGAAACAGCACAATGTCCACCCAGATTCATTGTAATAGGATGCAGTATAATATAATATTTTTCCTATGAATTATTATGTGGTGACAATTATAAATACTGCCTAAATAAAACTTCTAAAAGTAGAAATTTTTATCTAGTATGAGTGTATAGTACTACAAATTAACAGAAACCATTCAGAAATTATTTCTGCATTTGAAAATTACATCTTGCTGCTCACAGTATTTGAAGATTAGTACATTCAATTCTCTATCCGAAAACCTACAAAATCCCAATACTATCTATTTTCTTTCTTCTTTTTTCTTGTTCACGCAGAACATATTTATTTGAATGAGTACATGGCTTTTTACATGATAGTTGTAAAACGAAACAGCACCATTTGCATTTCAGAGCAATTAGTAATATCCAGCTTGAATCTGTGTCACGCTGATCAGTTCAGCATCTGAGGTTACAGCTTTAAAAGTCTGCTAAAAAGTTTTTTTTTTTTTTTGAAAAAAAAAGTGCTTCTTGGATAAAATGCTAAAATGGAGTTAATGATATAGCTTAATATTCTGAAGGAAAAATTAAGCAAAGTCAATTTTAGAAAAGACTGTAGCCCACAGCAATTTGACTACCTTCTTCTCACCTGGGACTTGCTTACCTTCCTACAAAAAGCTGACATTATTTCCCAGTCTATGGAAACTGTCCTGATGGCTCAAGCAATGTAACCTAAACCAGTAACTCCTATTTTCCTATTTGAATGAGGTATTGACCAAAATTCTTTTCTTGCTATTTATTTATCTATTTTTCTTTCCTTAGACCCTTTGATCTAATGATCTCTTTCAATGTTATCAACCAAACTATAATCTTTTGATGAATAGATTAAAAAATAGGTAATTATCAACTCTTGCCTCTACTATCTGTGTAGTATGTAGCTCTAGCTGTACATTGTCTAATCTTCCAGCCAGCATCTTTCAACACTAATTACTGCCACTTCTCTGTTTCTTTTTTATAATATTAAAGAAGAAAAAATATGGATACAAAGCACTGATTTAGGCTAAAGACTATATTTGATATTCCATATATATATATATATATATATATATATATATATATATATATATATACACACACACACACACACACACACACACACACACACACACACACACAATAAATCATGTACTGTGGAATAATACTCCCTATTGCCAGCTACAATATTCTACTTTAGGTTCTTCATGCTTGGGTAATTGCGATAAACTAATAATTAATTCCTCCAGGTTAGTTTTTCCTCCATCTATTTCCTTCCTTCCAAAACCACTTGTAATATTCTTTTGATATTTAAAATCACAGATTCCCACTCAACACACTAAAGATCTTCAAGGCACTTTATGAGATGTGTGGCAGAGACTGAGTTAAATCTAGCTTTGTTACTACAATAGAATATCACACATTGAGCAGTTGATATACAAGAGGAAAACATTTCTTAAAGTTCAGGAGGCTGAGAAGTTTACGGTCAATGTAGTGATAGTTTATAGATATGGTAAGGATTTTTGTTGTTTCCAAGATGGCACCATACTGCTTAGTCTTCCTGATGGATCATTATGTCTATGCATAGTAGACAAGAAAAAAAGAAGGGATTAACTCCTTAGGCAACTATTGTAAGAACCTGAAACTTTTTCATAAATATCCAATGTTAAGACTTAGTCACCTCAGAAAGATACCAATTCTCAACACCAGCATCATACAGTAGTAAAGTTTCTAGATATTACATTTTGGAAATATTCATGAAAAAGTGGTAAAGTAAACTGAAATATAATCAGATCATGAATTCATGTTTTTAAATAATTGTTCTAAAACATGTATGTATTGTAGTTGTTAAATATTAATAAAAATCATTTATCCCAAAATAATATTTTCTACCACAAATATTCTGCTTACTAATATGTAAGAAAGTCCTAAATGTCATATAGACTTTTATTTAAACTAAGTTAAACCGATAACTATGCAATACAGAGGAACAGTACATTATTATTACTAGAAACAGACTTTTAATAGCACTATTCAAGGTTAGATACAGCATGAAGGCCTTTTTTTTTTTATTCCTAACCTAGTGCATTATTCACGATTAAGAAAAAAATCAATTAACAGGTTGATTTTTTTATCATTCTATTTTATACATGGTTTTCAGAGCATAAGATACATACGTTTATAAACAAAATTTCAAGGAAAAAATTATATTCTACATATTGTTTAATGAAGTAGGAACGAGTTAAGGGAGAGTGTTTGGTTACAAAATTTAAACAATTCAAAATTTATTTATTTATTTATTTATTTATTTATTTATTTATTTATTTCCCAAATGATGTTCCCTCCCAGTTCACCCTTCTGAATCCCTCCATGTATCCACCCTTCTAGTCTCATCTGAGTGGGTGGGTCCATCCCCTGGGTATCCTCCCACTGTGTCATGTTTCTGCCAAATTAGGTGCATCCTCTCCTACTGAGGCTAAGAAAGGCAGCCTTGTTGGGAAACAGGATCCACAGCCAGGCTTCAGTTTTAGGGAGAGCCTCTGTTCCAGATGTTGAGGGACTCACATGGAGAAAGAGCTACACATTGGCTACCAAAACTAAAGAAATTCAAACCTACAAACTCCAGAAACTTGTGAATGACTAGAGCCAATTGGATAAAACACTGGCTTATCTGCAAAACTAGGTTCTTATCCTTTCTACAACCATTTTCTTGTTTGAAATATTTGAAAAAATAATGAATTGGTAAAAATGATAGGAAATTTTGGAAAATGTTATGGTAATTCCAGCACTAAAATCTCAATCTCATTTTGTAAAGGAACTGCTACCCAGAGGCATTTCCTAGTATAATATATGTATAAAAGTGGAGGGAAAGGAAGCTTGAAACCAAAAGCTTTAATATAAAGGGGAGTCCATTATGAGGACATATTAAGGTCAGCATGGATCAGAGATATATAGGACTAGATCACCAATCCGCTGTTCTTAAGAAGAGTGTATTCAAAGATAGAAAAGAGGTTCATTCTTAATACTGAATGATTGGAGTATGGAGAGAAAGGATGTCTCATGTTCATGCTACTCTCTAATCTAGAGGTCCTAACTTTATATTGTGAGTCCTCATTTTTAGTGTTCAGGCAGGTAAGAGAACAGAATAACATACAGAAACTTCTAAGCATTCTCCTTGATGACATGTGAATAGGTCTATGAATAATAACTGGACCAACTGTTCTGTAAGGTAGACAACAATTCACAAATAAACACCAGAGAAGATATGCTGTCATTTAAATTTACATAGCCATCGGTATACCTGCAACGTAACTGATTTCACACATTTTTCCTCTGTAAAAATATTTTTAGTTTGGCTGGCACTAATCTTTGCAGGCTTGTCAAGTGTTTAAAATGAATTTACCAGAGAAAGTAGCATCTGGCCAAACTAATCATAGGCAGTTGTCAGAAACGTTACTGAATATCATCAGTAGAAATGGCCAAAGGAAGAAAGTTTTAAAAAGGCAGCAAATTCAACAGAAGTAATACTTTAATACAAATTTAGTAATTAATCTCCATGAAGGTAGACATAAGTGTTACAAATAACACAATTTGCCATTAAGATCTAGCACACATTCCTTCTTGCTTCCCTCAGAAGCAAGAAGGGGATTTTATTCAGCAGAGAATAGAATAGTACAGTCTTTTGGAAAAAAAATCAGCTGGTCATGAAATTTTAAAAGAGAGTTGAGAGGATTTGAAAAATATTTTTCATCCTTTTATTTAACTGGACAAATGGCACATTATATTTTACATTTTGTATAATGTCAGGCAGTACAGAACTATGACACCACCTATTGTGATACTATTTAAATACTGATGTGAAATGTCAAGTTTATTATGTACTAGAGGAACAGCACGTGGAAGTCAGTGATTAAGAAAATGTAAATGCCATTTTCTTCAGTAATTCTGTCTAAGATCATAAAACCCTATAAGGTATTTGTTACAACAGTTTGTTAATCTATTGAAAATAGGTCCATAATGGAGTATACATGTCTTAAGTAGTAAAAGGATTATGGACATTAACAATACTCTTTCATCAAGGGCCAAAACAGTTATTCTGGTGGCTGGAAATATTCAGAAAACTCAGAACTAACACCTCCTTTTGTGCTTCTCAATTTTTGTTCACTTCAAGCTGCCTATGTTCTTTCCTTTTCGCCATCCTTTACAGAAATGCATGACAGCAAGCAGGCTTATCAAATGTTTCTATTAACCCTAAGATGTTACCAACAAATGTCAGGTGTAACTCCTTCAAGTACTTCACCTTTGTAAATATTTTAACGTGGCTGTTCTGGTTTAGAACTTAGAATGCAGAAACAGTAAAAGACAATTGAAATAGCACAGTGAAGTAACAGTATATTGTAGTTTTATTAACTGTTCTTTTTTACAACCAAACTTGTAAAAAATATAACTCTAAGAGTTGGCTTTCTGAAACATCTTCCAGTACTTTATTATTTAAAACTTCAATGTTGCATGGGAAAATAGGTTTGGAGGCATAAAGCAATCCTACTAGTTCTAAGTACTTCTTTTCATTAATATCTCTGACAATAAAAATATATGACATCACTACATTGAAAAAAACCTCTCTTCATCATACTCGAGGTAACATACTTCGAAGATGACACAGGTATAATTTTTCTCATCTTTCTCTTGGCATCCTAAAGTATTATTTCAAAATGTAGCATTTTTGTTGTGGCAATTATTCAACTTCAATTTTCTGTATCTTAGAAAGTTAAAAAGATAGGTCTCTGACTCCATGTGGAAACTTTACATAAGCTACACCCCCTTGTCAAGTTTAAGATTCTTCATCTCTAAAGTGATACTTTAAGCCAGAGTTTGTGTGAAGTATGAAGACATGAAAACAAACTCATCAGCTGCTAAATGCTTGATGAAAGCAGCACCGCTTTATTACTTGGCACTACTATGTTAGTTATTATTCTATTTATCTCCAATTCTCACTTAGAAAATTTATACAGGTATATATCCACAAATTATGGCAGTTTTCCGAGGAAAGACATATCTAGCGACAGTTGTTCAAATACGCTATGCATTATAATAATTTAACAGAGAAAATGCATTTCCTACATAGCTGTAACTATGTTCAAGCACTTACTTAGGTAGTCTCTAGGGATGGATAAAATAAAATTTCAGTGGAAGATATTCCACTTTCATTTGTTGTACTCTGGGAACCCTACTCCAAGAAGATGGCAATCTCCCTGGTTAGGTTTAAGTTTGTGACATATTTGAGAAAATCTACATGAAAAAAAAAACAGACAGGCATATCGAGGTATATTCTGTGAATAATGAACAGAATATGATTCAGTTCACCTGTAGAAAACAGACGCTAATAAATAATAGTCTTAAGAGACAGTTTAAAATCCATGAAATTGATTTCAGAATAATGTTTTTGGATTTTGCCTGTTAAAATAGCAATATGAGCAACGGGAAAGAGCCACATATGACACTTGTGTTCACTCATTTCATCTCTTCATCATGTAAAATAATATTTCTTAAATGTTTTATTTTTACTGTGATTTTTCAAGCAGTGCAGATGTAATGTGGATAAAAGGCTATGTGTTACTTTTTAATGACTCAGTGGCTACAATGTTTGAAAAGGAAGGTGCTAGCTGTAGAAGTCTCTTCAAGTAATGATGATATCCAACTTATTTGCCCTTTTATTAATCTAAACTGAAAGAATACTTCTGATTGTCACTTCTGTTCCTAAGCAACATCAACAAAAGGTAAAATGTCATGTGCACTGGTCTATTTGCTGCAAATCACAAAAGAAGTTTCAAGTAAAAAAATTTTTTTTCTTAATTGACTCATTACATTACATGAGATAATAAAGTGCAGTTAAAGCCAGAATTAAAATGAATTCTGATCAAGAAAAAATACTTACATTATACTTACAATTTTTTAAAAAAAATAGATTTTCTACAAGTTGAAATTGTTCTTAATTTGAAAAGTACAATTGGAGCTTACATTCAGTAAACCAATAGTCAAGTACTAATATATCACAGAAAGTAAATTTCCATAACTACAATAACCATCTGTAATTATATATATAATTATATATATATATATATGTGTGTGTGTGTGTGTGTGTGTGTGTGTGTTTGTCTTTCTGTGGCAGGTTATCGTGACCTGAATAAAAAACAAAAAACAAACAAAAAAAGGAAAGCTCTTGTCACAGGGAAAAAGAAATCTCTTGAGACAGAATGCTTCTTTTCCGATATTTAGAAGGGAGGGAATATACGCATTTAGCCAGGACTTCTGGTCCTACATAAGTTCTGGAGTTTCTGTATCTTTTCAGCTCAAACCATGCTGTTCGTGTCTTCCTTCTATGTAATTATTTAGTTTGCTACTTTTCCAGTCCAAGAGCATACTGAATAGTTTCTGCCTTTCAACAATTTCCTTGTGATTACCACTTCTTGAAAATCCTTCACGTCGTACCCTTAGACAACATCCATAGATAGGATTCAAACTATCAAAGGAACACTAGACATATATCTCATAGCACTTATTCCAAAGCATGAGTACATGAATATGGATATACTTGTTTCTTCCCTGTGCCCATTAGATGATGAGAACAGGAGCTATATATAACTGTCATGTTCAGCATCATAGTCCTGTTAACGTTTGAAGAGATACCCTTTTTATGTTGTCTGTAAATGGTTAACTACAAGTAGAAGACTAAGATTGTGAGTAACCTCTAAGATCCTACAAAGTTTTATCAAAATCTTCTAAATTAAGCAAAGCAAAGTAACTAAACTAAATTAAGTCCTTCAAATTCCTTGACAGTATGTGATAAGTTAAACTTTCATGAACTCATAGTAGGTGTATTGATCAGCCAGGAAAACTATAAATTTTAAAAATATAGACAATTATTTGCTCTTCTGCCTGGAGTAAGAAGGGTGCTGAAATCAGATATTAATTCAATCTGTATTCCCAATTTAAGATCAAAACATGTACAACAACAACCACCACCAACAACTAAGTAGATGTTCCACATGTTCTAATGAATAATTTCAAACTTCCAGTCTGGCTATTCTATTCCTATGGCACTCACTAAACTTTGGGTCAAATTAATTATATGTTTGGCCATAATGTTGATTTATTTCTCAGAGTCTTTCTGAAGCCGTTAACTCATGTACTAGCAGGAAATATTTTTGTTCATGGCTTCCCAGGTAAGTTCTGAGTATCATGACTAGAAAGACTAATTAGACTGAAGAAAAGTTTTTGCTAATTTTGTTAATCAGTTACAGTGACTGAGTTTACATTTGTCAATTCCTATAATGAAAGAACCACTGTACATTATCCATTTATAAAATTTACAATAAAAGTACCATATGCTAATTTGAATGTTTACTACATATTTAAACACATTCATAGCCACCATTAGAACCACAGTTTCTAAATGGGTATGCCAATCTTTAGCCCAAGGTGACTTCTAGAGCTGAGTTATGAACCCCAACTGAAATAGTGGATTTGTAATGGGACTGGCAATTCTAACTATAGCAGCATGAACAACACTGACAATAATAAAATCCTTGCTTAGATATAACTCACACAAAAAGTAAAAGCCAGAGGCTGTGAACAGCTCAGTGCATTTAAACAATTTTTCAACCCATTTGAAACACACAGGTTTCTGTATTCCTTTCGAAGCACTACCTGGCGGTTTTTCAAAATTCTGTTTTCTTTGACCAAAAAAGAAAAGTATGTGTATATTTGAATATGTCATATGCCTCCCTGAGAAACATTTCCCCCTTTATCTTCATCTAATAAGAGTACCAGTGAAACTTTCATGAAATAAATGTTAGTCTTGCCTGGCCTTGCTTTTCATTTCAATATCCCTGGGAATAGACATGGTCAGTGAATCTGCAGAAGTAATAATGTGCCCTGAAGATTCTGATTTTCAAAAGCTGTTAAAGTGACACTGTATTGGAAAAGTCAGTGTAAAACTAAAAAAAAAGATAACACTGTTTCATAACCATCTAATTAGCAATTTGTTTTTCTCTTTAACCTAAAAGGAGTAGGTGCTCTATTCTTTCATGAAAAATAAAATAAAGATTGTGTAAAACGCTTTACACAGGAAGCTGTAGCAAAAACAATAATGATAACGTCTATGATGCATTTGTTTAATTATTTAATGTTGGTAAGGATCACACCTCTGGTTGCAGACACTTTAGTTACTGAGCCACCATTACAACTCTATTCTTAACTTTATAGCTAAGGGATGCAGTGCTCAACTATCTATAGCAACATACATGGAACATTTTATTAGTAGTCAATGGCAATGCTGGAGAAATAATTGTTGGCCTACAATGTAATGGCTGTTCATGCCTGTAGTTACCCTCTTTAAATTCAGTTTCTACAAATAGATTAAAACAGAAGTAACTGAACTCATATTAACTGTTACTGGTACAGTTTGGTAATTATTTATGACAAACTAAGTAAGCTCTATTTGTTTCCTCTTAGCTCAGATATCTGTTCATAACTTAACAATATGATATTTAAACACAAATATTGTTTTAAATCACCTTCCAAACTACTTTCTTTGTCACTTTCACTTTACATTAAAAACAAACAAACAAACAAACAAGCAAACAAACAAACACTAGAAGACCAGAGTCAGGCAAGAGGATAGAGAGATCATTAACTGACTATTGTTCTTTGGGAAGCAAGAATTATTGATCATAGATATATTTCTTTTCATATGTATGACAGATCATCCTTCATACAAGATTATGTCCATAGATAAGTTGTTTTACCTTGATTAGTCACTGCAGAAAATTAAATTGCACTTTCCAAAGTATTCGCACTTCATTATCATTTAAAAGTCACAGTATAGCTAAGTATATATTTCTACATGCTATATCAACTGGAAGTAAATTTTAGAAAAACAGTTTGAGGGAAAAAGTGATGCAATGCTAAATAGACAAATGTTAATTGTTTGAACTTTGAAACCACTTAAGTTTTCAGACTTAATCAAGCAAAATAAGCCCTTATACTTTCGAATTTAATTGATAATACTAAATCTCAATTGACAGCAGGTACACAAAGTATTGAGAGAAGTAACTTCAGTTGGTATACAAAATAAAGAAATAAGGGTAAGTAAGTAAGTAAAATAAGGCCAATCTCCTAGAGGTATTTTCAGAGGCCAAATTCCCAGTGAGTCTAGTTTTTGTCAAGCTGATAAGTAAAACTAAAAATCCTGCCTGGGTGTCAGTATTTTCTCTGAACAGTATTTAGCTAATATTACTTGTAATGGTGAGGCACAAGAATGGATGAAATTTACTTTAAAGCATATCTCTAGTTCCAGCAAATACTTACAAAGTGAAAAATGGCATATTTAAAGTAGATATACATAAATACAATTATAAAGCTCTATATCTCAATGCAAGCATTGTAAATAAACATGTTTCATTAATGATGACACTCTTCAAGAAGGTGGACAAGAGAACTGTTTATGTTTGTTATTTGCAAAGCATAATAGAGTATGATTATTAGTATATGGTGAAGGAAAATTGATAGAATAAAACCTAACTTTTATGGATTTAACTTAAAAAATAGCTTGTTTTTTATTTCCTGTGTGTAAGTACTTGCTGTCATATATGTACATATATGCAATAGGTGTATACGATGCCCTTGGTGTTCAGAGGACAGTGTTAGATCTCTTGAGAGTTACAGATGATTGAGAGCTGTACTGAGGGTGATCGGACCTGAGATTGTCCTGTGCAAGATCAACAAGTGTTCTTAAGCACTGAGCCAGTTCTCTAGAACTTGATGTAACTTCGATGCAGTTAAAAGTTGAAAATTTAAAGGTAAAACAGTATTTTTTTGTTTGTAATCTGCAGAATTTCATTATATATATATATGTATTAGAATTACATATTTACAAATATTTATATACATTTCTAATAACATTCCAATTAAATATGTTGAATAAAACACTGACTTATTTAATCTTAAATTCACAAAAATAATTTATAGCTTTTCAAATTTTGTTAATATTATTTTCAGAACTGCATAATAAAATCATAAATTACAGTTTATAAAATCTTAGCTAAAATTAATTGTGCAGGTTTGTGACTGATGACTATTTTAGACACAATCTTCTTTTCAATATAAAACACAGATCATATTAAGTTCTAAGATAGATGCTAGTGATTATTGCTATCAACTGTAGGCATCAGAAAATGCACAATTAAGTGAAGTAACAGTAGTTAAGAAAAAATATTATCTTTATTTTTCTGATGAGGATGTAATCAGAAGCCACTCCTCTAAAATATATAGCAAAGAATATGAATTTTTATCATTTTATTACTTATTTTATATTTTAATCTATATTTTTATGTGTCTCTTAAATTTTTCTTTTTAATTATGAAGACTAACCAATTCTTTTGTTTTATTTTTTATCTTTTCATTTATTTATTATTTTCTTAGATATTTATGCATATTAAAACACAGATACTAAAACATTTTGAGATATTGAAATTTTTGGTTGTGGACCAAGTATTCTTCCATTAAAAATTAGAGATGTCTTTGGGTCTGGAGAGATGGCTCATGGGTTAAGAAAGTTTACTGTTCTTGCAGAAGACATAGGGATAGTTCATAGTGTAGATAAGAATCAAATCAAGTGGCTCACGACTGCCTATAAATCCAGTCCCAGGAAACTTGATACCCTCTGGTCTCTGTGGGCATCTGTATGCATGGGGTGTAAAATGCACAAATATATTATATATATTATGTATATGTCTCTATATAGGTATGTGTATACATATACATATATATACATACAAATATATATATATATATATATATATATATATATATACACACACACACAAATATATATATATACATATACCCATATACACACAGAGATAGATAGATAGATAGATAGATAGACAAAAATAAGACATAAATCATAAGAGAATATATATATATACATATATGTGTGTTTGTATATATATATATATATTATTTTGTTAATATTATTTTAATATATATATTATTGACCTTTGTCATCCATCTACTTGTTTGATTGTCAACTTAACTTCTCAATGCATGTTAATAATATATATATATATATATATAATAATATAAATATATATATATTTGCATATATATATATATATATATATATATATATATATGAATATTAGTACAAGAAAAAGCACCCAACTGCAGGGTATGAGAATTTGTAAAGAAAATACAAATTAATGCCATCATATATTATTTAAGAAATATTTATGATTTTAAAAGTCAATTTGATAATTGATTTATTCAAATAATATTTATTATGTCCTGTCATGTGTCAACCACTGAGATATAACTTCAGTACTTTATCTTCAATTTTTAAAATGAATCTGAACAAATGTAACAAATACCTCTTCAAAAACCAGCTGAAATTAATATGCACATACAAATTTAACTAAACAAGTCATTACATATGTATAACACCTTTTTTGTAAAGCATTTCCACATTGAATATCATAATCACTACAGGGAATACACACTAAGATCTGTAGTTTACAACTTTGAAAATGTGTATAAACGAGAAAACATGCATTGAGAAGTTAAGTTGACAAACTATGATCAAACAAGTAGATGGATGACAAAGGTCAAACTAGAATTTATATATTTCATAAATCTTATCCCTGGACACATCATTTTTAACAGGTTTCTTTTACATATGGCTGTACCAGCATTATTTGTTACAGCTCTCTTAGCTTCCAAAAGAGCACTAATGTTTCACATAACTACTCTCAAGGAGTCTGCAGATTAAATTGGTAACTCCTTTCTTCCTGTTGTCCATGGAAGGGTACTAAGGAATTTGAATCATGCAAAATTTGCAAACCAAGAGTTTATATTTGCTGTTTACTAAAACTGTCTCATCCACTTGCGCTATACAAAATTCAGGAGGAAATCAAAGCAACAGTGATAGTTTTTATGCTTTGATGCTTATGTTATAGCTAATTTAAAATGTGTCAAAAGTAGAGAATGTAAGCAACATTTCGGATAACTCTGCTGTGGTTCTGGTTCTTACTTGAAATAGCTATCCCTCTGTGTCCCTGTGATTGGCCCATCATTACTTATAACACATTAGAGCACCAAATGAATAAGGTAGTGAATAAATCATAGCAATGGTAACTAAGACGATGGCAAGCTTTTTAGCTATTTTCCATAGTGGTACACATAATACCCTCTCCTTCCACACTGACAATAGGACTCAATATCAATTGTTTAATCTATTACATAAAATATGTACCAATAGTTTGTGCTTGTTTAGGGGCCAAGTATGTGAGGATAACTGATGCATGGGTAGTTGATTTTTAAGAAACTACTTGGAATTAAAAATAAAACTAAACTGACCATTGTTAATCAACATCCTGTTTTCAGACACTGAAGTAAAGACACAATTATTGTAAAAAAAATGACAGCAGCAAAAGGTTCTTTGCAGGAATTTTAATTCACTGTGTGATAATGCATGTTAGGATTCATTGACAGCATCATATTGATAACAACTGGATTAAAGACCTCCTTGATCTTTACTTGTATAGAATGTGGTTGATGGATCGTGTTCTTTTACTAAGTAAAGAAAGCATAAACATCACTTTTAGATTAAAAGATGCTTTGATAAAATCCTTAAGTGACATATAACTTGCTGAAAAGCATCAATTATTTACAATAATGTCAGATGAACTTTGAAAACAATTGCCTACTCATATTTATACAACACATGTGATGTTTTTATGAAGCATGCATAAAAATAAAAGGTTCCTTCGAATTAAAATATAGTCTATGCCTCACTATTCATAAGCCATGACATATTTTAAAGTTGTGAATTATTATTTTTGCATACTTTACTGAACTTTAAGTTACATCAGAAAGTGCAAGTATGTGACCTGGTTAATGAATTTTCATAAACTGAATACTGGCCCAGCTTCTAGATCAAGAAGCACATTATGACTAGTATTGCCAGAAGACCTAGCATATTCCTTTTTAGTCACAAAACCCAGGCATAACTAATACAATGATTACTTTATCTTAGCTACTTTATGAGAATATTTGTGAAAACTTTATCTATTAACTCCTTAAATATCTGCAGACATGTCTTAAGAAATGCGAGTAACTGTAAAGGCCCACTGTGGGTTTAGAAAAAGATAGCAGCATGATTCAACTGATGTTAAAGAAGCATACCTGGACATAAATCTGCTACTGCCAATACTCTATCAAATACTGCCATGATAAAAAAAATAAGCCTAAGGATAGCAAACATTATTGAGAATGTATTACTTTTGGATACAGTTACACAGATGGAAATCCTGTAGCAAATGGAGAGGTTCCAATAGGTTTTATCATCCATTAGGGAAGTAAAACTTTACTGAAAGTCAGAGCAGAAGCCTTTCGTTAGAAATGTGGGAGGAAAAAGTTACACAGAGCACAAAAGTGGGAAATGGACATAAGATTTTAGTTTGGAAAAAAAGCATGGATCAAAGAACTGACATCTCACTGTAAATGTTTCCATCATGCTTTAAAAAAAACAGTGCATATTTAGATCTAATGCTATCTCTCTTATTTTAACTTTTTTTGTTATTTAGGTGGTTATTTTGTTTCCTAAGATAAGATACAGCCAAAAATTGAATTTGAAATCCAGTCTTAGCACTGGAATTTCAGGCAACGACTTGGCATTTCTGTTATCTCAAAGAAAGAAGTTTGGTATTCAAAACCAATAATTAACTTTATTAGAACAAATACATTGTTGAAAACTAGGTTTGTTAAAAATAAATAGAAATTGTTTCCATAAAATTCACAATATTCCAAAATAAGCAAACAATTTAATGTATTTATTAAAATTATGTAGCATTATACATGCTCAGTTTTATCTAATATATATCTGAGTTTGGGTTTCACTGCTGTGAAGAGACACCATGATGAATGCAAGTCTTATAAAGAAGAGATTTAATTGGTTATTTTTTATAGTTTCAGAGGTTCAGTCCATTATCATTATGGTGGGAAGCTGGTCAGCATCCAGGCAGACATGGTACTGAAGGTTCTGCATCTTAAGCACCAGGAGCCCTTTAGACCCTGCACACACAGTGACAGACTTCTCCCAACAAGGCTGCACCTATTCCAAGGCGATACCTAGTAGTGCCTCTGCCTGTGGCAAGATTAGTCAAACCACCCCAGATACTTTTAACTACAGTCAAATCATTCTACTATACTATCAGTGAGATGGCTCAGTTACCACCTTACCACCAAGCCTACTGACCTGAGTTTCAACTTCTACACTACCTGTTGGATGGAATAAACCAAACCCTTAAATTTGTCCTATGACTTTCATTTCTATACATACACACACAGGCATGTGCATGTGCATGGGCATGCACAAACACACACACACAAACATACACGCACCCACGCACGCATGCACGCACGCACACACACACACACCACACAGCACTACATAATTCCTACAGTGGTATAATATGACTGTACTTTTAAAAAGACTATAAATCAAAGTTTAAATCTGAAATTGTACAGGTTAATATTTTCTCACATCTCCAACCCTGTGATGACCCTTTATGTGTAAAATAGGTGTTCTAAAAATACTATAATTTTATTCCCAAAACTCATATATTCTTCCATGCAATTAACAGTAGAAAATATGGAAGTAATTTTTTAGCCTTTAGAATAAAGATAGATGCTGTTTCAGTTACATAGCACACTGCAACAATCCACTGCTGCCACTGGCCCTATGAGACAGTCCTTAATGCTTCTCATAAGCCTCTCTTGTTTGGTAGTCTCTATAAGTTCAGATTCTCTCATTAATCCAATTGTTGTCACTTTAACTTTCTTATTCAAAGAAATATAATCAAGAGAGTAGGAAATATACTTAAGCCACAGTGTCTTATATTTCATTGCTTAACTTTCTCTGTGGTGAATAGTAACCAACTATCTATAATGCAAATATATACGGCATCAAAATATCAATTGTATAATTGAAATAAATTGAAGACTTAGATGTATTTACGTTGCTGTGAACTGAGACTGAGGACAATCAGGAAATAATTTGAGAATCTAAGTAGTCAGTCTAGACAGTACACAATTTAATGAAAACCCAAACGTGGAATGTGCATTATAATCAATAAAATTCAAATGCTCCTACTGACACCAATAAAGAAAAGGCTAATTCTGTGAGATTTGAGCAAGACAACTGTAGACAACTACACAGAGGAAGAGGCGTTTAGAATCATAGTAGTAGAATTATAGTAGGGTTTTTAGTTGCTCGGCATTTAGTTTCTGTATATTTTCTAGTATCTCTATGTGTGTCTCGTCTCAATTTTGAAAATATGGTTGAAATTTGAATAGCTTTCCATACAGCTATGAGACCATGGTCAAGCCCTTTATCATTAGGAAGCCCAGTTTCTTCCAGTATAAAATGATGAAGCTGTACTCAATACCACTCTGGGTTGTTTTTTAGCAGGGACAAGGTGATCCCTAAAGCTTCTATGCGTTCTACGGTCTCTGATTTTTTTCGCTTTCCTCTAACATTTATACTCTAATATTTAACTTTTACTACTTGCTGTATCTTAAAATGTTGTTTTTCTTTTGCCTTCGACTTATAGTCTCTACTCCAATTTATGTTTTATTTCCTAGAGTTTTCAAACAAGATTTCTCTTAATGTGAACTTTCACCACTATTAATCCTGAAATGAATTCAGAGTAAGTAAGTTAGTTAACAATATACCATGGAAACAAGACAGATATCAAAGTGCAGAGCTGACTGAAAAATATATAATTTAATTCATAAGAATTTAATGTTGTTCATGGAAAACATAACTAGCTTTTATACTGTATCATGGCACTAATTTAAGTGAAGTGAAACCCATTTTGGATTTATGTAAAACCTTAGGATTAATAGTGCCTTCAAATACGTTAATATAATTTTCCTGTATTGAACAGAATAGTTTTAATTAAACTTTACTAACCCTTTTGGTTTAATCCCTGGAGCTAACCTATAAAACAGTAAAGGTTTTAAATCAAACTATAAAAATTCTCAGAGCTAAAAATTAAAGTGATAGTTATGGAGAGTCGAGTAGATAAAGAATTCACCAAATGCATCTAGTAAATTATCAATACTTCATATGTATGATATGTAAACATATATTCACATGTATTAGTTAGGGTTTCTATTGCTGTGATAAAACACCATAACTAAAATAATCATGTAGTCCATCACTAAATGAAACCAGGGCAGAAACTCAAGGCAGGATCCTGGATAGAGGAGGACTGGTTACTGGTTACTGGCTGCTTAATTTCTTCTAGCACTCAAGACCACCAGACCAGAGCTGGAAGCACTCACAATCAGCAGGGCTGTCTCCCACCAATAATCAACCAAGGAAATCAACTAGGCTTGCCACAGGCAATCTAGCAGGGGCATTTTCTCAATTGAAGTTTCCTCTCTAATGTCTGGTGTTTTTCAAGTTCATAAAACTTGCTACTGCATAACACAGAGATAATAATTAAAAATAAACATTAGAAAAAAGGCAATTGTGTTTTATAAAGGGTACTTTTTAATTCTTTGAAGATGTCAAAATTTGTATAGCCACAAAATTTTCTTTCTTGAAACATGCTGGTATGTCAGTAACTAATGAAAGAATCTTCAGACTTAAAGTTTACCCCAGAATAAAATAACTCAAACAGTAGTATTTATTAATTTCACTGGCAATAAATAAGGGTATATAATACTATTTGCTTCTAAACTTCAGATTTACAAGAATTCCTTTTCAGAAGAAAATAGTGCACTTTCTCACTCGACTTGCTTCCCTCTCCTGTCCCAGCAATAATAGCTAACTAAATAACTAAACAAATTCAAATGAAAATAAAACCACTTTCAAAATCTCCAGGCGATGCTTCATAAACTTCTCCCACAAAAGTACCCCTAATGGAACCAAAGATTGAACATGCACCCCTAGGGATCTGCTGCAAGTGTGAAATTTCTTTGAAGTCATCTGTTTTCTTTTAAAAATTCATGTGGTTTTTGCATTCTACTCTGTAATATATATCTGTTTTAATGTAAAAATGATGTGTTTCTTCAATATCTTTGAGTTACAGAGCTCTAGGAAAATATGCTAAGTTGATACCAAAGGCATGTGTCTCCAAGAAATGCATAATTATAAGCTGAGCTTTGTGAAAAATAAAGATAATTATACAAATACAGTTCTCCCTAGATTCTACATAATTCTTTGTTTATCGTTCAGCTCAAAGTGATGGCATTTCCCCCCATTATCAGTAATTTTGAGGTCTATGCTTTTAGTACTAGAAAAGAATATACCTGTTGTTTTCATACCGGCCAGAAAACATCATTTTCTCATAAAGTACATACATGAATTCTAATAATCACAAAGACACAATTGTTCATTATATGTGCAATGTAATACATTCATTATCTTTATATTGTGTTTTTCCTATACCTCCAATTTTTTAAAAAAAAGCTTTTTTTTTTTGAGGTAGGGTAACAATTCACAGGAGCTGATTCATTTTTAAAAGCAAATGAATTATATAGTGTTGATATATCTTTTTTAGTTCCACTGGGAGAATGTGAATATTATATATATATATATAGTACATTAAACACAATACTGAAGGTGACAAAATTTAACTCAAATGACCCTGAAATTTATATTAAGAAAGCAAAGACAAATTAGACTCAAGTATTAAAGAAAAGCATTTAACTATAAATAAGATATACATAGATTGACCTTTCACCATTGCTTTTCTTCCTGTAGAGGCTAAACTTCAAAGTCTTTTCTCCAGAGGCTTTGGTAAAAAGACGTTAGAAAGAAAGGAAATGGATTTTGAAGTGTTTTGACAAATGATAGTCAGTTGTCTTAGAGGACAAGGCAGGTGAGATTTTCAGGCAGGGGATGCAGCAGGAAATTGTACACACAGACAGGATTATTATAAAGGAATAAAAATGGCTCAAGAGAATATATGTCTGGATACACTGCAATGAGAACTAGGAAGAAATGAAAGTGGCTGCAAGCAGGCAGGGTGTGCTTAAGAAGTTTTTGAGTTGAGAACTCTTTGAATTTCACAGGAAAGAAAAAGAGCCAGTCAAAAACAAGTGGGGATTGCTGCAGTCCAAACAGTGAGATAGGAAAAGGGCATTTGTGACTACAGCCTTGTGACTACACCGGCTGGATCAGTACACAAAGCAAGCAATCAAAACACAATGGATACATTTGGTTGTTGAAATAGACAGCAAGAAAGAAGGTTGTGATACCGTTAAAGAAAAATATGAAAGGATTTATCAAAAAGCCCAGACATATAAAAGAAACATAGCTGAGTAGAATATATACTTATCTGAACCGTGAAGAACTATAAGATATATAAGATTATTCTCTTCAAATCTAATGTTCTTACTGGTGTATCAGTTGTCAACGCTATGATAACTATAATTTCTAACCACCACAGTATAACAGCTGTGTACTTACTATGTGGCAAGTATTTTACTATATGCTTTGTATATTCTAATTTACTTATTTAATTTTACTGTTTTTTAACAATTGTCATTTTATAGATTAGGACAAAAAACTTGGGTGTCTAAATTACTAGCTCAGTGTTCTGAAATTAGTAAGTAATATCATTATAATTTCCTTTAATCATCACAGTTAGAGAATATAATCACTACAGCAAATATTTCTCTTTTCAAAAAGAGAAAATAAACTTTGCACCCATATAATATCACCTGCAGAAAAATATTTTCTTGATCAATCCTCCTTTAACATTTTAATAACTAGTGAAGTGTGGACAATATTGACAAGGAGATTTACCCTGCCTGGAAATCTTACAAGCATTTTGTTTCACTTCTGTCTTAATTCCTTAATATAGTATAAAGTGATGTGAGACCTGTGTCTGCCTTGGGTATTTCTGATGTTCCTAACTTTCTCCCACAGCCTCATCATCAACTATCTATTCCTTTCCTCGGCCCTAAATGATTCTGCTAGTTTCCCTTGCACCTATTGAGTTGTCTCTGGTAAGCAAGCCCTTTACCATGCTAGGAAATAAAGCTTCAGCATCATAATTTACCCATTCCACAGACATTTCTTCTTTATCTAAGTTATAAAACTGTATCTTTAAAACATACTCAAGGAGTGATGTCTTAAGAGTCATTTTGAGAACAATATCATTCAACATACATTTAAGTTCTTCTTAAATAACATATTATTTGATTAGATGTACCACAGCTTCAGTAATATAGCAGTTTCAAAAAAAAAAAAAAGGATGGGTTATTTACATGTACAGTGTAGTCAAATATAAGCCAGTCAAAACTACCTTTCTCTTTTCCTTGCACCAACACAGACGTTTTATGGTTAATAATGATAATAGCTTCCTTTTAAATCTTATTATTTAAACAAAAGCACATAAGCTAAGAATAGACTTGAGGAAGCTGCTAATTGATTACCTTTGCTTGCACTTTCCACATGCTCCAGCTCTTCAGGAAATTTCAAGATATCCTGGTGTTGTTCATCACAGATTTCAGCAAGAAAATGCAAAAGGGTTGATTTTTGATCTGCTGATTTTGTGTCTTTGATCTGGGAGGAAAAAAAAACAAGATTGTTCTTAAAGCAACATAAGTCGATATTTTTCTTAAACAAGTGAAACAAACGACGAATGAAGACAGATCCTGATGAAGCTCACTCGTAATTTTTTATTATTATTAATATTAAGTTGGCAGAAGTTGGCAGACACGGATTCTCATTTAAGTACTTATAGTAATAGTACCAGTTAATGTGTGTTGATGTTAACAGCATTCTTGTCTTTGCCTAAGAATAAAAATGTATACTTGAAAGCTCCATTCAGTTGCTCGATTAAATTTTTTTCTAGCTCTCATGCTTTATATTCCTTTATTTGCATGTGCCATAAGAAAAAAAATCACAAAGTTGTTATATACAAAATTATAAATGAAAATCATACTACACAGTCATGGAAACATGACAGAATTTAATAGTTATTAGCTTAACATTGTATTTTTATAAGAGACACTAGGGAAAGAAAGATGGCATTAATAGGGGAATACAAATCCTTAAAGGATAGACCAGAGCAATTTAGCTGGTTCTAATGTTTTCATTTTTTATATTTCTTATGCTAAACTCAGTTTCAAATGAAATCAAGGATTTACTTAGAAACAATGCATAAATACAATACGAAGTATCATTTTTTTTCAGTTTATTGAATGTTTTAATTCAATAATCCTTACATGATGGGTTTATCCACTGGTGTTCATACTGATTTGGAGTTTTTAGATTTAAGGATTATTCTGTTTAGAATAAATATGTATTATTCATAAACAGGTTTAAGAAAGGCTTCAGAGGATACTTAAGTAATTATAAAATGAGTTAATCCTTAACGTTTTTGTGACTAAAGATAAAAAATCATAGCATTTATTAAATCAGGTTCATACCAAATATGTTCTGTGCTAACCTTTGTATTGGGTATTTACATCCTCATGATGTGAACAAATATAAAGAACTTGAGTCTTAATGTTCCAGATAAACAAATGGCCATAGAAGTAATAATGCTCCAGTTGTCCTCATTATCTCTTGGCTAAATTCTACAAACACAGAATTTCATATACCGAAAATATTTAAAATACCTAAATCATGCTCATTCACCAAACACCTTTTAGTATTACAAGGTTGAATCCTACAATCCAAGGACAAGTTGTAAGAACAAAAAGCAACAGGAACCTCAAGGGCAGTTTTTTTTTTTTGTTTTTTTTTTTTTTTGTTTTTTTGTTTTTTTTTTATTTAAGTAAAGCTAGCAGCTATAGAGGAATCAATGGGAGGCTCTGTTCCCTAAAGAGAACTGTTTAGCTGGGATTACTGTGTTGTATGCTCACAAAATGCATTATTTTTACAGTATGTGCAACTTGCAAGAAAATCCTTTACAACTTACATCTGAGATCCTAAAATAATAATAATAATAATAATAAATAGCTGCTGAGGTAAATTGCAGAAAGATTCCCTTCCTAGCAATAAGGAAATTGATTTTTTTTAAAAGTCTGTGGAGACAAATATATACCAATGAAGAAGAAAAAATGAACAGCAAACTTTTACACACTATTCAGATGCCAAACTGTATAAGTATTTTGCAGTTGTTAAAAATGTATGTAGCTAATACTGCAAATAAAACAAGAAAAGTGGTATTATATTCCTATGGCGATTTTATGCAGACTTCCTATTCTTTGTCTTGGGCCTTATGGCATTTTACATGAAAAATTTGGACTTTATCCTGCATTCATAAATTGCAAATTTACAAATTTGTGTGTGTGTGTGTGTATGTGTGTGTGTGTGTATCTGTTGTTTACAGGTATAAGCAGAGGTATGAGAGTACACTTGATTGTGCAAACATGTTAAGAACATGAGGCAATGTCTCCTGTCTTCTATTATTCCCCATCTTATTTTTTGAGACAGCGTCTCTCATTGAACATGAAGCTTGCTATTCCAGCTAGACTGAGTGGCCAGCAAATGCTAGGCCTGTCTCTGCCTCCAATCAATAGGAGTTAGACATGCTCAACTATGCCATTTTTATTTATGTTTGTTTTGTTTTATGTGGTTGTTAAGAGTTTAAATGAGAATCTATTATGTGGTCATTGAGCAGTTTAATCACTGAACCATTTTCCAGTCCTCAAATGTGTTTTCATATTTATTCACTATCAGTGCCACTAACAATATAATTCTGTTATGCAATTTACCATGGTCAATGGTTGAATTTATAAAAACAAAACAAAACAAAACAAAACAAAACAAAACAAAACAAAGAATAGCATCTTGGTTAAGCAAATAATTAAATCAATAGGTCTTCTAGACAGCCTAAAAATGTGACTATTTAGAACAATAACATTGCCTTCAGAGCATGGGCAAATATGGCAAAGCACCTGCCTTGTCAATCTGAGAAATATACCCAGTTGGAGTCAGAGACAAAAAGTTTATACTCTATATAATAATTATTTTTGAGATCCCCCACAGAGAATTTTTTAATGTCTCAAACTGACAGTAAATGGTGACCAAGAGTTTGTCTTTTAAATCTTTCACTTTATGCATAACCATTAGATCAACTCTTTAAAACTGAGTAATATTCAAATATGTAAATTATTTCCTTTAGTGTAATGCAGTACTTTATATTGTGTGTGTATAATTTCTTACTCTGTACCATTCATATACTAACCATAGTCTCTTTTGTCTCAGTCCATGCAGTATTTGTTTTCAGCAGAAGACAATTGAAAACACTTACAACAATACTAACATTTATTTAATAATTTGCTCTTGTAAATGGACAAGCTAGATAGATTTATCTCTGGATAAAAGGTAACCTAATTAGAATATATAAAATGTATACAAAATCATATCAAATAGTTGGGTTATTATATTAAGATATACAATTAATTTCCATTGAAACCTGGTTTCTTGAAATCATGTTAAAAATGTATATTAGTCTCAAATATCTAAACAAGGAAGCAGCCAAGCTAGATCTCACCTACGTCTCAGCTACATTTATAAGCATTTCAAGGACTGTTCTAGCCAGAAGCAACTTTGCCTGCATTTCAGGTTATTCCTTTTTCGAGTTGCACTGAGCAAGGACACAAGAATGATATCTGACATCTTTTTATGAGCTGCGATGGGGAGGGCTTCTCCATAATCCCCTGCTTTGTGCATATTTCTAAACAATAAAAGCAAAATAGTTACTTTTATCAAATAGAAGTAGTTTGAAAAGTTTAAATTTTTATATTATTTTGCTTAGCTGACTTAGCGATTATCAATGAAAATAAGAGTGAATCATTGCAATAACTGAGAGCTGTTCACTAATCAACCATATATACAATAGTTTTAATTGTATTAATTGTTACATAAAGACTACTAACTAAAATTAAGTGAATTCTATTTCTTTAATCTTTAATAACACTAAGAAGTACTTCATAAATAATAAAATACCCTTGGTATAGCTACACCTACTTCTAGGGCTGATTCTGTTTATCTCTTCATAAAACATATAAGCAAATAAAATTTAGTAGAAAATATGAAATTGCACAGAAAAGTGAAAATATGTTGAGTAACTTTGTGGCAAATGCAAAGACTGATGCAATTATAAAGAGTTGTCAGACATAGGAGGCAAAACTGGATGTATTTGAGTCACTGTGAAAAAATATGTATTTTGGTCAATGAGTAACAGAAAGTGAAAATAGGAAAAGTTAGATTCCATACGTTTTAAGTTGTGCAGAAACAAAAAAAAAGTAACCTGTCAGAAAATGCTAACTTTAAACTAACTTTTGAAAGAAAAGGATAGCAATGTGTAAATAGTCCCTGAGAAAGAAGATATAAACAAACATTCTCTTGGCTTTAGTGTTATCCCCGTGTTGTGTGCCCAGGGTGTGGCACTATTAGGAGGTGTGGCCTTGTTGGAGTTGGTGTGGCCATGTTGGAGGAAATGTCTCACTGTGAGGGTTGGCAGGAAGAAACACTTCTGGCTGCCTGGTAGCCAGTCAGTTCCTGTTTGCCTTTGGAACACGATGTAGAAATCTCAGCTCCTCTAGCACCATGCTTTCCTGCATATTACCATGCTTCTCTCCTTGATGATAATGGACTGAACTTCTGAACCTGTAAGCCAGTCCCAATTAAACACTGTCCTTATAAGACTTGTCTTGGTTATGATGTCTGTTCACAGCAGTAAAACCTTAACTAAGACAACAGGCAACACAGGGAATATAAGCAGAGTTCACACACTTAATAATGACAAGTGCCAGAACACACCCTGATCACTTGTACATACTGAGATTTAATATTTACTAGATTTAATAATGGCCTATTGGTTATGAAGAAGGTGTTTGGAAAGGGGAACCATTATGTAGAAAGCAAGTTCAGTAATAATAATGAGTCTTTTCCAACTTCACTGAGTGTAATTAATAAATACCACCTTTGTTTTCCCACACTGATTTATGGTCGTACCATTTATTTTATAACACGTAATTTTGTTTATATGCTCAGTATCACACACCAGATCGTGACCTCCTTATAAATGAGGACTATGATCAGCTCAGATTTTTCCCCCTGGAATGTTCAATGAATAAATGCTCTGGACAAGCCAAAGATAATTAAGGCAAATTCAATGATTAGAGAAATCTTTGGTGACCTTCAAGTATTGTTTCAGAATACTGCCAAGGACATAAAATTAAATGGAATGGATAGCTAGGAAGAGGAGGTAATGTGTAAGGATAATTTATTCAAAATATTGACTGTGGATAATAGCTGGATAATAGAGGGGGCAGTAGAGCCAGCAGCTGGAAAATGGTGAGGCTAGTGGCAAAAGTTATTATAATTATCATTCTGAATAAGTTCAGCATAATTAGGCCTGAGGAGAATAGGAATTAAAAGAAATAAAAATAGACAATCAAGAATCCATGGGTCCTATGCTGGGAATACAGCTTATCAGCAGGCTTACACAGTGCTGGGTTCAATTCTCAGTATTTCAAAAATAAAGCAGGAAAATGATTAATAAGTATTGGCTACATTATAAAATACAGACTGCTTGATCAAAAGCAGTAGCCTCATCTGAGTAGTAGTTAGAAATTCACATCAACTAAATTAGAAACTCAAGGGTGTGTCTTGATATATCAGGAAAAGGGTATGTGTGTGAGAAAACCTCCTGATGTATTCCGAGTTTGAGAGCTGCAATGATAAATAGAATTTCCAGGTCAAGAGATTCTCAGGCAATTATCTACAGTTTACCTATAAAATCATCCATTTTTTAAAATGAGTATTATGTATGATGTGTTTTCAAAGCTTGGTGTCAATTTAAAACTAGAGAATTATCTAGGAATTTGTGGCTACTAAAGGATAAATCTAACTGTTCTTGATAAGTTCACATACAATGACAATAATCTCTAATTTACCACTTACTGATACAAGAGCACAACAATCCAATAGTGTGTGCCATGCTGTGAAGGCTTCAGATATATTGCTCTTAAGTCGCATAAACTATCTCCCATTTTCCTTAAAAGTATATTTTAATTATACTCCTGCATCATATTGTGTCTACTGTACTGTGTTTAAGTGAAAGCTTAAATCAGAAAATCAAATTTTAAGTTGTAGACAATTGAGCTTCAAAGTTGTCCTCAAATATAACTGGATTGTTTATATGTTTCTCAGGTTTACATTTCATGGCTATTAGTCTTGCTCTAGGGAGCACAATGCCTTAACTCTTAGGCCATACACAATAGACTATACTTACAGAAAATGCAACCGCCCTCTGTCTCTGGAAATCAAATGAGAATACAATGATAAAATACCATCCATGATGCAGGTATATGCTGATACTGTGTTACAAGAGTCAGCATCCTGATTTCAGGTGGAAAGTAAATTGTGAAAATGTGTTGTTATATAGGAACAGAACAGTGGGTTTTAAGCATCTGCCCCAAAGCAATCTTACACTGTAACTATAGAGTGTTACAGAGAATCTACTTAGCTAACTACATGAGATTTGTCTTGCACAAATGGCTGTAGAATATACAGTCATCTTAGCAAAAATTGAATTGCACATAAAGAACAGAAGAAATGCAATGGTAAAGGCATAGACATACTCCCCAGTGAAATATTGCTAGATATATTTAAGGTCTAACATCAGAGTGGTGCTAAAACTTAAATGTGAGACAAAGGTCCATATCAATAAGCTACATTAGAAGGGCACCCTTCTAGACCACTCTCTTCCTCTTATATTTATACAAAAGGCAACAAGGAACTCATTCTTTGTAACAAGCCCTGTATTAATAAATAGGTAACTACTCACTCCGTGTGAAGGGAACAGCCCTCACATACCAACGGAACCCAATCAATACACACCTATACTGGGTGGATTAACAAACAATACTTCTTTCCAGAGACTGAGTATACTTGAGTCATTGAAATGAAACCACTTAATCTATCACTGTGACCAGATGATTCAACTTTATTTCTTTTAGTAAAATGATCCCTAATTATGGCTTCTTTCTCCCTATTATATTTATATTTGCATGGAACTGTTAATATTTAAGCAATCATGAACGCTCCAGTGCATATATGAAAACAACTACTACTGCTTGCCAGTCTTGACACAGCACACGAATTCTAATGTTAGTTTCTTTTATTTAAAAAAAAAAATTAAGTTCTGTGCTCTCTGCCAAGGGTTGTTTACAAATTATTGCTTTCTCCAACACCACAATACACTGCAATAACATTGAAAAAGATAATGTACTTTAGAGGATTGCAATTACCATAAAGACATTAGCTCTTCAGCTACAACCAGACAGGTCTAACACATGCTTCCCTGGCTTTATTTCTGAATCTGTCACCAAAACTTGTTTTTTAAGGTGTTACATGACCACAGTTGACACTAATTCAGCCAAATGTAATTTATACTGGAAAAGATGTCCTAATTCTTTATGTAGGCTTGATTGTCCCTTTTTTACACTCCTGATTTCTGTATTATAATAGCACTTCCAACAAAAAGGGAACAGATGATATCAATTGTATAAAAAGTCATGCAATTTAAGAGCTTTCCACTTGTTAACTTAATTTATGGTAGCAATCTGTGAAAGCAGAGCTTAAACTTGAAACCATGACAACATTAAATGTAATAAGGATTCATCTCAATTGCCACCTTCAGGCCCAGCAGGGCATTTGTGCTGTTAGTTTTTCAGAGAAGACAAATTCTGTTTTCCTATCCATGGTGCTGTCCCCTACCCACGGTGCTCTCCTTCTCAGGGTTTTCCTTGTAGCCCCACTTGCTCAAGGAGAATGCACTCTAGATGCATTAGTCTGAAGTAGCCAGAACCAGTGGTGAATGAACAGCCACTTATGCTCATTTAGGAAAGGCCACAATGAATTAATGAAACATGGCTGTACTTTACAAACAAAAGCAGGTTTGCTGCTTGGAAGTGCTTTCAGTTAATCAAGCTACCAAACAAATTCTTCTGAGAATTGTTTTAAGAAAATCAAATTATTTTTAAATTGGTACAAAAACAGTCTATAAGCATAAGTATCTCTTGGGTTTTAAACAGCTTCTTCAATGAGGTTTGGTTTATACAAATAATGAAACCACTCAACTTTGATTGTAATGAGCATTTTTACTTAAACCTGTCTATATGAAGTTTGAGAGTAAATGAAATCAGTTCTTTGTTGTTTTCCCCTGGACATAGCCTCAAAGATTATTACCATCACTAAGAAACAGCGTAGGCAATACTGCAGGTAAATGATACTCATAAGTTTCTATCAGTGTATGTGTAACTCTGGTGGTCAACAATACACCTTTGAAAACCAAAATCAATAGCACTGAGAAATAGTTGTTTAAAAGTTGCTGACATATATTGATGTCAGTAGCTTCCTACAATTAATCATTCGCTCATCTTCAATTCTCTATATAATTTTACAATACAAATTTAGTTAATATTAAGTATAATCTCCTATTGGATATTTTCCTTATTACTTTTTGGTTTTGCACCTCTGGTAATGGTCATTACTGACATCAGTGTTATCCTGTTACAGACAATGCAGCTGTGAATAGTCTCCTTCATTGTAAGAAATCAGCATAAGATTTGGCATTTTAAACATTTTAGAGCAGAGGAGAATTTACTGGCACTAAACACATTCACATGCATATCCCCCTATCCGTAATCAGAACTTCTTTGTCATCTTGACCCAAAGCTTTAAACACGTATACTCTACCCTTTTTGTAATGTTCACATCTCTTCTTCCTACATGATTTATATTTTTTCATGTTCCTTTGTATAGCTTTACAAATATTACATTTTAAATTGTTGTTATGTTTTGGATGTGATGTGCCTTCCTAAAAGGCTCAGGTGATGTAGAATTGGTCCACAGATGATGGCACTTTGACAGGTGATTAGAACATGAGACTATTAACCCGATAATGACTTATTAGGACATGGACGCAGCATGAAAGGGTATCTCTTATGTCTGTTCCCATCGACATTTCCTTTCTGCCACCACATACTCCAGTAATAGTATTCTGTCTCGGTTCTAGCTACAAACAACAAAAGCAATATACTCTCATCAAAAATCGTTAAGTTGTGTGTTCCAATCTATCTTTCCCTCTAGTAAGTTGTGTTGACTGAGTATTTTGTCATTGCAACAACAGATAAGATACAGGTGTCCATTATAAAGACGTCATTGAATCTGAAGAGTAAATCCCTTTCTCTAAGCAGTCAGTGTCCAAATAGTTTGCATTTACTTCAACAAACACAGATCTTCCCCCCTGAACATTAAATATAAAAAATGATTCATCCATACTTAACTAAAGAAAGGGTTATGGAAGTCTCCTCCAACATCTCATCCAAGTCCCACCCTCACAACCTCTACCTGACTCATCCTCCTTTTTCTCAGAGAAGGGGAGACCCTCCCCTCATGGGGTATCAAACCATTCTAGTACATCAAGTCACAGCTGGACTAAGTGCATCCTGTCCCCGTGAGACCAGACATTAAACAGTTTTAGTAATATACTTACATTATTGTTTTGAAAAGGTAGCACTAAATTTTATGGAATTTTTATTTAAAATAACATTTAATTAAAAGGTAGAGGAAGAAAAAGAGGAAAATAGGAAGTGGATACGTGATATACTTTGACTTAAATATGTTACTATTAAATTCATCACTGTATAAGAGACACTAATGAAAATGAGCAAACACTAAATGCAAAAGGTACATAGTAACTTAAGATTGAATATTAAATATTATAACATAAAACAAAATGTGTAGGGGGCTGGAGAGTTGGCTCAGTGGTTAAGATCACCTGCTACTCTTGCAAGAGGACAAGTTTTCACTGCATTTAAGTCCAAGTGTCCACATGGTGGCTCACTGCTATTCTAAACTTCGGTTCCAGGTGTTCCAAAAGCCCTCTTCTGACATCTGAAGGTAGCAAGCATGCATGTAGTGCAAACATTTACAAGCAGGCAAACTATTCATATGCGTGAAAATAAAAATAATTTAAAAGGAAATGTGTATTCTAAGATACTATGTTGTAAATAAAGAAATCAAAATAACACAGAGAAAGAAAACAAAGATATTAAGGATTTGTGCTTGCCCTCCTGAAAGATTTCAGGGAAAATCAAATTGAAAAGAAAGGTGAAAAGTCCATGTTGTACAAGGGACTGGTATTATACCTTTCCTTTGCACAGTAATGCAGTTGTTTTATCGTGTGGAATGTCATCTCACAGAGCGTATTAATTCTTGGTAGTTAGATACCCAGCATCTATGAGCAACATAATTTATTTATTTTTATATTTTTAACAAAATTTATTTTTTCATGTGTGCTTCTGTACGGAGTATCCCCCATGTGACCCTCCCCCAAAACAGTGTTTCTTCTGTCTGGCTTAAACATTACAATGTTCTATATGTACCAGATAGCTCTTAAAATAAAACAATAGGATTGGAAATATGTTTGAGTTTTCATTTACCCTGCAAAAACCCTAGCACTGGGTCGTACAGAGAGTAAAGGTTCAATAAATATGCCTATAATTATCAGCATGGAAAAAAATATTTAAATGGATATAAATAATTCCTAAAGTGTCTAAAATACTCACAGACCTTTATGTTTACACAAATTATCACTTTATAAACTTCATCCACTTTCATTGGCTCTCCTTATTAAGGTTGTGCAATGCATTCATTAGGAAGGCTTCATTTGACTAGAAAACCAGCTTTTAATATAACTGGTCACATTCAGCCACTGTAGCCATGTTTTATTTTGAACAACAGCTTCAAACAGGGTTTAAATCCCCTTTGAACAGAGCTTTTATAGAATAAAAAGACATTTGTTTTCAAACTTACTAATTATATTCACTAAATGCTGCTCATGTTGTCGACTTTCCCCCACTGTGAGAATTACAAAATCAGTCATAAGATTAAACTCAGAAAATGACTACAGCAATTCACAGAATACTAAGCCAGCTGGGTTCATTTAAATCCTCTATGAAAACAGTTTTCATGGTGAACCAAGTAAGACCTACAGCTAGTCTCATAAATCATCACTTCTTGTCTGTTCTGGTGCTAAAAATGTTTTTAACCACTTTGAATAAATGAGAGATTTGTCAAGAAACATCCTTAAAATTTTCAAAATTAGAGAATTTATTTCAGTTAGTTGTACTCCTCAGCCCAACAACTGTCACTATTACTATGTAGGCACAATTGTTTAACAAACATGGTTATGAAACAATATTAACTGAGTTTTTGAGTTAAATATTGTTTTGATGAAAGAAAAAAAACAGGAGTGTATAACTAGATGGGGTAGAAATATTTTAATAAAGACAACATGTCAAGAAAAAATGACTTTTAAACAGTCAGAATGGACAAGGAATTACTAATCAAGTCTGAACTCACAAAATACTCTTCTGGAAAGAATTTAATAAACTGAAGCTTTCAGGATTTAATGACATTTACACAACTTAAACTATAGTGTTATAAATGTGCTAATCTAAAAAGATGGAAGCATATTCTGAGAAAACAAGCGTTACATTTATAGTATTAGCAAATTCATTTACACCAATGAAAATAAATGAATGTTTCAATTTTGAAAATAGACTTTAAATAAGCTCACAAGGACAGGCTTTAGAATCTAAAGTTTAAAGCAAAGAAGGAGAAAGGAGAACTAAGCTATGAGCTGCTTTTTTCTTTCTCAAAGATCAAGTCTACAACATCAACGACAAAATCTAAGAAGCACATCCCTTCATAACTACAACAATTTGAAGATGCACATAAACACACTTAACACCTGCTACATTTGGCGTCTCTGAAAATTAATCTCACAACTAGTCACTGCATACATTTCTCATACTGACCTATTTAGAAAAACTGATTTTAAAACTTGTTCTGTGAGGAAGAATTTTGCAAGAAGAAAATATTCAATGTCATCTTCTGTCTAAAACTTTATCAAAATGAATTTTAGCTCAGGCTAGCTTAAAACTCCTGGGCAATTCTATTGGCTCACACTCTCATAAGGTAGTGCTTTTTTTCACTTTTGATTTTCTGCCAAGGTCTCCCTAAATTGCTTAAATTAGCCTTCAACAACTCCTGTAGCTCAGGCAATTCTTAAACCTGCTATCTTCTTTTCTCAAACTCAAAAGTAGCCAGGATACATGACTCCACAGGAAGGTATGCCTCATTTCAATTACTAGGATATGTAGAGTAAGAAATATCAATAGGTTACCCTAATTCTACAAAATGTGTAACCATCTAGAAACAGTTAAGGTTATCACTTTAGAAATCATTCATAAAGTCGGACACTGAAAACTCTTTACATCAAGTTTCTTTCCACTTTATGCATCAATTTGCACAGCAACATTATATTTGCTGAGGAAAGCAAGTACTCTATGTCTTGGAAATGGGAAAAGAGTACTTACTTTCACAGAAAGACATTGCTTTCAAAGCACACAATACCATATTCATAGGTGAAGAGTCATGGCGCCAAAGTCATTTATTTCCAATATTTATAGTACAATTCTGAAACAGAAACTCAACAGTGGGGTTTATTTTCATGTTGACTTTAAATAGTTGATCTTAAATAGCAGTAGAGGTAAGGGCTTCCTATTGGATTAATGAGCTGGTAACTAAATATCTTGAAGAAATAGGATGTGTAAAACAATCTTTTTCATTACTACTGGCTAATGTGCACAAGTCCATACATACAGTAACATAACAAATTAAACAACTCTAGTAAGAGTGTGTTCACTAAAAAAAAAAAAAAATCAAAATTTAACTGTATATGAACTTTCTATTAACTTCAAAGGTTATACATTTATTGACTTAAGTGTTTCCGGCCTTAGTTTACAAATTTTGTTACGATTTCTATGTGAAAACTTGTAGGAAACAAAACTTATGAGAGTTTTAATAACTAAGTTTAGAATATCGCCATTAGCCTAGGAAGACAGTAGTAATACAGCAATCCTCTTGTGCTCAAGAGTATTTATTGGTTCTTGTAGATTAGAAAAACAATAAAGCACAATGGATATAATTAAAAGTCAAGCAATCCATAAGCTGAACAGTGGCAACTGTTTAAAACTGTCACTGATCTTCTGTCCCTCTGTTCTCTGAATGTTCTTGCTTCACTGTAGAATAATAAAATGCAGGCAAACCCTTAAACTGAAATGTTTATGTCCAGTGGTCATGAATTATGAATAAATCGTGTCATTATATGCTGACATTTTAAACATGACGTGCCATGATTGAATTCCATTGCATTTGCTGTAGCTCTGAATCTTCTATCACTGATTATCAACAGGAGATGTGAAAACAAGTTACTGAAGAGAATTCCAAAGGAAAGAAAATTTAAAGGACTCATGGAGAGACAGATCTGGAAGGACAATCTAACATTTCATCCAATTCTATACTCGGTCAAGAGGATAATCTTTCTTTTCATAGGATTTATTTTACACAGCCAATTATAAGCCTGTATCATTTATTTCTCAGTAAGCTGTCAAACAAACTTCCTTCAACTCAAAGTAATGATAAACATTGATAAGAAAAAATGCATTTCAGTCGGGCAAAAGAGTCAGAGATAATCCTGAAAATACTGCAATGGGCTGAAATATTTGTTTGAGTCTCCTGTCATTGAATGATCACTTAGAAGCCATTACTCTGCAGAGAAGATTCTCATTTTTTAAACTACTGAGAATAAGTTTTACTATAAAGAGTAGGCTTATTATTATGATAAATGAACATCAGTAAAAAGAGAGTTTCATATTTATATTAAAAATTAACAATAAACCAGTATTTAACCCAACTTCCTGGTGGTAGCACAAGTCTAATTGATTGAGAGTTGTATATGCAGCAGACATTGTGCATATAATATGGAATAAAGAACTGACTTGAATTTGAAGAGTTCGAAGTTGAGACAGAAAAACAAAGATAAAGTCCCTATATGAGAACATGTTAGAACATCAGGAGAAAGTCCTTATCGGTAGCCAAATGAAGGAAACTTCAAAAGAAACCAGCCAGCATCTTGGTCTTTGAAATATGGCTTTGTAAAACATGAGAAAATTATTTTATTTTATTTAAACCAAGCCTGTGGTATTTTTTCATGATACCTGATTTAAATATTCACCTCTCTGAGCATTAGGTTTTTGTTTTGTTTTTGTGCTTTGCTCTCATTTTATACTAACATCCTAACATTTAAGATACAATTCACAGTTTTTTACATAAAAATGATTAGAGACTGTGAACATTTACAAGAATTTACATGTCACTTAATTAGATTATGTATTAGATTTTCTTCTGGATTATTTACAAATTTTACTGCCACATACAGTGGGTTCTTTAGGGATATATTTAATAGTAAGAAATGTGTTTTGAGCTACGATTTGGGTGAAAGGAATCAAACCAGGGTCCTCTGGATGAACTCCCAGTGTTGTTAAACACTAAACTGTTTTTAGCACATAGTTGTTCCTTAAAGATCAACTTCTTTACCTTTTTCTCTATTTTCTGGTTGACTTATCTCAGATCTTAACAACAAATTCAACTTTTCTCTTGAATCAGATAGTCAATAGTTAGGGTTTCCATTGCTCTGAGGATACATCATGACCAAGACAATACTTATAAAGGACAACATTTAATTAGGGGTTGCTCATAGGTTCAGGGGTTCAGTCCATTATATCCAAGGCTGGAAACATGGTAGTGTCCAAACAGATATGGCACATGTGAAAGAGCTGACAGTTCTACATCTTCATTCCACTGCAGCCAAGAAAGTACTCATTGTCTACCAGTCAGCTAGGAGAGTCTCAAAGGCCATCCCCACAGTGACAGACTTCCTTCAATAAGGCCATGCCTACTCCAATAAGGCCAAACTTAATAGTGCTACTACCTGGGCCAATCATATTAAAACTACCACAGTCACTTTTGGTTATAACCTTCTAAAGATCCATATTTATATGCTAACACAAATAAATGCATAGAGAATGCTTGGTATTTTTTAATATTGTAAGTATATATACATTATACATGCTATAATACACTGAAAACAAAATAAGAAGTATGCCTGGAGTGCATCATTGGAATTGCTTAGAATTCCAATGGCTAACAGAGAAGCACAGCACAGTCTTGCATTGTAAGTTCAGCTTCATTTAAATGAGTGGTTCTCAAACTTCTTAATGTTACGGCCATTTAATACATCATTTTCATGGCTGCTTCATAACTGTAATATAGCTACTGTTGTAAATCATAATGTAAATATTTGTGATTTCTGATGGGTTTAAGCAACCCTTTGTGAAAGAGTCATTAGACCCCCGAAAGTATCATGACGTATATGTAGAAAGCCACTGATTTAAATGGATTTGTTTTAGTAGGGCACACCAGTTTGGTGATTCACAAGAGATAATTCATGACTGAAATTAACAAAGCATTTTTTAGTCACCATATCTGTTCATGTTACTTGGCATTTTGGTTAACACGTTTGTTTTCCTTTTATTCCTAAATATCATAGCAGCAAATTTTGAGCATCCAAATATTATTTTATATTATGCATTGAAACACATCTGATAATGTTTAATTGCTTACATCATGCCTCCTTTTTCAGGAGATGAATATTTTAATGTGTTTTAGAGGTTCTTGTAAAAAGCAGTAGATGGCAATTTTAAATCAAAGAAAAAGATTTATCATTAGAAAAATTTAGGTGAGAAATGGTATCACTTTTGAACCATAATCAGTATTTTTCAGAAGGAATTCCCTCTGCAATTTGTTAAAGAAAGAAAATCATCCAAGTAGTCTTTTATAAATCAAGTTGAACAGCAATTCTAGCTGATCTTGAATCAGTGGTAAGTTAATTTCACCTTTAAAAGATTACAGATCTAAGCTAACTATTTCTATGCACTTCGGTAAAATTTCTGTCATTTTAGACAGTTACATCTACCCAGAATCTTTTGTATTCTAGGAACAGCTTTTTCTTCCTAAACATTGTGGGAATATCATGCATGTATATGATATTTCTCTTTATTAATGACATGTATTTCCCCCAAAGTATTTCCCAGAAGATGAAAATCCAACTGAAAAGTGAGGGGGATATTGTAAAACCTTTACTTCTTTTTCCTTTAGAACACCTATTACTACATGATAGTATTTCCCCCAAGACGATTTTTTATTTTATTTGAAGTTGGCAAAAATCTTTGTGCTAAATCCTTTGAGCATAACTCTAGTGATAGATGTCAGATCAGTGCTATATGGAAAAACTTATTTGACAGGTAGATGACAGGAAGAAATCTCTCTCTCCAAAATACAAGACATAAGTATAAATTTTTTCTGTGAGATTAGTATAATCTTTTGTTTTATATATATATATATATATATGTGTGTGTGTGTGTGTGTGTGTGTGTGTGTGTGTGTCTGAGTTGTTCATTTTCTTTTCAAGATAATCATTTTACATAATACATTTGAATAAGGCAGTTTGAAAGTGTAATATTTGTTCAAATTAGAATAGTTTGCTTAATATTTGTATTTATACTTAAATATATATAAACTATGATAGAAATATATATTATATAAATTTCTGATACTTTATTTACTATTCAATATTTTCCTAATAGTAAACTAAATGTGTAGATTCACAAACTATACATAGAGAATACACTCAAACTAAGTAGTATCTTTGTAAGGCATGATCTTAATAGGACGGGGCACATGGCCTATAATTGAATAATTGAATGAACAAGCCTGTAATAGTTTTACCTTATAACTACAGATATAATTATTCTTGTTTATTGTAAATACTGGCTTATTCTACATGGTATTATTTGAGGAAATGATGTATTCCCTACTACTGCAAGACAGAATAAAAACAATTCTTGACAAAATCTATCATACCTAAATTATCTAGACTATTTTGTTGTTATTATCTTTTTTATATCTCTCTAATTAATATCAGGAATAAAGATATAGTCAAAATCTTATTATATATATGATTATATATCATTATTATCATTTATACATGGTATCTCATACACACATTTGTTACAATTATCACAGTCAAATCATTTTTCATACATATCAAAATGATAGTTTGTTAATTTGCAACTTGCATGGGTTAATGTATAAAAAATAAGGAAGTTTATACTCATGTGGGATTGTTAAAATATGTGTCTAGAAGTAGCCAAACCTCTACAGTGTTTTCAAATACGAAAGCAGAATAAACAGTGAAAGCTTGGGGAGTTGTCAAAGAAAAATTACTTCTCTTCAGACACATTTTCATCTCAAGCTTCCTCAAAGGGATTCACCTCAGATTCTTTTCAGTTGTCCGAGTATAACAGACAGATCTTTTCGTTAAATAAGTTGGTTTGCCCTACTTGGACACATATGATCACTTTGGGTATTCTGTATTGCTTTGTTTCCTTTTCATAAGTCTCAAAAATAATAAGAATTGCCCAGTCAAAGCAGTAACATTAATACTTCATTTTTAAAGTTTTATGCTGATATCATGACAATCGGTGTGTTCTTAGTGGCTCAACATTAACAAGAAATAAAGAGTTTTATTTTCCTATAGTAGAATAATCAAAGCATATTTGAAGAAAAATTCTTGGTTCATTTCTTCATCTAACTTAGGTCTTCAAAATACATTCTGGAGACATAAAATAACCCCAAAGAGAGCAGAATATTAGAATAAGTCTATTTTATCTAGACAAATTTTATATGGTAACTAATCCCTAGTAAGATTCAATAATAAAAACATGAGCAAAAAAAAAAATTAGTGTTTTGAATTTTTTTGCAAAAATATTTAAATATATTTATTTTACTCAATATATAGTTTATATGCTATCAACATCATTCCTACTACATGTGATTTAGAAATGAGAGATTATTTCGATTTAGGTAATTTTAGATCACACACCAAAACTTACTGTTATAAATTAATACTATAAAATGGTGTCTTACCTTACACAGAAAGTTGATCTTAAAACCCAGAGACTGGGCATTCCTTGAGCCCGAGTTCATGTAGTTTCCAACTAGAAGAATCAACTCTAAGAGTCTGTTAAAGCTTTCACTTTTCTTCAGTTCTTCACATGCAAGAGTTACTGCTATGATGCTTGGTTTGATGTTGTTGACATGTTCTTCAAAAGTGAGTTTGAAAAGGATGCTTGTGAGACGAGGCCGTAACATTTTCACTGTACTCATCTGTAAGATAAGGAAACTCTATGAGAACATCTTTTTATGATGTTCTTTCATCTCTTTATTGGGGTTAAACTCATGGACAAAATTCCAAGTTCACACACATACACTCAGCCAGTTCTCTCTGACACTTAAAATATAATCCTTTTGTTTGTTTTAAACTTTCCAAGGAATAGTTGGGTAAAATTTTAAAATAATCAAAAGGAGTCAGGCTTGTTAAACAAGAAACAGAATCATGATTATAACCTAAATATAATTCAGCACGGTGTGAACAGCTTCTACATTTTAATTGCAGAGCTTTTGGTCATTCGTAGCATACAAATGTACAAAATTTGTTCCTGAGATGAAGTAGGAAAATTGGTATGTATCAAATTGAGTTGAGTGCACATCTCACCATACATAGAGGGTGTACATGATGGCCAAAATATAACTAATTTTTCCAAAGAAATTATCTGCCAGCATAATGTTGTAGTCAGAGGATTAACAGGGATAAATCATTTCATATTTTAGAGCTTATGATTTATAGTCATAAAATTTGGTGAATATTTAAATATGTCCTAAAGATTTTTCACCTGCATGTCAGATGTTGGTGTTAATACATTATTCAAAATTTTCTTCTTGGTTTTATTCAAAACAGTTTAACATGTGTATTAATTATATTTTTGTTAGAGTCAAATTCTCTTTGGTATAACTCCAATAATAATTATTTTGAGGTTTGAATTTCCTTTAGTTTCAAATTATTTAATTAGCTTTAATTTACCAAATCAAATCAGAGAAAGGGATGGGTGGAGACTAGGCACCCAGGAGCGTTTTCTGCACACACAATGAATAGAAATTATTAAACATGCTGATATGCTGATTATACTGAATTTGGCACTTGTGGTTTGGTCTTTTAAATACAAATGCTGAGCACTGGCTAGGAACTGAGATATCTCCAAGCAGCATGAAATTCACTGAAAGCATGAACAAACATCCTTTTATTTTAAACATGTCCTCATTTTGTAGCCACAGTTGGTCTTCAACTTTTGGTCCTTCTATTTCAGTCTTCCTGGAGCTCCACATGGAATTGCAACAGGGAGGAACTGTTTTAAAATACAGAGTACCCTTCTACTGTACCTTCTGTTATGCCCCCATGTGATCAGGTTTCAAGTACATGTTCTTTAGATGTTGGCATAATTTTAGAAAGTTGTGGTACCTTAGAAGTATGCCTGAGCTGGGGGAAGGAACTCATTGGTTACAGCATTTGGGAGGGTACAACTGTTACAAACTTTGTTTCCTGGTCTACTGTGGAATGAACAGCTTTTGCCACATACACGCAAGCACCATTAACTGATCTGCCCTGCCATGCGTTCCCCTGCCATGATGGACTTAAATTGGAAAAACATAAGCCAAATAACCCTTGCCTCCCTTAAATCACTTCTGCAAGAGAGTTTGATACATTTATGAGAAATGTCTATATTATACTTTCGAAAGCTCCACCTGAAGTCCTGGGTAAGCTATGACGATGGCTATAGTAGTGAAGCAACACACTTCTCAGGCTCTCCTTTGACAATGACTTGCCTATTACCTATGGGTCTGCCTCTCTCTATGTGAACGATTAACTTCTATGAATTCTATTGTTTCATACTCTTTCTGGGAAGATATATAAAGTAAATGGGGTGACTATTGCCTTGCTACAGTATGTACATAGCTCGCATCACATTGGACTATTTTGCTTAAAGTATTCAAATTATTTTCATGTTTCTTCAGTACTCACTTGACAAATACTAAGCACACTACCTATTTTTAAGATGCTTACATACACCTGGAAAAAACATGACACAGACATGTGAAAAGTACTGTAGGCAATAAAACAAACACAATTCTACATAGGCAAAAAGAGATACTATGGTTGAGAGAAGTTTCCTGGAAGGATAAAACGTTTAAACTTAACAACTGCAATATTTAATTGAAGTTTCTCAATAGAGAAAATAAATACACTAGTGTTTCAGTATGTTTACATATATGTAAAAGAGAACTCACAGGAAAGAGACCTATAGAAAAATAGAGAGCAGTTATATGAGAACTGGTTTACAGATTGGACAGATATGTTTTTATATTTACAGGAGTGTTACACAAGAAACTGTTCACATAGTCCATATAAAGTAAAGAAAATTGGAAGCTAATCACATTAAAGTCTGTCTCCAACATGTACAAGCCCCTCTGTGTATGTATGTGTAGAAAATCAAGTTCCTGTATGAATTATTATATCACAATTTGTCTCCATTCTCTGACACTATTTCTTCTTTCAGTTTATGCAAAACTGGTCTGCTAGAGTGCTCTGGATATTGTGCATTAGTATATATGTTTATAGAATTGCCTACTATATAAGCTACTTTCTTGTTTTTGTGATTAAATAGTGGACCAAAAGCAGCTTAAGAGAGAAAGGGCTACCTTGGAGAAAGGTTGAGGATATAGTTTATCATAATAGGGAAGGTGTGGGAGTGGGAAGAGTAGGTGGTTGGTCACATTATATTTACTGACAGAAAGTAGGGAGAAAAGAATGCTGATGCTCATCTGCATTTTCCCCATTTCTTATTTTATTCAGTCTTGCACCCTAGTCTAACAGATAATGCCCTCTACATTCACGGTGGGTTTTCTGCTTCTAGTCAACATGTCTCTGCTCTGTTGGAATGTGTACAGATCCTACAGTAAACAATCCACCAAGGTGTCATTGGTCCAAACTCAACAAAGAATGTGAACTTCAGCCATATATGAATAAGTTTTCAGTCTTGTTTAAGTGCTAATAACACATAGGCACATATATAGTTTATTGTCTTGACTCTATATTTCAATTCTTAACACACGACCTCCGAGCATGAATTTGATTTTGTTCAGTTTTTAATATTGCCCTTGGCAGAAATGGTATAGCTAATAAGTATATTTTAGTAAGAATACTTACAGCAGTAACAGCAGTTAACATTTATTGAGGATTTTCTGTCAGACATTTTTCTGCAAGAATGATTTAATTCTCCAAAACATCCTAGGAAAAGTGTGTTGTCACTGCACTGCAACTATGTATGTGTGATGCTTTGAATGAGAAACACCCCCATCGGCTCAGGTATTTAACACTTGTTCCCTCATTGAAAAAACTGTTTGGGCAGGCGTATGAAATGTGCTTAAGTGAAAAAAATTACATCACTAAGGACAGACTTTATGTGTTTATAGTCTCATCTCACTTTCTGCTCAATCTCTACTTTATGATTGTGAGTGTAGTGTGTATGTGTGTTCTCAGCTTTCTGCTACTACCTTTCTCAACCACTTGATTGAAAAATAAAAAATAAAAAACTTTAGAAGTTGAAGTAGATGTTGGTAAAGAATTGGTTAGTGTTTGATCGTTCATTTTGTTTCAGGGACTGTGAGAAGATGAATGTGCTTTGGATTGGTTGTGATACAAACAAAAGTAGGAAAAATCAAGGACTAAGACAGCAGAGGCAGATTGGGTACACTTTAGCAATGATATCAGTCAAACATAATTTTCTGGGTGAAATAATTTCCCTATTTTTCAGTTCTTCATTTTTTAAATCTGGAAACTTAAGAAAATTGTTGTGATTATTTTTCTAAGTTGTAGAAAAAATAGAATGAAAGATCCTAGTTGTAAGTATAAACATAAGAAAATATTACCTGTTACTCTGAATTTTGTTATATCATTCAAGTGGGTTGGGTTGGTAATTTTCTTGTGAAGCAATACTGCATATTTTTTACTAACAAAGATGCTATTAGCTTCCGCTTATTAAGATTCTCAATGTTAGACTAAAATTCCAATTATTACAATTGCTCATACAAAACCGCACACTGACAGTCTTTGCACACATTTTAACATGTCCTTTACTGACCATATTTACCATTCAAACTGAAGCTATATCTATCAATCTATCTATCAATTTATCAATACCTATCTATGTGTCTGTGTATATTCTATACATATATTACACTTGATTATGTTATTTATATACTACTTAAATGCCCTAACTGATTTATCTAAAGCCTCTACCTTTTACCCTCTAAATCTTCTCATTGGTGATAAAAATGATACATTTGTGAGCACAGAATAATATGGCTTTACAATAGTATTTATCAAAACTTTGAAATAGAATTCAATTTGATAATTATATGAACAGATGCTTTGGAAGACAAATATCACTGAGAAGGCAAGTATGAGTAATAGCATGGAGAAAAAAGTCAAATATTGTACCTTGATAAGCACCTAGTAGAAGGTCTTGCATATATTAGATTAGACATTTAAATATTGTGGACATATACTAACACTTCTTAGATGTATAACAAATCCCAGAAAAGAGACATTTGTTTTTCCAGGAAAGATAGATTGTATTTTGAATGAAATTAAGAATGGATGATAGTTTATTTTTCCCAAATAATGACATCAGTTATGATGTCATCCATGAAATAAAAAGGAATTAAATTTGTATAATATCTAGTATTAGATGGTAATCTGTCATTAGTCAGTCTAATTTAGGAAGAAATTGGAAAACATAATACAGCCTTAGCTGCCTTTGATTTAGCAAAAGTTTCTTCACTCACCACATACACCAAAAGTTTAACACATGGCAAATGATGATAAATGATAGCTGATTAAAAATATATTAATATATCCATATATTTTATTATTCATATATTATTGTTTCACAGTAAAACACATTCATTATGGGATATTATATGGAACATGTCTGCTGTGTTAAATGATACCATTGGAAAATAACTACTGCTCTTAGCTTTACCTTCTTTATTAATCCTTAGAAATTCCTAGCAAGAAGAACATAGGGTCTTAATGTGTGTAAAAAGCATGAGATAAAGTCCTTTTAGATCCACAATTAAGTACTGTGTGTCTGTGGTAGTTAATGAAGATTGTGGCTCATTATCCACTGGGTAGACTGAAAATATGATGCTCCATTTTTCCATCTACAATATACATAACGTAATTTCTTATTTTTTTAAAGAAAATCAAGGGACTGTAGAGAAAGTAACATCATTTGAGGATATCATTATCCTATCAATTATTATCTCTAGAACACATCAACAGAGATTGTTTTAATCTTAAGTGTGAACTTTAATAGTCAGGCCATTATGTATTGATGGACAGAAGCTGATCTGCCTTCAGAGGGTTTGGCTCTTTAAAGAAGTAACATGGATAGTCATGCTTATAAATAATAAGGAGCACTGAGCTACATCCCCAGCCACATACACAACTATTAAAAGGTTCCTGTCTCATAAAGTCGCTTGAGTGTTCCTAAGTGACATAAGTAAATAAAGCAGAGACTCTGCTGAAATGTATGTTTCCTTTGTTGTTGAGGTCCCTCGCAGCATTTTAGTTGACTGGCATCCTTTATTTTATAATTCATTCCTTGAAGTGATGTGGGATGCTGACCATGGTGTTGTATTATGTAGGGGATTTATTTGTGTTGCAAGTTACTTGTCTATCAAATCACATCAAGTGACTCTCATTTCTTCAGCTTATGTGCACTATATTAAAAAAAAGTGCATTGACAGCTTTAGTGAGAGAACTACAAGTAGGTTATTTCCCCAAAGAGCTAGGCACAGTTTCATTTATATAATTTGAATTGTATTTACTTCATAACTATAAAGCTGGTGAATATAGATCTAATAGTAAAATACCACAAGAATGCACAGAAAAACATAAGAAGCAGCAGTGCTAAAAATAATGCATGAATGAGGAGAAGGGCATGCAACCTTTAGGGTCATTCACTTCACCTTTAACTAATGTCAATCATATCTGAATAAAACTGAAACTTCAGTCATTTGAAATTGACAGAATTTGTTACAGTTATTACATGCATATAAAGAGATAGTCATTATTAAGAGGCATTATACATTGAATTTACAAAAGGTTTATTCTTATTTTACTATCTTAAATAGGAGGAATTTAGAAACAATAATGGATGGATTTCTGTTAGGCTCACAGTAAAATTCAGAGGCAATGACTGACAAAATTCTGTCTGGAAATACAGAGATGAAGCAGATACATTTGGGATTCTCTAAATGAATAATTTTCTTATTTTCTAACACACGATAATTTTTTCAAGGGCAGGAACTCTTTTATTCATTGCTTTACTCTGTGCACTAAAATCCAGTACCTAGAGAAAATAATCAATACAAAAATACCTGGAATAGGTAGAAAATGGGAAGCGTTTGCACATTAGCTGTCATGAGAGATGTGGGCCATGGTTAATCTGTGAATTGAAGCTTTAAAAAACAGAGTGTTGAAAACTGACTCTACATCAGAAAAATAATGATGTGCTGATAGAGAATATTTCCCCCAAGATAGGGATATGTGGAAATTATGCACTGAGAAACATCTACTCACAGTTAGTATGGAACAGAACACAATAACAATGTCTGCCCCCAAAGACATTGTAAACTCAGAGGAATCACACTGAGAAGTTGAATAAGAATTTCAAAATATTCTTGTCTAAACACCTATATGAGGCCACAAATGACTATTAAAACTACTGTGAAGCTGTGCTATTCTATCAGGAAATTAGACACATACAGAAATAAACAAGATGGTGAAATTTTGATATTTTAAAGTGTGATGAAAAGTAATCATTTACAAAATTGATTGACAAGCACTGAACAACCATGAATATTACATTTTCAAGTGGTTTGATTTTACCTTGTTTGATTATAAAAGATGACCGCAATAAACAATCCTATCATGAGAATGGATTAGTATGAGGAGTTAATGAAATGACCAGTAATATAAAGGATTTGAGATTGACTCGTGGTGAATTTTTTTTTACTTAATCAAAACTTAGTAAGCTGTCCTTTCCTCAGATAAAATTACCCATATCTACAAGTGAGATCTGCAGATAAATGAAACCAGAAACAGTGGAATGTTACTTGCTAAAACACTGAACACACTGATTGCAAGCAAGATGAAGAAAAATGAGATTTTTTTTCCCTAACAAACGCACATCCAGAAAGTGATGTAATATTAATAAAACCCACAATCTGCATTCTAACATACTTGTTTTTGACATTATAAAGACAGGGGAAGCTTTTTATCAGCCTCCTTTTCACCTGGTTAAGCTTTAACAGTGTCTATAAGCTCTTTTTTGAGTCTTTAAAACAATTAAAGCAAAAAGAGCTTATAGGTGTAGTTCTAACTCTCATTTTGCATTCATATATTGTTCTGTCCGCAATACAACATATCTGTCCATTAATGATTTACAACTACGAGGCTATCAAAACATCTTTTTTCCCCCTAGATTATAGCTTGAGAATGTTTGTAATTGAAAAATATGGGTAATTTTGAAGTAAGAAAAACAAAAATACTGATTACTAAGAGAACTAATTATTGCCTTCTTTCCTCAGAAGACATGCTAGTTTAATAGATATACACAGTATGGGTCTCCATCTCCAGTACAAGACAAGTGGGAATTTCCATAGCTCTGAGGTTTGAGAACAGCTGAGCTGCAAACACAGCATCTAAAAGCTCCAGCTGGGGTTTCTGACTATCAGAGCTTTCAAAGATATGTCCTTTTCTTCCAGTAAAGGTACAGCACATAATTACAATGGATGTACCAAATTCAATTCCGTAGGAGGTAGGTTGAAGGACAAGTCAGTGGGAAGCAATGCAGCCAATCCATTTCTTTAAAGATGAAGATTATTGATCACAAAAGGTGTAGGAAGTAGCATGTCCCTCTTGCTGGGAGGTCTGCCCCCAAAGAGGAAAGATCTCCTGCTTGATATTGTTTGTTTCTGCTTAATCCCCTTCTCTGTTTTTTCCCCTCCCAGTTGATGACAAGTGATTATATGCAAGCCCAAGGTTGTGACAGTTGAGAAAAATAAAACGTTGAAAAGCTCACGACACAGGGCCTGACTCAGATAAGCTTTATTTTTTATTCCTACAAACATATCTACAAGTTTTGTATATTTCACTGTTCCTTATTGGTAGTAGTATTTTAATCAATATCTAAGAAGTAATCTCATGTATGGCACCCATCTTTCCATAGCTTATAAGACTCCACTCTTATCTAATGAGTTATATATTAACAGAAATTCTATAGTGCACTGGGCATGAGGTACTGAAATAAAAGCAAGAATGAGATTCTTACTGTGTAAAAAAGCAAGACAAGAAAAATTCCATAAAATGTTTAAATCTGTCGACATTAGAAAGTGACATATAAACTGGAAGTAAGACAGGAGAGGAAACGGCCCATTGGAATTTAGATTTGTCAAACATACTGAGCAATAATTTGGTAGGTACAAATCATGAGAGATAGCAATATAGTTTGTCAATTTATAGAACTTATAATGTAAGAGAACATATTTAACTAATAACCTCAAAAATAACTTACTAAATTATTACTGTCTACAAAGGTGTGGGGAGCCGACAGAAGGTGGCTATCATCCTTGCAGCCATCTTGAGTCATATACCCTGACAAAAGACTTGCTTACAATAGCCTACAAAAGCTGAGCACACTCTGATAACATCCTGTTTTAGATACCCAGGATCTTCCCTTGGATGTGTGAGACTTAAAGGTGTGATTTAGAGCTGAGACTTGAGGGCGTGACTTAGAGATTAGATATAGAGACAAAGCCTACTGGCATGACTTAAGGGCGTGACTTAGAGGCGTGGTTTAGAAGTGAGACATATAAAAGGCAAGAGGCAGACAGAAGAGAGTTCAGTTCAACCAGACAACAGATTACTTGACAAGAGTACAACTTGGAACGGAGAATTAGGTATTAGGCACTTGGCACTTGGAGGAAGAACTTGAAATTAGTTCAGTAAAACTTGGAGGAAGAACAGAGAACCAGAAAACAGATTACTTGACAGAGTACAACTTGGAACTAGGAATTAGGTAGTACAACTTCGATCAGAGGAGTAGACAACATATTACTTGACAGAGTACAACTTGGAACTAGGAATTAGGTTAGACACTTGCAAACAGAGAATTAGACACTTGGAGGAAGAACTTGGAATTAGACATTAGGCACTTAGCACTTGGGAGCAAGAACTTGGAACTTGGAGGCACTAGGGACTAGGAACTAGGGACTAGGGACTAGGAACTTAAGACTTGGGGCTTGGACTAGGAAGAGAGACTGAAGAATAAACAAGATTGAATCACACTCTGTCTGGTCTCCATTCCTCAAGTTCGTCCTCACTCTATCTCTCTTGTTGAACCCCGACTCAAGGACCTGAGCAGCCTGGGGCAGTACTAGCCAGAACAATTTAGCACTCAAGGCTTTTGACAGAGTGGCTCTTGACATTTTGGAGCCCAACGTGGGGCAGCTTGGGCCTCAACACAAAAGAATGTTTTATTGGTTATTTTATTTATTTACACTTCAAGTATTATCCCCCTTCCGGGTTTCCCCTCTGCATACCTCTATCTCATTCCCCCTCCCCTGCCTCTATGAGGATGCTCCCACACATACCTACCCACCCCTGCCTCATCCCCCTAGCATTCTCCTATGCTGGGGTATCAAGCCTTCATGGACCAAAAACATTTAAAAGGAGGCTCTGGGAGTTTAGAAAGATAAACCTACCTTTGCTAGTTGGGCACATGACATAATTACATCGAAAGGCAAATTTAAGCTAAGATTTCAAGAAGGAGTTTAAATCTGTTGGTAAGGACTGGGAATCAGAGATGATAGCACATGGAATGATTCTGAGAAGAAAGAATAAGTTCACACCCATAACAAATGAAATTCAATATGTCTGCGTACAGTGATCTCAGACCACACCAAAGGTTAATACCTACACTAAGAAAGGTTGGCAGGTGTGAGAACAAAATTGGCCTGAGAGGTTAAGATCAGTTACTACTGTGGTGATGGTCAGGATTATGTCTCAGTGGGTTAAATGTTTGCCATATGAACACAAGGACCTTAGTTCAGTCCCCAAAACCCATGGAAAGACACAGAGACATGTATCCATAACCCCAGCAAAGGGAAGAGCAGAGAAAGTCACTGAGGAGGCCAGCATCTGGGAAATCTGGGCTCATTCACCAAGCAACAACAACAGCATTAATGCAAGAACAACATTGAGTAGGTACAGACTTGGTTGCCTAAGAGTTCATAAGTTATAAGTTAATAAGAATATACTATGCAATATAATAGGTGAAGAAAGCTCAGGCCAGGGGCTTTATCAAGTTGAGGATTCTCTTATTACTGAGAAGGACTCTGTTTTCCAATGTGCTCTTCACATTAGACAGCTGATATAAATCAAAGGGCTAAATAGGATGATAGCATATTATCACAGAGTTAATTTAGTTTGATAATATTTTAGTGCATGTTTTACTTTTCTGTCCTTTTAAACTCTCTCACTCACATTTTTGTATAAAATATTCCTTATAATTCAAAAATATTTACTACTTATTTTACGAACTTACATAAATTTAAAATACTAAGGTAATTAGTAATTACTATTAACTAATTATTGTGGTTATTATTATATAATTAAGAAGAATGTGCCTAAAATTTATTTGGTAAGTCTCAATTGATATTCCCTAGCAATTTACTTTGTGCGAACTGCCTAGGAATAACCTAGATTGTCTCTGACCTCACTACATCAGATATACAGCAAGATACAGTGAGAGTAAAGAGGGAGACTAGGACAATTCATGTACACACAGACTTAAATATTTATGATAATGTGCATAAACGAGAAATCTCTTCCATTTTCTACTTTTGCCTTTAGTTCCGAAGGTTATTGCTTTTTATGCTCCCCAACCCCAATTTCATTTCCTCAGTGAGGTATCAAGGATATTCCTCCTGAAGGACTTGCTTGACAAACTAATACATCTTCTTAGATAAACTGCACTGAGGGAAAAATGGTTTCTGAGAAACTGTGTAGCATACCTACTGTAAAACTCATAACCATCAGGATGCAGCTGAAATCTCAGATAGTGTATAGCCCTGCTTCAATTATAAGATGGATTTGAGCTGCTTAGATTTCAAGTGTGGACTTGGGGCTACAAATTTTATTATTTAGCACTCTGGTAAAGTGCGACTAGTTAATAAATAATACAGAGCCAATTCAGTTGACTAATAGATCTGATTTAAAAATAAGAGAAATATGCTCCCTAGGTCCATTATATGTTCTATTTGATCCCAAATATGCTTGCCTGATTTCCTTTCCAAAGATTTGACAAATCTTTCTACCTCAAGGTAGGCAATAGCATGCCCTAGAATAAAAAAACTTTAAATATGAAAAAAACATTTACTGTATTTGCAAAAAAGAACATACTCCCATCTAATTGAGGGATATATGAACAAGAGATTAAAACTGCAAAGTAGGAAATCAGATTATTTCTAATGTAATTATTTTGAAACATTATGCAAAACTTTGGATGAAGCTTCCTAGATACTATTTATAAACAGGTCCAAGAGTAATTGAAAAAAAATCCCTTTGTTTACAAATGGAAAGCAATAGGGAAGCCAGAATAAACAAGAAACTATAAAGGAATTGCTCACTCATATAGCAAATACATCTGACATGAATACCAGAATAATAATAATAATAATAATAATAATAATAATAATAATAATAATAGTAATAATAATAAATCTTTTAGTGGTTGGGAATTTAGCTGAATGGTAGAGTGCTCATCTAACAAGCACAAGGCTGTGGGTTCAGCTCCCAGCTCTGGAAAATATAGAATTTTGATGGCCTTTATAGAATCTTTCTGGCTAATTATTTGAATAACAGGTTTGTAGTATTTTAAGACACATGACTACATCCTATATAAATAGTCATTTTTTTGGCATTTTATATGATGGGGATAAGGAAAATAATTAAACTAACTGAGGTATTTATAAACTACCTTTATAAGTTATTTGTCCTAACAGAAATACCACATTGCAAGCTCTCAACTGATTAATCTCACTCAAGGACATTTGAAAATTCTTATCATTTTTCTTACATAATATATAGTAAACACAGTTTCTATTCTTTTTTATTTATGTAGATATTATTCTTTTTATTTAGTTTTCAGGGAGCTAAATTCTAATCTTCAGATCTGAGGAGAAGAAAATTAGACAGTGGAATACAGCATACTAGTTTTCATACATTAATATCATTAAATATCAGTACTGTTAAAGAGACTATCGCATGATGTTTTGGCATATTTTATAAATGTCAAAAGTAACCTAGTTACTTCTTAATGATATAGGTAAAGATTTTTTCTGAGTCAATATTATATTTAATTATAAAGTTATAAAGTGAAAGACATCAACTGACATATTTCTTTTGTTCATGAGAAGTGTACTCATAGGACTTTAGAATCAATACATACCACAACACCAAACTGCTCAGGCTCACAGAGATCATCATATTCATTCTTAAGCTGTGCTAGTTCTCGGAGTATGTTCTGCTCAGGAAGATATTTTACAAGATTCTAAAAAGAAAAATACAAAAGGTTAGTGGTTGATCAGTAAAATTGTTAAGCATTCATGGACAACTCAAATAATCATAATTTTAAAATCAACCTTTTAAATTAAAAATATATAAACTAGGTCTGAAAGGAAAATATGTCAATATATTAGAGACCTGTACATTGATATATATATACAAATCAGATAATCTAGGATAAAATACTAATTTCTTCCCAAAGGAAAAAATAGACTTAAAAAGAAATGGAAAAATCTGCACATACTGATAAATAAAAAACATTAAGTCACAAATCAAAAAATTCAAATAAATAAAAATCAAGGGCCTTATGGATTCAATGAGGAACTGTTTCAAACAATTAAACTATACAAAATAATTATTTCTTAACTAGTTTAAAACAAAGAGGATGGAGTACTTGCTAACTTAGTATTTGCTAACTTAATACCAACACTAGTAAAAGCAGCCAACGAATGGAAAGCCATCAATAACACAAAAGACTGGTGGAAACCTTATTTAAATTGTGTGTGCTAATTCAAACATTCAGTACTATGTTGTATGTGAGGAATCAAACAGGCATGATTGAGTCATTTTTGACACAGGCATTCCAAATGTTTTTAGTATTGTAATCTCATGTAAATTTCTTGTAGATTACTCATAAATTATATATTTTCAAGTCTGTTTTATTAAACTCTTCCTTTTATTAGACAGGTTAATTAATTCATACTGTTAGTTTCATCAGTCCTGTAGCTAATACTTAATTATTTATTTTCTATTTAACTAACTTTGTTATTACTCCTTGGTTATTCTATTACCAGGTTCTTTTTGTATATCTAGGATAGGTCATGCACACACAAAAAATCTCAATAAAATGTAAGAGACTAAAATCATCAAAATAAGTTTTAGATAACAGTAGAAAGGAACTTTGTAATAATGATGTATGTTCATTACTGATATAAGCTTTTAATGGGTCACAAATTACCCAAAATGGGAAAGTAAAGGAGAAAAGTAAAGAGATCCTGAGAACTATGGGATCATATACTATATACCTCGAAGTATATCTTGTCTTGCAGTTCTTTCTTTCGTTCTCTCTCTCTTTCTTTCTTTCTTTCTTTCTTTCTTTCTTTCTTTCTTTCTTTCTTTTTATTGGGTGTCTTTTTTCCCTGTTTTTAATTGGATTTTTTTCTTTTTTATTCAATATTTTATTTATTTACATTTCAGATGTTATCTCCTTTCCCCACCCCCCCCATTAATCCCCTTCCCATCCGTCCTCCTCATTTTCTGCTTTTATATCATTTAAATTACATGCATGAATTAGGGTTTATTCTAGGTTGAGGGTCTAGCAATACAACAGATGAAAATAGTCAAGGAACAAGAAAGACAATAAACACAAATAGTCAAACAAAAGCAAGGTATTAAACACAATTCTGTGAACACTCCCATGATCACTGTTTCTAAAGGCTTATCAGGATGTCTAAAATACCTGAGCCAACTTCCCTGTCCTACCCAAAGTCATTTTCATGTCTGGAGCCTACTTCCTTGTTCTAGCCTAAAATTTAGATTCCTGTCTGAAATTAGTTTAAAAAAAAAACTGAAAAAAGCAATAGAAAAATATTTTTTGTGGTTTTTCTTTTTTGGTTTTTCAAGACAGAGTTTCTCCATATAGCCTTGCTGTCCTGGAACTCACTTGGTAGACCAGGCTGGCCTTGAACTCAGTAATCCACCTGCCTCTGCCTCCCAAGATCTGGGATTAAAGGCATGCACCACCACTGCCTGGCTAGAAAAATATTTTTTAAAAAACAATGATTAAATCTGAAATTCATAGACATGAATATAAACACTTAACTTCATGAACATACATATTCTAACCTCATAGTGATGTGCATGGAAGCACATTTCAATACACGTGGAGACTTAAAAACTAATAAGTCTTAATGTAGTAAGAAGAAGAGAAGTATACCATTTGTCACATACAAGTGTTTTTTCTTCTTTTTCTTTTTTATTGGATATTTTATTTATTTAAATTTCAGATGTTATCTCCTTTCTCCATTTCACCCCCCTAGAAACCCCTATCCACTCCCCCCTCCTCCTACTTCCATGAGGATGTGCTCCTACCTATCTACCAACTCCTACCTCCCCACCCTCAAATTCCCCTACACTGGGACATCCAACCATGCTTCCATTATTTTCCATAAAACATGAATTCTTAAAATAGAAGGCTTCTGTATATCAAATGGTAGTCTTTCCTTCTCTACACAGTTACTCCTAGAGTCGTTTTAGATAGGAAATGGGGAAAAATCATCCTTAACTGCTACATGGAAATGGCAAAATTCATTTGGAGAAATGTGCAAGTTGTTTGCAGAGGTGCTTATAAACCTTGAACATAGAAGCTTCTGATAACAAATAAACAAACAAAAGCCCTACCAGAGTTGACATGAACAATCACCAATTACATAGACATATAATCAAACAGATCAGACAGGTATTATAAAATTTATAATACCTTAGGTCTCTTCACAAGAAAAAAATAAAATAGCTCTTGAATTTAGTGTTTGATTCATATTGCAACTAGTTGTGATCTGTAAATAAATTGCAAATCTTAGTTAATAGTTCATATACCCACCCTGTGTGCCATATGGGGGAAAGCTAGATACAGTAGCAGAAAGTAGAAACAAACAAAAAGGAAACTTTCAATGTAACAGATTCTAAAAAATTACTAGATGATAGGGAAATGGTAAGTTTTAAGGCATGAGTCATTCCACTTCTCTCTCCCCTGCTGCTGCTTAATAGCATGCTTCCTCACCCTCCACAAGTATTTCAAAATGTGTGTTTTAAAGATCAATTCAGTGTGAGGATGAAAATTTCACCCTAGAAAATGTCAGTGAGTTGAAGTTTACTGAAAAAAAAAAAAAAAGAAAGAACAACAAAGGAGAAAGCAGTAAGTATGCCACCAAATGAGGAGATTTTTTTTCTCATCTTTTATGCATCACAAATTCACTTTCTGATAACTGTCAGTGTTATTTGAAGGAATTTCTCCTAACAGACCACAGGTTTCTAACTACTTTTTACATTTATGCAATTATTCTATAATGCTTCCAAAACTTTATTTCTTTTAAATGTTAATTGCACATGTAAAGGTTACTTTAGTAAAGGTACTGAACCACAGCCCTTTCCTTCTTGACAAAATATAACCTTTCTTTTTTTTGTCTTATATCTCATTAAGTCATTTTAGTAGTAGAGAACTGAATTAAGTTCAGTGGGATTAAGTCTATCATTTACTATATAAATGGACAAGGGCCAATATTACTTTTAAAACTGTATTATTGCAGTATTTCCTAGCCATATACAGATGAATAAATACAAGTATACTAAAATTGTATTAATTTCTATTGATAAGTATACACATACTTATTAATGAAGGAAAGAATGTTTTCTCAAACACTTGGCTAAGTCTCTGCCATTTTAACAAAAGTTTTTCTACTTGCTTGAACAGAAAATTCAATTTCTTAATTACTACTCCATATTAGGGCATGGTTTTCAATACTTTTGTACAGCATGTAGTTTAAACAGTTGTGTATGCATGTGTGCATATGTTCTGGATGCTTATATGTAAACTTGACACAAGTTAATATCATCTTAGAAGAGGAAGCCTCAATTAATACAATGCTTCAATTTGATCAGGTTATAAGCAAGTCTGCAAGGCATTTTCTTAATTAGAGATTTGTGGAAGTTCTTAGGGAGTCCAGTCCATTGTGAATGGGGTGGTCCTGGTTTCTACAAGAAAGCAGGATGAGTAAACCATGTGGGGCAAGCCAGTAACCAGCATGCCTCTATGGCTTCTGCATCAGCTCCTCCCTCTAGTTTTCTACTCTGCTTAAGTTTCTGTCCAGACTTCCTCTGATGATGAACAAAAATGTGAGACTGTAAGTCAAATAAACCCTTTCCTCTCCAACTTGCATATTGGTCATGCTATATCATGCAGCAATAGAAACACTAACTAGGACTTCATATTTAAAGCTTTAAAATCATATTTGTGTATTCTTGTTCTTTAGAGTTAAATAAAAATATAGTTTTCATTTAAATAGTACCAAAGCAGGTACTGAACTTATTTTTTGGTTTATACGCATGTTTTCCAGTAATACTGCTCACCTCCTATGTGATGGTCAGATTAGCAATTACATATTATGCTATTAGATGATTACAATCTCAATGGGCATTTGTATGTTAACTGTTGTTGAGCCAGCAGAAAGGACAGTGTGACACAATTTAGACCACTGGAGCAGAGCTCGCAAGTGTAGGCCCCCACAAGTGTTGAAAGTTGGTAGGTGTAAGGCTTGTTTGTATATTTTACTTTATGTTCTTCACATTTCAAAAGAATATACCCATTTTTAGTTTGTCTTCTAAACAATAACCATGAAAGCATTAAACAAACAAACAAACAAACACAAAACTACTTCAAGTCTCATCTTGTCATAATTGTTCTTTCAGAAAATAATTATTAATTTTTGTATACTGCTATAAACTATCTTACATATATTCTCATGGAGAAATCTACAACTTTTTAAAAAATGAAGAAAAAAATCACATGATTTTGAACACATCATGTTTTGGGCCATTTATTTATTTACATGATATATAAAGGGGAACTTGTCAAACAGAAATTTAGGTTTAAAAAAAAGTCCAATTTTGTATTCTTTAAAATATTTCTACCTCAAAGCAATATTCAAAATGTCTATGAAAATAATGCATAAAAATGTATTTGGCCAGGAGCACTGATTTTTTTAACAGATACACAAACAATAACAGTCTTCTCTGCAATCTTCAAAATAGGATTTTCTTTTCAACTAGCGATGTATGCTCGTATTTATAAATATTTATATAGCTAACTCTTTCACTACTCTACAAAAAATGCAAAACAATACTGATGGATGGCATGTACAGATAATTTGAAAATATATGCCAATGCAAATTTTCAAATAAAATGACTTAATGTTAGAAATACAATAGAGTATACAAATATTTTTTTAAGACATGACTGGTGTTATGTTGGTTAAAGAGTTTCCTTTTTTACCTAACATTTTCTCCAAATGCAGTCCCATTTCACTTTGTCATTACAAACAGAAATTGAGCATGTCAACTTTATTAAGCTCTAGATAAAGCACACAAATAGGCTACTATGTGATAAAGGAGAAAATGCCAACTCATAGTAACATTATTAGATGTTTCAAATCTGAGAATATTTGTCGTCTCTAATGTAAACAATGCCTGACCATGGCTTTTTAAAATTGAGAAGCAGAAGCAGATTTCATAAAAATTATGGTTTTGATTGTGATCTATACTAAGCAAATATGTAAAACTTAAGTCATCGAGTTTATAATAAACTTAGAGAAGAGGAATTAATTGTATACATCAAATTCTTAAATGTTACTACTTTTCCAACAAAAGGAACATTAACTCTTAAAACAAATGGTTTGCAACTAGGGACAGTTTTGGATCTGCTATATTCATTGTACAAAAGCTAAAATCAAAACTAGCAGTGAGTACTGCTATAAGCACCTAGAGGACAGAATCCCACAATCCAATGCTCACATGTAATAGTCCAAGGTAAGGAAATATCCCTTATGTGTGTTCACTAACTAAAGCTTTTAAATTGATTAATTTTGTCATGGCGCTATCAAAATGCATATATAGAAAGCGAATCACTATGTCAAGCACAGATTTAACTCTGTCTTAGAGAGTTAACTCCTCTTTCATTCAGGACTGCTCATCTATAATACTGAAATAAAATAGTTAACATATGTTTATATAATTATCATCTATCTTTATTAAATATGATGACTAGGTAAATTCGAACTTTCTTTGAAGATACAGAATCACAGAAACCTGGGAAAAGCTTTGTGAAGATTTAAATGATGTTTAACATATTTCTGGTTGCCATCCTTGGAATATAATACAATGCTTTTAGAAATGTAATCAAGTGTTATGTGTTATTAAATACTTTGCTAACCAAATCTTCTTTATGTTTCAACCCATTTTACTATCTGTTCCTCTTGCTTCTTAAGTTAAAAGACTATTTTTGTTAGAATTGTACAAGATATAAAAATAAAATAATATGAAGCAACATTTTACACAACTATGTACAAAACATTGTTTTTATTCAAATTGTAAGAAGGGTAAATGTATCACACTAAATAGTATAAGCAAAAATAAATTCCTTAAAACTACCCTTCCTTTCCTTGCAAATAAGAACACAGGTAGTGTTAATAACAAATGAAACACTGGTTATTCTTCAAAAAATGATGATGAGCAGACATAATATCTGTTTAACATAGATTCAGCTTAACAATAGACTGAAATTAGACACAGTGTTCAAAAACAAAACTGCTGTCAAAACAGATAAGAGAATAAATTTTAAAATTCCATCTAATAAAAAGTTAGAAGCAAAAGCTGAGAAAACAAAACCAACTCATGAATAAAAATATTAGTGTACTGCAGAAGAATCACAAATACTTATTCCTCTATGATGAGAAATATGAAAGAAATATTTTGGGATTGTTCCTATCAATTCTAATGTTTTGCTTTCTATAAAGAATTAAGAAAATAATTGTGGAGAATACCAGTTGCTATTTAAGAGAAAAAAATGTCCTAAAACCCTACAATATTAATGCCCTTATAATCTTAATTGATATACCTGTAGTCTTCGAAGGCTATCAACTCCCTTAAAGTACACAAACACATGCCTACTCACAAACCAGAATAAAATGCAGATGGTCGATAGCCACATAAATAGATCAATAATTACAAAGATGGATTGAAGAGACAAAAACGAGCTCTACTATTACACATGCATGAACTTCCTGACTATAAGAATAATTATACACTACAACTGGTTAATTGAGGGAAGTTGAACAATCTTTTTTCTTGCAGAATCAATAGATCCCCATTTATTTTTGATGACTTAGGTGTAGCACTGCCTGGAATCCAGGGAATGGATTGAATGACCTTTGCTTCTATATAATCATGTTGTCAGTATTCAAGAATGAGTTATATAGATCAAGTAATCTGTTTTGAGATGTAAAAATCACATTTGAGAAAACATAATCATGTGGAAAGGTGTAGGTTTTATGTCTTGTATGAACTGAAGTCTTAGATTTTCAACTGTGTTTTAGAACCATAAGGCAGCCAGAATACGAGAAAGTTATAAGTTGGGGGTGAGCACAGATATTTTTGTGCATGGGTTTTCAGTTATGAAGTATTGTAGAGCTGCATTTTATCTGAGACATTATTTGTACATATTTTAACCTTCTCTACATAAAGAATGTTTTTAAAATGAAGAGAGAAGAAATGAGAATATGAGAGAATGGTAGAAAAAATGAAGTAGGTGCTGAGATAGCATCAAATGTAAAGCCAGAAAATTCCATCATCTGCAATTGTTTCTTAAATGAAGAGAGGTAGAGGACAAAATTCCGTAAATAAACACATCTGCTTAAAAAGTACAGGAGTCTTGTGTATAGTTCAGCATATTTTAAGGGAGACTTATAAAACAGGCAGTACTACATGTAACCACAAATGTTGATATTAAAAGAAGCTGTATACAACAGGAGGACTGTAGGTGACACTAATGTACTGTTAATAGTGACAAGAAGAAATTTTGAAAGTTTTTATTATAATCATATGACAAATTATATATTTATATATAAAATAAAATTTTATGGTACTCTATTAATATGAGCCATTTTACATTCCTAGGCATAAGTTAAAAATAAATGTAAAAGGTATTTTTTTCCTTAATTGCAGTCACTACTCACAAATCTATGGTGTCTATGTTGTAATTTAGCCTGGCTTGACATGCATATTACTTTTTCTCTGATTTCACTATCACCACCCATTGCCTCACCACAGGTGGTCTACAGAAATGCATTCCTTGACCTTCTATTTGTCACCCTTCTATCATTAGAAGCCTCAAGAATTTCAATAGTTTTCATACATTAAGAATCAGTTTTTTGCAAATGACCCTCTGATCTTGTTTTCTGTACTGACCTCAATTGTATCATTGAAACATATTATAGTATAATAATACCTGTAGTTCCTTTCTGTGTCCTAGATTTTTTTCTACGTAGTTTGTCTCTCCATTTTGTAAATATCCAAGTGTTACAACCATCTTGTAACAAAACTTCAACAAATATATATTTAAATAGAAGTTATCTACCTCCACCACAGCCCCACTCCCAATTAATGCCTGTATAGTTCAGGGATTTCTTTATTTTGTACTTTAAAAAGTACTTTGGATTTGCCTGTTTATTCTATTAATAGAAACCACTTGAGATAAGATAGATGGATAGATGATAGATAGATAGATAGATAGATAGATAGATAGATAGATAGATAACTACATTAATTGAATGTTGCCCATATTCAATAGTTTGCCATTTGAGGCAGACTACCAGCCATTAGATTGTGATCTCTGTTTGTATAATAGGACCCCAAACAATTCACTAATTACTTTCCATATGCTTGCTCACTACTATCCTATGTTAATTCAGAAATATGTCTGAATTATAAAAGATATTGTCCTTCATAGTCCTCTAATATTTGTCCATTATTCACTTCCAATAAGCACTTATTCAATCCTGGTAATATTTTAAAGCCTAGTTTAAGCTGAATCTGTTCCACAAAACCTCCCATAAGCACACTACCCCTGGAAGCATACCTATCAGGTTCTGTCCTTATTGGTTGTCTCATGGATTTCTTCCATATTAGAAAAATTTCTCAGGATAAAATCAAGTGCATTTCATTAAAAATGAAAATCGTTGTCAACATATTTACCAATGCAAATTGTGTATATTAATAGATATGGGATCTAATGGCAGGTCTAATAAATACTTTAATTCTGAAATATTAATGATTATGGACAATGTTTCTTGCTATCTGCCACAACCTGAATAAAAAAAGAAAATATTACTTCTATTACTGTTATTTGTAAGTACTGTTTTGACTACTTTGATCTACTACTGCCTGTGTTTTTAATTAAACAAAATGCAATATGTTAATTAGAATTACATTCAAAGAAAGTTGCATTATTTTACACTACCATGTTCAGAACCTTCTGAGACCTTTCCAATTGTACTGAATTTTCCTGCACCATATGCTATCCTTCTATGTAAATCTTACATTATACATTCCTGACAAATATAATTTCTCTATCAATATTTCTCCAGCATTTAAGAATTATTTGTAAGCATTAATTATCTCAAATAATGCATACTTTATTTTTTAATTTTTCTCCTAATGTTTAACAATTTTTAAACTGCTGCTTTTATTTCTTTTTCAGTGTTCTATATCTGTGTCTAAAAACCAAACTCTATTTTCAACAATATACAGCCCAAACACTAGTCATCTAAATCAAAGTAGGTTTTTTTACTAAATAAAAGTAATTTTTGTAAGTAGGTCATTTATCCTTTCAAATTAGTACAATCTTCTAGTTGTCTAGTTGTCTAGTGAGGAATTGTTTATTGAGACATTGTTTATAGGAGACATAACACCAGTGTTAATTCACATTCCTGGGAAATGATGTGTCCTTATTTTTTTTTTTTTTTTTTTGCTGTTTTTGTTGCCATGAAGAGACAACCATGCTACATGAGCATGAGCAACAAGCTGTGATTATGCTTAGATGGAGTTTAGCACTGTAATCAAACAGAACTTACAACAAAGTTAATCTGATGATACATATTTAATGTGCATTATCGACGTGCTACATGGTAATTAGACATAAATGGTAAACAGTTCATGTGAATGGCAAATTGATGTTACTTTCGCATCACTGAAGCAAACATATCTAGTTTGGAAGTCCTAGGGCTATCTTTTTGGCACACAGAAAGCAAACTTCTGGAGGAACAGCACGACTATAATCACTTCGCCTGAGGAGCATCTTCTTGCCAGAATATCTTCAAAAATATAACTCATCCAGGTAAAACTAATATTAACCTTAAAAACTCAGAAGTCTTGTCCAATCAGACATCTTAAATAAGAAAGAATCAATTTGGATTGACCAGGATAGAAAATGAGACAAAATGGTTCTCTATTGGACAATTAGCAATCTGGCTTTTCGACAAATTCTTATCAAACAGAAATCAGGAAAACACAGAAGACTCAGGCGGGAGAGCTGGGCCAGGGGATGAGAGAGTGTGCTATTTTCAGAAAGGATCTGAGTTCAGCTCCCAGCATTCACTTAGGGTAGTTTGTAAATGTCTTAAATCCGAGATCCTGGGGGAAGCTGATGCCTCTGGCCTCCAGAGACACTTGCACTCACGTGAACTAGAACTTTTACACAATAATTGAAATAAACAAGACACACATAATATGACTATTTACCACTCATGTTGAATCGTGACATTATGTTTCAAAACATGTCAAGGCAGGACAAGTAAACTTGTGACACTTCAATAATGAAAGTTTTTAAATCTTTCCTATGTAATAAAATTGTAGGAAGATAGGATCATAATTTGAAGTCAATCAATATAGCCATGCTTCTCTTTACTAGAATGTTAGAGTTTTCCTCTTTGAACCTCAGGAAATGGAAAAACTACTACAAATATGAAGCATCGCTTGATGATGAAAACTTGCTGATTGTCCATGCCAGTATAATTATTAAAATTTTCTTATTTTTAAAATCAGGTTTTAAGAACTTATGTTGAGGTTAAGTAAATTTCCTAGTTTGATCTGATCTACATTAAAGTCAAAATAGCACTATTTAAAATTGATACATTACATCCTGCTTTGCATTCTAAAAAAAGTGTGAAACAGAAAACCAAACTGAAACTCTGCTTAAAAATTTGGTACTTCTAGAATTTTCCTATGTGCTATGTGAAGGTGGACTTTGACTTGCCTTATCTCTTCCTGTACTTTAGACCACTATACACATTTTATTGTTTTCTTTTACAAATATCTATGTGTCTGTTCATTTTTTTTCTCTGTCTCACCAATTCTTACCATTTTTATGTTTGTTAAATGAAGATGATTATCATTATTATCATTATGTATGTATGAATGTGCACCTGCCAGGACACATGACAGCCTATAAATCTTTCCTATGTAATGAAACTGTAGGAAGATAGGATCATAATTTGAAGTTAATTATAATTTGAAGGTGATCAGCTCCTCATATTAAGCCAAGGAACAATGGACATGCTTGTTGTCCACAAGAATTTTAAAACAATAAAGCAAACCTTGTTAGTGTTAACTTTTTCCACAATAAGATTTTTGAGAACATATTATATTAATACATAAAGGAGTATCATGATAGTAAAAAGTCACCACACACCATGCAAATCTATATCATATTAAAAATAAGCATGTCCACATTGAAAACATACATGAGGCAAACTGTGGTACCTCCATGAAACTTGATGACAAATCACCCATACAAATATGACTTGTTCACATCATCAATACAATTTTTCATAATATCACTGAGAAGAGACACTTCTAAAATGTCTATCAACATAATTTTAAAACTAAAGACATCCAATGTACCTGAATTAGGGCCTCACTGAGCAACTCTTCATTAACCTCCAAAATAATGTTCTTTATTTCCTCGTACGGCATGCGGTAAGATCCAAGGAAGATAGCTAAAATAAAATCGGATTTTATTAAAGACAGAATAGTATCAAATTTTATGAGTCTTAATACATATATAATTACCACTTTATAGACTCAAAATATGCTATTTTGTTAGCAATATACTAATTTATAGAATTATAAGCTGCTTGATGGATTTTTTTAATTTTATTTAATCATTTTTTTACAGACCAAATTTTATCCCCCTTCTGGTCTACCCTCTGACTATTTCACATCCCATACCTGAAACTTAATCTAAAAATATTTAATAGAAAGTTTGAGAAATATTTAATTAGTGGGCCTTACATTTTTATTTGGAGTAGCACCATGAAACTGTATGCCATCTCACTCTGATTCCAATTTTTCATCAACCCCTACATCTGAGAAATTTACTCTACTTGCTCCTTCATGATCTGTTGACTGTTACAGCTTAGATATAATATGCTTTCCCCAAACCTCTCATACTACCTGCTTGCTCTCAACTGGAAGTTTCAGACAAAGAGCCTTAGATAAGTGATTGGTTCCAAGAAATTTGACAAATGTCATGATGACTTCAAGACAAAAGTACAATTGATACTTTGAATAAATTGTTGAATATTCTATTAGAGGCTGAGGTAGGATTCAAATAATTCAATCACCAGGAACATGACAGCATGAGCTTAATGGTATATCTTGTCCCCAAACTCTTTATCTCTAGATCTCAGCTTTTTCACAATTATGAAGTGAGGAGCTTCGACCCACAATGAGATAAAGTAGATCTTTTCTCTTTTTAGTTGGCCTACTCTAGTATTCTTTCACAATGAGAATAAATTTACTGACACGATAGCCTTGGAGTTATCATATTAGCTATGAAACTATGACAATGTTTACTTTAAAGTAGTCTATATCATTCTTAACCATCACCCCAAAACATAGGAGTGCTCATGAAGCCCACTTTAATATACTAAGAAGAAGTTCTCATGTATCTTGTTAAAATAAATAATTTCATATCATCACAAGAATAGAGATACAGGTATAATGAGATATTTGGAGAGAAAAAAAACTATATTCATTATTCATTAACTTTTCTTTCAAGGAATATTGTTAAGATTGCACTGAGTTATTGTTATTTTTATAGTCTTGTTCTGACTACTTTATAAAACAAACTTTACTCTTTCTTTGTCACTCTGTCTCTATTTCTGTCTCTCTGTCTCCCTCTCTCTCCCTTTGTGTGTATGTGTGTGTGTGTGTGTGTGTGTGTGTGTGTGTGTGTGTGTGTGTGTTTGTGTATGTCTGCCTGTCTGTGTGAAACAGCATGTATTACCAGGGTTAAATACTACCTGTGGTTTTAGTTATCCACTGCCAGTTTTGGAATGCATCGCCCACAAATACAGCAGGAGACTACTGAACTTTTTAAGGAAACAGCTAAAGTACTAGATTCATCAATGTACTCTGCATTCCTGCTGATACTCAGGTGGTGAACAAGTACTTTTTTCATACACTAAATCATTTCTTTGTCAACCTTTACTTCACTCGATAGATTTTACATCATGTTGGAAAAGTATTCAACTAATATTACCTAGAATACATTACAATTAAACAGATACTATTTTAAAATAAATTCTGTACCATTTTTTTCATTAAACCCACTTTTTAGAAGAGTGTAGATGTCCTCTGAGAGGTAGAACCTGAAAAATCCTATTAGTGAATTTTTATGGAAAGCTCTACGTGATTGCACTGGTAGCAAAAGTAAAATTAATATTCACTATCTAGAAAAATGGTTACCTAAACACAGGGACTAAATGAGAATTCTAATACTAAAATAGGTCTTATGGTCATATATTAACTAGACAATATGATCACACTGTATAGTTAAAAAAATACAGAAATAAACTTTGTGGGAAAAACTCCCACTGCAGTAGGGCACAAGTTTTTGATATCTATTAGTAGACCAGTTATATGAGTTATCCTTTGCCTGATAACAAAATGATCAGTTGCTTACTTTAATCTCCTTCTCAAATAACTACCATGATGTTCTCTGTGCAATTAGAAATGTCGGATGTGTTAAAAGTTTCTCACACAAGAGTGTTTTAGTATCATGAGTATCTAAGCACCCTTCTGTAGTGATAAAAAAAAATATTCTAAATCCAATTTAGAAGAGAAAGTATGTCAAAGAAAATCTTAGAGACTTGTTTGAATGGCCATAAATTTAACTATCCAGCTACATTACCAATACCACATTTAATGGCTCAGTGCTTAGCTAAAGGCTTCAAGGATCAGCAACCGGTTTTAAAATGCAGTGGCTAACAATTTAACTAGATCACATTACAATTATTTTAAACAAAAGAATAGCAATTACAGGAATTGTCCAAAATGACAAAAAAATATTTCTAAAAATATGAATCCCAGGTCTACTCAGTAAAATAATAATGAAAAAAGCTAACAGTACATTTTTAATAACAACTTATGTTATATTTCATTATAGTCCCTAAGGAAGTTTTTATTAACATTGCATTCCAAAGCTCTACAAGTCATAGGTTCTAACAGGTTAAATGATGTTCAATTATTATTGTCTTCAATTTGGTTAAGTGGCACCAGGAAATCTGAGTTATATTTATATAAGACCCTATTTTTAGCAGTGGGTCTGTTCAAAGTTGTTAGGTTGTTTACACTGAGTTAGCCATCACCACCATGCCTATTCATTACACATCACATACACAGATTCTGGGCTGCTTTGGTATCCAAAATTCTCAATTCCTTCACTTTCTTCTTTGGAGGTCCACCCCGATTTTCTTCTGCAGCCTCTGCATTCCTTTGACCTGAAAGAAAAATGTTGATTCATAAACAATAATGGTTTTAATCCAAGTACATGAAATAACATTAGGAAGGCATGTTAACTACATTAATAAAGGTGATTCTGAAATCAATAAATGTGTTTATTTCATTAGCTCTGGGAAGAGGATAAACATAAAAATATAGACCTGTTTAGAGGTTTCCCTACAAATTAAATATCAGCACTTAAGCAAAAAAGATAAGCCAAATAGAACTAAAAATCAATTGCTGCTCTTTCACTAATGTGAAACATAAATTACTGCTTTACAGGTAACTGGGGCGGCCCTGGAATTAAACATAAAAGTAAAATCTCACTAATTTGGACTAATTGAGGAAAAAGAAAGACATGCTTTTTCTCCTAAAACATGCTAATATTTAGACATTCATTATTTTCAGTGAAACTGCTTTAAAGCACCTAAGGTAACTGTAGCTATTAAACGGTTGTAACAGTAAAACTCCCCACTGCGTCCTGTTGGAAGAACTGGTTTAAAGCATTTGTAAGTTGTAAAAGAGTACTCCCCATTTGTATATACAGAATTATATATCCTCCAAGTTGGTGGCTTGCTCAGATCCCTGTATTTATTGTTTCTCCAAATGGTTGAAAGGGTTGAAGCAACAAGGTGAGCAACATCAAGCAGCAGAGATGCTTGCCCTATTCACTCTTGAAAGACACTATTGTCAAACATTTTTGGGCTGTCTGCTAAGAAAATGAAACATGAAGAAAAGTCTCCAAGTACCATCTGCACAGAAAAGAACTAGCAATTGTGCTAGTATTGTTGGTTTATTTCTTCCATGGTAAATACAAGCCTATAGGCAATGGGTCCACTAAATTATGTTAGACAAAGTAGACTTTCTTTTTTAACCAAGTGGTACGCTGCATTCAAACTCACACAGCAAAATTTCGTCACTGATGCATACAACTGATTATCATGCTCTTTTGTTTCTTATCACTGGCAAAAAGTGAAGTTTACCTTGAGATGATAATGATTTTTATTATTTCAATTGATTTAATGTTGGCTAAAGACCTTACACATGAGTTTGTTTTTTGTTTTTTGGGTTTTTTTTTTTTTAATAGTGAAAGGGAAGCGCTCATAGTATATCTTTGCCAAGGAAAGCTATCAGCATCTGTGAATCTTTTGCAGTATTCCAACGCACGCATGAAAATGCTGCAAATCCATAGGTTCTAACATTAATGGTGTAAGTTGTAAGGTATACAAATTTTGTTATATTAGTAGACAAGTAACACATGAAGTAAATTAACTACAGAACAAATCTTAAATATTATAAGGTTTAGTGGAATAATCAATGTAAGAACAGACACAGTCTAATGAGACTACATAATAATTCCCTTGAAAATTATAATTTTGTGAAAGGTGTCAAGTTCTTCCCAATGTTGCCAAAACACAATCATTGGAATTGCTGAAAGAAAAATGACTTTTAGTATATTTCTTTTAAAAACCTCCATAAATGTTCCTCAAAGGACCTTCTGAAAGTACAGTGTCTTTCTTATGCAAGAGTCAACATTTCAATTTATTCTAATTTTAAGCTGTTCTCAGTTTAAGACAACTGCATAAAGAAATGACAGATCAATTGCTATTTTTGTTGTCAATAGAGAGAATTTGAATTATATCAAAATTACCACTGAAAGCACATTCACAAAATTTAATACAATCAAAGAAGTAGTCAAGAGAATGTTCCTCCCTTCAATAGTCCTAAACTCTACCACAAGAAACTAATTAAACAGGAACATACAGGATGGAATGTTTTCAGATAAAGATTATTTGAATATTATCTTATTTTAAACTAATAAGCACCTGCCTAACACAGGTGTACCTAATGCTCATTAGTAACTTTATATTTGGCTATTATTTTTCATTAAATTCTAGACTGAGCCTTTTGTTTTTCAAATGAGCAAAATGTTTGAAATTTAAATTAGATATCTTAAGTATCTATGGCTCATGGTTTCCTTAGGAAATGTAAGCCATTTTACCTGTCTTATGTAATGCCTCTAAAAACCTGAGATTTAGAAAGCAATAAGCATTTCATCAGTGTGCACCATTCTTTTGAGAATAAAAGTAGTATAGCAAGTTTAAATTAGTTCCCAAACTAGACAAGTTTTTAAAAAAATAATTGCTAAGATTGCCTTTGGCCCCATCTTAAAAAAAAAAAAAAAGCAAGGAAGCAAACAAACAAAACACCAAAAGCAACAACAACAACAAAAAAAATAAAAAACAAAACAAAACAAGAAAAAACAGTATTCCTTAGGGATCAAAACTAGAAGCTCCGATAGAGAATGCAAAGAACAAGACAAGACAAGTATTAAATCATTCATATGTTCAAAACTGTCTTTTACCATAATCTCAGAATTCGACTTGTCTTGAATTAAATCAATTTCAAATGTTTCTAATGCTTACAAACTTAAAAAAAAAATCATTATAACGAACTTGTAGCCACTAAAAGTTATTTGGATGATACTGAAGAGCTAGTTTATGTTTCAGTACGATTTTTTACTTCCAGTAGTCCTAGCACAGGTCCACAGGTGGCATCTGTTCATTCGAGAATGAATATTTGGTATATTAACCTTAGTAACTTTCCACTTTTTAACATAGAAATACAAATCCAGAATAATACATATAAAAGCCCCAATCTGTTTCAACAGTTTATAAACTGATGGCCTTGAAAATCCTGCAGAACAAATGTAGGAACCACAAGCAATAGTAAAGATGATAATCTTTTAAATGTAGGTAAAGCTTATTCAGTTTGGTAAGTAACAAAGTACCCAGTTGTGCTCCACTGTCTTTGTATAGAGCAGCATATTTGTTTATGAAACCTTGAAAGGGAATGCTAATGCAATGTGAAGAAAGAGATTGCATTCCTGTTTTCTTTTCCATGCTATGTGGGACAGCTGCGCAGTTTTCCCTTTCCCTGCTGCCTGCAGCTGCACAGGAAGGCATCCTACAGAAAAGTAGATTTTATCCTGGCACCTGCATAGTATCTAAAGCAATAGGAATGGCATTATCAGGAGTGTTCCTTAAGTTCAGTGCACATTAACAAGACTAATGGTCCTAATGGTGGGATTCACACACACACACATACTTTGTAATGATTTCCTAATTAAGGAACAAATCTTACTAGTTGTAGTTTATACAAGACCCCCCCCCAAATCAGGAAGCACATGTTACTGCAAATTAACATCTGCATAACTAATATACTTGTACACCTGTTCATTAAGCCAATTACCGAACACTGTTAAATGCCACCAGAACAGTATGTTTAACAACGTGAATAGCTAATGTTGTATATTTTCAAATCAGCCTCAATATCTCTGCAGATATTGTATATTTTAGGAAGGACAAATAAATATGTCTTACAGTTTTAGGGATAAACTTTGTTTCAGCTGGTAATTTCTAACCCCAAACCAAAGCATGGTTCTTACTTCAAAGTAGAATTTGACAAATGAGGTTGACGTTTTTCCCATTAACTTTTAACCTATGCTAAGTACATTATTCAAGTTAGAGTCTGTCCTTTTACTCAGATGTTTTCCTTGGCTTTCTGTGAACCAATGGACACTTTCTTGGCTGTTGTATCTACTCAAAGTACCCTGCTATGCTAAATTGCATAATTCAGGTGACAACACAAAGATTCAAGTAATAAACCACAAGAACAAACTGTGTAAAACAGAGATGATTATCAGGAAAAGTATAAATGTAAAATATATAATGCTGAATTCTAGTACTTGTAGGCTAAGAAGACATTTCTTGCAGAGATTATTGTTTGGACAAGCATCATACACAAGCTGCTTTGATTTTTGTGATCAATTTTAGACTACTACATATCTTGTACTAAATTTAGCTTAATACGGAAGGAATGCAGTTAACTTGGTTGAGCAAGGTTTAATAACACACATATAAATACAACTGTGTATGACACTAAAGAAAATTGCCTAGCAATTAATCATGATATTTATTTTTATTAGGCAAATAGAGGTGTGACAACATTCCGTAGACCAGGTAGCTTTAAACCACACACAGTAACTTCTTCACAGTTCTGTTACCGAGGTGGGTTTCATCCTGAGGTTTCTTATCTAAGAAGTCACCATCTTCCTGCATTGTTATTTTGCTTTTCCTCAAAGTGTGGTCAAAGCCAGAGATTGCACCCTACTACAGAGGCATACTATTAGAACCTGGCAATACCTTATGTCTTACTTAAATTGATTACTTCCTCAGAGGCCCCATCACCAAATAGCATCACACTTAATGGAAAATTCAACTAGAGAATCTTGGAAGAAACTAAATATTTAATGCATAATGATACCAGCTTTATACATTTTGGAAAACAAAATCTCCAGACACAAACTTATAAAAGGCAACAAAAAGTTAAATAGCTTATAAATTAAATTTTCTAATAGAAAACTTCTTGATGTCCAAAGTACACTGTTGTGTATTGTCGATCACTAAAAATCAAATGACCCCATAGGAAGACCAGCAGTCTCAACTATCAGGGTCCCCTGAGATCTCTCAGACATTGAGCCACCAACCAGGCTGCAAACACTAGCTGATTTGAGGCCCCCTAATTTGAGGCCTGGTCTGGCTTCAGTGGGAGAAATGATGCTGCAGTGTGTGAGGAGGCCTGGTGGGGCGTGGGGTGGGAATGGGGACATCATCTTGGAGAGAGGGTGTAGGAGGAATGGAATGAGGAACTGTGGGAAGGTGTACAAGGAGGCAGGTAACAGCTGGACTGTAAAAAATAAAGTAATAATAAAAATATGTTTAAAAAAATCAACCTTTTTTTTTCTTTACATATTGTCCTCAATTTCCTCAAATGGGTTTCTGAATTTAGTGGCCAGAGATTTCAGGAGGAGGCACTCTACACTCTGTATTCTCTCTCTTTGTCTCTCTGTCTCTCTCTGTCTCTCTGTCTCTCTCTGTCTCTCTCTCTGTCTCTCTCTCTCTCTCTCTCTGTCTCTCTCTCTCTCTCTCTCTCTCTCTCATTTAATCTGTTTCATTTCTGCCTAATCAAGACTGACAACGTGATGTTGACGTTTCTGTTAGTGTATAAACAATTTTAATGAGAAAATTGGTCACAATATCAGGGATCTAAAGGCTCACAAATATCTCTATATTAAAAAGAAAGGGGTGTGTTGAGAGTGTCACAATGTGCTCATAAAAGGAACACGTACAACGAGTATCAAAACAAAGAATGACTATAGGCTAAGCAAAAGGCTTCAGTACTGTGGAAATCTCTATACTAAGAAGAAAGCATTAGTGACTTGAGAGTTAAAAAGGTGTTTAGTGGGTTATTATCATATAGAATCAATATGTGTTTTCTATGTGGCTTATGAGAAATAAAAGGAATACACAGGCAAAAGCTTCATATTACATAAAACACAAAACAATGCTTGCAGCAACAGTGAGTAAACATTTTTTGTCTTTGAAGATCAAAGTGCTTTTGTTCCAAATGTTCAACTCAAGCACTTCAGTGTGAAGCAGCCATATAAAGTAAGGAAATGAATGAGCATGAAAACATTACAATAAAATATCGTGTTTTAATAAAACCACATGCCGAGACAGATTTGACCTGCAGTATGCTATTCGCGTACATATGATGTAAGAGGTGCCTCATAAATGAGCAGGGACTAACCCCTTTTCTTTCCAAAAGAGTTCAATTTGTTCTTATTTATTCTTTTCAAAATGATAGTAAATGTTCAACACTTTCCTTGTAAATCAATGTTTAGAAGTGCCCTATAATAACTGTTTATTAATAAACCTGGTATTCAAAAAGCATTCATATAACACATCACATTTATAGTCATCACAATTTTTAAGTGAGTCTATCCTACAGGGATCAGCCCACCTGATACTAAATTAACAGTCTTTTGTTTTACTCCTCTTATGTTATCCCATAATGTTATTATGTGTCTTTATGTAACATAATCACAAAAGCAAATCAACAGTAACAGAATTATAAAAAACAATTTCTACTTTTCTATTATTATTAGGTTTGAATATGTTTGGTAATGATTCACTTGTGAGTCAATGGTTTAAGGTAAACTGAAAAACTGAATTCCACCACCCCCAAAATCATATGAATCTAGACTTTGAATTTTATGTAATATTCTTCTCTTGCTTTATGCACATAAAAGTGTTACTGAGTGTTTCAATTTGGTTGTTGCTAGCTGAGCTCAATGGGAAATAAGCAGAGCTATATTGTCTCTTCTTTTGCCATTTGGATTCCAACAGCTTTCAATTTTATCTTTCAGCAGTAATTTTCTTTAGTTCGGAAGCTACATCCATGTAATCTGTTGAAGGTGATCGAAGCATTAGAAAATCTTTTTGCGAGGGTAAAATAGAGTACCTGAACTTTTCATTTCTTCTTTGTTCTTAAACTTAGGTTTAGCTTGCTGGTGACTTCTGATTTCAAAGCAGAAAAGTAGTATTTAAGAGTCCATTTGAAACGTACAAACAAATGACAAGAATGAAATTTAAATAAGCAAAAAGCTTCTATTCTTAGGACAGACTGCTGACCCTTTTTCTTCTCAATCTATTATCCTTCCTTGTTACATTACTCAGTATTTTGGAAGAATACCTGACACCATGTCTTCATTCCTCTATTCTTTTCTATTAGTTACAATGTGAATTCTAACTATACATATTCCTACTGAATAAGAATGTCAGAATTGCCATAGGAAAGGTCTCAGGATGGATATATCTTTAAAACTCCATGGACTATTAGCAAAGTTTGAATCAACTGTTCTAAAGCATATAAAACATTCGCCCTGTGATAGCTCTACATATGTACCCAATGTTGAACAAGGTGGAAAATTTTTCAAAAATTTTCATCATTTCAAAACTTTCAAAAAATTTCAGCATTCCTCAAAAGTCCTCTGCATATCGTTTAAATCTCAAAAATCTAACACTAAAGGAAAATTCGTGGTCAACAACCATAGGGGATCCACAATATCAATGATTTTCTTAGTTTTAACACAATTAAGGACAAGTGCATTCTTAATTCAAGAATTTTTCATACATTTGTAGAGTTCATATATACAGATTTTATTTGGGGGGGGGGGGTTCAAGACAGGGTTTCTCTGTATAGCCTTGGCTGTCCTGGCACTCACTCTGTAGACCAGGCTGGCCTTGAACTTAGAAATCTGCGTGCCTCTGCCTCCCAAGTGCTGGGATTAAAGGCGTGCGACACCACCCCCCGGCATATACAAATTTCTAAAATAAATAGGAATACATTTCACACATTAATTAAAACTGACTGCATACAAAAAATTCTAAAATGGTTATTGCATAAATTACCTCTTCCCTTTTATAGATAGTTGTGGCTGTCACAAGAGTAGAAGAAAAAGAACAAAATCTACAATTGTAAAGTACACAGTGGCTCAAAAACCAAACTTCTTACTTCTGTAAACACTTCTATATTATTTGTTAACAAAACAGCCAAAGCAGGGAAGGACTTGGACTACATAAAAGAGTAAGAAATATTTTATTCTTGGTCAATAGTAGCTAATCCCAAAAATAACAGCTGGATTCTTCAAAAAAGAACTATTTAGTCTAAATCCTGAGATGAGCTACCCAAAATGCTAAGCAAGCACACCACAGCTTAGATTCATTGCTACAGCATACTACACAGTCATATCAAAGCCTGTGTGTTTTAGACCAATAGATCCAAAGAACAAAACTAAAGTCACAGGGTGTATTATTAAACATAATAACTCTGCTTTATGTCAAATAAATTTTGGCTAGTCTCCTAGCTAGTAGTAAAATGATACCAACTCCATATCATGAGAATAATGATCATATGAGTTCACCATAAATATTGCTTACAAAATAAATGATTAAATTTATATTAAACAAGTGATCACAGGTTAACATTGAGTCCCTGGTAGTCACACCTACCTACTCTCTCCTTCTCCCCTATCCTTTGCCCTCTCTCTCACTCCCACCTTTTTCTGTGCATGGTATGTGTGTATCTTTAAATATATCATAATTCAGTATCTTCACTTTGGCAAGAAATTTCCATCATGTACTCTAATACTGTAAATGGCAGAAATAGTTGGAACTGTAACCTTTTAAGGACTAAATAAAAAAGTACTTGGATAAGGATCCACCTATGGAACCATCTCCTGTAAGAACTATCCTTTAATAATAAAATGTTTGGTGCTATATAGCATTTTAACACTAGTGTAAAAAATAAAATCTTATACAAGAACATAAACCTAGCTGTTTATTGAAAAAATAATTAGGTGTTGCCTACTGTGCAGCTCTCATTAATTTCTGAGGCCACAAAATAAATAGCCATGAGTCCCATGTTATTTATAATGGCATGCATAAGATAAATGCAGTAATTATGAAAAATACTGCTAAATTGTACATTGTAATCTCATGTGTAGCACCCAAAATTTTTACTAGTTTCTTGAAATGTTTAAAACATAGAAAAACGTATCAAACAGAGGTAGAGCTATTTACAATGTAAAAGTAAAAAAAAAAAAAAATTGCATATAGTTTAAACAAAACCTTCATTCTGGCAGAATAAAGAAGAAATACTGGTAAATTAAGGTTTTGCCACAAACTTATTAAAGATAAAAGAGAAAGTAATAGCCCAGATAAGAAACAGCTGCTAATAGTCACAAACAGCAAATGAATTTGTCTGGATCAGGACAGCAACCTGCTGACTCTTTTTCCTCCTAAACCATTTCAAACATGCTGTGCTTGCCATTAGATTGGCCTTTACTTCACCCTAGCCGCTTCAGTCCTAACACTGTGGGGGATCATTGTTGCTTCCCTATGGCTGCTGCCAAAGTGCGCCTCTCTGCTTTTAGCCTAGAATGCTTTAAATCTAAACTTAAGCAATGGTCATAACTCCAGGGAAGGAGCAAGAAGTCAATACATAAAATCTGGAACAGAAATGTCAAAAACAGACATACACACAGACACACACACACACACACACACACACACACACAGAGAGAGAGAGAGAGAGAGAGAGAGAGAGAGAGAGAGAGAGAGAGA
>JANHMN010000005.1:47957735-48016396 GCA_030674055.1 Rhabdomys pumilio
AGAGAGAGAGAGAGAGAGAGAGAGAGAGAGAGAGAGAGAGAGAGAGAGAGAGAGAGAACAACCTTGTCAAACAGGCAATACAGCATACACTAGATTTCTATATCATTACTTAAAATCATTTTGAAAAATTGTTTCCACAATGGACATTTTCCACATTTGGAACGGTCACCATGTAACCCATTCAATTGTACAATTAATATGCTTTCATAATATATATTTTAAATGAATCCTAAAGCTTAATATGGCAATGCTTGAGAAAGAATGAAAGAAACATTAATGCATTTAGCTTTCCATTTAAATCTCATGGAAGTTAAACTGATCAGATACTACATGGTAAATATCTAAAACACTCCTCAATAAAACCAACACATATTAGATAAATAAGTGATAGCAGACACAGATCATAAGCAACTATGCTTATTTAGAAGATGCTTAAAGTCTTGATCTTAGAATATTTTCATTTTAAATGTATTGTTAGATTTGGGTGAGTTATTTTTGCATACCGCTACTCTATGTGTCTGATGCAGGTGAAAGCACCTAAACCATTCTGACTGTAAGTTCTGCCCACTGTGTAGCAAAGATAAATATAATTAAAATATAAAAGTTGTAAGAGGACTTGTAAGTATCTAGAAAATAATTGAGCTTACCCCTCTTCACATGTATTGCTATGAAACCATTCTTTGTTGATTAATAAAAAAACAAAGTATGATTGTCCCTATGAAATGTTCTCTACTTTATCTTCACCTACACCAATAATAATACCCTTTCTCTATTACTACCCAACTTGATTAATGCACAGGTAGGTACATAGTTGTCTTACTTTTCTCAAAAATTCATAACAAGGAGGGTGTGCATCCTTTTTCCCATAAATGCCTCCTCTAGGGGAATATATCTGAGAAAGCATAGTGAAGAGATGGTGAAGGTTCAGGACAATGTGATTCTAACAACTAAATGACTACAGAGTGTTTACAATAATGATTACTATGGATAGGCTCAAAGCAGGAGGAATATAGTCAATTAGGATAAACATAATCAGAAAGGTGTTAAGAAAGTGGAGTGTGCACTATTCTCAAAGTAAGACAGAACAGTTCAATAAGAGAAACTGACAGTGTCACATCAAAGGAGGGCATGCATATTCTAAGTCTGACAAAAACTAAAAGCTCAGAAGAAAATAGATCATTAGAGACTATACACAGTGATTTCAAAGAAACTAATAGTAATGTACTATAAGAAACAAAAAAAGCATCAAATGGAAACATTGAGTACACAGCACTCCTTTCAGATACTTAGTGGGAAAGGTACTTCTAGCCATGGTGTGAACAAGACAAAATGAATGAATTCTAGTTTTGTATAAACTTGCCTATTAGAAGAAGGTACTTGATTTTCAAATTCAAGAAGAGCTTTTATGCTATAAATGATTTCAGAACAAACCCAGCATACAATGATTTACTGGACAAGATCAATAGAAACTGTGCAAAAGAGATTATACTGTTCAGTGATCCATGTTGCATCAATATCTATAATGGAATGAGACAAGCTGATACAATGGCCCAAAGCTTCTTGAAATTGCTCTTCAACAAAATTAAATAGGAAAATAACGTCAGCACAGAGAGTAAGCAAGTATTCCACCCTCTTGTTTCCCTAATGAAAACATTTCATTTTCTCATGGCATATGAAAAGTATAACATAACACTATACTAGCATCAAAATAAAACTTGAGGAATTGTTTAAAAGATTCATGCAACAAATGCATTCCAAAAGGCTCTGTCAACATTACTGTGAAGGGAACTTGACAACACCATCATCGATGTGAGTCAATAAAAGAGCAAAAGTGGTTTGTTCAATGATAAATGGCACAAAAACAGCAGCCCATGCCAGTTTTGGGGCATAGGAAGAGTTACTACATAGCAAACTGCTAATGAAGACTAGAACACTATTTATTATTGTCATATTGAGGTAAAAGTGAAATATGAGTATTTATCTACATCATTAACTGAAGGAGATAAATTGGCTGTCATCCATTGACCATGGTGTCCTGAATATATGAAATCTGATGATATAAAAACCTAATGGTAGTTATTAGGGCTTCCCTCCAGTCCAAGTACAGATGGATCAGGTAGGTGGCCTGCCAATAAGAAAACAGGTGGCTCTCTCAACTTGCTGATTGCATTTGAGGCATTTTTTTTAAAGGATATTCTAAACAATGTCTGTATTGCTGTAGGGAAAAGACATGCTGTCTCAAATAATGTCAATGCAATACAATTAAAGAGAGAGCAAATTTCATGGTGGTGGTGGGTGGGGAGATCCTAATCTGCAAGAAAGAAAATAATTCCAGGAAATAGTCACTAGAACTAAGAAACCTGGAATATCCATGATGCCAAATGACTACTTCAATTAAATCTTCAAATTGTATATGAAAGGGGGATGTCTGTGTCATCCTACGCCTCTTTAAGCAAAGCAGTATCAGCACCCAACAAAATTATTTCATTCCCTTTCCGACAACAGCTATTAATGACACTATTATCTTGTTATATTTTATTAAATGAGTTTCTCACTTGGTATATTTCCACTCTGTAATGACCATATTACCTCTTCACGGTAAGGATTCCATTTTGACAAACTGTCTCTATTAGTACATTTGCCTACTGTTGTGTTTAGTTGAAATGGCATGTAAAATAAAACATAGTGGCCAGCACTTAATTAGAATATATGTAAATGTCATTTCATATTCCATGGCCCCAAGAAATATTTGAAACCATGCAATCTACAAGGGTAGGAAGTAAAAATAAAAAAATAAAAAAACCCCAAAGTTCTTTAATTACAGGTAAGCATACTATGCATAGCAAATTCCAGTACAAAAGGTGATACAGAGAACATACGGCTTAAAATAAAAGAATAGACTTATGAATCAGTCACCATTTCCACTTACATTTAATCATAATTCAACTAAGACGCTATAACTTAACTTTCCCAAAAAATGCCTATTCAGTAGGAATTTCTGGAACTTTCATTTAATGCTTGTGGTGATTAGTGTTTTTAAAATAAAGGATCTGGGTATTTACTTTGCTCAAGCAATTCTAATAATTTCATAAACCATATTAAAAATTACATATGTCCTACATTTTCATGTAAAGTAGAATGAAAGTACCGTAATATACAATATCTTTTGGAGTGACTTACCTGCCAACAAAATAAAGAATATAAAATAGTATTAATAAAAAAATCCTGACTGATATAGTAAAAAAAAATATTGTATTCTGGGCAGTTATTAAACAGTTTATCATTACTAAGGGCTATTACAGCTGAATCTACAGTACTTAGCCACATTAAAACCCTGTAAACCATGTAATCAGTGAATCTGAAACACATAAGTATACATATTGTAATAGAATCTACATAAAGTTAAACTCTAAAAATGCATGTATTGTTTTCTTACATGAGAAATTAATCAAATTTCTATTGTTCATTCGTTCCTAAAATTTATGTTACTGATTCAAAATTTGATATTTTATAATTCAAGATAGGAATAACCATGTAATCTTTGAACTCCATTAACATACTTAATATAAACATGTAGCCATAGTACAGTATTTATTAAATTAGTCATTGTAGTTGTTCCTTAAATTTTCTTCTCAATGCCTTCAAAGCCCATCCTTCTTTGATCTATTTACTCTTCCATGCCTCATACTTGAACCACAGCATAAGATATATAGCTAGTACACTTAATATTTTATATATATATACTTAATATATTAATATTCTTACATATACATATATTTAATATACATATATAATTATGCATGTACATACATATATAATTGATATATTATATAGTATATATATACTATATATATATATACTTAATATACATATACTTAATATTATAGTGCTATGAGCTTATAATATTTTTATTTACTTTGTTTTAATTTTTTTCTACTAAAAATTATTCTCAATGCTCAGTACTGATTTATCTTTTACAAACACCAAGATGTTAATGATGGTTTTTACTGGACTCTTATTAAACAAAAATGGGGTAAGACTTATGACTTTTCAAACCTTAGGGGCAACTAAACTAAAAAAGGAACCTAGTTCCCCAGTATTTGAGACACAACAGAATATTCATCAATCATGGATAAGTGAGGAGACTCTATGTCTGAGTATCTTTGCCAAGTGTTTGTACTTTCTAGACCAGAACACATTTGGCTGGACTAAAATGTCACTTCCTAGGGGAATGTTTCCTGAACTTTTAAAGGAGAATTAGTGATTTTTCATCTGTGGGATACTGCAATAGTTTGTTTCTCCCATGGTGTAGCATTTAATAACGTACATTATCATTACTTCAGATGTCTAGTTCACCAATTTGTTGCATGAGCATATAGAGATATCATCCATGTCTCAACCATCTTTATATCACTAGAAATAAATCCCATTTGGGATATTTACTAGATAATACTGAATAGAAAGTTTTATATTCTGAAATGAAAACTACTTTGTTTGTAACAAAAAATGATAACTAGTATTATTTAATTATATATGCATGTGTGGGTGCATGCACATATGAGATGTATACAAGGGGCAGTGAGTGGGTAGGTGGGTAGGTATACACAAAACTATATATTTGTACAGAGGGCAGAGGCGTTTGATTCCCCTGGATTTGGAGCTTTAGGCAGGTATGAACAAGCCAAAAACATGCTGGAAACAAAACTCATGTCCTGCACAAGAATGAAAAATTTCCCCTATCCACTAAGCCACCATTCTAGTCACCACAATTGCTTAGAGTGAAGTTGAAATTGTAGTTTAACACAGTTTCAAAGCAAGCCCTTTACAGCAACTGGACTCTAACACTTGTATGGATGATTAAAATACATCTACAATATAGCAAGCATTCACTGATGTGTATAATATTTAGTAATGGTGAATCTATGATTTTTTCCATCTTTTGTAGGAAACCTACTCTAGCACTTGAATTTCCCCTGTAAATCCATTATTAGTGGTAGATTTTACAGTGGCAAATGTTCTAGTGTGAAGTCACGCTGCATGACAAGCAGAATTTCTGTTAGTACAGGTAGGCAGCTTTTACACAAGATGCCTGCAGTCATGATCTAATCAACCATAAGTCACACAGAAGTACACATGAATTCATAAATAGTGGTCCATTAATAATACAAATATCTGCATATACCATATTTATGTTGTTTAAAACTCATATTTGAAGCATTATTTTGTTACTTAAGAATAAGAATTGAGTGAGATACGCTGGAAAATAAAAATATAAACATGTTTTGTATAGAAAAGTGTCCCAATATTTATTCTCATTCTCAAATAGATGGCTATCTTAACATCATTTTAAAATGAGTATTAACATTCAGTTAAATTTAACAAAAAAAAAACGAAGATAGAATACTTTCTTTATTCACATATGCCAAAAGCTATAAAATAATAAAGAAATAATTTGCATTTCAAATTTTAATATAAAAATTCATTCTTGAAATTATGGTTCTGAAAGTATAGCCTATATATATATATGTGTGTGTGTGTGTGTGTGTGTGTGTGTGTGTGTGTATTCATAATAAGCTTCTCATGAAAAGAATTAAATGTTATGACTATTTAAAATAATATAACATATACAAAAAAGCAATATCTAGATGCTAAAAACCAGGATAAAGATTCAATATGGAAAACAGAAACCAAGTTATGTTCCTGATTAGAGTGGAAAAATAAGAAAATGGTCTGAAAGCCACCCTGGACTATATCTCAGTTTAACAGCAAATTAGACATGAATTTGCTCCTCTCTCTCGGAGCTTGAGAGGAAAACTGTCCATATCAGCCCTTGGTGTGGAGTGGAAAAGATAAAACTCTTCTCTGAGAATTGATAGTAAACACCAATGCTAATATAGCCTAAAATTAGAGATACACATAAGAATAAAAGAAAAGTAAAATCAAAAAGCATAGCACCAACTTAGGTTAGTGAAATCTTGGTAAATGCAACCATAAATCTTTTCTGAAGATTAGTAACACTCATGAAAGGACTTAAAATATCTATGGGTACTGAAAAATATATAAGAAACATGGATGTTCAAAATTTTTAAAGAAATAAATGGAATAAACTTTACCACATATTAAAAAACATACTTATTTTACTTTATGTTACTATGAAACAGAACAAAGTAAAATTACTTAATATTAACAAAGGCTTTACAAGAAAACGTATACTTTTCTGTGTGCATGCATGTGTGAGTGCCTGTGTGTCAGTGTGCTTGTGTGCTTGTGTGTGTGTGTGTGTGTGTGTGTGTGTGTGTGTGTATAGGTTACATAAAACTGAACATTGATATTTCCTAGGGGAAAAAAAAGATTGGTTCATTCACTGATTGACAAAGGTAAAGGAATTGGTCAGTGTATATCACTGACAAATCATGAGAAAAAAATGATAAGAAACGGAGCTTAGAATTAGAAGGAATACTTTTTGAACAGTCCACATTCTAGAATGTCAGAATGCAAGGGCAAAACTGGATGTAAAAAGAGTCCACATGTAACAATGACATTTTTGTAGACCTTATTATGTGTACAAAAGTAATCTTTATGACCCAGGAATTTTCATGAGAATGAAGAGGAGTATACAGGAGGGTTTGAAGGGAAAAAGAGAGGAATGTTATAATTTCAAAAGTAGGAAGAATTGGTCAGTTGAGGGTATCTTTTATATAATAGGGTATATTATTTTCATTCTACAGGTTATCATATTCCCAATCATTATATAGAACTTATAAACTGAATTGGCATTTAAATTCCCATTTTTAAAAAAAATCTGGTAATTTTAAAGAGGAATTTGTAAGAATGAGATTGGCTTCAGTGTATGTCTTTCAAGCAGCGTCATTAGATTATACAAAATGTCACCATTACATTGAAGTTGTATAATTCTATCACAGTCACATAGCTGCAGTTTTCTTTTACTTTGTTGAAATAATAGTACTAAATATCAACTAGCCTTGCAAATCTGCCCAGCCATGTTTAAGGAATGGAAATACAATTGAAAAGTTAAAGTCTATGAGCCATTAATTGGATTGAGGGGGAAAGAAAAAGGGAAAGAAGGCAAAGGGTAAGAGAAGAAAATGAAAAGGAGTCAAAAACAAGACATCAACAAATAGATATGATTTAAAACATTAAACCAGAACTTATCTCTTTGTATAAATATGCTTCAAAATATTTTATACTTCACATTTTGGAAGCATCTGTTTATAAACAACAACCCTCAAACTCATCAAGCCATCAGCTGTGTGATCTGTTCACTTATTCCCAGAACCACCTGGAGACAATGCAAATTGTTCAGCTTTGTTCATAAAAAAGAAGCCTACATTGAATTTCTATGCTTCCAGAATCATAAGGTTTTAACAATCCTAGCCAGGGAGATTATACAATTAAGAATTAAATTCTTAATATCTTAATCAGTGTTTAATATCACATTAATTGTAAGATAGATGGTCAGAAAGAGAAAATGATTTTCTATAGAAATTTCAAGACTTCAGTAGATTTAAAAAAAATTAAACAAAAGACTTGTTAGATTCACATTTTCTACACATTACATAAGACTAGATTAAAATAGTTTCTTAAGAATTTATAACTACTGACGTTATTTGGCAGGAAAGGCTGCAGAGTTTCAAATACACAGTCTTATGTAGACTTACACAAGTGCTCTTGGGGTCCTACTGCCATAGTCTAAAACTGATGCTCTCAAGAAAATAATTTTACAAACCTAATAATCATGTTGTCTTTAAATCCATTTGACTGCAAATATATATCACTCTATCCTAGATTATTCACTTCGAATTCAACGTAAAATTTAGCTAAGCACCATAAAAAGTAAGCTAGGAAGAAATGACAGGTTTTACAAACCAAGATGAGACAAATCAAAGGAGAAAGAATTCCCGAAACTCCTAAATCAGATGGACATAATAAACAGGATCCTCAGGCAATGATCTAGTTTAATGTAACACTCAAAGAGCATAACAAAGTTCTTTTGTACCCTTAAGCTAAGTGAATTATGACACATTTTCATAAACACGAATGATGACTCCAGTTTCGTCATTAGTGGTAAGATTATTTCATCTCTTGAGGTTTTTAAAAATTCAAATAACTGAACAAAAATATATTGGGTTCATTTATTGGTGAGTACTTGAGGTCAAGTAGATTGGCCAATTCCAAATAAATTCCTTGAATATACTGTCCTAATTATGCTATTGTTGTTAAGAAACCAAGTGAGAATACATGATTATTAAATAAGCATCAATAAAAAGAAAAGACCTTTCAAAACTGTGGCAATAAAGGGAAAGGATGAATGGAAAAAAACATTGGACTAAGACACACCCAAATTGGACATTCCAGAAAATTGTTTCAAACAGCAAGCATTTAACAATCACTATCACAATGAAGGAAAAAAAGAACACTATTATTCTCAATGTACACATCAGAAAACTGAAAAATTAACAAAGGAGAAATTTGCATGGAGTATATCTACAGACAAAAGAAATTAAAAGTGTATTTGTTTTTCTTAACAGATAAGGCACTGATAACAGAATAAAAACATCAAATACTATCATGCTATGAAGTTCAAGCTTCAGGCCTTATGTCTTAGCAACCTAAAGAATATTGTAATCTGGCAAGCTAATCCAAGGCAGTTTGGAAATAAAGAGGGTGGACTCTACCATGAACTTCAGTGGAAATAGCAGCAATTCTAATGAACATTAAAGCCAGAGAGCTCTCGGTACAGTGCTTTGCCTATACAACGTTCGTAATTACTAGCACTTGTCAAATGGAAAGAATGTGAACTTCATGTTTGTTGCTGTGAATCATTGTATACCTATTTGCATTAAGATCAGTTATCATGCTTAAGAGACGATCAGGAAGTAAAATAAACACAAGCAATTTCAGAAAATAAAGCAGAATAATGAATTCCCTGAACATGTATAAATTTGTTTCGGCAAATGGTATTTCTCACTTACAAACTACTTAAGAAAATATAGAATCACCATTTAGATGAAATGCTATAAAATTCTGAAGATTTTAATGTTGAGAAGAAAAAATTAAACAAAGTAATTTAAGAAGTCTAACTACTTATTATACTCTATGGTGAATTAGTCTTTTGAATAGCTGTAATGTTATGAGGTAGTTAAAGATCCAGCTTTCTCACTAAAACTCTTTGTCTAATTCTGTTTAGTAGTTTCAATTCTCATTTATCTGAGTTAATGAAGTAACTCAATTATATATTAACATAACTGCTATGTGGTTAACTGGAAAATCAGCAGCTTTCCATATGTTGGTACAGGTATTTGATATTTCTATAATGTTGTTATATATCATAATTGAAATTATTAATTACAATTCTATCATATATGTTTAAAGTTACCTATATTTAGATCAGAAACATGGGTAACATATAAATAAAAACTTCAAATTAGTACTAAATGAGAAAATTTGTGTCAGGCAATTTTTTTTTATATTTTATACTCCTTTAATTTAAAAGTAAATTGTGATTTCTTGCATTATAAAAGGGTGAAACACATACCTTCCATTAGAGATAGCAGACTTTCATAAAATGTTCCATGAATAGGAACTAGTTCTCAGAAAAAAAATACTAACCCTGATACTGCCCAAGGTGACTATAAGATTAAGTTAAATTAAAATGCTTTTATATTGCTATAAAGTAATATAATAGTTCTAAAAATAGTGGTATAAAGTGATTCTTACCAAAAATTCCCAAAGTAAACCAAACACCAAAATAATGTATTTTGTGCTAGAGAAATGGTTCAATGATAAAGTCTGAGAACTACACTTGTACAGGACCAGAGTTCAGTTCCTAGAAGTCATGAGAGGTGGTTCACAACCACCTACAAATCTGCCTGCAGGGGACTGAAAACATCTAAACTCTGTAGACACTGGAAGTTTATGTGTCCTCACACAAAAGTAAAAATAAAATGTTTTCAAAAGACTATTTCAATACTGAATAATGATGATAAATAATAAAAAACAAATAATAATTTACTCAACCAGATTGGTGATACTTGACTAGTGGATGACAGGGGTTGGGAGGGGATAGTCAAACAGAATGACCAGCCTAAGGGGTCTTGTTTCAGTGTAGCAGTGGTGAATATGCTGCCAACTATTATGTGTGAAGGAAGTACTGTCATTTTCAACTTATCAGTTTATAATCACTATGGAAAATCTAAAGATCATAGGAGAGTATTTTGGTGAACTTAGGAATGTTTTTGCCCTTCATTATTCATCACAAAATGCTTATTGATTTCAATGAAAAATAATTAATTATATATTCCAGAAGATGATATAATAACATGAAGTCAATACAAGCTTCAACCATCATGGCAGGCAGATCTTGCATAGCACCATATTTAACATCAAGGAACCTACCCTGTGTTTAGATAGACATGAAAACTAGACATAGGCACAGTTAATGCTCAGATAAAAAGGGCACTTACACTGTGTTTTTGCAGGTGTGTACATGATTGTGTGGAGAGAGGCATACAAGCATGTGTGTGAAGGTGTAGGAGTGCATGTGTACATGTGATATAGAATAGAGAAACCTGAAGACCAAGAGAAAAGGAGGAATTGAATTATAGGTAAGTTTGGTGAGTTATAGCATATGCTAGTTTTTTTCACTGTTTACATTCTTTCTATTGTCTATTTTTGAAATTTCTCCAAATGGAAACATATAAGCAAGTTTTTCTTAGCCCTTAGTGTATATGTGTATATACGTGTGTGTGATATAAATAAATAAATAAATAAATAAATAAATATATATATATATATATAAATGTAAATCTATATATATTTACATATGTGATATGTGATATGTATGACATATGTGATGTGATATATATATATATATATATATATATATATATATATATATATATCCAACTATCTGGTACATCAGTTTAAATTTATAAAACAGAGGTTACTCAGTCAAGAAAAATCAAAACTAAAACACCAGGACACTTCTGGATATTACTATATGCCAAAAGATGATATTTGATTAATTTAAATCAGTGTGAAATGTTTTAAGTAAATGCTTTATATTATATACCTATAAAACAATACAGAAAAAGCACTTTACCCCCTAAAATTTATGACTGTCATTTGATTAAAGTGTGTATTAGAAAGAGTATGTAATTATATATACTATTATATGCTTAGTATGTGAGGGGTTGTGTGTAAATCCAATCCATTGACCTAGAAAATACATTATTAATGTAGTTAACCATTATTATCATATCAATTAACATGTCTTCCTTAAATATACTACCAGAATTAGACAAATACAGTGAAAATCTTCATTGCCCTTCTATTAAAAATTCATGAAGTGATGTTTAAAATCATTTGTTTATATTGTAACTGAGTATCAATTGTTTAATTTTTATAATTTTCTTGTGAAATAATTGAGGTAGGATAGCATAATTTACCTGTATGCACATATCCATTTTAATGACGGATGTCTTCATTTACCAAAGAACTAAGCAACTGACACAATCTTTCCCTATGACTTTACAGAACAGAGCCAAAATCTACCCAACAGTTCCTGACTTCATTTTTGTCTTTGCCTTAATATAATGCCTTAATTTGCCTAAAATTTAATTCACAGTTACTAACCACCTAACTCTGATTTTATCATCAGCAACCTCAATACTTTGTCAAAAGCATGAATGCTTTGCTATATCCTCACCTAATCATTCAGTACCATTTTAATCATAAAGCCAAATCAACTTTATTAAAACATCTTCTTATTCTGTTTTAATGGAACAACCCTACCCTTATTTTTGTAGCTAAAACTTCCTTAATTTTCTATACTTAATCTGCATACTTTTTAATAGAACTGAAATGTAAATAAAATATTCAATTAAAAAAAAGAAATGTAGTTGATGAAAAACACAAATGATAAAATGAAATTTAAAACATACTGAGAACATATTTGTTCATAAGAAGAATTTGATTGTAAAAATCTTTAAAGATATTTCTTTTTTGAATGAAATATCACAATTTCATACTCTATGGCAAGTATTTTTAAAGACAAAGCATTAGTATATATTTTCTGCTGTATGCTGAAACCTGTTTACAATGGTTCACAAATGAAATAACATTAATATAGGCAAACCATTCAGTGACTATTATTTATACCCATCTATTCTGTATATAGATGAAAGAATTGTATTTGATCATCTAAAAGAAATTCATATTTCAATAGGCATAAAAACTATGTCCAAAGCAACAATGTTTCTATTATTCTGTGAAGTATCATTGCATGATGTGAGAACATGATGCTCAATATCAAGAGTATTCATTTAAAACTATATCAAGTAAACCAGTCTTATTTACAGTATGAGCAGCAGTGGCTGGAATTGTTTGCTTTCCTTTTAGCATTTTAATTTAGAGCTTTCTAAATGCAAATTAGACAAGTCTCTGCTCAGAAGATGGGGAGATGTTTTTCCTTTTAAAAATATCTTTATCACATTAGTAGTATTGTTTTACTTTGAAATTATTAAAAAAATAAATACAGCACTTTCAACTAAACTTTAGAAATGTACTATTAAAACTGTCAGTGAAAAATACTGCTATTTTAATTTATATATAAAAATTCTTGTTTCTAAAATTTCATTCACACATGTGCTTATACACATGCATGTGTGTCTGGATTTACAAGCCCTCAGCCTTAAATAAAAACATAAAATGCATCCATGAAAAGTTACAAACGTTGTTCTGCTTTGCTCTTTCTCTATTTTAATACAGATTATCTAAAGCACTCTGAGCTATGTAACAAAGGCATCAGCACTACTCTGCAAAACAAGCATACCAAAGGAACTGTAAGATTCAGTCTTTTTTTATTGGATATTTTATTTAGTTACATTTCAGATGCCATCCCTTTTTCCCATTTCCCCTCCCTAGAAACCCCTATCCCATTCCCCAATTCATCATAAGGACTCTAAAATTGATATGCTAAAACTGATGAAGCTTCCTCACACTGGCAAAATGGCATTCACTGGAAAACTATCCATAGGGAAGAGAAATCTAACCCCACTAATGTGAACAGTTGGAATCTGTAAACTGTTCTGTAATGCAGGGCCTTGAGTATGGTCAAAAGAACTTTTTAAAGGATAATATTCACTTTATTCTGCAGACTTGAACTCTACATAAAAATAAATGGTTTGTGATCCGTTTAATTTAACCAGTGAGCTATGTATGAACCCAAGGAAGGAAGTGGTGAGTGTGTGGTCCACAGTGATAGGAGAAAAGGCAAAGAGTGTGAGGGGACAGAATCAGCACGTATTATATACATGTGTGGATCGGACCCAAAACTAATACAAACAACTTACATCTTCAAATATTCAAACAACTAAATGAAATTGTCATATATTTTAAGCTGTATATATTGTCAGATGAATATGAATTTAAAATCTAAGACTTAAAAACTGTGATTCTTTAAAACTGAAAGCATTTTCAGTTTTATTTACCTAATAGATGAAGTTAATAAATAAATAGATAGATAAAGAGATAGATAGATAGATAGATAGATAGATAGATAGATAGATAGATAATTAGCTAACACATAGTATTTATATGTTTACAAGGAATACAGTATGGTATTTCCAGGTAGTAATGGTATGGTATTTTTATGTAGGCATATATTAAGACATGAAGATGCCAGGTTTTATTGCTTTGATATAACCCACAGGATGAAAAAATGACTAATATATACCTCAATAAGTTATTTTGATATATTCAATTAATTGCTCTGAAGCAAAATTTCTACTGTACTACAGAATGTTATAGATTATTGTTCATGTTCAACCCATGCACAGACTGACAAAACCTCCTTATCTCCCCTCCCTACAAACAGCTTTTCCATGATCTCACAGCTATTCTACTCTCTATTCTCTATTGAAGATTAGCTTTTTAGTGAAAACATGAGGTATTTGGTATCTGATAAGCTTTACTTAGCATTAAAGTCTTCAGTTTCTTCAGTGCTGATGGGATAATAGACCCTCTTCTTTTATAGCTGAATATGCATGTGAAAGTGCATCACATTTTGTTTATTCATTTAATTTCCTGCTAAAGGACTGATTCTGTATTTTGAATATTTGGAATGATATTATAATGCACAAACAAATGTATGTCTATCCTATATATAAATAGTAATATAAAATACATTCATTTTTATTTTAATAAACTATCATGAATTCCAACTTTAGCAATATATTTATCCACTAAAAACTCACTTTTGTTTATTTATGCTGCTATAATGATTTCTTTTAATAGGGAAAGTATATGTTTGATGTGGGTAAAAATCCTAAAAGCATTATAGTAGATTTATCTTAATCATTAATCAATACATTGAAGAAATTCGACAATGAGAATTTTCTTAAATGAACTAAATTTCCTATTAACTTACAATTTTTATAGAATCAACAATAATTATTTGAGAAAAAAACAATGTTCAGAATATAACTATCAATTTATAATTGGGATTATAAAAGGAAAACCTCATCACCAAAAGGAAAACGGCAATCCACTTCTCTACAATTAAGTATCTGAAACATAATTGGAACATGACAGTCACATTTAATCTGAAGTGAACACTTTACAAGCAAAAACACCCTCATTCTGCCAGAAAATCATTCACCCGTGTAAAGCCTTTTCTCACTCTTTCCTTCATTTTAGCACTGTATATGTATATACTGTCAAAGTTCTTTATCATCTGTTCTTCAAATGTTTAACCACGGGAAGTTCTCAATGAATAGTTACAGTGGGAAAAAAGTATATGAATGTATAAATGAATGAATGAATGAGCCAAAAAAGGCCTAAATGTCATCAATTATAATTTATAAGCAGTATCAAATAGAGAAAAAATATGAATTTCTTAAAAGCCATATATATATACATATATATATAATTAATATATAAGTTAATTAATATATAATTAACTTATGAAATATAAACACTAATAATTTATCAACATTGCTCCCAAAGTAAAACAAATTTACCATCTTAATGCAAAAAGTTACAAATCATGTTAGAGAGTTTGTTGAGAAAGAATAAAGCTCAGTAGCCCATTTCTACAGCATGTTCAAGGCCCTGGACTGAACCCTTTGCACAGTCTATATATAACCCTGCCCTGGAGAAGAAGAGTACATGCACACTGTGACAGCTTGCTGGTATTAATTTTTGTTTTATTATGTTTATGTGTGTGAGGGACTGGAGGTGTGTTTTCAGAAGTGAGAAGAATGCACCAGAGCCCCAGAACTATAGTTCTAAGTGGTTGTGAACAACCTGACTCAGATGTCAGCAACAAAGCACAGGTTCTTTAGAAGACTAGGAGAAGCTTGGAAGCACAGAATGTTTTCTGTAAGACCATGATTGTTTGTAAAAATGAAAAGTATTTAAAAATGTAACCATAGATTTTCCATGGCAGCAGTTAAAAATTCTCAGAATTATTGTTTGTAGTGCAATTAAAGTATAAAGATGAAATATTATTAACATTTTTAATGAAAGGATATCACCAAATAAAGGCATGAGGAGTAAAATAAATGACACCAATGCCATTATTGTTTTGATATATGTCCCTACAGCAATATATATAAAACATGTCAGTATACACATATCAATATATACATTAAATTGAACATACAAATATAGGCTAATAAAACTCAGCTGTACATGAAATTTCAAATATATTGAATGTAACCATAGGCTTCACATCGTCAGACAAGATAAACTACTAGGAGGCATACTAATTCAGAGTTCTGACATCTGATGACATGAACTACAGTCCTGTTTGGTCAGAAGGGAATTTTATATTTCATCAAAAAGCTCAAATTATTTCTAGCCATCATCTCACCAAGCTCAGAAGTGATGACCACACAAAACTGTTGTAGCAGTGATAAGTGATATAATACTTGAAATTAACTGAGATATACTTTGTTAATTTCTATATTATCTCACCGTGTTAATAAAAATGTAAATTTGTTTAATAAATATTTTCAATAATGCCTCAGTCTGAATAAGAGTACAGACATTCCAAAATGATCATGCATGAGTACATGCACACACACACACACACACACACACACACACACACACAATTTTAATTTGTCAAGTTTCATCCTTAAAATGTATTCGTAGTTAAAAAAAAACAACTAAATCATTCAATATAGCATTATATGTTTGAAGGGTCAAGGACACTATAAGAAAACCCACAGAATCAAAAAACCTGGACCAATATGGGTTCACTGAGAAGAAACTGACAATCACGGAGCATGCATGGGTCTAACTTAGGCACTCTACATACACGTTATATTAGGTAGCTGGGTGTTTTTGTTGAACTCCTAACAGAGGGATTAGAAGCTGTCTCTGACTTTTACTTTTCTAACCCTTTTCTTCCTACCTGGTTGCCTACTCCAGCCTTCATATGAGGAAATTATGCTTAGACTTATTGTAACTTGATATGCCACATTTGATTGATATCACTGAGAGGCTTGCCCTTTTCTGAATGGAAATAAAAGAGGAGTGGATCTGGAGAGGTGAGGTTGGGGATAGGGACTAGGGGGACAGGAGGGAGGGAAAACTAGAATAAGTATTAAAATAGAAAAAAGTTCCATGTTTATTCTCTATTATGACAGCTCTCTAATGTATTATGTTTATCAGGGAATCACCAAGATACCCATTCCTCAGTAGTTTGTGTGTATGAGAAAGCAAGGAAAAGCAATGTGTCTAGTTCTTGCTCATGTAAGCAGTGAGAATTTTAGACTATGAGCTTTAAGGGCCACTTACAACTTGTTATGCTTCAGTTTCAAGACCCAACTATGAACCCCTTAATTTGACTGTCCACCATAGTGGCTTGTATCTCTACAATCACGAGAGCCCCACAGTACTAAATGTGCATTAATAGGGACCTCCTTTCCCAAGCATGGAAAACTGGCTCAGTACCAACCACAAAGATAAAAGTTAGGAGTAGATTGAAATTCTGCCAAGAGACTGTCACAGATGGAGACTCAAAAAGGAGAGTATAAAAATAACACATCCAACTCCATTTGAATGGAAGCCAGAGATAATGAATAGCACAACCTGGATAATTTCTCTTGAGCCTGTCTATATTACAGTTATTATATGCCACTCAGTTACTAATGTAGCTAAAGTATAACTTGTCAGTGTAAAAAGGTATCCTTGTTTATATAGTTCCATCAATTTAATATAAAAACCATTACTATCTCAACAAAATCAATGATTTATCTTATAATACCTTAAAACCAAATTATTAAACATTATCTTAGGTAGTGAGGGGTTTAATATAAACACAAAGAAGACCTTTAGACATATAAAAACTGATATCATTTTAAACCAAAATGTATAAAACATAGAACTACAAAAACTACTAGCCTGACAAAATATCCCCAACAGCTCAAAACTGGAACTTATAGATCTTGGAAGTAATCAACAGATGTTTACTTGAACTTAGGCCTATTTAGAAGGAGAGAACTCATGCTTGCTAATGTAAACCTACAATCTAGTTGTGGTTGGAGAGATCATTGATCCTAAAGGAGAACCTAGTACTGCCATTTTCCAAAATCAATATAGCAAGTAACTATATTCTAAATACTTATCCTTATACCCACAGAGAAGGAAAGCTCTCAACCCTCATAAAAGAAGCTTCTTTGTGCATCAGACAGAGGCAATTGCAGAGTACTCTAATGGAAACAAATCCAGAGAATATGTAACTATAATGTATTCATTTCCAATTTATATGCATATAACACAACCTTAATATGTAAATTTCAGAGAACATTGGAGAGGAAGGGGTCATTTAAGAGCCAGACCACAATACCTACTGTCAGATATTGATTCTACACGAGAATGGGATACTATGCCCATGAACTCTCAATAATATGGTTGGCTATATAAGGACTGCACACTAAACACACCACTCAGCATGACAATGTGGATTGGGGAACTTCACTAGGTCTCACCATTAGATAAAGAGCACAATTAGTAAATGACTGGTGAGTGAGGGAAAGATCCTCATGATAGGTTATCAAATCCCAAGTGGTCTGTTCCTGCCCTGTATATACTGTATATACTTCACTTGGATAGATGAACTCAAAAGTGACTTAACAATACTCATAAGAAAGACTTTAGAAATCTGAAAGGAGAAACTGGAGGAGTAAAATTCAGAATACTCACAAAAAGAACAGGTCCAACTCATGACTTAGTTTTTGAATCCTCAACTCTCAAAAGGTACAATTGTGAAATAAATACAGTTTTATACTTTTTGAGTTGTTTAGAACTAGAACATATAGAAAGCTGAGCATTTACAATTTGATTCTCATGAATGCTGCATTATATTTGTAACAATTTCTCCTATAACTCACCACTCCACTTTATATTTGCATGTGCACAAGGTATGAGTTCATGAACCATGTCTAGTCTGGTTTACTGCTAGACTGTACAGTCATATGCCACTCCATGGAAAGATTCCATTTGTTTTTCTTATTCTAGGTATACATTTGAAAAATCTCTCAATTTCCTTTAATACTAGTTTCGGTTACAGTTTATAAGATGTTCGTAAAAACAAATTACAAAAAATATTATAGAGGAAAAATTAAAAAATGAGATATTAACATTCATTATTTTAACATAAAATGAGATACATATTATATTGAGTGGATTTCAAATACTTTTGGAGAAGAAGCATGGGGAAATCACAATTCCAAATATGTAGTGATTAAAAAAGAGGATAGCCTTGTCGATCATCAATGGGAAGAGAGGCCCTTGGTCCTGTGAAGGCTTTATGTCCCAATGTAGGGGAATTCCAGGGAGGGGAAGCCAGGAGTGGGTGGTGTGTGGGTGGGGGAACACCCTCATAGGAGCAGTGGGATGGGGGATGCGATAGGGGGATTCTGGAGGGGAAACCTGGAAAAGGGATAACACTTGAAATGTAAATATATAAAATACCCCAAAAAAGACTTAAAAAATGTGTTTTTATATTTCAAAATCTCCATGTAAAGGTTTAAATAGAAAACTAAGGGGAAAACAATTATCCTTAAAAGTGTAATATTCATTTTTATTATTATAAACTATCATAATAATAGTGTATAATAATTTTGAATTTAAAAAAGATTCAGTGGTAAATCAATTTGAATATCATTCCATCTGGAAGTATCTTTGCTAAAGATGTATACAATTCCCCAAGAGCTAAACCTAAGAAATGTGCCTCTGACATATATTATTCCCATGCTTCCTTATTTAAGATATAAGACAATACTTACTATTTAGTGTTTACCTAATAAGAGACAAAGATCAGAGCCTTGTTAATTAGTTGACTAGTTATCTGAAGGACAGTTTCTGTTCCCTTCCTTAGATATTTCAGTTGTAGAAAATGGGCCAATATTAATGTGATCATCCTATTTTATAATCTAGAACTTCTTTTTTGAATGTAGATATTGAGGCTTTGCAGATTCAAAAAGTTAAAAATACGGTTTTAAAACTCTTTATACAGCTTGAATTTCTCTTCATTAACTTCATGCAAAAGTCATTCCCAATAATGAAAGACTCCCATAGATCAAGACGACTTATATGAATGTATTCATATTTCATGCTAATTAGTCCCTGTACATGTAATCTTCCCTGGTGTGTCCAGTACATGTGTCTCTGTCCTAGATTGCTCATTAAATCTGCTATAGTTCATTTGAACACTGTATCACTGTGACTGAATTAGACATTTCAGAATCCAAGGCCTGTGATTTCTTCCTCTGTGTGTTTCTTACAAAGGCTTACAAGCAGAGCTCTAGTAGCACTGAAATAATGCATTCAGCAGTCAATATGTCCAGTAAGTATATAAACAAGGTTATCATAAAGGTAGACTTGTATCCTCAATGCCTCCATTTTGCATGCAGGCAATATACTCAGTATCTGACAAGGCTTGAGAAGTAGCAAGCCTTATTCTTTTTAATGGGGACCTCTGAGACCAACACTGTCTAGAAAAATATCATGCTCACCGTTATATAGAGACTTTTCCTAGATTACTGCATCCAACACACACACACACACACACACACACACACACACACACACACACACTTACTTTTTAAAATTTAAGTTGCAGAAAGTTTGCAGGAGAATACAATTGTAATATATTCCTGCCTGAAATATAATGGTCTGAATCTAGTTTTGTTTGGCTGGTTGGCATTTTGTTTTGTTTTTCCATGATAGAAGAATGTTATGTTAAAATAACATAGTGATGCAAAGGTCTTTGGTGTGTATTAATTTTTAAATCATTACATGGTAGTTTGATTTGTTTTTTTTTTCCAGTCTACTGCAATCAAAGAACATTGCTGGAGGATGAAGTTTTGACTTTTCATTCAGAACCAGTTATATACAATCTTAAGGTAAGATATTTTGCAGACTTGACCATTCCACACTGATTTTCACTTTCCTATTTTTTGGAAGTTCAGGCTAATAACAAGAACAAAAGGCTGTGTCTACCCAATACAGTGTTTCTAAGCCTAATCTATATCACACTTGTTTGTACTCAGAATATGTTTGAAATTATTAACCATCTACATATATACAAATGAAAGCAAACTACAAAAATTTCTTACAGTATTTATCAATCACTTTTGTAAATCACGTTAAATTTTGTGTGGAAACTCTGACAAAGAACTATCAGTAATTATCTGTCCTTTCTTGTGTTTTCATTTCTCTCACTACAAATATATTTTTCATTACTTGAATTGAAATTCTAAAGTAGTATCATAAAGAAATAAACACAATAACAATGATCAAACTATTTTTTAAAACAAAATAATGATGATAATACAATAAAACGAAGTAGAAATACCTACTAAATTATGAAATAACAAAGAATTCATATATTCATTATGTTACCTTCTCAGATAAAATACAGCTCCCTCCCTATCCTACTGATTACCGGAAAGATTTAAATAACAAATATATGGAGTTAGCCTCAAAAAAAAATTAAAACACTCCCTTATATCTTTATTCATAGTAGGCTTTTAAAACTCAATGCATGGCTGGGTGGTAGTGGCGCACACCTTTAATCCCAGCACTTGGGAGGCAGAGGCAGGCGGATTTCTAAGTTTGAGGCCCTCCTGGTCTGCAGAGTGAGTTCCAGGACAGCCAGGGTTATACAGAGAAACCCTGTCTCGAAAAACAAAAACAAAAACAAAAACAAAACAAAACAAACAAACAAAAACTTAATGCATATTCATTAATTTAGAATTCATTAATTTAAACTGATTAAGATATAAATATAACCACATTTATGAGAAAAGAGCTTGAAAGTTACTTTGATTCAGTAACAACTTATAAAAATGCTGCTTATAACTGCATAAGCAGATATATTTCTTTGAGTTAGAGGACAGCCTAAGTTTTATAGTAAGTTCCAGGTCAGCCATGGCTAAATAGTGAATTCCTGTCCTCAAAGACAAGCAAACAAACAAAAATACTGTCATCAACATGACGATGTGACCATAAGGAAAGTCAATCCTTATAACAATCACTCATTTTCTTAACCCTTTGCTTCCAAACATCCTTAAAGAAATTATACTATGGATATTGCTATAATAAGACATTCTCTATTGATTTGTTTTACTTAAGCAGACATTTTATTTAAATAATTTCTATTTAGTTAAACTTAAGTTATAATACACTAGCTATTATTTTACCGAGAAAAGTAGGAATAGAATAAAAAGAAAACATAAGGTGAACATTGGAAGAAGCAATGTAGATGGAGTTTCAAGAGACATTTACTAACATTCTAACTCATCTCCCTGGTCTTCCATGTCATTGTCTTGCTTTGGAAATGAGTGCATTTAAAAAGTCCAGATTTCTTTTTCTTTTTTTTTTTTTATGTTTAAAACATTAAGTGATTTTAACTATATTTACTCTTACAGATAAAAATTTCACATTGTAATTTCTTGATACATACTTGATATCAAATTAAGGAGTATTGATAGGTATGTAAGTATATGTGAAGAACAAATATGCTGACAGAAAATAGCACACTATGAAGTGTTATTGTAGTGCGTTTTGTGGAATATTAGTGGTTGTCTGGAGGTGTGATTAAGACTTTCAAAATACAGACCCTGGATCTTTTGCTAACTCTAGGCTACAATGGTTTCTACATATTCAGTAAGGGTACGATAATATCTTATTTGCAGTCCTGTTCTTTGAATAGAGCAAGGTTCAGTTAATGATCTGTTAAGTATCAAACGGTTCTAAATGGGAAAGCAGAATTATTTGTGAGAAACATGAAATAACCAATGTAGATGTATGACTTTCTTAAATAATGGAAAAGTATTGTAGTGTTTTACTTATAAATCTATACAAAACCACTTGCTACTATACATTAAGTACCAAACTGAATGTCCAGTATACACATGTATACACATCCTGACTAATACAAAGTTAAAAAGGGGGGTGGTTTCAGAATATACTTTCTAAATGATATTTTCAGTGAGTTTGTAATTGGGATAGTTCCTGTCATATTTCTTGTTTCACTAAGATTTATATACTCAAGTTACTATGTTTCAAATGTAACATAGCAGAAATAAAAGATGTAAAACAAAGAAACAGCTTAAAATTAGAGATGTAAGTCTAGACTAAACCCTTCACATAATAGCTATTATTAGCTATATACAATAAGAAAAGTGCATAAGCATCCACATGTGGTATATATTGCAATACTATAATATATAATGTAACATATACCCGAACAACATACTCTTTGGTAAAGAATCCACAAAGAAAGGGCAAAAATAATATAGTCTTATGTGTATGAAAAGTCCACAAGAGATTAATGTTGAAAAAAATAATAAATAAGCTGTGATTCCTAGGGGCAATGGATTAAGGTTACATGATGCTGAGAACAGCGGATAGGTGAAAACTCCTTTAAAGCAGAAAAAAACTAAGAATAATTTCAATTTATTCACAAGGTTTTGTGCCACACAGTCTAAAGACTAAGAATAAGAAGAGATGAGTAACAGGGAGCAGCTGGGGGTGGGGTATGTTCAATGGAATAACACTTGCCTAACATGTATGTGGCCTTGGACCAAGCTCTATGAAAATGAATGCTCAGTAGGCCATTGAGAAACTGGCTTTAGTAGAAAAAGCAACTGATAGGTGAAACTGTCAGACACAGTGACAGAGCTAGTAAGTAACAAAGGTAGTAGAAGTCATCACGATGAAAATGACTCACCATGAAAAAAATTACTGCCCCCCCAAATCATTTAGCTGGAAGAACAATAGAAACATTGAAAATAATCCCACATTTTAAAAAGTATTCTATAGCTACTTTGACATCATTACTTCTATAATGCAATTACTTTTCTAATACCTTAAGAAGATTAAAGTAATATTAATGCAAATGAGCAAGCTTATGTATAACATTGTCACAGCATTTCACATATTGCAGGGTTTTAAATTAAAAAGTGAAATTTGGGACTTTTTCAATAATTGTTCTGAATTAATTATTTGCCCCCTCCAAAAAAAAATTTGGATGTGATTGTATGTAAAGTAAAATGGAAGCATAGGTAGATTCAGTGTTTACATGTGCCCCTGATGTTGAAAGCTCTGGTTTCCTTTGGAGTCATTGGAAAGTTCGTCTTTATGTAGGTGCATTGTACAGTGATGAATGAAATGGCTACTGATGCTTTCTAAATAAAAGACTCTGTCTCCCACAACAGAAGCAGGTGCTATCAAATAGCGACTGTTTGTACAGTGACTTTCTAGACAAAAAGTTTACACAAAAGACACATACAAATAACCTTTGGGAGGCTTCCTCTGTAACTCTGCTAGACAATAGTCCAGCTGCCATAATGCCACATGTGCCATTTTTAAGGTCAGTTTGTATCTGTGCCTGTTACAGTGGGACTACAAAAATATTTATAAGGTACACGTCAATAGTTGGGGTTATATTTCACTTTCAAGTTTTAATTTCATTACTTGATCAACATCTTAGTATAAGACTTTGAATGCTAGCAGTCTTCTGACTATGGTCACATATGTATTCCAAAGTCAAGTACTGAGGAGCACAAAATTTCTTGGACTCTTTTCCTTGCCCTTTGTAGTTTGTGTAAATATAGTACTTTCAAAAGTATCAAATGCATATTCCTTAATTACTTCACAAAGGGAAAATTCTAATTTTTTAACTTATAAAACTTTAAAGTGCTATTATTATTAAGAGTTCAAGATTCACATTAAACATTATGTTATCTCTAATTTAACTCTGCCAATAATTTTCCAAAATGTTTATAATTCCTAATATTAATAGAACTAGAAAATTCCTGTAAAATTGCATTAAGAAAGTATAAAGATATAGTTGAATCACAACACCTGAAATTTTTTCAGTTGGTATCCATGGTAATTTATTTTGATAATCCTAAAAACCACATACTACCACGGGTGTCTAAAAATAAATCATGGGATAAAATAGCAGTACTATGAGCATATATATATATATGGTCTGGTCTTTGGCTGCTGGTATATATGTAGCAAAGAACTGCCTTGTCTGGCCTCAGTGGGAGAAGATGCAACTAATTCTGAAGAGTCTTGATGCCCCAGGAAAGTACTATGGAGGATGTGAAGGGGGGGTGGTTGAGCACATTCTCAGAGGCAAAGGGATAGGGGGAGGCGGTGAAGAACTTTTGGAGAAGGGACCAGGAAAGGGGGGGCAACATTTAAAATGTAAAAATAAAATATTGTAAAAAAAGTAATAAAAAATAACCCAAAAGAATATATCTAAGACATACATCACATAGAATTCAACATAGAAGGCTATATGGAAAACAAGAGGCAAATAAATGAATGACATCATTTGTTTGTTATTGTTATTATTATTATTATTATTATTAATTATTATTATTATTATTATTATTTATACAACACCACTGGGAGGATTTTTAGAAGCATTACTAACAACATAATTTGTACCTAGGAAATCCTGCTGCAGAAGGACATCATAGGCATTCTAAATGTTGATTAAGCAATATTTTTTTCAAAATCTTATACATGTGAAGAAACGAAACCATGATGCCATAAACCAGTAATAAGATAACCAGAAGTTTTAGTAGGAAATTTAAGAATCTGGGTAAATGTATTTTCCTAAATACTTTCCTAAGGACAGAAAGAAAGTAGAACAAAAGTTCCTAACGTAAGACCTGAGCTGAAAGATCAAGAGGGCCACCTGCAGTTCAAAATTCAGAGACATGAAAATTCCTCAGTCTTCTTAACGAACATTGTTTCTGGGGATGAGTCTCCTAGGAGCCTTAAGTTATACTTGATTAGAAAAGCATATACCTTTATACCACAGATTAATTTAAAAAGTGATACATCATAGTTTGAGACTTATGATCTTTTCACTGTGCTTAATTTTTACCATTATACCTGGAGCTATTCAACAACTAAAGCATTTGTTGAATAGTTATCATATTGGTCCTTCTTCATTTTCAAATGAAATAGCAATAAGACTTATAATATAAGTGACATTGGAGTATGATTAGACAATCATATTAATCTGCAGAAAAGTAGCTTCATCTCTTCTAGGTACTAGAAAACTATAAAATTAAAACTAGAAAAAAAAATCCACAACAGGACTAATACACAAATGAACTCACAGAGCTTCTGACAGCACACCACACACAAGACCTCACAGGCTAAAATAAAAGTGCAGAACTGAGAAGAAGTGCAAACAATGTCTCACACCTGACTAAGAGGATGTTTGCAACTGATAGCACATGAGAAAGAAAATATAATACTTCTTCGTTAGAGTAGTGATGGGCACATCAATCATACTCCAAGAAAGGCCCCTTGCCCAACACCCAGGAGTAGTTTGCCATCACAAAAGTGCACTTTCTTTAAAAATGTATTTCTTTGTTTTTTATTGTAGTTTGGATTTTCATTTTTATTTTTTTTTTATTCTGGGGAGTTTTCTGGAGAGTGAGAAAGAACATGAATTTAGGTGGGTCAGAAACTGTAAAAGATATTGGAGAAATTATGTGTTGGGGAAAGAATATGATCAAAATAAGTTACATGAAAAGTTTAAAACAAGTTAGATTTTTTTTTTCTTTTTTCTTATTATCCAGACAGTTTCTCTGTATAGCCATGGCTGTCCTGGAACTCATTCTGTAGACGAGGCTGGCCTACTCAGAAATCTGCCTGCCTCTGCCTCCAAGTGCTGGGATTAAAGGCATGTGCCACCACTGCCTGGCTACAAGTTAGGTTTTAAAAACCGTTTTATTTGCTTTTGTTTATGTCTCTCTTTTCATATTTGGATGATAAATATTTTCAAGTACTTCTAGATTCATTTTAGCCCTAAGGAAAGACAATTCTGTCTTCATTAACCATATGAGATGTACTCTAAAGATACAGAAATTCAGTAACTGTAAAGGGTTTTAAGTACAATCACAGTCTATCATTAAGCATGATTCTGCTAACAGGTATTGGTACTTCATATTCCTGGATACAAGACATGTAAGGATATCAAAATTCTGGCAGTGATAACAAACTATGTCTAATTGTTAGCATTTATAATGAAAACGAATCTCTTTCATCTAAACTTAAGAGAAAGGTGACTAAAATATTTTAGTAATTTTCTATTCTATTTACAAATTGACAGGATTCTAAGCTGTATAAATCAAATATTTGATTTTATTCATTCATTGCTGTGCCCCCAAGGTGGGGAGAGAGAGACAGAGAAAGACAGAGAGAACATTAAGAGAGGATATATTTTCTCAATATTTTCTGGATAGGTTGTAGCTTGCACATAGTATGAATTATTCCTCAAGTCTCAGTGTAATTCTTTTTTTTTAATTGGATATTTTCTTTTATATTTCAAATGCTGTCCCCTTTCCTGGTTTCCCTCCCTGAAATCCCTATCTCATCGCAGTCTCCTTGGTTGAAGGAGGGTGCTACCCCACCCAGCCTGCCCACCCTCACATTCCCCAACACTGGGATATCAAGCCTTCACAGGACCAAGGGAAAGACAAGGAAAATTCAAGCTCTTGTCTGTATAGTATTATAGTTAACTCATTCACTTCTCAGAAAAGTTAGTTAGCACTAACTTCACTATCAATGTTTTTAACAAATACTGTTTAATGTGATCATTTGAAACTCTTTGTGGTGAGAATATATGAAATGTAAGTGTAAAAAATAACCTTGATTACATTGTCTCACAAGCACAATTCTGATTTATGTAAAGCTGTTTATGTTTGCATGCTTGTGACTGTCTAATGGAACTCCCTTCTAATTGTGTGTGTGAGTCTGTGTGTGTGTGTGTGTATATACATATATATATATATATATATATATATATATATGTATATATGTGTATATATATAAATGTATTGGGAAGGAATTGTGTGTGTGTGTGTGTGTCTTCTTTTTTAAAAAATAAATTTGAGTCTTGCAGAAGCAAAATTCTTTCTCTTTTCCTCTTCCCCTCACTTACCTTGTTAAAGTAGTAACAAATGAACAAATATATTTAATTTGCAATGGTTGACAATATATTTAAAAGTTATCTCAAATGTGTGTGTGTGTGTACAAATAATTTTATTCTTAACTTGCAAGATAGTATGCTTTTCTTGACTCCTTTACAAGTAAGTAAATAAAATTAGAGTCCTGATAACATAACAAGTAAGCTGTACTTTATTTAAAATGATTAATCAATAACTGAAAATATCTGAGTATTGGTGCCAAGAGATTATACCTTCTTCAAGATCTGCTTTGATGTTTAAAAAATGGACCTGATTTGTACATGGATACATTACCACAGAAAACACAAATGTTGAACATATATCGTGCTAATAACTTGCAACATGTTTTGCAAGCAACAATTACCTTGTTTACCTAATAAAGTAAGAAACTTTCATATTTATATGCTTCTCTTAAGTCCTGGCTCGTAACCATACCATCATTGCAGAACATCTGGATTACAATTAATCTGTAGCAGGACAACTCCATTCACATGGAGTTTCCCCTTCTATTATGCCCCATCCTTTGACATTTGCCATGGCTCCTTCATAAAATCATCACTGTGTATCTGATTGTGCTTTGTGATTATTTTCACCAGGGACTAAGTTACTAGGATCTTACTAACTGTTAGTAGCAGTAGACAGACCAGGCAAAGATAAGGATTTGTGGATACTGATGACAGCCCCATAGAATGTACAGGTTGATATGTTCAGAAAAACATATTTAAAAAAGAGGAAGATAGTCTTTTTGTAATGTCATTTCTCATTCCATTTCCCATCTATGCTAACTGTCCTGACACCGTGGTATGTCTAATTACAAATGACTCGCAGGGAATGAATTACAGAAGAGCAAGACAAGCTTTCTGTGATGGCAGTATGAGTGCCACTAAAATTGTTTGCCTGCTGATGCTGTGAAGCTCCAAGCATCCAAGCTAAGAGGCAAAGGTGTTACAGGCTATAATTTCTTTAACACTAGCACTTGGGCCACAACTATTGAGGTAGAGAAGGCATACTGACAAGCACAGAAAGTGACAAGAGATAGCAAGGGAGATGACAAAATACCTACCAAAGGCAAACATTACAACTATTAAGTGACAGCAGACTGGGACCATGAGCCTCTCCTGGTATTCTCTCTGTGCATTTCTCTCCAACTGAAATCTGACAAGCAAGAACACAGCAGCTGTCCACCCTCTTTTCTCCATGCTTATTTTCTGCTCAATGAACACATGAAGAAAAGAGAGAAGTAAGGAGAGTTATTTCTCCAGTCTCCTTGGTTTCATCTGTGTTTAGTCCAAGGCGCCCTATCTTTTTTTGTAAATGATGTCCAGATAATAATCTAAGGTAATACTGAACTTTGAGCAACTTTGTTAACAAATTCCTGGTGGTGTCCTGCAGAGGTCTCTACCAGAAGACATCATCCCATACATTCAAACTAATTTTCTGCAGTGAAATTTTTACTCATTCACCAACGTTTACTTCTCTGATATATTTCATAAACATTAGAGATTATGTGCAAGAAATGCACACTCATCCCCACAAAACTGTGAGTCTCATTGATCTGTCCATATGGGTGTGTGTGTGTGTGTGTGTGTGTGTGTGTGTGTGTGTGTGTGTATACACATATACATGAATGAGACATATATATATATATATATATATATATATATATATATATATATATAAATATATATATATATATAAAATATATATATATACATATATATACAAATACATGAATGAGACCCATATATTTATATATATGTATAAATACGCATATGTATGTATTTACGTGTATGTATATTCACATATGGGGAAATGCCCACAGAGGCCAGAAGAGATCATAATGTCACATGGAAATGGAGTTACAGGTCATTGACAGCAAGTCTGTGTACAAGCTGGAAAGCTAACTCCATTCCTTTGCAAAAGTATCTTGTCCTTTTAGCCACAGAGACATATTTCCAACCCTTGCCACTATTTGAGGCAATGAAATATAAATAATACTTGAGAAGAACTTTAGTACAGATTTGTATGGTTTTGTATCCAGTCACAACAATCAAAAAGCTGCCTTTAAAAAAGTTCCAAATTCCTGCAGAAAAAGTTTTTGATATTATTCATAGGAATTAAATTCACCATACCTGCCTATGCCTTCTTTAAACTTCATGTCCTCCATAGTCATTTGGCAATCTGTGATTTTTCTAAACTACTATTAAGAATAGCCTTATAAGGCACTTATTATTAAATTCATTTTAGTGTCCTGAGCCTCAAAACATCTAATTATTCTCTGAAACTTATATAAGGATTCATAAAACAACATTTAAACCCATCTTTTATAATCATTGTGGTAATTTTCTCACTTATGGAACTATTCTCAGAGGATTCTAAGTATCACTAAATTAGCACATATCATTTCCCGATACAACTATTTACTACAATTGTCACCTCAAGGGGAGGAACTGAGTTATTTAACATTATTTATATTTTCACTTCCATTACACTTTACAAAGTGGTTTATTGCATGAAATTTATATGCGGAAAAAAGCATCCAGAATCAAACTTAGCAGGCTGCATGCCCGGTTCTGTCTTTCTATCAGATCTTAGGGGATTCACTTGACCATCTGGAGCTTCAACTATTGAAATGTTTTCCCTAATTACCCTTCAAAATACTATATACTTCAAAACGTATGCAGACTGAATGACAGATAGTATGTAACAATCTTTGTACAGTAAAAATATTCAATAAATGTTATTGACTATTATTTTCCTTATGGTTACAATGTACATCTTTCAGAACCATAATTAACTGAGAGTGCTTCTCCTAAAATACCTTGAGCTAAATAATCCTGACTGTTTACATAAGGTACTGTGAGGTAGGCATGGGTAAGTGTGGTAAATTCATAATCCTAACTAGAATACAAAACTTTTCACATGAGTAGTCAGATTTTATTCAGTCAAAGAAAACCAAATACCTACTAGACACTGAAAAAGTATAAATTAATAAAACAAATACTAAGCAACATATCATGTACTTCTAAAATAAAATTCTGGAGAACTATGAAGTAACAATTTCATGTTCCTCTTTATGAACTGTTGGGAGTCCTCTAATTGATACAAAGGTATTTGATAGGAATTCAGATCATAAATTAATTTATTTAAAGAAAATATTTTGGGTTGGGGAAAGGTTTTAACTTCATGTCCTAGGACTTTTATAAACTAGAAAAAAATTAAGTGGAAAGACATAGGTTCTTCAAGTGTGGGTTGCAATTTTCTTTGAAGGACACTCTTGTGGATGAATGAACAATGGTAAAAATGTAAAAGACAGAAGGGTAAAAGTGAGAAAAAAAAAAGAAAGGGAAAGACAGCAAAAGCACATGGTTTGTACTTGAAATCCAGAATGAGAAACAACATTATAGTATTGCTGGGACTACATGCTCAAAATAGCAATGTGTTCAAAGACTAAGCTAATTTCATCACACTAACCATCTTCAATTAAGACATCACATTCTACCATTGCTTCATCTAGATTTTTGGCGGCTTTTGAAAAACATCAAAATGAAAGGGGGGGGGGAAAACAACAAAAGATAGAAAATAATTGATTTTTTTCAATCTCATAATTAACAACTGGAGAGTGAACTATCCCAATAAATTAACTAAAACAATAAGAAAAAAATAACATAATGAGAAAAATCCAACAATTAATATCTCTCATGAGATCAAAATGGTCTCATTTTTTAGAACAAAGTTAGGTTTTACTTCTGCTTTACCCAACATCATTTGCTTAAAAAAAAAGAATTAAATAAATTGAAGTTTTGTACTCAAATAAATTATTCATACCTATTTTTAAATTCCCCTGGATAGGACACAAGGCACTGAATTAGATATACATGCATCCATCATGAATTATCAGAGTTTTTAATGAGACAGTAAAGCAAAGGAATAAGACTTTTAATAATGTATGGAAGTTTAGATGTACAAACAGGAAATGCTTAAATACACAGAATTAAGTCAAGGTGAAAATGAGTAAGTAAGACTACAGATACATGGATTAAATTTCACTTTCTGCTTCTGCATTTCTGTTAGACATGGAAAATTCTGGGTTAAATACTTTGAGATGGATGGTGTTATGTATTATATAAATAAAGGAGAGAGAAAATACGTTTGGTTGATGTGCAGTCAGCAATCAGGTGTGGGTGAAGGGGGTGCCTCCACAGGCCCATGCTAGGGCATCCCATTCCCCCCACCCAGGGACCAGGCACAGAAAGGTATAGTATAGAATACAGGTATTCAAGACATGGTCAGGGGAGTTGAGAGGGTGGTCAAGACAGAGAAATGCAGAAAAAGAGAGAAGAGGCCTGCCTTGAGCATGTGGAGAGAGAGAGGGGAGAAGAATGAGGAGAGAGGGGGAACAGAGGGAGAGGACAGAGCTAGAGCAAAAAGGCAAGAAAGAGAGGAGGGGTCAAGCAGCCCCTTTTATAGTGAGTCAGGCACACAGGGCTGTTGCCAGGTAACTATGGGGCAGGGCCTAGACAAAATGCTAACAGGTGGGTGGCCTCATCCATCCACTGGGAGCCATGCTTTTCTACTGCTGGTGGTCTCTTCAGGTTCTATCTCCCTGCTATTGGATGTTTCAGCTATTGTTACCAAGGAATTTCAAGGACAAAAAAAGGGGCAGAGACTGGAGGAAAGGCAATCCAGAGACCTCCCACCATTCCATCTACAGATACCAAACCCCTACACTATTGCTTGATGCCAAGAAGCACTTGCAGACAGGAGCCTGGTATGGCTGTTCTCTGAGAAACTTTGCCAGTACCTGACTGAGACAGATGCAAATACTCAAAGCTAACCTTTGGACTGAGCTGGGGCACCCCAATGGAAGAGCTAGGGGAAGAACTGAAGGAGCTTAGGGTAGTGCAACCCCATGGGAAGAACAACAGTATCAATTAATTGGCCCCATCTGAGTTCCCAGGGATTAAACCACCAACCAAAGAGTCTATACATGGGCTGGTCCATGGTTCCTGCTAAATACATAGCAGAGAACTTCCTCATCTGGCATCAGTAGGATGGGAGTCTCTTGATTGTCCAGAGAAGGGAGATACTAGAGGGATGAGGCAGAGTGGGTGGGTGGGTGAGAAGGCACTTTCTTAGAAGTAAATGGGAGGAGAATAGGATGGGGGGTGTCATGGATGGGAGACCAGGAAGGGGGATAACATTTGAAATATAAACAAATAAAATGATTAATAAATGAAAAATATCACCTACTGAGTGACAACAAACTTTTAGCAATACAGCCTAATACTCTTCATGGTTTAGAGTTTTGAATTAGCATAACAGTAGTTGTTCATCAACATTTTAAATGTTTTTCTTCTTACAAAGTTAATTTTATGTCTGCTTTATTTCTCCCTCAGAATTTAGAATATTGGTGAAAAAAAAAAACTTGTATAAGCCATACTTGAAAAAAATCAATGTATTTTTTTAAATAAAGGGTCTATTAAATACATTACTAAATAGAACTGCTTGAATAAGTGAGGAGGAAAGTTCAAGGTGACAGACCCAATCTTTATGAAACTTTTCCCGTTATTAACAGTTGGAAATAAAGGAATATGCGAGACAGACATTTCAATATTTCACTACGTTATACAGTAAATATATACATCTGTATAAGTTTTAATGAGATCATAAACCTCAACGTTTTCATTTCTCCAGTTTCATACTTTGTACAATGATTTAAAACTCATTCATGGACCAGTATGATCGTACAGCAGATATAGTTGTTTGTCTCTAAGCCTTTTATCTGAAATTTGATCCCAGAAATGCATGAGGTAGAATGCAGACATCTTCTTCAAGCTGTATACATACATAAAATACATACATGCAAATCAGTATATCCAAGTGCATTTATACATACTGTCACACAAAATAAAAAAATAAACATACAAACAAACAAATATCATTAAAAAAAATCAAAACCACATGTATGTGCTGGATATCCTAACTAAAGTTACTTAAGAAATGGCCTGACAAAACACTAGTAGGTGTTATAAGGGGAACAACGCAAACAGTTGACCAGTTTCCTACCTCCAACAAGCAAATACAAGTTGTAAACAAGAAGGAGAATATTTGAAAGCCTTTAGAAAGCAAAATACACAAGTTAATAAAACACACATTAAGACAATAAAGTGCTCCACTCAGGCACAGTTAAGACTTGTCAATATTCTCAAAGCTGACATAAGGAACCATTATAAGTAAACATAGTTGTACACGAAGTAAAAATCAAAAATACATGAATTCAAAAGATTAGATTTTCTATTTGGGGACGTGGTATCTGGCAGGTACAAGCAGGTCAGTTATATGTGTAAATCAACCATCAAACAGGTCTGTCTGATGCATAAGTGCAGTGTAGACATTGAAGACTCGGTACAATGATCTGATGCAATGGAGGCTTATGGATCAACATATAAATATGACTAATATGTGGACATAGCAACAGGTGAGAAATTAGGAGTATTTATTTCCACACTCAGCAGCACAATTGGTATTTTCACTTAAAACACTTGCATAGGAATCACAAACTAAGAAGATAATATTTAATGTTTTATAAAGACTCATATCCATGGAAACCTAAACCACAAAATAAATCGAGACATGAATCAAGGACATTTGCTTTAAATCTACAGGACTAAAAATGCTGCAGAATTTGTAGCAAATTCTACTTGCTGCTGATGAAAGAACTTTCATCTACAGTTGTCAGGCCCTGATTTTGACAGTACCTAATGTTTAATATTACTTTCTACCTTTAGTTAGAGAGTGGACAGCTTAGAAATACCAAATTTCTGCTATTGATCTTTTTTTTTACAGCCTATAATATCTAAAATAAGAGGTAAATCCATCACTGAGTAATTTTTTATTTCAGTATCATTAACCTAAATACTCTTCATTTTCAAGTGTGAATTTTATTACAACTTAAATGATGATACATACAGTGTCAAATAACACAGCACAAGAAAGATAATTCTATTAATCTCATTTCAATGTGCATATGTTTTATGCTAGTAATTATGCATTTACTACATGACTTTCTGTGCAAGAACATAATCAAAATAAGAAAAATTACATATGCATAACTTTATAAATGTAAACAAAGTATTTAAAGATTTATATTCAAAACAGAAATTTAATTATTAATTGTATATCATACTCAAGTATATACCTTTCTCGCCATCAGTTTCTCCACCTACCATGTAAAATTGTTGGATGATCTACAAAACCAAATTGTTGTTTGAATTGTTAAGTAATTCACAGAAACTAAAAGGAACATATAATCAAAGTTGTTAAATATGTTGACCATATTGTGTGAGCAGACATGGCAAAGAATTGACAACATTTTTATAAAAATAAACAATAACAAAAAATTCTTTCTTAGAGATAGAGATATGGATCAGTGGTTAATAGCACAGGCTGTTCTAGTGGAGAACCCAAATTCAATTTAAAGAACTCACATGCTAGTTCACAACCATTCCCAAATATAGTTCCAGGAGATTTGATGCCATATTCTGGCTATCATGGGTATCAGGCAAGCAGACGGTATACAGAAACACATGCAATCACACACACTACACATGAATAACCACTGGCTGGCATCATTATATCTACTGGAAAGAGTGAAAATTAAGAAGCCATGAGCTGCCGGGCAGTGGTGGCGCACACCTTTAATCCCAGCACTTGGGAGGCAGAGGCAGGCGGATTTCTGAGTTCGAAGCCAGCCTGGTCTACAGAGTGAGTTCCAGGACAGCCAAGACTACTTGAGAAACCCTGTCTCAAAAAACCAAAACAAAACAAAACAAAACGAAAAAAACAAAAGAAAAAAACCAAAAAAAAAAAAAAAAAAAAAAGCCATGAGCTGGTTTGGCACAGTTTCATCAAAACTGAGACAAAAGCTATGATTGCTATGATTCTTTCACTTTTAGGTTTTGGTCCTTGCCTGCTGTTTTCATGGGGCCTTTATGCATTGTGAATCATTCTATGTCTATTTCCAAGAAAATTGTTTCTGCGTGTTCTTAGGAAAAGTCTTAAATTACTATCCCTTCTGCTTTTAGGGAAATAACTTTATCTGGCTCTATTTGAAAGTCTTCCTTATGCCCCAGAGATTGTGATAAGCACAGATAAGACTAAGACTCTAGGAATTCCCTTATGAGGCTAAGCAAATGCAAATAGTACATAATTGGAACAGTAAACACTCAGAGATGATTGACCAATTCTTACTGGCCATGAGAACTGGTAATATATTCAAAGCCTCTTTTGACAATATGCTTGGAGTTCTCTGAAAATGTAGTTTAAAGATAGATGATTATATAGGGTATACCCCTAGAGGACTAGAACTCAGTAAATAAGATGGATAGACTAAAATAACTTTTCCTACATTATAGCACATAGATGATGATAAAATGAGACAGTAAAAGGTGTTAGGTATTCGTATTTGCTATTAAAAACAAGATTGGTTAAGAAACTTTGTTTTTCTGACATGCTTTAAAACTGTAGCCTAAAAGCAGGTTATCATATAATAAATGTGTTTGCTTTGGACTCAAATCAAAGGGCTGATAAAGAAAATAAAATCTATTCTATTTCTGTTTTAATTCTGGCAGAACTTGTAACCCCTGACATGTAATGAGAAATCAAAATGTGCCCAGGGACAAAAATATAATCTCTACTTCCTGGATAATCATTTATCTGTCTTTGTTCTGTGAAACCTGTATAAGTAAAAAAGAAACCTGATTCCTAGTCAGTCAGAGTTGAAAGATTCTTGTGACCACTGCACCTGACTGACTCCTTCCTGTAGAACTCATCTCCCACTCAGGCTATCATACCAATGGTCAATGCAGGCCCATGGCAACCTGCTGCTATAACAAGTGAATATGGTCATGACAAAAGTGAGCTAATAGTGATATAAAATGGCCACAACAACAAAATGAGCATATATTAACTCAACTCTCTAAATAAGCTTAAAGGAGATAACATTTTTATCCTCATTCACAATACAGAACACATGAGGATCACAGTATCAATTAGGTAGTGGGAATAGAGAGTTGGGGTGGAGACAGACAATTTCAAAACCTAATATTACTTCTCTAACAAAATCCAATTTGTCAAATGGTATCTATTTCTCTTTCTACCTCATGCTGATATATAAGAATTAGAAATAAAATAAGTGAACTTCACTAATATTGATTTTAATATAAATTGCTGTTTTTAACACAAAAATGAATGCTAATTCATGTTACTTCATAAGTGTTTTGAGACTCTTAACCAAAGTATCTCTGTGTAGACTATTTTTGTCTCCAATTTAAAAGATCATCCTGTATGTATACAATCCCCAATACAGATTACATGCATGAATACCACAAAGGTATGTGTTATATTTTTATTATGCAAAACAATTAGAAAATTTAAAAAAATAAAACTATACTCTAAAATAAATAGAAAAAAAAGAAGAGGTGAGGTATAAAACAAGCCCTATATCTAGAAAGACCAATAGCAGCATATCAAGGTCTTCTAAAACCATAGGAACCACAAAAAGACTCATAAAGTTAAAAGCAGTTGGATTTACAACCTATAGTCACTAATAACCTGTATTCTCATGTATGGCATACAAAGTTTAAGCAATTAGAAGCATGTAAAAACTTAGATTTTTAGACTCATAAGATGGAAATAAAATAAACTACAAATAAGAGTTATATTGTTTCTTTATTATCTTTGTTTATAATAGGCCTAGCTTAGAGTAATATTTAGCTTCACATCACCCAAATGCATAGTATCTAATATCTCACTCTCTTCCTCTCCTCTCTCTCTCTCTCTCTCTCTCTCCCTCCCTCCCTCCCTCCCTCCCTCCCTCCCTCCCTCCCTCCCTCTCTCTCTCTCTCTATCTCTCTCTCTCTCTCCTCCCTCTCTACCTCTCTCCCTTACCCTCCTCTCTGAGAAAAATTCAACTATGACAACTTAAACTCAGTATCTATTAGATAAGAAATTTGGTTGGTACCTAAATTTTGATACAACACACACTCTAATTAAGGCAGTATTTAATGAATTCGTGGGTTTTACTAAGGAAAATAATGAGCAAAATTTGGCCTTATCATTAGGCAATTTCTTAACAAATGTGACAGTATTGTCAGTGAGAATTCAACTACCTAGTTAGGTTCTGTCAACATTTTACTGACAAAATGCCCTAATAGAATCCTTGACCTTCAATAAAGAGTTTAAATGTATCAAATACAAATCATTAAGTCTTTTTCAAAGCATACAATAACAATTTTGACATTTTACAAGGTTATTTTACAAAAGCATAAATGAATAAAGGTTTTATTTTGTAAATTCACTAACATAACTTTTATTAAATTGTATAAAATTAAAATTAATAAGGTCAATCATATCCAATGTTTTTCTTTACTAGTATCAGAAACTATGTGACAAAAATAATTTGAATCAAATTTTGGACATTTCCACATTCCCTCCCATTATATTTGATTGTAAATGAAGCTCTCTAAGCACAAAATTTCTACATGGTGATTAGTTTCCCAAAGTACAACTATGAATTGCTGTAACCTATATTAGATGTAGCCTATATTAGCCTTAATTAAAATATTTACTATTCAGAGAAAGCAAAGAGAACACATTTCATTTGTTTACAAATAGTCTCCTTTACAGACTTTGAGGCACCAATATTGCTTTTAAGTATTATACACTAATAAATCTTGCTAATTTCCATGACAATTTGGATCTGATTTTATTTTAAATAAATATCCATGAGAACATCTAATGAGGTCTTAGTTATGAGGAACAACAAAGAAGTCAGTTGTTATTTTAACTTCTAAGCCATGTACTTTTCTAGTATTGACCACCCCAAGCGTCAGTATCCTTTTCATTGAGATTTGTGACTCATTCTTCCATTATCTTCCAAAATTTCATATTTTGTTTTTAATATGTCAATGATTAGCTGTATTTTCCGTGGTACTAAGGTCTAAATGAATTTTGATATGACTTTCATCTACTCTGTTTGAACATAAAATGGTTAAAACCACAAATATTCTCCATTCTGAAAAATGTAAAAGATTTTATTCTGTCTTCCTCTAATTTGACTGTTTCGGAAACAGTAAACTCAATTAAATCATCTACTCTCTTCTTGAAATTGAAGTGAAAAATATCTTAGGCTATTTTTAGACTATATTTTTTTTATTCTGTTACTTCTTTCTTGGCATTTCATTTATTGAGCATTGATCTTTTAAATTTCCACAATCTTTTGGTATCTGCAGAAAGCAAACAAGACCAGTATTGTTTTGACTTTTATTTGTTTGTTTTGCTATAGTTTTATTATTCCTTTTCTATTGTTATGTCTTTGGGTGATTTAATTTACATTCGGGTTTTGTTTTTATTTTATTTAAAAAACAAATAGTACAAGGTCTCACTATGTAGGCCAGCCTGGTTTAGAAGTCCATTTCAAAATAGAACAGAAAGTTAGAATTCTCTTGCCTCAACATTTCAAGTATCTTAGGATCACAAGCCTATTCCACTATGGCTAACTTCATTTCCATGAATATCATACAAGTGCAGATTAACCCTAACTCCAAGTTTCTAGCTAGCTGAAACTCAGACAATCTTCTAAAACTAATTTTCAACATATAATTATCCACAGCATGTGGCCATCCAAATTTCTTACTTGAGAAATTTATTATATCAAGAGGTTAATTCCTTGTCCTTTTCCTTCTTATCATAATGTAGTTATCGAAATAAAATACAGAAATCATATTTCACTTACCCTTCCTCTTCTCTGTCACCTTTCCTGGAGTAAGTCACTAATACCTGTTAATTTCTACTTCTTGGTGTTTACTTTCTTCTTAACACTACTATTGACATTGCCATAGATCAGATCATTAAAATCTCAGAATTAGCCTATTGTTTAAAAGCCTAGTTAAAGTACTGCTATCTACCCTAAACATTCTAATCATAAGTATTCATTACCAAAACACAGTTTGATCAAACCATTGAAAAGCTCTAGTTAAAATCATTTGATGTTTAAAACAAATGTCCCCTACTTGCATTTCTGAGTCAGTATCCTCATCTTCATGCCACATTCTCCAAGCATATTGTTATTAATTAAATGTTTTATGCAAAGTTAACTCATGTACTTCATATGTACTACACACATGCAAACACCATCTTGTATCTCTCTATTACTACTACCCATGTCTATCCCTGTTATTCTATACACAATTTGTTTCTCACGTTCTAGTCAATTCATTCTGTGCTGTGATCCACTGAATTTAATCTGTGAAATCATAGGTTTTGAAAGTATTCACTAGAGCTTGGTGGGCTTAGCAGTGGTTTAACATTGGAGGCAATGACTCCCCATCCTCAGAATGCATCAGCAGCCAACAGTTCAGCAGTAAAAGGCACGGTTCCATTGAATATTCTCCATCCAATGTCTGATTGTCCAATCAAACATCAATTCTTAATTTTTTCATGAATAACAAGGAAATTGGTTTTTCATGTGTCTTTATATTTAAGTCATGACAGTGTATTATAGCAGTAACTTGATATCAGTACATCATCCTATTCTCTGAGCTCTATTCCATTGTGATAACATACATTCTTCCAAATAAACAAAAATGAAAAACTAATTTGGACTGCTAATGACACACTAAATGTATCATTAGACAAAAACAAAACAAACAAAAATCTGATACATTATACCTGAAATAGAAGGAACAACAACAACAAAATGATCAAATATCATTTTGAAACTGGCCAAAATTATTTTGAAATATGACTGTAACCTAAAAAAAAAAAAATCATTTCAGTGTATTATATAGCACAATCCATTTTCTAACTGACCAGCTGATATCTGTTTCTGGTGGAAAAGTTTAAGTGTAGATTTTTCTCACATACTTCCTGTTAAAAGTAACTGTCAAAAATTGAAAAAGAATATGGCAAATAGCATGGTTTGTATTCACAAAAGCAAGGTAAACCATTCTGATATGTAGTTTTCTTATTCTGGCATTAGGACTGCCCTTTATCCAATTACTTTCTGACAGTCTTTTCAGGTTTAATGCCAACCAACCAGTGAAAATGCTATTGTCAATAATCTTCCTAGTTTAATAGGTCCAAATATATCCAAAGCTTAATATGTTTCATATTAACATTTCAAGACAGAAAATGATCTAGCAGCATGCATAGCAGGCATATTCACCTATGCTTGTGGAGCACGTATCTCTGAACTTTAAATTACTATTGCAAACTTCAGTGATTATGGAAATTCAACTTGGATACACTTTCAATGTGCTTGATCACCAGTAAATTCTTTTCCCCACCCTGAAACTATACAGTAAGTGAAACAATTATTAACCAATACTATTACACACCAGAATTTCTGTTACTTCATTTCTATATTGTAGTTATGTTAGAGTATGCATTCTTTCTAAATAAATGCTTTATAATAGGAAACACTGTAAGAAACTAACCTGGTGGTTTATACAATATCACTACCTCAGAGAAAGAGAAAATATTGAATATCTGTGTATACATGTATATGCAATAAACTGGGTTTCTAGTTAGCCCATTTGAAAATGAAGATTAACACCAACTTATATTAGCAATAATTGATTTAAAAAATTTTCTTATAGCTAAATGAAAGATGGGATTTCAAAGTCTAATGAAAACCAATTTTTCTGCTTTATACTATTATATGTTCTCTAGAATAAGCTTGGTTTTTATATTTGTTAAATTTACACCATGATATTAGAATTGTATGAATAGGCAAGAATCTAGTATAGTATAGAACATGATTTGTTAAGCTATATCTGATGGTGACCACATTTCATCTCAGAAATTTTTACGTGATGCTGGTTGTATAGGTTAAAAAACTAATTATACAATCAAACGCTTTAGCTTTCATATGTTTTTAACATTTTGAAACAACAAAGCAAGTATTCACACTAATGGGGAAGATGTGCTTATTTATTTTTCTATTATGAATTGAATCATAGTGTAATGTTTGATAATACAGGACATGCAGTATCTATAATGTTTCCCATGTTCATGTTTTAAGCTTATAATTTTTGATATTAAGAATGCTACTAAGTAGAAATTTATAATAGAAGATGGCAAAAAAAAGTTGTAGAGGTTTGAATGAGAAATGCCTTTAATAGGCTGTAGTATTTAAACACTTGGTATCTAGTTGGTAGTGTTTGGAGAATTGAAGAGGTGTGGCTATGTCACTGATAGTGGGCTTTAATTTTAAAAGCCTTGCAAATTTTCCAGTTTTACTTCTCCACTCTGTGCTTGTAGTTTCAGGTACAAACCATATTCTAGGAAGCTGTACTTTAGAACACAAATAAATTATTGAAAATACTGTGGAAACACAAATAAGCCTTGTAAATTTTACTATCATGAATACATGTGTACAATGGTCTGTCATGTCTCAAAACCAATTTTTTCTGCAATTTTTTTTGTTCTTTCTATCTTTCTGTCCCATGTTCCATGATGATCCCTGAACTTGGGAAGAGAATGTTATGAATTTGGTGAGATTTATTTGTCCTGTAACATAGTAAAAGATACTAAAATCATATTGGTTATCCTTCCACATTTAAATGATTGTACATGTTTGAAAATTCATTTGTGATTATGATGCAACTCCTAACATATAGAAAATCAAGGTACTAAAATTAAATAAATTATTTCCTGATTTATTAATTCAAAATAAACAGAAACACAAGAGACTGAAGGGAGAACAGCTGCCTAAATCGCTGATATTAAGCATCTAAGTGCATCAAAGAAGCCCTCTAAAAAGATTTCTTAGGGGTCTCTTATCTAGAAGTAGGATAACAAACTTACTTGCAATATGCTTTCCATACATAACAGAAAGAGATCTTAAAAACTCTCAGCCAGAGAAATGATATCATCTTCTTGAATGCTGCACTCTAACATATTCACAAATGACATAACAATAATGATGCCAAAATAACTCAGCCACACTGAAATTAGGTAAAAGAGTACAACTGTATATACTTCAATGGTCCAGTATAAACTTGGAAACCTTCACCAACACACTGAAAATTAAGATTTCATGGTACATTTTCTTGTAATATCCTCAACAATCGCATTTTCCTAATTGTATTTATTCTGTAGGATAATGTTATTAGATAAATAGACGCTTACACATGGAATACCAAGAAATAAGAAAGCCTTTTATGATCTAGCATAAATGGTAACATAGTGACAATAACAACATCTCAAAATTGATAGGAATTATTTTTCACACAAAACTACTTTGGCATTTTCATATAACTAAAACAGTTAAATGTATTCTATTTTCAGTAGGATAAAAAATATAACATCTTAAATTTTCCTGGATATAAAATATATTTCCACCTGGATAGAAATTTTGCAATATGGTATTTTTATTTTAAGCCAATAAATGAAAAAGATGCAAATAAATTAGACATATTTTTCTATTAAATTAGTTTTTTTTATTTTAATCAAAAGGGATTTCATCAGTATACTTTCAGTATCCCTCCAGTACTTAACAAAAGAAAAGTTTTCAGATCACAGAGTAAGTTCGAATAAGAATAAAATCCTCTCACCAGAGCAAAAATGTTCAATTTTTAATTAATTCATTCTAGTATACATCACGACCTAGGCCTGGAGTAAATAAAAAGAAACACTTTGAGGTGCAATATCCATTTAACCAAATAGTTAAACACAAAGAAGTAGAGTAAAAGGTGGGCTTTTCAGTCAAATCAAAAGTGGCACAGACTCCAAGAGTTAAGCTAAGGTTAATGCTAAAACAATATAGTTTCTCACCATATAGACTGAGAAACTGAACTAGTTTAAACAGCACTGTACTTGTTAACTATGAAAATATTAGAAGAATATACAATAGTGATTTGTGCTCATTATTACACTATTATAATCTAACTATTTTTTCCACCAACACCTATTATGACTTTTCTACTTTGATAGCAAAGATGATATATTCCTACATAGCATTAACTTTGGCTCGAGTCACAAATTTATGATGAATTTGATCCCTTAGGACTTATGGTGAGCATTGAATTAAACAATGATTCTCTTGGCATGTGTTTTTGAAGATAAGTTTTCAAATTCCCGAGCTCTAACTTTTAATTACTTTTTCTTATCATTACACTTAATCCCCATTTGAAATAATTTCTCATCATAAACTATGTTACCTCATTTAAAATTATTAATACTACTTGAATTTCAGAGTACTTTAATTGAACGTTTATTGATGTTTCTTTCTGTCAGCGTGTAAGTTTCAAACAAGCCAAGATCACACCTAAAGTGATCACAACCATATCCCCTAAGGCCAACCCTGGCATGTAGTATACATGAAATACTCAATAAAAAGATTTATAAATCTAAGAATTCACAGAGAATGAATATACTGATTATTACTAAAGAATATAAAAAATACTTTTCTAGGAAACTCAATTAGTTTAAACTGTCACTAATTTTATAAAATGGAAGCCATCTGAAGAAGCAAGTGTCTTAACACATTTTACCCTGTAGGCTTTATCACTTTATCATTAGTTTATGTTGACTTAATTAGTTATTCCATTTTTATCTCTACTCCCATTTCTAAACTTCATATATATATATATATATATATATATATATATATATATATATATGTGTGTGTGTGTGTGTGTGTATGCATGTATGTATGTATGTATGTATATATGTATGTATGTATGAAATGCAATAATAGGAGTCAGACAAAAAGACTGAAATAATAATGACAATAGCTATAACTAAGTGGGTCTTTGGAAAATATTCCCCATAGTAATGCCGAGTGAAGTGGTTGACTTATCATATAGCAATTTAAGCATGTGTACACAACATGAAAAAAAACTAATGAACCAGTCTCTAGAACGTTCCTTAAGGGAGTTGGAAACGTTTGTCTTCGAATCAAAGTTAGTAAGGAGGGCCTAAAATATAAACAAGTATACTAGCAGGACACCACCAGTTAAACAAATTCTATCTCCATTATTGAGAATATAGCTATTTATTCTAGGTGTTACAGACCTAGAAGAGTACTAAGTATGCTAGAAAAATGGTAGTATGATGCAAATTTGATACATTTTTGTTGAATGTGTAAAGAAGACAAAGAGAAGACAAAGAGAATAGTCTCAGTGGACACTTGGAAGAAATACTAGAATGATGCTGTTATCTCATTTCTATTACAAGTCAGCATCTATGCAGGCTATCATTGCTTACTAGAAACTATATAAAGAAATAAACCTCTCAAAAGTCTTCTATCTACTAATCCAAAATTTGTGAAATAAAGTTTAAAGTACTTTAATTATGCAGGCACCTGATGAAGAAAGATAAACAATTAGATGTTCATATCTAACAAAAAAAAATGCCTGAAAGTGTACTTTGAATTTAGGCATATGATATTATCTGCAAGGCTTATAAAATGAATTGATCTTCAAATAAACTTAAATTCTAAAAATCCTCAGTTATTTGTTATAAATGGTATTTAATATTGAATACATTTTCTAAAATGCACTGTCCATAAAAAAACAAATTTGATACAATAAAGTATTGTATAGTCAATAAAGTAATATTTAAACGGTTTTTATTTTATCATAATATTGACTGACAAGAAAAAACAGCATAAATACTCTAGTCATTAATGTCAGTACTATAAGTAAACAAGTTAACAGCATGTATTTCAGAGATAAACTTAAGAGTGAAGCATTGTTACCACATCTATTCTATGATATTTGTTTTTCTGTTGTGCAAAATAAAATGAAACAGGGAAATTTTAAATCATTTTCCAAATATCTAAATGATGACTTCAATAACACAGAAATTTTAGCTATTTTACAAACAGGCACTTTACAAACTCAAATGCCCCAATAACTCTATATGGCAAACTGTTCTAATATGTATTTTCTTGCTGGCAATAGCCAGGATGAACTATATTGATAGCTAACTACTAAAATGTTAAATTATCACAAAGTAAATTATCAGCAAATGTACATTATTGATAGCATTTGTGTCCACTTTTATATCCCATTAACAATTATTCAAATTTAAAATGATTCAGGTATGTGTCAGGATGGGGAGGATACCCAGGGGTCCCCACCCTTTCAAAGAAGAATTGGGAAGACAGAATGGGAGACCTGGAGGTGGGGCAGTGATCAGGATATGAAATGAATAAATAATTAAATGGAAAACATATGTAAATATGCTAACAATAAAAAATATTCAAGAAAATCCCGTAATTGGACCCTGACACAACATTTGAAAGTACAGCAAATTGGAGAATCTTAAATTGAGTAACTGCATAATATCAGGGCTCTCCATATAGGAAATGAAAAAAAGATAATAAAACTTTGTGTTGATAACTAATTCAGCAAATACTAATAATTAATGTATCTGAAACATTTAAATACTTTTTACTTTTCTATTTTGTGTAATCAGTTTGACATAGTTTAAGAAGAATTTGAACAAGGTGACATATTGATTTCTTTCATTCAATATTGCATGCTGGCATACATTCAATTGCCAACAGTAACCTCGGGCCAGGGATTTTGGAATGACCTTAGAACTCAAATCCCCACACTTCAAAGACTGTGAGGAATGTATTAATGTTTACATTATGCATGACAATATAATTTGTGTAGTAAGATTAAAGTATTTCTAGCAGTCATGTGAGCTGTAAGCTTACAGTAAGGTTTAAAAACATCAGTGACAGAATAATCTCAAATAGCTCCTCCTTTTAGTAAAGATGAATGGTAGGTAATTATCTCTATTCATGTCAAAAGAAAGATTAGTACTGGTTCAGAATGTTTAGCCTCTGACATAATTGTGAAATAAACTTGGAAAATATCTTTACTTTTCATATAAAGGAGTCTTGGAGTAATTGCTAAAGAGACTTTTTGACAACTGTACTGAATTGGAGAGGTTAAGACAACAACAACAACATATGTTTAAGTTTTTCATCTTCCTCGAAAATTGCAAATGCTACCTTCAATATCTGGTTTGGGAAGAGGTACCCTTAGATACCAAAAATGAATGGTATTGTTCAGATTCAAAAGTAACTCACAGATACAGAAATGTGGATCATCTGGAAATGCCTTCTTAGAGTTCAGTACAAAATCCACAGCATCTACTTTCCCTTCCCTCTGGCTAAAAAATGAACTGTGAAGTTGACAAGTCTTGTCTCAGATTAACAGTATAGGATTATGGTTTCTACAATATATTCTTTATGTCCATAGAAACAGGATCTATCTTAACAATTACAAATTTCTGACATCATGTGAATGCACTGGACGCTGGCACTGTGGCAATTAAAACCAACAAGTTCAAATGCAGTTGTTTTGTTTTCTATTGAATGAATTAATCTCCCTATGACAATATGGAGATAATAAAATACATTTTAAAGATGGAAATAAGATAACAAGTACCCTATAAATCAATTCAGTCCTGACTGTCTTAGACACTCAATTTTTAGGTAAAAAAATGTATTTTTATTACATATATGTATGTCTTGATGACAAATGCATGATCTGTACAGAATATATACTAATGTACAGACATATGACAGATTGTTTAGAGAGTAAAGTAAATGTATTCAAGAGTTTCATGAAGTAATTTACAAATATGTATTGCAATTTTAATCATACCAGTCTGGAGCGCTGTAATTGAATGAACAATATAACTATTGAATCAAGTTACAAAAAACAATGAGGTGGAATTAAGACACTCTACAAAAAGATAGTCATGAAATTTAAAATAACACCCAAAATACAACATATTCATAGTATTTTGTATTCCCATGAAGGCATTGAGTGAAAAATATCAGATTTCATATAATATGTGATGTATAAGAAAATTATTATTTGCAAATGGACATATAGAGCAATTTTCTATTTTCTCCTCCTGCTGGCAAATTTTAAGTTATTTTGGGGAAAAAGTGCCTTTGCCCCAGTCTAGGAAATTGTAAATGGTTATGGCTAAACATATCAAAATAGAAGTAGAATTACTTAAACATTTGCATTTCACTTCAAATACAAAGTGATGTAAATTCAGTCCACTTTATTAATAGAGAGTAACTATTTACTTCATAGAAATATTAAATTATAAAAAAGATAAATCAAGTATACCTACTCATAAAATTTATATTGATCAGAAAAAAGTCTTTAGATTATGGCATATTAAGAAGGGTCCAATCTATTAATTATACTAATTTACAAATACATAGTTCCAAGTAAATAGCATGTAGTATATAAACACTAGTACATAATTATAACCTATTCACCAAGGAAACTGGTAATTTTATTTTAATAGATTATTGAATCTGAAAGAGCTGATAAAATATAATTATATCATATATAATTCATAAATATAGTTACATTTTATAAACACTTAATTTTAGAAATCAGTTCAAAATATATGTATATTGTTGGGGAACTAAGTGAAGTGGTAGAATGTCTGCTTAGGGAATAGCAAGCCCAGGTCTCAACTCTGACCTTTAGCTCCTCACAAAGTAGTAGTTATGGTAGAGCAAACATATTACAATAACCTAGAAATAGGAGAATCAAAAATTCAAAGTCAATCTTGACTAAAAATTAAGCTCAATACCAGCCTGTGACTAATGTGAAGGAAAAAAAAAACCCAAAGACTGAAGGAGCTGAAGGGGTTTGCAGCCCCATGAGGAAAGCAACAATACCAACCAACCAGAGCTCCCAGTGTCTAAACCACCAGTCTGGGAGCACACAGGGAGGGACCCATGACCCCATCTGTACATGGAGGGGAGGATGGCATTGTCAGGCATAGGTGTGAGAGGAGATTCTTGGTCCCATGAAGGCTGAACACCGAGTGGGGGGGGGGGGATGCGAGGGTGGGGAGGTGGAAGTGGAGGAGTGGGTGGGGGCACATCCTCATAGAAGCACAAAGAGGGCCTTGCATCCCCGCCCAAGGTACCTCGCTTACTACACAGCACTGAATCTGCACCTCCTTCTATGCAGCAGCCATGCCACCGTACACCATTGTCTACTTCCCAGTTCCAGGGCGGTGTGAGGCCATGCGCATGCTGCTGGCTGACCAGGGCCAGAGCTGGAAGAAGGAGGTGATTACCATAGACACCTGGATCCAAGGCTTGCTCAAGCCCACTTGTCTGTATGGGCAGCTCCCCAAGTTTGAGGATGGAGATCTCACCCTTTACCAATCTAATGCCATCTTGAGGCACCTGGGCCGCTCTTTTGGGCTTTATGGGAAAGACCAGAGGGAGGCTGCCAAGTTGGATATGGTAAATGATGGGGTGGAGGACCTTCGCTGCAAATATGGCAACCTCATCTATACCAACTATGAGAACGGTAAGGATGACTATGTGAAGGCCCTGCCTGGGCATCTGAAGCCTTTTGAAACCCTGCTGTCCCAGAACCAGGGAGGCAAAGCTTTCATCATGGGTGACCAGATCTCCTTTGCCGATTACAACTTGCTGGACCTACTGCTGATCCACCGCACCCTGGCCCCTGGCTGCCTGGACAACTTCCCCCTGCTGTCTGCCTATGTGGACCGCCTCAGTGCCCAGCCCAAGATCAAGGCCTTTCTATCCTCCCCCGACCATGTGAACCGCCCCATCAATGGCAATGGCAAACAGTAGTTTGTAAGACAAATAAGAAAAAAAAAAAAAAACACAAAGAGGGGAGTAGGATTGGAGATTCCTGGGGGGGGGGGATGAAGTAAGGGGATAACATCTGAAATATAAATAAAATATCCAATAAATTTTTTAAAGCAAAGAAAAATTAAAAATTAAAAAATGTAAAAATACTGAACTTAGAAGCCCTTTAGCAATAAACTCTTCTAAGATACTGCTATTATAGGAATGGACCATTAGCCCTTTGATGTCCATCATAAAAATGGATGCTCAAAATAATTAACAGCTTTAGTTATCTTTTCCATGTATATGGAGTCTAATGTGTAAATTGGTTTCAATACTATAAAATATCAACAATATCATAAATTCAATTTTTAATGGGTTAGGCAGCTTTGTTCTGAAGTATGGACACTAACTCTGTCCCAGTTAGTTCTCATCAGTTTCACTGGTTCTAAAAAGCATTAATCACAAACAGATGAAATGATCAACTTCAACAATTATTATTAATGGAATCAAAACAGCATCATGTCCTATTTATTACAGGGGTAGATTTGTTATTTGGTGAGAGTCAGAATGACTTTCTAGCTAAAAACATTACTAAAACCCCACAGTTTCATGGGTTATATTTGTAAATCAGCATGAAAAATAATATGGCTAGAATTCTTCTAATAGAAAGTAAAAAACATTCTGAGGAATTCCAGAGTTAAACTTTGCCCTACTCTGAAATACTACAATGTAGCTGCCATGTACCTGAAAACCTTGTATCGAAGAAATTGCCATAATTCTACATTTGTATGTTTTCAATAATGGCCTATAGTGGATTAAAAACTGTCATGTTGTATTATTAGTAAAATGAATGTCTAAAAGCTTTAACACAAAGGTTTTAGAACCATATTCTCATTTATCATGCAGATATATTAACATTTGATAATGTAATCAATTATTAAAACACTTAAATTGTCACCACTTAAGAAAAACGAGCATGCGCAACAGAATGAAAATGCCAATAATTAGCAGGCCTGTCATCTTGACACTGAAGGAGCAAAGACTAAGTAAGACTTAGGAGAACAGTGATAGAATCTTTATTATTGCTGTTAGTGCAACAAAAGCTACCTAATCGCACTAGCTTTTCTTTTATAGGAAAATCGTGAATATCCTAATGGTATCACATGTTACAGAGTTGCCTTCTATTATAAGCAATTACATGCTAGGAAACAACACGTGTTTTATCAGTCTATTCTTATCACATGAAACCAGACACAAAAAACTCTCAATAAGCCATTCTAATAGAGGAGATATTGATAATCCACAATAGTTAAGTTTGCCGTTTGAATGTAAAACATATTTTGCTGAGGCTCCTATAAGAGTAATTTAAATTAGAAATTATCAAATTTAAACTAACGTCAATGGATGGAAAGAGCTTTAGGAAATGATGTTGGTATGCAGAGAGAAATTATAATAGTATTAATCTTAGCTATGATAAGAAAAACACAGATAAATTTTGCATGAAAAGTTTAACCAAGTGTAGGTTATAACAAATATGTTCTTTCATTTTTTTGAAGTAGTTTTATACTGAGAGACATGTTTCACCACATTGTAAAGAATTTAGTGGGTGAATTTTTTGGTCAGCTACATCCCTTTATGACTATATTCTTACTAAGTTTAAGCTCATGGGCCTTCAACACTAGACAAAGAACTACAGACAACTAGAGAGAAATTATAGTCTCCCCCAAAGGGCCCCACAGTTGGTTATCCAACAGCAAAGATCAAGCCCAGAACAAATATACATTCATGTAACATATACAGACTGAGGGGATTGTATTTGTGCATGTAGAATGCATGCAAATACACACACACACACACACACACACACACACACACACACACACACATACACAGACACAACCACCACCACCACCAACAACAACAACAAAATCAACAACTACCAACACCTTCAATTAAAGAAAAGAAGGCAAGAATTTCAATGATAGCAGAAGAGGTATATGAGAGGAATTAGTGAGACAAAGAAGGGAAAATACGGTAACTATATTATAATTTCTAAAATAACTGTAAAATTTTTAGAAAAAATATATACACTAAATTCTTACATTGTCTATATTGGGTATGCAAGAAGATGACACATCAATACACAAGAATTCAAAATATCCAGTTTTTGCCATGTGAGACAGATAAGGAGATTATGGTTCTCCAATTGAGATTTCTGATAATAGAGCTTTAACATATACAGGGAAAGCCAGTAGTGTTTAAAAAAGTATGAGTTTGTGAAATTAGGTTATACATCTTTTCTTTTGTAGAACACCAAAGTCATATAGCATGGAGGTTACCCGAGCTTTCTTTCTGTGCTCAGTTTAAAATTAAAGGTCTTCATTAATAAAGTCTATAAACTAGAATAGACAAAAAAGGTATGAAAACCCAAGTTACATCTTATAGTTTGACTACAGTGCCTAAGAGATTCATAAAACTAAAATGTCTCTATCTGAACGTCCCTTGCCCCAGGACATATACTTAGTGATATGCTGCAGGTTGTTTTCATATGATAAGTCACATGTTTTCACTTCCCTGCAAAAGTTTGTTTGATGCAGCTTCAGGAGATGTGCTTGATCACATACAGGCAGAAGGTATGTAGAAAAGAAAGACATTAGAATGTATGTTACCTTCAAATTGAATAAAGGAAAGAAATATATAACCTTGTAGCTTTGCTTTTATAAGCACCTGGCCAATGTAGCTTGTGACCGTTTTCTGGGAACCCTGGAATGGACCCGGGCAGAGTTCATTACATTGGCTAATATTTAATTAAAACTTTCTTCAAAATTTAGCTCAAAAATTGTGGTAGTGATCTTATTTGTGACCAATGGGATTAACAGAGGTTAAGTAAAAGAATTAATGTAAACAGTTCACATAGAACCTATATAGAGAGTATACATAAATATTAATATATAATTTAGAAAATCTCCCGTCTTCTTTGGAGAGAAGGGGTTCAAGACTGTGTTTCTCTGTGTAGCCCAGACTATTCTGGAACTCCGACTGTAGATGAAGCTTGCCAAACTCAGAGATCATTCTGCCTCTGCCTCCCCAAAAAGGATGTGCCATCACCATCCTGTGTAACTGTCAGCCTTATTAAGAGTCACGTCCACAAAACTGTTCTGATATTTTAATATTCGTTATACTTTATATTTCTTCAAACAGCAATAACATGAAATGGAAATTTCTTTGAATCTGAACAACAAACTACCAAAGAAACAGTTTATTCAGGAAAGTTTTCTATATTTAATAGAGAACTAACCATACAATTTTAAACCGTTATTTAGCTACAGTATGTTCGTAAATTCCCATAACCTCACTGGTAGTTAATGAAGGCAGATCATGAATTTCAGTGGTAGCCTGAGTTATGAGGTAAGACCTAAATTGGAACTCATAAGATGTCTCTATTATTAAAAGTACAATCTGCTATTCCAGAGGACAAAGGTACTATAGCAAGAACCCTCATGACAGAACACAACTGTCTGGAAGTTCCAGAGAATGAAACCACCTTCTGGCATCTGCATACAAGTAGTGTGCAGACATTCATTCAGGCAAAATACCTATTCACACAAAATATTATTTTGTGTGTATAGGTATTAGGTTTCCTATTAGGTTTGGTATTATAACTGTAATTCTTTTGATTATTTACTCAACAGACTTGCCAGAAGCTCTGGTAAGTCTAAGAAAATTAAAACAAATAAGCAAAAGAGCTATTTATCTGCCTTTCTGAAAGAATTAGTTAAGTAATGCAGGACACAGATAATAACATTGATACTGTGAAGACTATTTTAGTAGAAGTATCACACAATAAGTTATAGGCAAAATGAAAAAGTGATACAATAAGGTCACAGAAAGACAAAGATGTTTATAACAGCTTCCAATCCAAGAGCTAGGAAGAGTTAAAATGCAAATTGCTTAGAAGTTAATGAGATGATTTTAAGACATTTAAGAATAAACTGAACAATCAGTACTATGTTCTTCACATGTGAATGCCATGAACACAACAGTAGAGTCAGTGAAATGAACTGAGGTTTAGCAAGGAAAAAATATCATGACACTGTATGGTATCCTGAAGCTCAAAACTTGGTTACGAATGGCCAGGATTTTTGACAGTTTGAAAGAATAAATTAAGGTAGGTGTGTGTGTGTGTGTGTGTGTGTGTGTGTGTGTGTGTGTGTGTGTTTGTATTCTCTTACATTTCAGTCCAGAGGATAGTCATGCATGCTAGACAGAACTACATTGCAACCACTAAATGAGGGTTTACTGATCTATTAATTGCAGGGGTTATGAGTGATATGCAAGTCAGCTTAACCTAATAATAATAATTGAAGAGATTAAATGACTTCAACATGATGTGGCTTTGCAATGCATTAACCTGTTATAGATATAAAACAATATTTAAAGTTACAATTTTTGGTTGGATATATTATTTCCCATATAATATCTGAAGTGATTTATAATAATCATATAATGGTGCAATTACCATATAAAGACATTGGAAAATATTTTAGCATAATGATAGTAATAATAAAATATATTGGACACAATTTAAGGTCACTAGAAAACTGTTATGCTCACATATTTATGATTAGTGTATTTAAAAGGAATAAATAATTTTAAATTCATTAAAATGGACTGATTATATATTAGGTCTATTAGGTCTATTAGGTATAATGTATATTCAATGTATCAGCCAGGTTGAATTTCTCTACTCTAACTTATATATACTTTTCCAAATCCAGAAACTGCTTGCTCCTATTTCTTATACAAGATACAGTGTAAGATTCGTTTAATATATATAAAGTTCCATAATATTATGGAGCTTTGCATAAAACTGTTAAAATTTATAAGCAATTTAATGTAAGTTATTTAATAATACAAGTATAGGTAATGATTCAAAATGAGTGGCAATTTTTCATTTGCAAACATTATCAAAAGAACACCTATTATTGTGCTTAGTTCATACACTGTTTAGAATTCAAAAACCAGGGAGAAAAAGCTCTAGCTCATATCTCAAAAAGCAAATAAAGCAATGCAAAGCATCTATAATGTAATGAGGTTAACTCTAAAAGTTCCAAATAAAACTTAATTTCTTACTTTATGTATGTATCCACTGGGTATTAATAAACCATCATTGGGTAAATAATGTCACAAAATTGCATTCTTCCATTAATGACAAAAACAACCAAAATCGTCACACCGTTTTATTAGTGACTATTCCATGGAAATAATGACAAAAGAAAAAAATCTTAGTCATAGGAAAAAGAAATTTAGTTTCTTCGGAGAATAATTTACTACTTGCTACCTCTGGTTCCTGCTCTGGAGAAGTGCCTTTAGTGCTAGGGTAATAGGATGACACATTTCACAAGATAATACAATATAAAGGTACTACATCATTAACTGTGTGAAAAAGAGCTCTGTTAAACTATTCAACAAAATGAATAAATTACTAAGGGCAGAAAAGTCATTAAAACTCATTGCTCTAACATAGGGAAGTCATTAACAACAAACCTTGGCTCAAAATCACATTCTTCTCACTTATTACCTACAAAATCAAGACCTATTCTTATAAAACAATAAACCATATGGAGTAGAAATGACGATTAAATAAAATATGGATTCACAAAACCACAGCTATTGAGACATATGAGATGTTACATTATCATGCTATTGTTATAATAATTACTGTTATTAGTGGTAGTCATTGTAGTGATGGTGTTAATACCAGAAGTTTTAAAAATCTATATTGCAATCCATAGGGTTATCCGTTTTAAAATACCCTTGCTGAGAATGCAGAAGGTAGTCTATCTCAACATCTCCGTAACGAATGACAAAATTTCTGTCTCTAAAAATCCCTAATCTTATGCTAAGAAATGACAGTAAAAACAGTGTGCATGCCATTCCAAATTGAAACTCCTGGTGTGTTAATAATGGGGGGATGGTGCTAAGATAACAATGATAATCAAATTACAGAAACCTAAAGAATGAATAAATAACAAAGTCATGGATTAAAGGTAGGATTTAAAAGAGACTGGATGTTAATGTTGATAATATTCCCCTAAAATTCCCATGTTAAAATCTGAGATTTAAGGAGATGGTACTAGAGATGCAGCATGTGGGAGAAGAGGACCCCAGTTCTTCTGCCATGTAAGAAAACATAGGAAGGTATTCACTACAACTTACAGTTCTCATCTCCAGAACTGGAAGAAATGTGTGCCTGTATGGTTTCACATTGTTTGGTAGGACACCATTACTCTGTAGACACATTAACACTATTGTATAAAGTTTGTACACAATGAGACTGACAGCTCATTATTGTAAAGCCAATTGGACAATTTTCTGTATTATGAAAATGGACATATATTAAATTTTACCATTCTTTTGTCATTTTGTTTCTTCAATAAACATAGAAATGTGTGTTAAGAAATAAAGCAACATTAAATATTTTCAGAACTAAGCAGCCAAATTCAAAGTTAAAAATTCAGTTTAAAATGTCTTTTAGAAGAAAATGAAATAATTGTACATACATATATCATCAAACCATGTTCTATGAAAATCTGATATTTCAAGTATTAAAAGTGAAATTCATCTGTACTTAAAATATTTATAAAACCTCATTTTTAGTTATTATTAAACCTAAGCAGCATTGCAAAATATATTATCGACAAAGCTGTTTTATTAACCTCATGTTTATTTCTTATATTACCTCCAAAGCAACATTAAAACCAAAGAAATTGCTTACAACTTCCAAACACGCACTATCTTTGTTCTTCCTAAAGCCTCTAGAGAACCCTAGAAATTCTAATTAGAATTAGCAGTTATAAGCTACACATTTCATTATTATTTCATTTTTAGTTAATATAAACAATCATTACTTTAACTCTTATGTAATATTATTATTATCTATAATTGCTGCAGTTTTGTAAAGGCAAAATAACACTACCATTAAAGTCTGCATGGCGATACATCTCCAAATATCATCTAACTAAATAAAATATAACTAGAAAACATACAAATTCCAATAATTACAGATATGTATATTCTGAAAGACTCCAGCACTCTGAAAGACTTCTGCAGTGGCTCTCCTGTTCATAAGATACGTATATACATATAATGTTTATTTTTCCTTAATATAGATAACATGTTGAGTTACATTTTCTGTTATGTCAGTATGATAGCCTATAAGAACATAAATGTCATATTCAAGAAAACACATGATTTGAAAACTAGGAGAGTGCTTACAGATGATAAAAGAATTCATACTATTCAAGAATATCACTGTATCTTGCCCAAGCTAATAATATTCATTCACAATTTGCAAGATCCATCATTCAAACAAATGAAGATCATGAATGAAGATTCTCACTGAAAATATCATGCCAGAAATGAAAAGGAATCTGACCCCAGAAGACTCATCCTCTAGGAAGAGGAGTGTTATACACATTTCATAATTTTTGGATGACCTTTTTTTATTAGTTATTAACAATGCTATGAACACTAATTGGGGATAGAATAAGAATTTCTTTCCAAGTCTGGCAAAAACTGTTTATGAACTCACGCTTTCATTCTTATATTTCATCAGATTCTCTTATTATGAGCAAACGTTCAGACCTAAAGACGAGCTTTATAGCAAAAAGAGTAAACCCACACTCTTCACTGTGAAGTTCTCACCAAGTTTCCTCACTCCAAAGCCAGCAGCTGCTGCATGTGCTCTCAGCACAGTATGCGTTTCTCTTCACCCTACTGTTAAGTTAATAGGAGACCAGAGGCTTGAAGATGGCTCTAAAATTCCAGTTCAACCTAATTAATATCTATAGTTTTGTAATAACCAGCTGAATTCACACCAATAACAGAGTCGCTTTGATCACCGAATTGCCAAACAAGGCAAACATCTACATGTGAAAAGATGCCTGATTTCTGTTTTTCTGTCTATGCTTAGCATAAAAAAGATTGTTGTTCATATGACTCTCTTCTGACCCTGAGTGTTACAAAATTCACGTGAAATTTTTTGTTCAAATAAATTCAGTTAAGTTTCAGTCATCTAAATTCTTAATACTTTACTAATGATATTCCATATCCAGAAAGACTTCTTTCCTTCCTTCCCTACTGAAACTGTACTGAAATGTTCATAGCACCAGCTCTGTATTATTCATTTTATTCCAATTCTACATGTTCCCACAGCTTTTGAATAAATGTTCAATATTCTAACATTTACTCCAACCTGGCAAAATATGGTAATCTCCCTACCTCAGTCAATAGACCAGGAGTCAGTTTTCTGCTGCAGGGTGAAGACAATAATCAGTTCTTTCTCATGCACATACTAGGTATTTTACAAACTAATTAAATAAAATGAGATAATCCTCTCCTTAAAAGAGAAATAAACTGCTTTTTAGTGGAAGATTACAAATAATAGTCCCTTAAAACTCTAAGAATAAGCGGTTCACACAGAAAGCATAATTTCATAGAATTTTTTACATATTAAATATTTACAAATCTAAATATTATAGATATTAAAACTGGTACATTAAGGCTTCGTTCTATTTAGCAACTCTCAGCTACTTTGAATTTTTAAACATTCACTTGACAATATAGACTAGTAATGCTTTATAGTGCATTTAGTGAGAATGGAGACATGCACTCTCCGAAGGCCTTGCAGTAGGGGGTAGTTCTCAAAAGGTTTTGGAACACTGAATCTAACAGCCTTGGAAATAGGTCTTAGAAACAACGTGTTGGTGGCTCATTCCAGAATGGTGCTGACTGAGCTGAGATGAGCAGTAGAATGGAGAAAAAAGTGGTGCCCTAAAGCTGTGAGAGCCAGGGCAAGACAGCTTAAGTTTGCTGGAGCCAGAACCTCCTGCTGACTTCTTACTAAGCCTGCCATCTATTGACCAAATTATGAATCAAGGCACTGTGAATGTCAAAGAATTTCAACTAGGAACTCCAACAAGAAGACAATCAATATTTAAGAGGGTTAATTAAAGCATCAGTGTTGGGTCACCATAATTTGTTTTGTCTATTGCATCCAGTGTACAGGATGTTCTATGATATTTAACTGATCCTGAAATGTCCCTTCAGAAATAAATCAATGACGCCAAAGGGTTCCACTGACTTCATATATACTTAAATAGTCAAAATTAGCAAAATATGAGTAATGCTGCAGAGTAATTTGAAGAATTAAACTTAAGGGAAATGTGAGAGGCAGCATTCACAGCAGTGAGTGCATAATTTGAATAATTTTGTTTGGTTTTATTCTGGTTTGATTAGGTTTTGGCAGGAGTATCAAGAATTACTTCTTTTGTAACTGATTAGCTCTAGTGAGTACCACATGGAAGGACAGGAACTTTTCTTACCAAACGTTGTAGTAATTGTCAGTAACAAAAACAAAGCGCGCACACACACACACACAC
>JANHMN010000005.1:48016406-48116406 GCA_030674055.1 Rhabdomys pumilio
AAAAAAAAAAAACAAAAAAAAGATCTGTTTCTTGGCCTTGGGTGGCAAGTAATGTCTTGAACTCAGTGCAGAGCATTTACTCAGGAGAGTCACACTGGCTTACAAAACTGGGCTGAGTCATTTCTGCTACAGACTAATGTGAAGACCTATTTCTTTAAAAATCTGTTTTATAAAATCATATACATTTAATATGCATAGCTACAGTTACAATTTGTGTGATGTGTCAAAGGTTTTAAAACACACCATTTTTCTGTAATCTCCCAAGGTAATTTTGGCTTTAAAAATGACCACTGACTGGAAAAATAAAAATAAGGGACATTCTGCATTAAATGCAGGACAAATTGCAGAAGATAAATTGTCATGGGCTAATAAATTCAACAGTACTTCAGAGAGATATTATATAACACAAATTATGATATAAACATCTCTAAATATAGCTTGTCAAACTACTAAAAACTTGAAAATGAATAAAATCAGACTCTAATCAATCTTCTGCATATTTAATTATATGTACAAACCATGTTCCCATGCACCTGAATAATCATGACCACTGCATCTCCACTATTAAGTATTACTGTAGATAGTGTTTTTAAAGAAAGCATGGATTAGTTCTTTGAACGTTTTTCTGTCTCCTCAACATTATGTTGTTGATCAAATCACTCTATTAGCCTGAAGGAAAAAAAATCACCTTATGTTATTTTAGAACTGTCAATTTTTATTGCCAATACATTCTGGAAGTGTTCCTTTTAAAATTCTTATAGCAAGATTTGAGAAATCAAAGAACAAAGGATGCCATAATAAGAGTATAAAGCAACTATGAGTATCTTGAACTGTCATTAACATTAAGACCATGGTGACGAGCTTATAGATAATTTCAGACACTCATAAATGTGTTATTTTATGTTTCTAGGTTTTATATATAGACATTATATATTCAAAACCTGAACTCTTAGTTATTATCATATTCATTTATCTGAAAAATAGTATCATTGGACAAAACTAAAATAGATACAATAATATTTTCCTAAATTTAAAGATCACACGTTTTACTGAATACTATGAAAAGAAATGATAGAAGCTAACTTGTTAAAATAGACAAGAATTAAAAAATTCTAACAGTTCCAATGTTTTCATTGGGTTGCCGGTATCAAGCAGAAAAATTCATTACAGACTCAATAATATATGACAGGTTAATTTCTTCTTAAATTCTGTTTGCTTGGCTGCACCATAGTTGTATGCAGCTATCTTTTCTGACCCAATTAAAATAAATGAATTCTTTTTTAAAATGTTGCCTAAAGTAGTAAAATCCTTATATTTTATGTATATATAATGCATATATTTCCTTGGCCCTACTACTTTGTTAACTTTCTTTTGATATCAAATTCACATTATACATGTAGTTCTCTCAGATATAAATCTTACCTGATATAGTAATCATTTCTGATGAGCAGAAAGTGTTGAAGAATAGATAATAAGTAACCTTCAGCAGCAGTGTCTTTCAGCATATTATAGAGAAGATGGTAGACTTCATTCATATCAGTAGAAAGTGAGTAAAGGAAAACAGCAAAGAATCTTGATGAATAGTACACTTATGACTGAACTGGCTAATTTTTAAAAATCAAAACTGTCACTTGGTTTCTATTATTGTTATTAATGCTTCAATTTCATGTTATAGCATTTAAACATCTAAAGCAAAAAATTAATCCTGTCATCATAGAAAGAAGCCTAAAAAATTTCCAAGACCACTTGGGTGTCAACACATTCAATAATCATTCATTATACCAACTTCAGATAATAGCCAGGGCCATTCAAACCAGAAAACCATCAAGTGAAAAAGAAGTATTGCCTTGATCTCTCTCTGGTTCCAATAGAGACACTGCTATTCTATATTTATTATCTGATAAAAAAATGTCAAGTAATCACTCAGCTATCAAAGATCACAAAACTAGCTTATCTTTTTAAAAAATATATATATAAGAAATAAATCAAATGGACATTGGAACACTTTTTTCTAAGATATGAAAACTAGTCCAGTAAACGCTATCAATAATCTAGAAAACAATTTAAAAGTAGACTGAGGACCAGGAAAGTCCACTTAAAATAAACATAAGATGTAATCCAACATCTGGCCAATATAGATGCCAATGCTTGCAGCCAAAATTGGACTGAGCACTGGGACCCCAATAGAGGAGTTAGAGAAAAGACTGATGGAGCTGAAGGGGTTTGCAACCCCATAGGAAGAACAACAATATCAACCAACAAGACCCTCCAGAGCACCCAAAGACAAAGCCACCAACCAACGAGTAGACAAGGAAGGACCCATGGTTCCAGCTGCATATGTAGCAGAGGATGGCCTTATCTGGCATCGATGGGAAGGGAGGCCCTGGGTCTTATGAAGGCTGGATGCCCCAGTGTAGGGGAATGCTAGGGCAGTGAGGTGGGAGTGCGTGGATGGCTGGGGAATCACTCTCATAGAAGCAGGAGGAAGGGGGATAGGATAGGGGATCTCAAGAGGGGAGCGACCAGGAAAGGGGATAGCATTTGAAATGTAAATAAAGAAAATAGCCAATAAAAAAAAAACATAAAGTGTGTAGTAGAATTAAAAATACAATGTACTACTTTAAACCCTACATGACAGTACTGGGTTAAAGTATCATGAGGCTCCTAAAAGGCTCCAGCATATATCCAATGATGGATTATATAAAGTAATAAAAGGTATGTTTATTGACCAAAATGAAAGGTATTTTTTTAGTTATTAGTGATGCTGGTAAAGACTGCTGTTACTCATCTTGAAAGAGAAATTATTAGAATTCATTTTCTATGATAATAACATTTCTATTCCTTGTATGTACATATATCTAATACTTTTATGTAAGGAGAGAAGTGTATACAAGTTTTAAAAAGGGACATAAATTTCAGTTTGTCTAGAATTCTGAAAGAAGAAAGGAAACTTAGAGGCAGAAAAGCACAGCTCTGACTCTGAAGTGTTTTCCTAATTCAGAGAACCCAAAAGCACGGATTGTAATGAATGGGAAACAAATGGCAGTGCCCTAACAACCATCTCTTAAATCTCAACAAAATTTCACATCAGATGGCGGCCACGGGAAAATTATATGCTGTTGTATTTGACATAGGTACTTTTAAAATATTGCTTTGATATAGGCAGATACTATTTTATCTAACCATTTTCCTATCATTAAGAAAAACAAATATCTGATAAGAAATAAGACTTTCTTGGCCAGAGAATTGTACCTATAAGCAGAGTATCATTTAAAATACACAATGTCTCTTAGTGTTACATATACACTAAGGAACATTTCGTATTCTAATCCACAAGACGTACTGCCTTAGGCACTGAGACTCATGTATACTCCACTAGACATAATCCGTCCTGTAGTACAGTAAGACATTGGGCAGACTTCAATAGTCTGAGTAGAACATCTCAGCATGGATGTATATGAAGAATAGCATTATAGTACATCTTGATACAAAAAAATATACAACAGCTATAACTTTGTTCATGGGCAAGAATTCTAATAAGAAAATTAAAAAAAATCCTCAATTCCTGCTTTCCAACATGTACTAACATTAGTATTTTTTTTGTCAAAGGATATTCCATTTCAGCTCGAATGTCATTGAGACGGTGGGATAATTCAGTTAGGTCATCTTCTTTGTTCTCTTCAAACACTCTCAACTGAATATCAAGCTCATCATTCTCTTTCTCTTTAAGACTCTATTATAAAAAATAAAATTCAGCAAATGAATGACAATTTAAGATTAGCATACTTACTTATCAGGGACAGAGGAATATGATTCATTTGAACACAAATGCAATTTCAAATACTGACCCAGGATGTTGATTTCCTGAATGAAAGAAAGAAAGGAGGAAGGAAAGAAAGAAAGAAAGGAAGAAAAGGAAGGAAGAAACTTAAAGAGAAAGGGAAAGAGAAAGAAAAGAAATGTATCTAAAGTTTTTTTTTTTAATTTTAAAATAAAAGAACATTATACCATTCTTTATGTTTTTTCCCATACCAGTGTCTGAGCTATTCACAATAAAGTATTAACAATCACTTCTATACCAACACTAATTGCTAACAACCCAAATTCAATGTCAATATTTTGACTAAACATACTCATCAGAGATCATAAAGAAAATCATGCAGTTAGAACATTCACATGTGCACCAAGAAAATAAAGCAAATATAGATCAACTGTGTTAATGAAGAACAAATGCAAGGATATATTCAAGCACAACAGTCCCAAGTATGGCCTGTAAATATTGTAAAAACAAATTTATTATGAATGATATTTTGTGATTTTAAAGTTATCAGGTATTAAGATATTTTTTTAAATCAAGGTATAGCTAGTCACAATGCCAATTTTTTTTTTTCATTTTCCCTTAGCCTGATCACAAAATACCATCTTGGGTATCAAAGATTTGTTTTTGTAATACATCATAAGCACATGCATTACAAACCTCTGATAATTTTACCAGTAATAATATAAGAAAAGTTTGGAAGCATGCCACACTAGAGATTGTTGGCTTAATATATATCACCTGGAATATCTCTTAATATTTGTCCATTAAGTTGCAGCTTTGAAAAGTCAAATCGATAATCATAAGTGTGGATGCTCAAGGGTGATACCAAAACTGGCTTTATGATGTTCAGAGCTGAGCTTGAGTTCTAAAAAGAAATGCAAGTAAGGTGTACTTCAAATTACGTAAACAAAGAAAATGGGACGTATATCTTCTATTTCGGTTTCTACCTTTATTGAAGAATAATGAGGAAAACAGATATAATGGCTACTCATGAAGGACAACTCAAATCAAACATTTTTGGTGTTCTTTCTTTGAATCTCCATACTTAAAATTTACTAATTGTTTACATATTAAACATGTAAAATAAATTTTAAATATTTCTAAATAATTTCATATAAATCATATAAAAAATAAAATTATTTCTACTTTATTTTTTCTAAACTAAGAACTTGCTTTGGAACTATCTCCAAGAGAAAGAGATTTATTGGAATACAGAATTATGTAATACTTATAAGTCATATTGACATGTGAGAAGGATATCACACCCAAAAAAACTTACAAAGCATCAAAAAATGCATTTCAATAGTACCAGAACTTAATTACAAAATAGAAAATTGTATGCACAATTAAATATTTTCAAGGAAAATAATAACAAATGATGTACATTATTTAGCAAAATATATGGATGTGTACATATAAAAGATATTAAGTGTTCTTAATAATTTTCTAACCCTAGTAATACATAAACACATATTCATTTATGTTGATAAATTTTCCTTTCATACATCAAAGTCTAAAAGATGTCATATTAAATACTTGAGAAAATAAACATTTGATGACTTACTTAAACAAACATTACATAGTAAAAAAATGAATAAGAAACATATAACAGCTAAATCATATTTTAGCACATAATAAAAAGATTTCAAATCTTATTATAGTATATTATTATATATAATTCAAAAGGATTTAAAGTATGCCAATTGCTTACAAACATTATTTTTGCTGCATTGTTCCTTATAACCTTATTTACTTAATAGACAATTTGTGCATCTAAACAAAAGTAAAAATTTTAAAATAAATTGATGTATGTTATTTCAAACTCAAATATATATTTAAAAAGTTGTTATAGGGGCTGGAGAGATGGCTCAGCAGTTAAGAGCACTGACTGCTCTTCCAGAGCACCTGAGTTCATGTCCCAGCAACTACACTGTGGCTCACAACTGTCTGTAAGGGATATCCAATGCTGTTGTCTGGTATGTGTGAAGACAGCGACAGTGTACCCACATACATAAAATAAATAAATAAATCTTTAAAAAACACTTTGCTATAGAACATAAATCAATTTATTTATACCAAACTACTACTAAAGCAAATTCATCAAATGTGAATACTCTATATTATGTTTAAGAGCAAGACTACAGCTACACTGATAGAGGTACTATGAAAATTAATGTTCATATATCATGCTAAAATTAATTTATTTTTCATGAAGATTCTAATACTTAAGTATAAAACTTTTGCAATTAAAATTATTGAGTTGGTTTCAAAATCTACTGAAAGACTAAACTATTTTCCCTACCAATTAATTTTACTAGAAAGTTATAACTGTTGATCTACATGCCAATCTCAAATATGCCTGCTTTTATTAAACTCTATGTTAGAAAAAGAGAAATCATCTTATTTGAGTTGTCGATAAAATAAGGATATATAAACAAGAAACATTTGACAGGTTTATGCTTACCTATTAATATATTTGAGGTTCAGTGACTATACAAAGATGTTGATTGTAACTATGTAAGTCTTTACATGGAAATATTTAGTTAATTGGTGCAAATTATATACTTGCTAACATACAGGAAGCATCTAGTACATACTGAGGTATGACCATGTTATCTTTACTAAATCCTGAGAATTAAATGACAACAATAACAAAGAATAAAGAAATGTATAAGAGTAAAAAAATGATCCCCAGGATATAAAAGGCCTATCGGTCTAGATTTTATTTTTAATGAAAAATACCAGGGAAATTTATCTTAAAAAAAAAAAAAACTCCTAACCCACACTCTACATATGATTTTGACAGTCTTTCATTGAGCGAGGATATATTCTCTCAACTCACAGTTAAGAGGCATGTTTAGGTATATTTAAGTTAATCTTCTAAGAGAAATATTTGAGAATCACTACACGATGTTATACAAAACTTCAGGACAAGAAACATAATGATTTCCATTTTCTTCAGGCTGAGAAATCAGAGATTTGAAGAAGAACATAACAACGATGTGATAGCTAAAGAAAAAACTATCTACCCCCATCCAAGAAGCTATTCACATTTGAGAGCTGCTTGGAGAGGGAAACTCAATTTTCATCAATGGAATGATACTTGTTATATACAGCATAAACCATGTTTTTGTTGGTTTTGATGTGTTTCAAAGAGATACAGAACATGAAGTTGGCTAGGCATAGGGGTGAGGAAAGATTTTGGAGGATTGGAGAAAGAGAAAGAATATAAAATCCACTATATGAAATTGTCAAATCATAAATAATAACATTATTTTTAAAAAGACATATTCAGAAAGTATCTATAATAAACCAGTTATAAAGTAAACACTGTATACTAGAATTTACAGAGTGAGGGTACTCAATTATCACAGAGAGACTACAAAACTATTCCAAATATAGTTTTTATCATTACTGTAATTAGAACGTAGATTCACATTCAATTAAGAAATGAAAATGTTTCTCTTTGAAAAAATTCTAAAGCAACCTAATAAGAATACTATATTTAAGCAAAGTATCCTGAATATCATAAACAAATATATTTACATACATATATTGACTACAAATGAAATCAATGTAAAGTATAAAAAAGATATAAAATATTTAAATGAAAAATGAATTTTCAAAATAAATAAATGAATGAATAAATAAAAACTTGGCTTTCATGTTCTGGACTCTCAAATTTAAGAGAAAATAATCCCCTTTTGATTAGGTCAAAAGGTATTATGTTTGAGTCACCTCATTAATCGAATTAAGAATCAGCCATTATATAGTGAAAGTACTACTACCATAATATATAAAAAGAAAGCTTACAGTATAGCTAATGTTTTATTTCAGGCAATAGCAAAAGATGAACTTGTTCTCTGCTTCAAAATGTACTTTTACTTAAAGAGTAAAGAAAATTAAAAGTTCAGTAGCATAATAAATAGATACATTCAACTTACAGGAAGCATTGCTTTTAGTCCACAACGAAGAAATTCATTCCTCAAATGAATTCGAAAGTCAAGATCATATGGAGAGGTAACAAGTGCATTTATGAACTGCATGCAGGCCACCTACAAGCAGAAAGTAAATTTCATTTATATAGTTAAGTTCAATAAAGATATATTTAGTTAATACATGAATGTAACACATTCACCAAAGGCATTTTTATATGATAAAACAACAAATGCAAATATTTCTGTATATGATGGTTATTACTTTGTATTATAAACAACAATATTATCAATCAAGATTATGTTGTCTTACATAATTTAACAATGGTGCAACAGTTAAGTGTATTTTCTTTGGGGAACAATATGAAAGGATATTTAAATCGTCTTAAGGAAATGCAAATTCCCAAAGAATAACCACAAAATCCTTTGAAAAGGTCACAAAATGCATCCTTCATATCTAGTTGCCCTCAGATAGTAAGATTACTGAATTCTACACGGGTATAAATAAACTTCAATCTCAATCGAATAAATCCATGGAAGTATATTACATAACTTTGAGATAACACTCTGTTAACTTGCATCTTTCTATGATTTTATCAAGATACAGTTACACAAAATATGTGAGGTACTGAAATACATAACTTAAAAAAGTTAATTAAATGTAAAACTTTATTTAGATGAACTAACACTAATTAGAAAGCACTATGATACACTGGCTAATATATATTGTATAATAATAAATATATGAATGATTTTTTGAAATAAAATATTTCATAAATAGATAGTTGAAATTTTCTCTACCATTATTTGAATTGCTATTATTTAAAGAAAAGAAAAGAAAAGAAAAGAAAAGAAAAGAAAAGAAAAGAAAAAGAAAAGCTTTACTTTTGGAATTATAAACCAGAAGTCAATAAAATGCTTGTTATCAGATATTCTACACATTATTATGAAAATAGAGTTTTAGAAAACACTGCTGAGATGTAGGGCAACTGACTAATCCATGAACAGAAACTGTACAATTAAACTGATGAAAGTACATATGTAGAAGAGCTGACTACAAGAAATCTCAGGGAAAATACAAAATTAAAAAAAAATGTTAAGCATATATAAAAAAGACGAATGAACTAAAAATATTGGGGAAAAAGTTTGACAAAAGAAAAATAATTCAAATGAAATTTGACTTGACTTCAAAACACCTTGCATTGTAAGTTATATTTTTAAAACAATGAAAAAACATTGAATGGTACATTCCTTTGAGTTTTTATCAAAATATTGAACACTCAAGGTATTGGACAAATCAGGCTATTGTACCAAATCTGGTAAGGAAAGTCAATTGGTTTTTGTTTAATGAACAAAACTAAAGTTTTTAATAACATTACTAGTATATTACAGTTAATTTCAATTAGTAGGAATGTTTGAGTACCAGCATAAACATTTAGGCAACTTAATACGTGTACATTTTTATGTTACCTTAAAGGAAATATTGAATATGTTATTGAAAATTTTATGTCTACTTGAGTACTGGCCCCTCCTTTTTAAAATAAAAAAAATCTGTAAATCTAGAGCCTCAATAGGATATTACATATGCTCATATATCGGGAGTCCTATATTAATGTACTTTCTTGAATGAGTCTGTTCAGTTACAAATATGACATGGATGTACAAGCCAATGTACATGACCATTTCAAAATTATTACACAGTAAATTTTCCATCAGCTAGGGTTCTTTTGCCAGAAAAAATTCTAGCCTCATTATATATATTGATAACTTTCAAGTACAGACAACATTCCCATGAGAAAAATGATCAGTCTTGTAAAACAGTACATTTATAAAATTAGAAGTATATTATTAAGGACATGAAAAAATAGTAAGAGTCAAAACTGACAAATATATCAACGTGAATATGGTATTATTTAATAAGAAAGAATGTACTGCCATTAAATACATCATATGTAATATATACAAAGATAGCCGAATACTTAAAATTAAGAAGTTGAACTCAGTCTATCATATAAAATAATTTGAAGATGCTTTAAAGCCAAAAACTCAAATGAGTAGAGGCAACAAGTGTCATTTATAGCATTCCAAATTCTACAAGGTATCTGACCAGTAACATATAAATGGCAAATTAATTTGCTAGGAAAGTACTTTTATAGACATAAACTGCATTGATATATGAAAAGAAACTCATTTTTCCATTTCTATGTTATAGTTATACCTTTCAGAAAACAATAACTTAGGAATTCAAAATTTAAATGATCAAAAATATCCTAAATTCAATAATTAATTATTTTAAGAGGCATAATATGTTATTAGTATATACGCATTTGTGGATCAAATATATAAAATTCAAATAGGTAATTGCGAAAACATAAACTCTTATCACCTGTGTTATTTAATTTTTATAAATTACTATACAATATATTAGATGGTTTATACCATAATGTACCATCTGAAGTTACTCTCATAGAAAACATGAGACAGGTATTACTATTATCCTTCTTACTCACATGGAGAATTTGAGGCTTTCAGCAGATAAATAACTTATTCAAGATGAAACAGAAAATTATATTTCTAATATATTGTATTTTAATACAAATAGAAAATAATTCAGCAATGTTCCATGTACCATAAAAACTCCACACATAGATTCATGCAATCAAAGATTCTAGGGCTATATAATATGATAAAATGTATCTCCATAAATATCCATAAAATGGATAAAGAATACTGCAGGAGATTTGAGTGGATAGCATTGCATGGAAGACATTAATGAAGATAGGGTTATGGCATCCTCTGAGCAAAGCTCTGAATAATTACAAACCTCATTCCCAAATAATGAAAGTTTCAAAACTTTGATACTGAGCTTCCAAGGATATAAACCTTTAAAGATGTAACTAAACTCTATTGTCCTCTTTAAAGCAAAAATCAATCTGCTTTCCAAATAATCCATTGTGAGAGATCAGAAGTAAACAACCTAAAATACTTTAGTCCAACAGGTTCGTATATGGATGAATTTTTTAAAAACCTATAAAACTGAGGTGATCTCTGTGAGATCACATGGATAATTAGCCAAAAACAGGGGACTAGAAACTCTTATTGCACTACTGGAGTCTTTATACACACTATAATGTGCTAATGAAGCATTGGTAAGTACAATTTACCTTCACTTCATGCAAGATACAGTACAGTTTCTGCTTTACAATAAAAAAATTCAAAGAGAAGCAAATGTTTAAAAAAAAATCACAGGAAGTCAGTAAATCTTTTTCCATTAAATACAAATGTGCAGGAGTAGGAACGTAATTCATATTTTAAACCAGTAAAAATAAGCAGTGACTGTTTGTATTAAATTGTTTTTGATATGCATTTAATAATTATCACTTATACTATATGTGAATAACTGAGTGGATGTATATGAAAATAAATTAATAAAAAATGTAACACTATAAGCATCTCCACAAAAGAGCTGAAAAATAAAAGAAGTTTTTATTTAATGAATAGGCTTCAAAAACTGCAAACATTTGTCTGCCTGTTTAAGTCATAGAGTTATAGAGTACAGTAATTGCCAACTCTAGGGCATTCTCAGACAGATTATCCATATTGCCATTAGCTGTGATAAATTGTGCTTTTAAAATTTTATTGACACTGTCACACATTTGACCTTATTAACTACTCTGTTGACATTAACAAGATCTTTCTTTATCCTAGCCACAGCAGGAGTTAAGGGAAAAGATGGTTTATGTCAAAATAAGTACCTACCAAGAACTATACAAATGTACAGTGCAAGTTGATTAAGTAAAAAAATGGAGAAGGATTTCCAAGCAAAAGAATTTATGTACAAAGGTATGGAGGTATGAGGAAGAAATTGCCTGACATGTTCATAAAGCACAGCACAGTATGACTACATCAGAAACTATATGCAGACGAGTAGTGAAATATGCATTTAGAGAAAAAGCAGTAAGCAAATGATGACGTGTGCTTTTATTTATTCATTTGGAGAAAAGGGACACAAGGACTAGATTTTAATTCTAGGTCGTAACAACCCTTTGGAGGATTTTAAGCAGTGATGTAACAAACCTGCATGTCCGAACAATGACTTTGTGGAAAAGGATTTAAAGGGTTAGAATGAAGGTTAAAAATTCTTTTAAAAAAAAAAAAAAAAAACAAAAAAAAAAAAAAATCCCCAAAAAAAAAAAAAAAAAAAAAAAAAAAAAAACCCAACCCAAAACATAACAACGAACTGGCAGCAGAGTGATGACAGAGAACAACTATGCTTAGAAGTAAGTACAAAAATAGCGAAGTAAAATCTACCATGATCTGATTTAAGGATCTGTATTTAGTTAAAGTGGATTTAAAGACAACTATTACATTTCTGGTGTGTGTTAAGTGTGATCAGAAATACAAGAAAATGTTAGGTCATGGGATGAAAAGGAATTTGATCAGGAAAGCTAAGGAAGTAGAACAGGACGATGCATAAAGGCAACACAAAAGGTAAACATCATGTGTTTGAAAGGTTAAGTGGATTAGGTAAGCAAAGAGCTGAGCACAGAAGGATGGGAAGGACGGTGGTCACATCATCAAAATTAGAAAAATAAAGAGCTAAAGATCCCAATAAAAATCTTTCTCTCATACACAAACCTTTGATTTTCATTTTCATAGATGTACATGGGAACATAGATCCTAAAATCAGAAAAATGGTGCATGAGAGATACTGGACATCAACATAGGATAGAGGCAGGAGCAAAGGGGAGAGAAGCAGAGATGGAGGATGGGCAAAAACAAAATTTGCTTGGAAATGCTACTGTGATCCAAATTAATTAGATTTATCATTAGTTTTTAAACCTAATTTTAAAACTAAAATAAACACTTGGAATCAGCAAAATAAAGGGCAAAAAGCTGTAAGAATCATTATGTAAAAGAGAACAAAAATGAGGAGCATAGTATCATGAAAGTAAAGAGGACAGCAGGCATTTAGAACATTTTGATCAATAATGCCAAATCTGCTGCTCTTCATACAATGGGAGTCACTAATACATACCACTGCAAAAATAAAAACAATTACTCAACTTAGAAACTAACTTAAAAGTGAAGGTATACTTCAATTCAGAATTTATCTTGTTACAAAAAAATCCAGCTCTGTTGTCCAAAATTTTTGAATATATGTATGTAAGTTTATGTACACACACACACAAAGAGAGACACACACACATGAATGTCTGCATTGTCTTCTATATTCTATTGTAAAATCAATGGCAGACTATGGGAGCCTCTATTTTCACATACTACAAGCAGTTCTTGTCTCCCAGTATCACTGAGTACAGTTCTCTATTAGAAAACACAGTAGCAGTGACATTCTTCTCCCTCTAGGCCAACTTCAAGTATCATCTAATTAGGTACTACTTCTATACTTCTCAGATTTGCTGAGTAATTTAAATGAGCTAACATATGTAAATTGTTTGAAAGATCATGTGGTATATCTCTTACAAAGGGTATTTTAAATTTGTAACTTGTAGGAGTCCTATAAAATATTTAGTTAGGCATCAAAGACATGAATTTGAGTAGGGAGAGAAATGTGCCCTTCACATGTATCAGGAGATCTGCTGGAAATCAGTTATCTATTAAGCTATGGAAGCAAGTAAAAATATGCATGGAGAAAATAAACCTGTATATTTATGAGCACAGACATGTTAGTGAATATAGATATAATATTACATAAAAATGATAATTGCTAAGATGAGTGATAGAAAACAGGCAGAATGTTCCTGGAAAGTCAAAAAAAATGCAGAAAGAAAAAAAAAACAGATTAAGCAGGGGTATTCAGAGACCAAGCAAAAAGAATGGTGCGCAGAGAAGCAAAGGAAATAAAGTTTTTCAAAAAGGACATGCAGATCCATGGTGACAAGTAGCCACAACTAAGAGGAAACCACTGGATTTTGAAATTAGACCATCATTAAAGTTTTGTTTTGTGTTGTGTTAATAATGAAACTGTGAGAAAACTCAGTTGTGAGAGATAAGTTAGAAAATAGAGGAAGTATGTATAGATTATTCCTTTAGAGACATGTACTACAAAATGAAAAGGAAGATGAGAGGCCAGCAACTATAAATAAGTTGAAGTGAAGGAAATAAAGTGTGGGAGCCTGACCAGTGCAAATAAGCTGAAGGAAAGGCAATCAAGAGTGTGGATGTGATTTATCCTCGACCTGTTTCTTCAACCACTGAAAGGAATGAAAATCCTATCATAGCTGAGCTAGAAACATCTGTAAGAAGTTGTTAGTTTAAAATATAATTAGTTCAGTATTTTAACAGAATTACTTCATGACATTCTAATAAGAAGTCTCAGGACACTACCAAAATAGAAACGTAATTCTGTTAAAATACAACACGAATTGCATTTTAAACAACAGATTTTAACTTTTGTTTTTAATTTCACTATTCTCAACAAATTTTATAACTTTTACAGGATATTTCCTCATTCACATTAAATATGCCTAATAAACCTACTTCACAATTCTTAGGAGAGTACTAGGCTCTGTATATAATAAATTAGTAAATTTTGTAGCTCATTAAAATAGGAAATTTCAAATTGTAGTTTGCATATGTTTGCATCCATAATCAGTATTCAACAATTTCTTGAATATTTAGCAAGATGTCTCTAATTTCTCCATATGGTACTTGTTAAACACTTGCTACTTAATCATTCTATTCTGTGCAGCACCATGAAGGCCAGAGAATGTCAGTAGTGTTTCATTGTCTGTGGTACACTACTCTACAATGACAATGTCACTTTAATATGGATGTGCAACTATAATGAATATACAATCCATTTCTAGATGCTTATATCACAAAGACATAAGTTAAAACCATCACTCGATTCTAAGGGCTGTGTGGTTCTGAGAGGATGGATTACTTAGCCTGTTTGCAAATCAGTTCCCTGGTCAGTAAACTGAAGATAATTCAGAATTGTGGCTGAAATTTCATTTAAAGATTTTTTTAACAATATAAATGTACTTGCCTGTATATAGGAAACTGTTCTAAATGTAATGAAAACATTGATTCTAAATAAAATATATGAGTCCTCTTAATCTTTTGAAGCAAAGTTCAAGTTTATTATATGCATGTCTGGCAGTGAAAAATTCTAGTTAGGTAAGCATAGCCAACACAGCAACATAAAGAAAACGTTAGAGAAGACATCTAAAAGTGTTTTAACTAGAAAGTATGAAATACTAACTCTGCAATAGACTAGAAAACACTATGGTGAAAATCTCAATTTTAAAAACACAAATGCATAAGACGCATACAATAAAAGTTTATCAACATACTCATCATAGTAGAAGTAAAATACTTTTAAAATATCCAAAAACAATTATTATAATACTACAGGTTCGTTCTTTCTCTCTCTGTCTCTCTCTGTCTCTCTTTGTCTCTCTATCTCTGTCTCTCTCTGTCTCTCTCTTTCTCCCTCCCTCTCTCCCTTTCTCCATCCCTCTTTCTTGGCCAGTTTCTAACTGTGAGAAAAATAATGTCAAAATTTTATAACACAATAAAAAATATCAATGGTTTGTTTCACATGAAGCAGAAAACTTTTACATGTACTTACTATAAAATAATGCAAAAAATTAAATACAGAAGCAAAATATCTTTCAATGATGACCTTCATAGAACATCACATGGTATATACACTATCAAACACAATAAACACTTTGATATCATACACCTGACTGGTTAAAAAGTACCAGGCTTTAACACCATACCTATTTTCTTTCATTTACTTAAAAGCCTACAAGCTCTATTAGGATGTTCAGATAGTAGTACTGACTGAGGTATTAGCAATTTAGTCCAGAATACTACTAAGGCCTCGATTTCCAAGTAAATATGAAATTATGTTATCAATGATATTAATTATGGCATTTATGTAATAATGAGAAGCAATTTCCTTAATTTTCAGTGACGTAAAATAAAAACAAACCACTGGGAGTAACACAAATAATTATACTTTTATATTCTGTTTATATTTATATGCCAGCTAAAAGGTGGTATAATAACAAGTACTCCAAAAAGTTGAACAAATCTTCAAGTGATTCATGACAAAATGACCCCACCTGGAGATGCAAGGCTTCATTATTTTCTAAGCCTTCCACAATTGGCGAAAATCGTTCTCTGCTATTTCGTTCAGCTGCAGCAGTGATACCCCCTAAGAGTTTGTCTAGACTGTAAGCAAAACAAGAGAAAATAGAAATGAGAAATACTTCTTATGCATGTAAGCATAGTTCATTCTATATTTTAAAATTAGTGCTTGATACTGATATAAGGCATTGCAATTGTCACATATTTTTTTAAACCAACAAATCTTTCAAATACTCATAATATGTAAGACAATGTTTTAAATAATCCCTCCCACAGAGTAGCTAAACTGAGCTATGTAACATATGTATTATTTCACATGCTAATTTTTATGTATGAACTGTTTGTGTTTATGTGTTCCAAACATTTATCTACAAATTAATACTATGCTTCTTTTTCATGGAAAATTTAATTTCATGTTAACATAAAAGATAAAGTAAAATATAATAGTTTACATCAGTACAAAATAAATGCATCTAGCTGATTCGATTAAAGATGTCAAATTGAGGTCTGGAAGGATAGCTTAAAAGTTAATAGCATTGACTGTTCTTACAAAAAAATTTACAATACCCAGTGAGTTGAGTGTGGTCTTGTGTGTGTGCATGTGCATATAAGTGTATCTGTGAATGTCTTGTGTGAATATGTGTGTCCTGTGTGTCTATCCCGTGTTTCCCAAAATAAATTTTTGAATTTTTGACACATTTCCAATTGACTAATAATGATTCTTCAGTGGGGCAAAATTTCATTTATTCACTTTAAATTTAATCTTTAACAAATTTAGACTAGACAATATCAAAAAAAAGGTAAAACATAAAATAAGTATGTCAACCAAAAATGTTGTAAGATCTACTATTATTTTTCTTCAAGTTACCAAAAAGAAATAAAAATGCTAGTTACACAGGTGTCATTTTTCAATACAATAAATAGAACATATCAATACTTACATGTTCTCTTCTCCAACAATGCAAATAGCAGAAAGAATTTTTACGATCTCAGTCATTATATTCTGTTGTTTCGGGTCAATTGCTCTTGCCAACAGTAAAAGGCTTCTCTCGTCGCCTAGAATCCTTTGCAGTCCAAACTAAAGAAAACAAACAAAAAGAACTCTCATTAAAATTTAAACATCTACGGAATATAGTTTTCATTTAAAATAAACTCAAAATGAAAGAAAATTCAAAAAGCAATATCTTCAGGGTGATGTTATATTTAATTATGCAAATTCCCCTCAAATGCAGTTATTCTTTGTATTTTATTTGAAATGAGTATTTCTTAGAATTTTTGTGGCTTCAAGAAAAGTGATTTCCATTATTCCTCAGGAAAGACTTTTTAAGTTTTCATAAAATATGGAAACAATAGTTGGTTAACAAACATGAACATATAGAAGACATACTGACTGTATTTTCTAAAGACATTTTTCATGGCGTAACATGTCCATAGCAAAGTGTGGAATTTGTGGTTAACTTTTCCAACATACTTGCATTGAAAATTAAGGTTAACAGGGGAGTCAAAATGCTAAGAAGCTTTCATGTATACTATATGCTAGTTAAAGTAATAAAACTGTAGTATGGGTGTTCCCCTATCTACTTGAACATCTACATCGTCTCTTAGGCAGTAACAATCATCAGGGACTCAGAGACATAGAACTTGAGTTTCCTTCTATATCACAGTAAGATGGGCAAAAATGTAACAGTTTCAGTAATTTTCTAGGAATGACCCCAAATATGTGTATGCGTGCATTCACAACTGCCAATATGAAGATTTTCAAGAAAAAAATTAGAGACTGGAGGCCCTAGGAAGTTTAGAGGTCTGGTGGGGTGGGGGGTGGGGGGTGGGGGTGGGGAAAAGCATCGTGGAGACAGGGGAGTGGGGAGGAGGCATGAGATGTGGAACAGTCAGAAGGTGGATGGGGGGGAATAAAATCTGGAGTGTAAATAAATAAATAAATAAATAATGTAATATTAAGTTACTCCTTTCTTTTACCCTTGTCTCACAAAGTATATTTCCATTATCTCATTAAAAGTTTGCTTCATTTTACAGCTCCATGGCAACATAATGTTTCATTGGAGACTATTACAAGATAACATGAACAGCATGATGGTTCTTAATTTAACTTCTATGAGAAAAGGGGGCCTGGCTAAACTTTTTAATATAACTTTAACTGTGGGTCTGAATAAATAAGGGAACATGCAGACTGCAAAATGGTTTCTGATGTAAGTAACCTCAACTTCAAGGACCACAAAAATAACATTTAAGTCATCTCACATAAAATTTACTTTCCTCGATTGGGAAAATGTATTCCAACTTAAAATGAATACATCACTGTGTGTTATCTATTCAGAAGGTCTGCATTATGGATTGTTTCCCATGCTTGTAATTTAAAGGATTCATTTATTCATACGGTGAAGATATATATCCAACTCACAAACATACACTAACAAAAACTTCTGTTTAGAATAATTTACATTAAATCATCATGTTCTTCAAAACTGCCAAACAGATAAAAAAAAAAAAGTGAGTCTTAACATATCTGAGTATTACCTGTGGGAATAGGGCTCTATAGGAAACCCTACAGATATAACTTTCTTTAGTCACTATTCAAATTATAATGAGTTGTTATCTTATAAAACTATGATAGTTGACAACATGAATCAATAAGAATACAGAACAAAAGCTCCCATAGCTCAATTTATAGAGGAGGAGACTGATTAGCCAGAGGCTAAGTTATTTTTCAAAGGCCTTGTCTACTTAGGAATGGCAAAATATGAACTGCATCTCTGATTTCTGGTGCTGTGTTCTCTTTCTAAAAAGTTACTCCTTTTGTCAGTTGCAGAAAAAGATTCTTCTTGAGCTGTGGAGAAACAATGTTCAATTAAGTTCATTTCTGTTTTAGATGCCACGACATGTGGGAACTAAATTCCAAAAGCACAGACATACAGAAATTCTGTACTAGAACTGATGGGAGTCATTCTATAAGAAACTTCCAGATGGGTCAGTGAGATAGATGGCTCAGGGGATGAAGGTACTCAACAAAATGCCTGACAACAGAAGTTTGATCCCTGGGACCCACCTGGTGGAAGAAGAGAAGTGACTCCCTCAAGTTATACTATGACCTTGATACACATGTATCCGTGCATCACACCTATACATAATTCAATGTAAAAATAATAGCAGTACAAGTGAGGTGATGAAGGATTTCATTAACAATCACCTACTGCATATAGAAATAATACTATTTGCTGATTAATATGGGCAAGTGATACAGACAGAAATATATAATTGCACATGACAAAGAAAGGGTGTTTTTTTATATATTACTTAAATACACAATATTATTGCATTGATTTTTAATAGCTATACTTCACATTTAGCAAGTTTCTGGTTATTGTTATAATTAGTGTTTATATTAAGTACTTTAAGATTATTAAAATATCATCTAAAGGACATTATGTAATTAAGCAAACTGATTAATCAGTTATTTTAACTGTAGCTCTCCACAATATTGTATAATACAAACAATATTATACATATATAAAAATGCATTCTATCCTCCATAGATTTCTTTTATGTATATGAAACAACTGAAAGTGATTAAACATTAAAATTTATTTCAGCCTTATAACTCTCTAACAAGAATAGATGAAACTTATCCCTACCCTAGAATTTTCCTTTTTAACAAAATAAAATTTTGTTATCTGTACAGAAATTATATTCAACTTATGACATTTAAATTTTCGTACCACTTAGGATTAAGAAATGCCTAAGCAGTTAAGATTACACGTTGATCTTATAAAGAATACAGGTTCATTTCCTAGTACCAACCTTAGGCAGCTCAAGCCTGTAGCTCGAGTTCTAGGGAAGTGATTATTGAAGACCACAATGGGTATCTACATGCATGTGCTGCACATAAATTTATCTAGCAACACATGCACATAAATAAATCTTTTAAAATAAATATAATTTCATAATCATGAAAGGAAAAAGAAATCATCTCATGTGAGAGCTAAACTAATATTGTTGGCATAACTGCAAAATATGTCAGTAAATATGGTGTGAAGCAAAATACACTTTTAAAGCCCATTAAGGAAAACATATGTGTAATCCGCATCGTAAACATATTACTGAAACTAAAATCAGTACCCACTATTTTATTTGTTGCTTTCTTTCAGTGTCAAGCAAGACCCCCCTTTTGTAACAGGGAGAAGTAAATGACATTTACCTTATTATTCATAAATGCTTTCAGGCACTGAATGACTTTGTACTGATTCTTCTTGTCGATATTTTCTTGCCTAAATTAGTAATAAAAAAGTCATATTAGGTTGTGTTTAATTTTCCCCACGTGTAAAACGTTTTAAATATTTATTCTTACTGTTTTTTGTCCAGAAGCTTCTCTAGCACGTCCAGTAAGACTCCAAGTCCTTCATAGCCAAAGTTGTTAACCCAGCTAAGAATTAAAAAGAATGTATAAGTAACTTCTATGCTTAGCACATTAGATATTAAAAATAAAATTTTGGTTTTCAAATGATATCTCGCCTTACTGTTGTTATCTTTTCCCCCTGTGCTAAAAGGCTAGAATAATCACTTGACCCTGATATCCTCATCTAAATCCCGAGCCTCTCTTCATGGTTTCCTCATGCCTATATTACACTGCATAAGATATTTTACCAGCTTTACATACTTAAGCCAGAATTTATGAGCTAAATTTATCTCCCACAAATTCTATTCTCACAAATCAACTCCTCTTCCACTCTTCAATATTCTCTTAATAACACCATTACCCTTTGATTCTGTCAGACTTGAAATAGTGGCTTAATTGTTTGACCTGCCATTCTCTTTCACCTTTGCATTTATTCTGGTCGTTTCATAAACAGCTGTGGAGCATCTACAAGATACTGAGTATACATGCAACAAAGATATAATGGGCAACATAACTAAGCCCTTACCCTCTTGGAGCCTACTACCAATGAATAGAGAGACAGATAATGAATAAGTAACAAATTATATAAACATTAGTGCTTTAGGGCAATGACGAAAACATCTTTTGTTAAAAAACTGAAAGGCCAGGATGCTGTTGTCTACAATGTAGCCAGGGAAAGATGCTATGATAAGATGCTACCTGAATACAACACTGAAAATAGATAGAACTGTACTGAGTAGAAGATTAAGAGAAAACTGATTCCTGAGATGTTAAATACTGTGTTTGCAATGTTCCACCAACTCTGTGGATGGGAATGTATTAGTAGGGTTGAAAAAATAGCAGATTACACATCATTTGTGTAAAACACTAGACGATTGGGTATCTAGTTATGAATGTTACAGCTACTACCATGCTTCTTCTAAATGCTCCTCTGTCCCTTTCATCATTTATGCTAAAACATATTTTAACACTAGATTAGTTTATCTTAACATGGCTGAAAAATTCCAGGGGAGGTTGTGATAGCTACATTTTTTTTTCTTTTATTCATTTTATATTTAAAATTACTGACCAACAACTTTTCACAACATTTTTCAGTCCAAATATCCACTGGTATTGCCTCAGTGATCCCTTATCCTGACATTTTTAACGAGTCTAATCTACCTTTCTAACCTGAGAATTTATGCCACATTTGCCAATGGAATCAGACAAATGTCATTTCAAGAGTTCTCTCTGAACTTCCTTTGTTGGTGTATGCTTTCTTCTAAAAAGAAAACCACAACATCATCTCTTGAGGCCTCCAAGTATCAAGTGACTATTTTTAACAATCAGTGATCTATCCATATCCTGGTTATATTCAACCAAATATGGGTTCTTCTTTAAGACCTCTCCATATAATCTTAGCACTAAATGTCTACCATGACTTTTATTATATACCTTGCCAATTCATTTGGATTATAAATTCCCTAAAGGCATTGCACTTTCTCAGTCATTCCATTATCATCCATTGTTCCTACTAGAGTAGCTTAAATATAGTATATGGCATATTTGCAAACAATAGATATTTAGAACAAATTTTGGTTAAAAGAATAAGCAATCATGTTTCACAAAGCTAAATAAACACACAGAAGTATGTAAAATAGTCATTAGAATTTAAACTACATACATACATATACAAATGTTGCAACATTGAAGAGAGAACACTGGGCCTCATAGAAACCATGTAAGCACTATAGCACTGAGGTCATGTACTTAAAAGATACTCCATATATTAAAACCATGTATTTATGTATTCCATAGTATTTAAACTTCCTCTGCTGGTGAATAAGCCTGGCTCCCATAGGCTCATATATTTAAATAATTTGGTACTTTGTTGGTAGAACTATTTGGGAAGGATTGGGTGACTTAGGCTTGCTGGGTTAGGGCTGTCACAGTAGGCAGGCTTTGGGGGTTTCAAAAGCTCATGGCATTCCTGCTTCAGGTTCTGGATCAAGACATAATGCCCTAGCTACTGCTCTAGCACCATGCCTGCTAGCCTCCCACAGTGATTGGCATACATTTTAACCCTCTGAATCTGTAAGGCCTCCAGTAAGTCTTATTTTTCTATCTATCTTTTGCCTTCATCATAGTGTTGTTGCAAAGAATTACAAAATTAATGGAAAACACTGCCCATCTCATATCTACCTAAGATAAATATATCAACATAGCAAAAACATATTTTTTCAGATAATCAGTGAGAGTCATCCGATTAAAAAAAATGGTATACTTTAAAACAGCTGATAACCAGAAACAGTCACATCCTCAATTTATGGAAGCTCATTTTAAATGAATATGGCTTTTATTTCCAAAATAAAAAAAAATCAATAAGGTTTTGTAATGATAACTGGAAGGGAGACACTATTCATAAGAGGAATATAGTCATCAAATGTAGTGAACGATTTTCTCTAATGACTCTTAATATTTGTTGTGGGGAGCAGACAGAAGGCTGCTATCATCCTTGCAGCCATCTTGAGCCATATACCCTGACAAGAGATTTGATTACAATAGCCTACAACAGCTGAGCACACTCTGATAACAAATTGCTTTAGATACCCAAGATCTTCCCTTGGGTGTGTGAGACTTAAAGGCGTGGTTTAGAGCTGAGACTTTTTTTTCCAAGGAGGAGAAGGTTTATTCAGGAGATAGGGCAAAGGTGGGGAAAAGAAGGTGGAAGGATAAGAAAGAAGTAGAGGCCGGCCATGACCACGTGGAGAGAGAGGAAAGGGGGAGGGGACAGAGAGGCAAGAGGGTAAGAGAGAGAGTAAGAGATTAAGAGATTAAGAGAGCTAGAGCTGAGATTTAAGGAGATGATTTAAGGTGTGGTTTAGAGATAAGACCTAAGGGCATGACCTAAGGGCATGACTTAAGGGTGTGACTTAGAGGCGTGGCTTAGAAGTGAGACATATAAAAGGCAAGAGGCAGACAGAAGAGAGATCAGAGAACCAGACAACAGATTACTTGACAGAGTACAACTTGGAACTAGGAATTAGTACAGTACAACTTCGAGTAGGAATTAGGCATTAGAGAAACAGTACAACTTGGAGTTAGTATTAGGCACTTGGAAGATTATTTAGACATTAGGCATTTAACACTTGGAAGAAGTAACTTGGAACCTGGAGGAAGAACTTGGAATTAGACACTTGGCATTAGACATTAGGCACTTGGCACTTGGAGGAAGAACTTGGAGGCACTAGGGACTAGGAACTCAAGACTTGGGACTTAGACTAAGAAGAGAGACTAAAGAATAAACGGGATTGAATCACAATCTGTCTGGTCTCCATTCTTCACATCAGTCCTCACTCTCTTTCTTGCTGAATGCTGACCCTCGGACTGGAGCAGCTTGGGGCAGTGCGGGCTCTAACAACTTAGCCCCCAAGGCTTTTGGCAGTGCGGGTCCCAACATTGACAGAGCAGTCCGAGACATTTTGACCCCCAAACGTGAGGCAGCTCGGGTCGCAACAATTTTTGGCACAAAGATAAACGGACATCAGTTCTAAGTATAATGTGTGGTATTAAATCTATCGAAGAGAGAAATTTACAAATATGATCATAGAGCAATAGCATGACTCAACCTTAACATCATAGGAGTCTAAACAGGCCTGTATTTACAGCCTTCAGTGTCTGCTTCAACATTTGAGAAGAAAAAAATCACTGAGTTCTTCAAAGTTAACTCTTAGAAATTATATTTGCTGGTAAATATTACTCGTTTTCATTATACGCAACACTATTAAATTATTAGGATTATTTCTTCATCCAGGAAAGTATTTAATAAAAGAGAAGAATGATTTATATTTGTTCACTTGAAATCAGTCACTCACAAATGCCAAACTACATGAAAATGCATAGTTAAGAGCATTTGGATTCATTCAGTGAAAATTATTGTTATTTTTATAAATTGCGTAATTCTGAAATTTAAGGGTAAAAGGACAAGTTTACTTATTACAAATTAGGGAGTAAGAAGTCTCAACTGTGAATGCATCTGGACAATAGAAGAGTAAACCTAGACAGAGTCTGCATGGTTTTTGTAGTAGAAAAGGACCCCATGAGGAATTTGGTGGTAGTCGGCAGAATTAATCATGGTGTATCCTGATTATACTCAGAAACTCAATAAGTATCTTCCCTTCCCTTTTTTTCTTGCCAACTCCATTTTTTTCTCAGACATCAAGCAATGTATAACCTCTTGCTATATTCTTTCTGACATTCATAGCATTAGGTAGGTAAGCATATGCAACAAAACCATATAAAGACAAAAAAGGCAGGATGGAACAGCTTTAATTAAAACAAATGTTGGCTAGGTTTCAAGACTGGGCGTTTGTTTGTTTGTTAAAAATGATAACACCCGAACTAAGTGTTGCTCTAATTATGTATCTCAAACCAGCACTATCAATATCATTGTGAATGTGCTAATAATTCAAACTGTAGGGCCATACAAGAAAACTATAGAATCAATCCCCAGAGGAGGTGAGATGGCAGCCAAGTATGCTCAAATGTGATTAAAAGTGGCTGTAATGCTTGGTAAATTTTAAAACCACTGAAATAGAAACAGGTTTTATTTATGAAGTACAGGCACACTTTTGGAAGTGAGGCACAGGCTAAGAACAATTCTAGACTGTGGTATACACTGCCCCATCCCACCAAAAAGAATCTCACTACCAAAGGATACAAAACTAGGATAGAATTCAAGCTGCTGACACAAATTTTACAAAGTATATAAATTGCAGCTCTTATAAAATACTAGTAGGGGCATATAGAACTATAATAATACATTTGATAATGGTATTTAAAATCTAACTCAGGACTACAGTTTAAGAAATAAAGGTCCCCATACTATCTCAACCTGAATATAAGTTCCAATTCACTATAGATTAAAAAGTTGGGAGAGACACAAAAGCAGAGAATAATTCCAAAGGAAAAAAATATAAAGAATGCTATTTGGTAACTTCCATAATCATCTAAAATCAGATTTTTTCCTTTCTTTTTTACTGCATCACAATTAACACAAATGTACCATAATTTATCAGGTACTACACAACAAAACCACTACATAATTTTATATATCATCTGCCTAACAGCTTTTCCAATACCTCACTGAAGATTTCATGATTGCTATAAAAGTATAGAGTTTATAACTACAAACACAGAATAAATGCCTTCTTTATTTACAGTCTAGTTCATTTCTACATATAAACCACATTACAATCTATGTTATTATAGATTTTTAATGTCCTGATTCTTATAAGAAATAAACTGAAGTACTACTGATGAAGAAATCTAGAGTCTGTCTAAAATTTCCACTAAAATTTTGGGCAAGAAAGTTATTAAGCAAAATGGAGAAAAAGAAGAAAATGTATGTTAATGGCATTGGCATTCCATATGCTTATTCAACAGTTAAGAGAACACCCTTTCTTCTATCAATCCATCAATGGGATATACTTTATGAGCCATCCCAGTGATGGGTTAAAATGCCTGAGTTTTACAGGAGAATAAACATAGATCTGTGTGTGTGTGTGTGTGTGTGTGTGTGTGTGTGTGTGTGTGTATACGCACATGTGTGTGTGCATGTGTATGCACATGTGGATCTCACATAGGCATGTGTTTTTGTATTCTAAGAAACTGCATTCCTCCTGTTTGAAACTCATAAGAAACTAAATTACAACTTATCAACACCAACAACAGGCTGAAATTTGGTTTTTATGTTCACTTAAAGCAAGACTGAGAACAGTACCTATATACACTTTGTAACCACAAAATAGAACATATATATACATATACATATATATATATATATATATATATATATATATATATATATATATATGATAGCTGAAGGGAATTAATATTTATTTTTTGACATATTACAAACCAACCCTTTGATTGTATTTCAGCCCCTATAGTCGAACATATAGTATTAGAACTAGTCAAACTCTGGGCTGAAATCAACCAATCAGAAATAAAGAGAATACAAAAAAAATCAACAAAAGAAAGAGCTGGTCCTTTCAGAAAATCAACAAGATAGATAAACCCTTAGAAAAACTAACAAAAGGACACAAAACAGTATCCAATTAACAAATCTGAAGTGAAAAGGGAAACAAGTGAAACTGAGGAAATTATAAAAAAAAAATCATTAGAACCTATTATAAAAGCCTATACTTAACAAACTGGAAAATATAGATGAAATGGATAATTTTCTTGACAAATCTCACATACCAAGTTAAATCAAGATCAAACTATCTAAACAGTCCCATAACCCCTTAGGAAATAGAAATGTTTACTAAAAACTACTCAACCAAAAAGAGCCCAGGACTAGATGGTTTTACTGCAGAATTCTACCAGACCTTCAAAGAAGACCTAATTCCAATACTTTTCAAACTATTCCACAAAATAGAAATAGAAGGAACACTACCTAATTCATCTATGAAGCCACACTTACTCTGATACCTAAACCACACAAAGACCCAACAAAGAAAGAATTCAGGCCAATTCCACTTATGAGTATCAGTGCAAAATATTCAATAAAATTCTTGCAAACACAATCCAAGAACAAATCAAAACAAGCATTCAACGTGATCAAGTAGGCTTCATCCCAGGAATACAGGGATTGTTCAATATACAGAAATCCATCAACACAATCCACTATATAAACAAACTCAAGGGAAAAAATCACATGATCATCTCATTACATGCTGAAAAAGCCTTCAAAAACTTACAACACCCCTTAATGTTAAAAGTCTTTTAGAGATCAGGAATTCATGGCACATACCTAAATATAATAAAATCAATATATAGCCAACCAACAGTCAACACCAAATTAAGTAGAGAAACTAGAAGCAATCTCACTAAAATCATGGACAGGACATCATATTCTTTAGCCAAAGAGTACAGAGAAGTCAAACTGTTATTCATCTAGAAACTATACCACTACTAGCTAGCTTTCAAAATCCTAGAAGATGCCATACATAAAACAAAAGGCTATGGACACTGTGAGCTACAATAACCACTGCTCTGGGAAGCTACCAGTACAAAAGTAGTATGAATATCATGAGTGGATTTGAGGCCCACTCTTCAATACGCATGCCATAAATGGCACCATTAACAGGATCAAGAACCTGTGACTAGATGGGTAATATAGGACCTAGAGGAGACTCTACTTCTATTACCCTGCTAAATGAACTTACCATTAAACCAAGTGGCAATGAAATTTTTACACTCCAATAAATACATCTCTCAAGGTTCATCAGTGAAGTGTCATTTTGCAGTACATAACACATAGAACTATAAATTGTTAAGGGGCGAGGAATACAAGATTGTAGCATGATTAGCCCTAAATATAACATCTATATCACAACCTCTCCTCCCAAGGCTCAAAAGACAATCATCTCAGAAAGGCAGTTGGAGAAACTTAAAAGTCAGAGGCAACAGATTACTTACTACAATGAAAGGGTGTTTTCAAGACACAGTATAGCAGCTACACATATGAACTACAGCAGCTGGGATAACATGTATGGGACTTATTCTTGTCAAGATAGACAAAAATCCCTGCATAGAGTCGGGGATACAGGCATAAAGTTTCACTCCTTGCTGGAGGGCTATTGATAATTGATACGTGCCTGGAAAAGAGTAGCTCTGTTTTGTTTCTTTGTTTTGTTTACTGATGTAGCCCCTGGCATATTCACTGTTTTCCAATGGATGGCCATACACCCAAGAGTATATACCCAGCACAAATTAGACTCAATGATTTAAATGAAACAACAAAGACATATAAGAAAAGTAGATCTGGAAGGAGTTGGGGTGAATAAAATATATATAATATATAAAATTCTCAAAAATTAATAAACCATTTATTTTTAAAAATAAAATATATTGAAACTTAAAGTAAAAATTAACCCCAAGCTTTCTGAAATTCAGATGTCATTATTTAAGAACAGCTCACTTATACTGATTGACATGCTCAAAAGAATAAAACATTACCTTGAATGGAAATAGAAACAAAATCATTTAACACTAAATCCAAAGGAAAGCAAGATTCTTCTACACCATGTTCTCCAAGCCAAAAGCGAAATGTGAAAAACTTTCTATAAATGTAGCTATTCTGTTCAAGGAGGGAATAAAATCATTTTTGTTCTCTTCCAGATCTACATAAAAAAAACTTTCAGTTTCATAAAATTTTAATATGTTATTCAAAAATATATATTTATTTTTGAATTAACCCATTGTATTTCAGGTAAATGTAGCCTTAGTATTTGGTAGAAAGAGGAGTCTATTAGATACATACAGAAATATAAAAGGAAACAGTGATCATATGTTCAATTTGATTAGATTCTCTAAATTTGTAGTAACCTTTCAAAAGAATTAAAGGTAAAATTAGAAAGTTCTACACTAAATCCCATAAGTTCTAAAAGCAACTGGCCTCATGAGAAGGAGTCCAATATTAGTCATTCTGTCCCTTTATCACAGTTTGTACACTGCAAAGGACAGTATAAAGGGTTATGTGTTTCGTACAAAACAGTTTTCTGTCTAGTGATGCTCTAATCCCATGAGTAATCTGATACTACATACAAATCACTGAAACATCAAATAACAAGACTGATCGTTCTCACTTTCTTGGGGAATTCAGAAAGTGGGCAACCATTATAATACATGAAACACATAATTTAAGCAGTTTAATAGAGTTAGAACAGTACTGTAAGTGTGGACATAGCAATTTTTAGGAAAACCACCTAATTTTTATGCTATGTATTCCTAACATAATGTTCATCAATGCATTTATGTCTAAATCTAAGTTACATGTACTATGGTGAAAAAAAGGAAATTTTTCTTATTTACTTACAGATCCATGTAAATAAATAAGACAAATGTATAACCTAAAAAATGTGTATAATTTCTTAAACGAATCAGTATCTCTAAACAATATAGATAGAAAACCTCATTGTTTCACCACGTTTAAAGGATGTTCTATTGAGCCAAATTAACTTCATAATTGCTTTTCTATCAAAATATACATCCATCAAAAAGAAAATGTTAAAGTAAATAAGAAGAATGCAATGGAAATATAAATATGCTGACAGAATTTAAATAAAACATAAACATTTATATGTGCTCATTTTGGTCTACAAGAAAGAAAAGAAAATAGTACTAGACATTTGGATTCCTTGAAATGATTCATTTTCATAGATTAATTCATGAACTATATCTGACCAATTCTGATATGCCTATTTGATACCGTGTAGCCATTTCCAGACATTTGTGCATAAGCTTTGAAGCTGCCACTTGCTGACCACTTTATTTGACCTGGTTTACAAAAAGGTTGAAGGTGTCAGTTTCCAGATTTGATTCTCAGAGGTTTTGACTACAGTGCTGTAATAGATTATATTTTCCTTAGAAATTCCCAAAGAAGACATTCCATCTTTCTCTGTGTATGCATTTATTCTCTCCATCAGGCTCACTAGAAAAATCCTGCTATGTCTGATATGATTCTCACATGTTCAAGAGGAGAAAATGCACCCCGTTTCAGCATGATCATATTTTATAAAAAACAAATTTCCATACTGTTATAACAAAATACTGTAATACCTCAAGTTACAAAAAAATGTCTCTTTACAGAACTAGTTTAACTATAATTTTTCCTTAGAAAACACTTTCCTATTTATTAAAATCAATTTCTTAGACTGCCTTAATTACTCTTGAGATAGTCAAGGAAATGACTTTAACTACATATATTTTAAATATCAACAGGCTAAGCACTGAGGAATATTCTCCACTCCTGCCATTAAAAGTTGTTATAAAAGTATAATAATAAGTCATATCGTATAATGGGGTAAATGATGTAAATAAAGTGTGAACAGAAATGAAAATATACTCCTCAACCTATAGTAAATAGGGGAGAAGCAAGAGCAAAATATATTTCACATATTCAAGACAAAGTCAGTCTTATTTTATGCCTTAATATGTCTGAAATCGTGGCTATAATTATGTTAGGGCAGTTGCTAAATCTGATGGCTTAGTGATATAACCATTCAAATTTACAATAAAATGTTAACTTCCACAGGAAAAAAAAGTGTATTGGTTTATTCTCTTAAGCGAAGTAATATAGCTAAAATTCTATCATGTACTCCACAGGACATCTAATTTCTGTTGGTTCCATTGAATTATATTAAAATAAATTTAGTCTAAGAAATCAGATCCCTAATCTGAAAATCCTGAAAATGAAAACAGAGCTGATAGAGTTTATCTGTCATAAAGAAGTCCTTGAATGCAATCATGAAAAACAGTAGCATTAGCATAAAGCTCAGGCTCAGACTCCTTTTCCTAACCTAATTTGTATATTGTGCTATGTGATTCTTCTGGGCAGTAAACAAGTGGTAAAGGAAGTTTCTTGCAATGTAAAAAGGGTAAGGAAAGTTGAAGGACAATTGCTCTTTGATGAGTACAGAACAGAACTGCAACCCTTTTTCTCACCTACCAGGTACAATGTAAAAACCCTGCAATTAACAACTCATTACAGATGATGATTGCTATGTAGACAAAGATCAAACAAATTTAATGTTCACAGATATTTTTAGCACAGAATATCTACACATAGATAATGGTCTTAAAAGAGCCATTTCTTTGGGTGCTCTTTGTGGACTGAATTTTTCATATGTAAATGTTGTTTACTGAGAACATGATTGTTAAAGATAGAAAGTTATGGGGTTTTTTTCTGTTATTTTATTTTAAGTATATGTACATAAGCTGGGGAATAAATTGAGGAGATTATGTATTTTTGTCTGAATGCATATGGTTAAATACATTTTTATTCATTCTATTTTGTGTTGAAAACTGTACATATTTATAGTACCCACATGACTTATTCATATACCTGTCCATCATAGATATACATTTCTCATATCCTTATCAAATATACATTTCTCATATCCTTACCAAATAGCAAAAACAATCAGAATCTAGTACATTTCAACTGCTAGTTTCCTCCTATTAAAATTCATTATCAACAACTAATGTAAACAATCATCAATTAAGCCAAGCCTGCTGCAACAAACCTAAAATCCATGCTGCTCAGAGGACTGAATCCAAAGAATCACAAGTTCAAGGCCAGCCTTGGTTAGATCAGAAAATCAAGTCAAAGACAATACAGGAAATTAGGTTTGATTGTGTCTCAAAAGAGAAAGTAAGGGAGAAAGAAAGAGAAGGATGAGAAGGCAGACTGCCAATATAGGTTAATATATAATAGTCAATTCCCAGTAATGTCCCTGAAACAATTAGTTGATAACAATTTTTCTAGATGTTTTGATTTTAAAATGTAAATTATTCCTTAAATGCACAAATCAAAATCTTTAAAGCATCTCCCTTTTCTTTATTTTGTGTTCTATCATACAATAAAAACAGTAGAGATACCTAAAAATAGAGTTTTTTGTTGCATAGTATTCTATCCACTGAACTTGAAATATATAACAGGAGGGTCCTAACAGGACCACGTTTGTCCCATCTACCATCCACATAACAAAAATAAAACACCCAGGAAAACCTTTTCTTTCTTATGGCATGGGATTGTCAAAATAAAGAAACTTAAATAAAATATTTAAAATTAACTTCAAAACCTATAGAATTCATTTCTATTTGGTCTGATAGAAAATGTATTAAGAAGCACCCAGAGAATGTGTAATACTAGCTTTTAATGTGGGGATAACAGTCCTGGTTTGATCTATCAGATGTCTTTTACCAGTAAGAATGTTGCAGACTGCCATATTCCATCACTTCACCTAAACATCCTTACTTCATTATCTCTTTATGGTTTGCTTTATTTTTACTGATTATACTGAATTTCCAATAAACAATGCAGTGACCTCTTGTTTTTGTGTGACCAGCCTCTTCCTCTGTCAATGTCTTTTTTAAAAAGGGCTAAGTTCTGTAATAAAGTCCAAGAATGAAAAGAAAAAGCTCTGTGAGTGATCAAAAATGAAAAGAATGGCAAATAAAATGAAGCACTCACTCTCTTAGAGACAAAGGGGAGAAGCATGTGATGGGAGGTTCACAGAGGGAAGACCAGGAAGGGGGATAATACTGGAAATGTAAACAAATAAAATAATTAATAAAAAAGATGAAGTATACTGTCAAAGATGTTGCCAGATCGTACACACTGGGCTCAGTTTTAAAACTATGATGGGGTAAATGAAATCTTTCCACAATGAAAAGTAGTTCAAGGATTAGAATTAAAAATAACAATCAAATAATTTCGTGTACTTTCAAATCTGTTGTAAGCTCACAAACTGAAAATTCCAATATCATGCTTATAATATAAATGCTCACAGTATGCAACTAACATGGTTCTTGAATCTCCAGTGAACTGTTTGGTAATTCTTATTTATCTAGTAGCCTTCATATTGATGTTCAAAAATGTATAGCCCCGGGATTGAAATGTTAATCTATATGGAACTGGTTCTAGCACTTCAAAATCAAATATTCTTCAATAGTATATTTTTGACAACCAGGCTCATTGGAAGAAAAAAAAGTCATGAAAATGAATAGTGCAATCAATATGTGAATTATTATTACTTGTTAATAATTCAAAAATAATATGTTCAACTAGCAGACAATATGATGAATGATTTCCAAAGTTCAACAACAAAAAAGTGAATAACTTGTGGCAATTAATTATATATCTCATAATAGCTAATGAAGATAATTTTTAATGTCCATAACACAAAAAATTTTGAAAAGTGTTTAGAGTGATTTATGTTTCAATTACTCTGGTCTGATCATTACATATTACATACATGCATTAAAATGTCAAAGCCTACCATGTAAGTATATAAAAATAGTATCTGTCAATTAGAAGTTAAAAAAATAATAGTAGATAAGAAAATTAATAAAAGCGCAACAACAACTGACCGTAACACATCCTTATACTGTTCCCAGGAGAAAGGAAAGATGAATAAGTAGACTAACAGAATACTTTCAACAAACTTAGTGTGTCTGAATGTTAAAGACTGTCCCAGGGTTGATGCCTACTTATTTTAAAAGCATTATGCCATTTTAATCAATGGTCCTAATGCTGGCCTCCAAAACACTATAAACTTCTTAAATATTTTCTATCTGAAAGAAAAATCCATTAATGTCTAATAGAGATTTAGATCTGAATTTATTTCAAGCTATTCTTTTATTCTTTGGCAAATATTAATTCACATGGGAAAATTTAAGATGATATCAATTTTTGAAAATCTGTTTATAGTATTTCAGTACCTTTTCATAAATGAATATTGAAAAAAACTGACTTAAGACTGCTTCTCAAAGAAACTCATTAGGTAGCCTGACATCAAAGACGGTTCATTAAAATATTAAACAAACTACCTTAGACTTCAACTCAGAACCAAGGGATATAGGCCACAAAATAGGGAGGAATTGGAAGCAATATGAATATTATCAGCAACATTGGATTTTACAGAATAGATCTAAAATTTGAGTGCTGGCTGATTTGGAATGAAAGAAGGCTTTAAACTCATATCTGTGTTATAGATTACAAAACTACCTCACCCGAAGCTTGTTTACATGTAAAAGAATACTAACATCCTGCTCTCTTCTCAATTTTACCTATATCAATTAAATCTCAATACAAGTTTTTCAGGTTCAAACTATCTGACATGAAAGGCTATGTGTATAAAGACTTGCTGATAGTTGGACAATCTCTCCTGAATTAACTGTCTGTTATCTACTATTAGTAAAACAGCTAGAATCACTGAGCAACTACTGTTGTCTAGTACACATGGATCTTCTCTCAACAAACCACACAGAATACTTGACTCACCTAGGTGTTAGCTGGCATCTTAATTGTGAATTGTCAGCTATCCAGCTCCTACCAAACCTATCGCTGAGACGATGGATATGCCTAAGGGAGAGCCTCCCAGGCATTTCTGATGCACATTACACCTATGTAGCAGGGTAGGATATAGGAAAGCTGTAGACTAGTACTAATACTGTAAGTCTGTGTAGAAACATAATGACCTTGGCTCCATGTAGGAAAAAAAAAACTCATTCATGGGGATCCTCTGTGTTTTATGAAAATTTATTCAATGGTGTTGCATAGTTTCTCTCATTATAAAAGAATCACAAAATAAAATTAACCACATTCAAAATTAGAAAGCTGACCTCCTCCATTTAAGTAACAAATGCATCATTTACCAGTAAAAAATTCTGTCTTGCAATATTTTGCTACCTACAACTCTTTCATACACTCAGATCATTATGTCATAAGGACCAGACTTTTGGGAGTGAACCACATTCTCTAACAATTTTAGAGACATACATACATATATACATATATCACTTAAATAAAAAAAAGATCTAAGCTTTATGGATTTTTACATGATCCATGTGTCATGTGAAAATAAAACAAATGCAAACACAAGAGCTACTATTTATCTTAATGTATACTACAGTTCACCCATTAAAACAATACTTCAAAAATTTCATCAACATTGGTTGTGCCTAATTCTTTTTAAAACTAATATAGGACACAAAGATCTGTTCTCCTTTGATTATAAGATACGATACTGAGTGTGCCTAGGCAAAAATTGCATTTTAACCTAACTGTTCATGATTTACAATTTAAAGTCTATTAATATTTAAAGTAGTTCTATCAAATTAACTTGTATATGTTTGATACTAACTGATAAAGTTAACCAAAATTTGAACAGAAGTCATAGAACGTGGCGTAGTCACAGTGACTGTAGCATTTTCTTTTCTGTGTATAAACAAACAACTACTGATATTCTAAAACAAGTCATGTACTAGAAAGTTAAAGCAAACAAATTCAAGACATCAATAGTAATTCTGTCTTCTGAACCTTGCTTACATTTTTAAGTCCTGTTTCCATTTCTACATAATAAAACTTTGCCTTAATTATTCCATCTTTTATAGGTACTCCCTGTAAAGTGTTCTAAGAGTATTGATCTGTAACTACTCTTATATTAATTCTCTAAGTAGTGTTGACTGTGTTGCCAAGCTTTTAAAAAGTTTAATACAAGCTGTTTAAATAGTTATTAACATTTATAATTGAGAAAATACTAGTATTGCTAATTTGTTCTGCTGTTACTAGGTACTCCCATTACAATGATTATGTTAATATATATTTGTTAATATGCCAGAAAACATGTTTAAATCTACATGAAAGAAACTATCAAGAAAAAAATATGCCTGGGACAACTGCACATTTGTAAATTGAAAGGATTTATTTTTCCTCTTCTCACAGATGTGATAACATATACTAAGGAAGCTATAGTCACGGGAAGTAAGCACAGACATTTTCCTTTGCAAAATGGTTTGGCAGAAAACTAGATACTAGGCAAATCAGAAGAAAAATTTCCAAATGTGCTAACATACCCCTCAAGCTACAAGGCTATTTTGATAAAAAAGAAAAAAAAACTATGAAAAACAATCTATGCAATCATAATTATATCATGCTATGCTTTTAAAATATGTTTAGTTATTCTTCTAGAATGTCATACATGTATATAATCTGGATCACACTCATCCTTCATTTCCCTCCTCTGACTTCCCCCAGAAATGTTTTCTCTTTTAAATGGTATATCTCACTGATTGCAATTAGTGCTGGGTATGTGTGTATGAGTATGAGAAAATCCACTGATACATGGATAACCTAGCAGAGGTCATGCCGATTAAGAAAAGTGGCTCTCCATGCACTTGCAGTCATAAACTGTGAATAGCTTCTTAGCAAGGAATTAGGCCTTCTGAGCCACTTATCCAACCTGATACAATTTTGAATGGCTTGTTATACTATTCTTATACAGGTAACAACAGATAACATGAGTTCATGAGCACAGCAACCAAGTCATGACCAATATTTCACACAGCCTATCATTCTCCAGCTCTTACAGTATTTTACCATTCTTCAAAATAGGGTTTGCTCTTCTGGTCATGTATGGAGAAACATTTCTGACAAGGCTTTATTTCTTCACATTTCTTTGGCCCTTCATGACATATTTTGCCAAATATCTATGTATTCTATAATGGTTTGACTCGGAAAAAATGTTCTAAACTCATTTCATCATTTGCCAGGAGGCATTGCTTCCTTTTAAAAACTTTAGTAAGGGCATATAAATAATAATCTATAAGTAAATTTCTATTCAATCTAAAACACAGTCTAATGCAACATGTGATGACAGACTGGGCTTTATTTTATTGCTGAAATAGATGGATTTTTTTAAGGTACTAAATAGAGTTGTAAACCTTGCATTTCATTAAGTGACTGTAAAACTATTAAAAGACTATTGGGCCGGGTTGTGGCATATGCCTTTAATCCCAGCACTCAGGAGGCAGTGGCAAGTGGTTTCCTGAGTTCAAGCCAGACTGGTCTACATAGTGAGTTCCAGGTCAACCTGGGCTACATACAGAAGCCCTGCCTTGAAACACACACACACACACACACACACACACACACGCACACGCACACGCACACGCACACGCACACGCACACGCACATGCACACAAAAATCTATTGTGTAAAGCAGGTAATGCTGTAACTTATGAATACAGTTCAATAAAGCCAACACATCCCACTCCTATGAAGAAGACACTACCTTTATTCTCTTTCTCTAATTACAGCTAAAAATGCATGGGAACAAAATAGTGTCAGAGTAATGTCCATTCTTTCTCCCTACTTCAAAATTAGGGTTGTTACTGATGGTGGGTCAATATCCATATCAAATCATACATTTTTGTATATAAATTACAGTATCAACTCTAATGAAACAAATAAGAATGCAAGTGGGTCCCTTCCCCAGAAGAGAGTATAATTAAACTTAGAAAAGCAGACATATGAACATAAAACTATTATAGAATATACATGATGATGGAATACACAATAAAAGATTTGTGATATGGCAAGCTAACAATAGCTGATAAAAGAACATTTTCAACAATTGCCTTTAGCAGAAAATAATATCATTTAATTACTTCCTTGACATTTTATCATCTGTGTAACTAAATAATATATAAATTTGAAATTCTTAATTCCATTAAATATTAAAAATGCCTATTATTTAAGAACTTATAGTAAAAAATGTGTGGAGAGGTTGGTGTGTATGATCTAAAAAAAAAAAAAAACTAGATCCTAAACACAAAGAAAACTATTGTAAGTTTTAGTAATAATGGGAATCAGACATGAGAGGAAAAATATATGGGTTCTTTTGAACATTGGGTTGAATTCACAATTATGCAAAAGTATTAGAATCTTCTTTCTTCGACATTTAAAAAAAGTCTGAGTAATGGGTGCCAAACATGGTGGCACACAGTGGATTTTCTCTGTGAGTTTGAGGCTAACCTTGTCTACGTAATGAGTTCCAGGACAGCCAGGGCAGAACAATGAAACCTCTAAAAACATAAAAAATCGGGAGTTTGGGGGGATGGCTCAGCAACTAACACTTGCTTGCTCATTTTGCAGAGTAACCAGTTTTTGGTTTCCACTACCCATAGGACAGCTTATAATGATATATAAGTCTAGTTTCAGGAACCTGAATCTTTCTCTGGCCTCTACTTGCATGAGGCACACACACTGTGTACTTATATACATTCAAGCAAACATTCATATTCATAAGAAAGAAATTTTAAAAAGCCTCCTCTGGGGTCTTGAAGAAAGCTCAATGAAACCACTGTCTGCTTTGACTGTGAGAGACTAAAATCTGACTCTTTTTAAACAACTCAGTCTGTAGAGATTCTTATGAAAGCCAAAGAAATTAAAAGGATGACACCCAGTGATCCCTAACTTCAGGAAATGTTTTTAACTGTTATCTAATAAACTGTACTCAAAGTGATTTATCTTAGTATAGACTGTTTATTTCATGTGTATAACTTAATTCACATAGTTTATTATGGTCTTTGGTTTACTTTTACACTGGTTTCCTTTTTATTGTTGCTTCATTGATTTCATTTACATATTTGTTTCTATATGCTAGGAAAATTAATCTGTTGTTTGCTGTGCTGGCTTCTTTGTGAATTTGTTAGTTTCAGAAAGGGAGGCTAAGCCTTTTAAAGGGGAAAGTAACTAGAGAGCCAAGTTGCCTGATTTAAGGTGGTTTTATCCTGGTTGAAGTAAAAAAGATATTCCATGGTGTACTATGGAGTGGATACTGACACTTCAAAAGAATTCAGTTAGTCTTCTTTAATGTAGAAACTGTTAGCAATGTGAAAGAACTATTTTCTACAGCACTTCCATACACTCAATGTAAAAATCAGTCTTTACCATGGGTTCTAAATGGGGGACAACATTACCCTGTATCTTCAGTACTTATTTAATTATGTGATATAAACATTTAGCACATCTCTAAAATTACAGAATAGGCAGAAACCATATTTAGCCTGGAAATATGAAACAAAAATAATCCATAACAACAAATGTATTAATAATATTAAGAAGAAAAACTGATATGTGTTGATAAATAGGAGACTTTTATTTCAACCTCCCTTCCAGTCTTTGCCATAATTTTGTCTTTACTTTTGATGCCTATCCTTTCCTGAATCTTTTGAATTTATCCATTTCAAATGGCATTGTCTATAAGGTTTCATCCTGTCCAGTTATTATGTAAGCTGCTTTTCTTAAGAGAAAATATAGATGATGCTTAAGGATATGAGATAGAAATCTGATCAAAATCAAGACAAGAGCATGTTGTCCTCTGAGAGGCTCCAACCAGCAGCTGACTCAGACAGATACAGATGCCAATAGCCAAAGAGAGGATGGAGCTTCTGGATTCTTATAGAAGAATAGGAGAAAAGACTGCAGGCTCCAAAATGGATAGGGACTCCACAGGAAGACCAACAGAGACAATTAACCTGGAACCTTGAGGCTTTCATAGTCTGAACCACCAACCAAAGAACACATATGAGCTAGATCTAGGCCTCTCTGCTCCTATGTAGCAGACGTGAAGCTTGGTCTTTATATGAATCCTGAACAACTGGAACATGGGCTATTCCAAAAGCTGCTGCCTCTATGTGGGATATGTTCTAATAGCTGGGTTGCTTTGTCTGGCCTCAGTGGGAAAGGAAGCTCCTAGCCTATCAGAGACTTGAAGTGCCAGGGGCAGGGTACCTGGATACCAAGGTGGTCCCACCAGCCCAGAGGAGAAGGAGAAAGAGGTTGGGGGAAAGATTGTGGGGGGTGACCAGGAGTGGGTAGTGAGCAGGATATAAAATGAACAAGGAGTTTTAAAAAGGAGAAGAAAAGAAAATTAAATTAAAAATTAAATAAAAACCAACAAACAAAAACCACAACCAAACCAAACAAACAAAGAAAAACTAACATAATGTCTAAAGACAAAGACTCTGCCCAAACTCTGAACTGTCCAAATGCTGTTTTATTATAACCCACTATGGCCATAAAAATCCTTTATACTGTCTTATTTCTCCAAGATGGGAGATCTAAAATAAAGAGGTTTTATCTGCATTTCCTCAGGCTTCACCTGGAATATACCTGTTTCCTTCTATTACATTCTATATCAGTTTTTCCTTGGAATAGAAAATATGATTGTCAGATAAAAGTAACAATAACCTGCATTTATTTGATTTGTTGTTACTGTGGTTACTGTGTTTTTATTCACTTTTTTTTTTTTTTTTTTTTTGGTTTTCTTTTGAAAAGTATGCCAAGATCATTTTTTCAAGCAGGAACAATGTTTTTTGTTATTTATTATTTGTGTGAATGTATGTTTGTTCTGCATGTATGTCTACGTATTATATGCATGTGGTGTCAGAGAAAGGCAGAAGAGGGTGCTGGTCACCAGAGACTGCAGATACACAGATGGTTGTGAGCTACCTACCATGTGAGTGCTGGGAATTGAACATTAGTACTCTAGAAGAGTAGCCAATGTACTTAACCTCTAAGTAATCTCTTAGATTATTTTAATTATCTTTTAATGAGATTCAAATGATAGTTTATTGCTAAGGAAAAAGACTGCTTCATAGACGTACTTTATCCTAATATGAGGGTATGGTGTTCCCTGTTTCTCCTCTCTCTACAAACTATGCATATGCGTAGTATCTGGCATACACTCCATGTTAGTAGAATGTTTGTATGTATACAACTTGAAATACAATGATTGTATGAATCATGTGCCTCAACAGACCAATATATTAACCATGTACGTTAAAGCAATGTAATCTTTTACCTGATAGCATTTTCTATGCACTAACCTTCAACTCATTGTGCTGGTTGGTACCTAAAAAGCTCACCACATTTGCAGGAGCAGAATCCAAAGCCACTCTCACAAGCAGTAGAGCTAGATCAACAAACTGTGGCCCATACTTTCTGCTTCCTTTCTAAACAATATAATGCTAATTTGATTAGCAATTGATGCTTAGCCCCTAGAGTGACACGGACTTTTGCTGGCATGCTAGATGCGGTCGCCTGGCATGATGGGCTTTGCCAAACTAATAACAAATAGAAACAAGATATTCTCTAATAAAATCTGAACTAGACAATACAAAAACCATGTAGTTAACACAAATAATCTGATACTAGAGAGTCAATATCAACATTTGAATCTCAGACTAACTTGCCCATAAATGGCTGCACCTGAATTAAGTGAGGCTTATGAAAAACTGAGTTCTGGCACTATCTTAGCATGGCTAATGGCCTATCATCTCAGCCTCGCTCCTATTCCTAGACTTCTTTATTACAATGGCTAACCTGGTAAATAGTTGAAAATATCCTCTCAAAATACATGTCTTATCCCTATGGTTTTGGCTCATAAACAGGACCACTAGGGAAAAGGAACATTAGCAAAATCATTACTACTGTAAACAAAATTGAAAATAATATGCACTTTGTGGCTGGGCAGTTGAAATTTACCTATGTAAATGTTACACAAAACAAAAAAATTGAAGAATCCTAAGGAATACATATGGAAAGACAGAGCCCTCAAAATTAACCTTATTGAAAGGTACATATTACAGCATTAGTTCCCAGACAAAAAAATAAGGTTAGCTTCCAAAATGAAAAGAACGTTAGGTGAATGGTGAGTGTTGGTGGGGGCAGCCATATTTCTGTGGCTAACAGTACCAGACTAGGAAGAAAAAAAATTAAAGCCTGCCACTAGCGAACTGAATCAGCTGCAACAATTACAACAGTGACTTATAGCTACACTCATAAATAGCAAATCCATAGCTTCAGGTTTCTGCATTTATATTAGGTGTTATAACAAGGTAATGATTTATCTTCTACATCATTTCTTTCAGCATCACGAATCTAAAGAAAGCGGGTCCTTAATTGCCTTACCTCCAGTATGATATTTACTAGGAAAGGTAATGGTTTTAGAAATAATGCAGAATTCCTTCTATGTTAGAAACTATATTTTTCAAAAATTTCTGATAAAGAGCACCAGCAATGTAAAGCTGCTGGATTGCTCCAAGATGGCCGAGATGACAGATAAACTGAAGGGACTTCTAAGCCAAAAAAGGAGCACAGGGAATCATTGTAGTGATCACCATAGGGATTCCCACCCAAAGCACCATGGAAAATCCCACGACTACACAGTACGCAAACCAACCTCATGCATGTCTTACTCAGATAGGCACTACACACCATGGGTAAAATTAGCACACAGAATGACCTCTTTTCCTTCTAAGTCACTACAAGAATAATTAAATTATGGTTACAACAGAAGAAGACTATTTCTTTATCTGTTCATGATTCCTGATCACAATGAATAAGATACTTCCTGTGTCATTAGTTAATGTAATGGCCTCCTCTCACCAGGAATAATAATTTCAATCAAGTCACTTGGAATATGGAGTTGCTTAAGAGCCCATGGAGCAAGCCAGTGTTCAATGGTATGCTGGCAGTTCTGCTCACCACACACTAGTCCCTCTACTGTTCTAATCAGTTCCTGGGAAGGCTTGGTTTTTATTTCCATGCACTGGAGCAAGGGCTTATGAGAAGCCCATACCAAGAATTCTTCTGAACTGAGCTTGGCTTTGACACACTTGAAAAATGGTAGGTGTTTTTTTTTTCTTTCATTAAAGTAAGAGAATTATAAAAAGTAACCTGCTAAACAACAGGTTCATTCTGCTAGCCATTAATATCTTGGTATGCTGGGAAGAGATGAGGGATATAATATTCAAGTGGTCTAGCAGACCAGAGTATGGCAAACATGTCACAGACAGATTTTGCATTGTACACTTATTCCCTCATTAAACTCTTAAATTATATGCTTAAAGCTAGGCAAGGTCCATTCCTTTATTTGGCCACTTCCTCCTCCAAAAGTTGAGTATCACGATTCAGCTATCAAAGTATTAAAGTCCAGAAATCAAAAGCTCTCTTTTGGCTACTTTAATCAACATGTCCAGTTAAAATTAACAAACTCATCAGAACACAGAAGTTTCCCCTTTTTACTTTATAAACTGTCATCTGCCTATGTGCCTGTGTGTCTCCTTTCTATCCAGAAGCAGTCCTTTGTCCCTCCAAGGCAAATATCCCTTCCCCTTTTCCCCTCATCCTCTACCCCCCATTTTTGTCTCTTATTTCCTGCCTTTTGTACTTCTGATGCAAATAAACTTCCTTCATGCTGAGAACTTGGTGATGTGGTGTCTTGTACCTACTTTGTGATCCTTTCAAGTATGATTAAAATGTATTAGATGAATTTATCACATGATAAAAATAATTATTTCAAAAATACCATTTATAGGAGTTGGAGAAATGACTCAGCATTTAAAAACAAATACTGTGTTTTTGTTTTGTTTTGTTTTTGAGGAAAATGTGACTTTAATTTCATTTTAAAGGCTCAGTTTACGGTGGCTTAGCTTATTTTTTTTAAGGGAGTATGGTAAAGAAGAATATCAAGGTAGTAGGAGCTTCCTTCAGGGACTGTTCACAGCATAGCTGTCAATAAGAAAACAGCTGAGGGTCAAAGGGATGAGACTCCTTAGAGAGCCCAACACCCACAAGACAGGGAATAAGATGCCCTCTAATGATTCCCAAGGCTGTCAAGCATGTACAAGGTACACATACCTGCAGGTAAACCACTTAGGGGTATAAAATAAATAATTGTTTAAAAAGTAATAAAATAAAAAATTTAAACAACATTTATAATTTGCTTTCAAGAGAAAGAAGCATCTTATGCAAGATTTTTCAGTAATTATTTTAATGAGATGCCAACATTTTCAAAATGTTTTTTTAAAACCATTACTGATTGCTAAATAGCTTAAGGATTTTATGGGGCTTATGTCCCCTTTTAATGATTAAAGAGGATAAGATTCTTTTCTACTTCCCTGTCTGAATACAAATAAGAACACATATTTATTCCTAGAAAAAGTATTTTCTTTCCTCTAATTTTACTAAACAAATAATTTGAAATACAACATTTTTACTATATGTGTAATGGAGGACTTAATGATCAATGGCTTAAAAGCTTCTCACATTTAATATAACCTATATTAAAATGAGTTACTACTAGTAAAATATAATGCTTGGTATTAAAAATAAAAAATTTATACTTCATAATAAAAGCTGATAACCATTAAGAACATTAAACTAGTGGCTTTTGCTACTAAATTTGAGGGATAAAAACTTAAAATTTTGCAAAGGTTTAATAAAAACATTTCAGTTCATCTCTGTTCAACTCAAGTCTTGTTTCTGTGGCAATTTGCCTATCTTGAAGCAAAACACCCTATTTTCCATACAGTAGAACATCCGATATGCTTGCACAACAAACATGCAGTCTTGTGTTCATACACCATGCAAGGATAGTGCACTGTAATTTAGATTAAGGAGCAAAACCATTGAATTTGCACATATTTAAAGAAAGTATATGGGGATGTCTCAAACAGAGTACATTGCTTGAATTTGCAGTAACATCTTATTTTAAAGAAACAAATCAATGTTAATAAAACCAAATTATGCAAAAATAACTTGAAGTGAATATTTAAAATCATAACTCATTTTAAGGAAAGCTGTATTTATCATGTACTATAATTAGGATAACTTAACATGACTAAGATAAACTGAAACAGGAAAAATAATTCTAATTTGAACATAAATTTGTTTTCTCTTACAAATCTACCCTAGGGTATTTCTATTATTTTGGAAATAAAGTCCAGCCATTGGGTACATCACTGTTTTTTTCAAATATCTTCAGAAAACAGACAAGTTTAATGGAGGTAGAAGTAGCATGTTGCTAACAGATGTCATCTGAAAATTATGTTGTTTTGGTTTGGTTTTTGTTCTTTAACTTTTTTTTTCTTTTTCTTATTTGTTCGAAATAGATGATACATCCTAAAACTCAAAACAGCAGAACAGAAGCATCTTCAGAAACTACAGAGTGAGTTCTTTTGTCTCAGCCAGCAATTTGAAGTTGCAGGCGATCCAGGGTGAGATATTTGTGTTCCTTCACATTCAGATACTCAGTCACTTGTGAGATGGCATCATCTGTAACTCCAAGAAGCTGTGTTCACAGCTCACTGACAGCCTTTCCCTCCTGGTGAGGGCACTTTCCAATCAAATGCAGAACCTCCATATGGATGAAGTTAAGAGCAAACAACCTCGAAACCCTGGCAGCTGCCATTCGGACTTGGGCCTGGACTGTGGACTGACTTTCTGTGGCTGTGCTTTGTCGAATGGACATCAACAATCTCCAGGGTATGTGCGGATAGCTTGTTCATGTCTTCCAGGATATAGATACTCAAGATCTTGAGCCATCTGGTTCCCTCCAAGGCCTGGAGGATGCCAAGCACTTTGACATGCATTCCAATAGGCAGAGGAATCAGGTGCTGCTTGGATCTCCGTTTAGCCAAAGCCTACCTACCCTCAATAGCCTTTGAGATCATGTCATTAATTTTGTACACAATGTACTATGAAGGTTTTTTGGCCTCCATGATCATCCCCACATTGGAGACACAGTGAACTGTAAACCCCCTAATCTTGAACACACTGTCAACTTCAGTGGCACTTAGCAACTGGCTTATACAGCATGGCACAGAGCTGTGTGTGACAGGCATCCATACTACGGTCGGAGGAAACCCCAATGCCTGACCGCTGGCTTGCTCGTGACTTCTACTAGACCCACTAGCCCCATCACCACCAAAGAAACTGTCTTCGCTCCCAAACCCGCCCTTACTCATTATTTCTCAGGACTTGGCAAGGTTTGATGGCTCAACAGAGTTACTTCCCCATACAATATGTGTCTAAGAATGTTGTCTCCTGGTATGACTTCTTCACAGAAGCTCGAATACTGATTCGATAGACAACGCAGAACTAGACACCGTTGATGACTACTACAGAACACCGGTGCCCAACCTCACAAAGAATGTCACACTTCCTGTGCAGCCAATCAGCTACCAGGAAGGGCAGTTGCTACCCTTTAACTCCCAGACTCTCGCAAGATCACAAAGCCCTCTTTCAAAAGCCTACTGTTGCTATGCAGAATTGTAAAGCCGGAAACTGTGCCAAATGCCCAGCAACGTTAACTCATATATTTACGAGAGTTGAGGCTGGAATATCTCTGAGAGTTTGAAGCCTACTTGGTTTACACAGTTCCATGATAGTCTGGGCTGCACTATACAGAGAGACCTTGGCTACATAGAAAGACCCTGCCTCAAAAAAAAAAAAATAGAAAAAGAAAAATAATCTAGAAAAATAGAAACACTTTCCATATGTAATATCAAGCACTGTCATATTTTTATAAAGATGAAATTTGTCTAGGAAAAATATGTACTAGTCTCTCCATTATTGAGCAAGGGGGTGATTGTGTGTGTGTGTGTGTGTGTGTGTGTGTGTGTGTGTGTGTGTGTGTGCGTGCGCGCGCGCCTGAGATCCCAGAGATCAAATTTCGGAGTCAGATCCCTTGAAGATGGAGTTACTGGTGGTTGGGAGCTGTCCAACATTGGTGCTAGGAAGCAAACAGGTGTCCTCTGGAAGAACAGCAAGCGCTCTTAACCATGGATCCATAATCCCAAGTAGTAGAGTAGTAGTCTTCATGGGGCTTTTACTTTTTTTTTTTTTTTTTTTTTTGGTTTTAATAGCTTGGTTTAATGAGTTTCACACACCATTGGCAAGGCCAACTTAGAACTTCAGGCAATCTCACAGACCCACCTTCCCACAGCTGAAAATACAGTATACCCAGTTTATATTCATTTCTTCAACTGGTCAACAGAATGTTTGTAACTAAGTATTTCAATATGAAAGGGTACTGCAGCTGATATTGAGGTATGTGCAAGTAAGTGAGAGTATATTGTGGTTTCAATTATTAGATAAGTCATATTCATGCTGGGTATGGTATCTTAGCACTGACGAGGCCAGGGCAGGAATATTAGCAGTCATTCAAAGACAGCCTCAGGGATATTATGGTCTCCAGGCTAGTCAGGGCTACCAAGTAAGACTGTGAGAAATAAAAACCAAAAAGACCTCAAATATTTGAATGAGATTATAAAAACTGATAAAGCATACCATTTTAGAAATGGCAAGACAGCAGCTATTGAAAGAATCTCAGAACCCAAAGCTACATCTTAACTCTGTATTATGAAATTATAACTTTCAAACTTTGCCAAATATAGTATGAATATAAATAAACAATATAATGGAATCTATAACTAATTCCAATAAATGACTGATATGTAACTTGTGTTCAATGATTTAGGAACTGGCCCTGAGCATTAATATAAGGAAACATGAATAAAATTACAAAGCTTCTTTATAAACACATTTTTAGAAAATTCTGGGATTAAAACAGTGATAATTTAGTACGTAGACCCCAGAATATCACATATTACACTGAAATCTATTTTTCTTCACAAAATATTATTTGGGGTATTATTAATTTTAAGGCCCATTACTGTGAATAAAGGAAGAATGGAAGAATAATTTGCCAATCCACTGCTACTAAGAAACTGCCTCTTAATAATTATGTATAAAATACTATGGAGTTTATTAATCATTTCTATTTCGTTATTTTATTGGTAAAATAGTTTCTGCTATTTCAAATTAAAAAAAATATGTGGGTAGTCTATGTAAAACTTAAACATATGAAATTATGTACATAATTACATATAATCACAATGATAAACAGAACAAAACTTTAAGCTAATATAATTAATGTTTTACAAATTAAGTAATAAAATTATCTGGGTACATAAATACACTAACATGCAAATGTCAATATTTTACTCGTGGATTTAACTTATATAACCAAAATGAAAACAAATATTCTATGATTATCTGTATTTTTAAATCACACATTATTAAAGATCAGATTAGCTAAACATAAACAAACATATTTTTAAACATTTACAACCTGAAAATCAGACGATGCTCTTCTGTTAGATACTCTTATACTTGTAAACAGAAAAATCTTGATGTTAAAATAACATATCTGATTATACTTCCAAACATCCATATAGAATGCAAAATGTATGAATACTATCGAAATGATAAGAGCCAACTACCTGACAGGATTGCTGGTTAAGGACACTCTCAGAGATTCCAGGCAGTTGAGAAGTTTCTCATCTGAGATGCCAGATCGCAATTCATGAACATATTCTTGTGAAGAAAGGGTGAACTCATGTTTGCTGTTTTTCAGGCCACCCTACAAAACAAACAAAAGATACCACTTTAGACAAACAACATTTTTTTCTTTAAATCTTAAAAGTAAAATAAAACATAGACTATATAAATAACATTATAGCATTTTCAAACACAGTGTGCTTTAATGGAATCACCTCACCCAAGAAATGTTGAGATCTAAACAACCCTGAGATTCCACCTTCCCCCAATCAGAATGGCTAAGATCAAAACCTCAGGTGATGTTGGCAAGGATGTGGAGAGAGAGAAACACTCCTCCATTGCTGGTGGGGTTGGCAAACTGGTATGACCACTCTGGAAATCCATCTGGATATTTCTCAGAAAACTGGAAATAGATCTACCTGGAAATCCAGCTATACCACTCTTGGGAACATATCCAAAAGATGCCACAGGGGGACGTGTTCCACTATGTTCATAGCAGCCTTGTTTGTGATAGCCAGAAGCTGGAAACAACCCAGATGTCCCAGGACAGAAAATAGATGGATACAGAAAATGTGGTTCATTTACACAATATTCTACTACTCAGGAATTAAATATGAGGACATCCTGAGTTGTGCGGGTAAATGAATGGAACTAGAAAATATCATCAAGAGTGAGGTGACTCAGACCAAAAAGGACATGTATGATATGTACTAATAAATATATATTAGCCATAAAAAAATTACAGAATACCCAGGATACAGTCCACAGATCTCAAAAAGGTCAATAAGCTGAAGGGCCCAAGTGAGGATAACTCAGTCCCACTTGGGAGGGAGAAGAAAGTAATCACAGGAAGGGGAAGGGAGGAAGGGACCTGGTGGGAGAGGGGAGAGGGAACAGGGAAGGGAAGAGAAGAACAGGATCATGTATTGGGAGGGGGGAAAGGACTGAGGGCCAGTAGAAAGAATAGAAACAGGCAACCTCGGGGTGGGGGGTAGAAGGTAGGGGAACCCTCTAGAATGTACCAGAGACCTGGGATGTGAGAGACACTCAGGGCTCAAAGGGAAGGATGTTAGATGAAATGCCCAACAGTGGGGAGAGGGAATTTGTGGAGCCCACCTCCAGCAGAAAGACAGGGCATCAAGTGAGGGACAGGGTTGCCATCCCTGTCTGAACCATAATTGTTCCTGTCTGAAAGAACTGCAGAAATAAAAATGGAGAAGAGCTTGAGGAAAAGAAGATACAGTGACAGGCCCAAAGTGGGATCCAGCTCAAGGGGAGGTCCCAAGGCCGGACACTATTACTGAGGCTATGGAGCACTCACAGACAGGATTTTATGATTACACTCTGAAAGACCCAAAAAGCAGCTGAAAGAGTCAAATGCAGATACTTATACCCAACCAATGAACAGAGGCTGCTGACCCCAGTGGTTGAAGAAGCTTTTTTATGCTCCAGATTTTATTCCCCCTTCCACCCTCCAACTGTTCCACATCCCAAACCTCCTCCCCACCCCCTTGTCTCCAGGAGGATGTACCTAACCACTCCACTCTGCCAGACCTATAAATTCCCTGGGCCTCCAGACCCTTGAGAGTTAGCAACATCTTCTCTGACTGAATGCAGACCCAGCAGTCCTTTGCTGTATATGTGTTGGGAGCCTCATATCAGCTGGTGTATACTGCTTGTTTGGTGGTCCAGTGACTGAGTGATGTTAGGAATCCACGTTAACTGAGATTGCTTATCCTCCTACAGAGTCGCCGTCCTCAGGGCTCACTCTCTAGCATAGGCTTTCTTTGAATTCACTATGTAGGCTAGGCTGGCCTTGAACTTCTGACAATCATTCTGTAGCAGGCCCCCAAATGGTTAGGCTTTTAGGCATAAAGCCACCATGATCAACATTAGAAAAAAATTTAAGTTATATTATCTGGATATCCAGATGTTACAAGGAATGGAAAGAAGCTAGCTTATAAGAGAGAACAGATAAAGGTTATAGAATAATATTTTTCACAATTTTTGGAGTTTAAACATTAGATAATGCTTGACATTATAAAATCATGATAGCATGTTAAGGTTAGAATGATTCTTGAAGATAAATTCTTTTAATATTTTCATTACAGAAATAAAGAACCCAGCTGAGCATTGTGGTGCACATCTCAACCCAGCCCTTAGGATATAGAAGCAGTTGGATCTCTGAGTTCAAGGCCAGACTGTTTTACATAGAGAGTTCTAGGACAGCCAAGACCACACATTAAAAAAAAAAAAAAGAGTTCAGGGACTAGCTAACTGAGCAAATAATTAGTGAGGTTTCAGAACTAATATATAAATATTGTGAATTTCAGATAATTCATTTATTCTTTCAGTGCTACTTTTCCCAGTACTGAATAATGAAATGAAGCAACAGGTATTTAAATCTAAAATCTCTATTAAAAAAAAATGTTAAAGCATGTGAGTATCTTCAGGATAATCAATATGACACAACATAATATTAAAGAAATAACCCTGAAACAAAACAGTGCAATAGATTAAACTAAATCTCACTGTACTTAATAGGGCTGTAATACACGAATGTCTTATTATTAACATCCTGATCTAATACTGAACAAAGGCAACAACTAGATAATGGATGGATAATAATTGAAATTTTAATTAGCTACTCTGTATGAGATTAATGAAAATTACCACTGTGCCCATTTGATCTTTAAAAAATAATGCAGACAAAGTTAGCAGTTAGAGCACACCATGCAATTCCAAAGCTATGTGAATAAAAAGCCTTCATAATTTGAAGCCATTCCTTAATTTGAAAATCACTAGAATTTAGAAACTGGTCTGTATGGCTATACTTCTAAAACAGTACACAGAGAACTAAAAGGTACATCAGACCACATCCTCAATGGCTCTCAAGTAAAAATTTAATATCAAAACTAGAAAAGCAATGTTCTAAGAAGAAACATTCTAAGTATACAGCAGAGATAAACATTTCTGAGTTTAGTGACTTGAAACTAATGTTTTTCTTTCATTTTTCAATGTAAAAAAAAGAAGTTCATTTCTTAAAATATACTATATTTAACATAGAAACTTGGACTCCACTTATGAAGGAAGAAACCATTGTAATTTGCTAGTGAAAGCAAATTTTAATACTTAACAATATTCAGTAGTAGTCACTATGGGCAATAACCAATGAATTGGATTTTTTCATTTGTATCTAACAAAAATAGGAAGGTCATTCTATACTTAAAACTTGCTGATAATTGCCTTATGAAACTACTATCAAGCAATTACTGTGAACAGTGTGCATATGGGTGGATGACATCAAGTAACTCTTCTAAACTATCAGCTGCGTCATGCATTTTTATGAGATCGCATCACCACTCATACTATTTGAGGATAAAAAACTGTAAGCATTATGTCTGTCTTTAAAATGAGAGAAGTCCTTAAAATATATCAGATAATGAAATATAAACGCAGATTCTTAACCTGGGGTCCCAAACCAGACAATATGCAAGTTTTGAAAAGGAAACATAACCATCTTTATTTTCAGTAACTTTTAAGGTAAGTTTGGTGCTGTTTGATATTATGGATGTACACAAAATCTACAATGGCAATAATAGCTCATCCAACCTAGTTACCTAAAGATAGTTTTTCACTATACTACATACACCACAATTGTGAAAGTACTTGAAATACTACTCATGCTCATTCCATATAACCGGCCACCCTCTTCTGTTACTTAACAAATAGCATAAGGAAGTATCTTACTATTTCTCAATCGGTAAAGTATTTTGAAATAGAGGAAATATGCGTGAAGTTATGAGAAACAATTCACAAAGATCTCCTATTCTCCTTAATCATCGTATCCTGCAAAGAAACATTTTAATATGACAGCTGCAATATTGATGTTGACAAAAGCCAAATACCTTAGAGTGTCCCCATTTTACTTACATTTATTTGTGTGTTTTATGTGTTGTGCATGAATGTAGGTGTATGCAATATTAGCACCTGTAGATTAATGCAGTCAAATTCAGACAGCTGAATTCCCAGAAAGATTACTCATGTTGCCCTTTCGTAACTACATCCATAGCCATATCACAACTTTCTACTCTGAAACTCACTAATTGTTTGGCATTTCCATAATTTGTATGTATTAATGTTATATACCTGTATTATCATACAGGTATGTAAGTATCTCAGAAGTCATCTGTTATGCATCATAATACCATGGAGAGTTATACAGATTACTGCATAAATCAATAGAGCAAGTTTATTAATAAATAACATCTCACAGTATAGCTATTACTATAGATTATTCCACCATTTACCAATTGAAGAACAATTTTAGTGATCAGGCATAAACTTCATTAGAACCTCCATCTGTAGGTAAGTATATGAAAACATCTTATAAGGTCTTAGTATATTACAATTTTTGAAAATATTTGAATACTGTATCTTAGAGTAAATGTTTTCCTTTTTATCACTATGCATTTGATGTTTAGCAATTAAACATATGATTCTAAGAATGTACATAAAAACTCACCACTGTGGCCAAGAAGTCTAAAGACAAGACACATTAAGAAGCCTAGTGGTGACCTGCTTCTGGTATTTTGAAATTATATCACATTTATTCTATTCAGCATTATGAGAAAGGAGGACATGTCCCTATATAAATAGCTACTTTAAAAAATAGGAAGGATTCAATTAATTATACTGTACAAGTTAAAGGCAGGAACATGTGTGAAGGCTTTTTCAACATTGGCTATTTACAGGCAAAATTATGTAGAAATATAACTTTAATGTTTTCACTATATGCTTTATCATTTTACAGATCCAGTTTCAATACTAATTTTAGACAATGTAACAAAGCCAGTTTAATAATACTGTTGTTGATTAAAAATATTACTGCAATTTATATAAAAGCTACAGTTTAAGTAGGTAATGAGGTATAACTTGGAAAGAAAATAAAAAATGTCTTCCATGAAATAAGCAGTGATCCCATTAATTTCAAACATTTAACTTTCCAAGCATTAAAGGAAGTACTATCTGCCAAAATAATTGTACTGAATATTACTCAGTTCACTGCCTAATGGCTGATAGGAGTAAAACATCAACAAAGCATAGTTACTAGTAATTAAGAAGTGAAAGAACTGACTGATGTAAAAAGAAAAAAAATATATATATATATACATACATACATACATACATACATACATACATACATACATACATGCCCTTGGAACTTATTGAGATTGAAAGACTTAGTAATCAATGGTACTTTACAATGCTTATAGCACAAAGAGCATTTACCTAATTTCCTATACATATTTACATCTGAGTCTAACTTGAGAAGATAGTCCTAAAAAGTGCTTCTTACCAGTCTTCCAGCAGGGCTACGTTATTCACAATAAAGTATTATAAGAAAGGGGGAAGGTAGCAAAAGTTTCCTCACTATTCTTTACCCTTATTACCTATGTGAAACAGGTCAATTTGTCACTTTAATCCTGGACCTCAGGTTCCTGTTCTACAAAATGAAAATAATATGCTCTCACCCCTTAGGCTTGTTGTAAGAGTAAAATAATAATCTTTGTAAAGCAGAATGCCTGGTTGTTCCAGTTTGTTTTTCTGTGGCTGTGATAAAACATCCTGACTAAAAGCAACTTGGGAGGGAAAGGGTTTGTTTTCATCTTACAACATTCAAGTTACACTCCATCATAAAGGGAAGTAAGGGTTGGGAGTTAAGTCAGGATCTTGATCTAGAAAACATGCAGGTACTGGCTTGTTCTCTAGTCATGCTCAACTGGCTTTCTTATACAGCCCAGACCAATCTACCTAGGGATTGTGCTGCCCAGAGTGGGCAGGGCTCACCCACATAAATTATCAGTCAAGGCAATCTCTCACAATTAGAGTCAAATGTCAATCTGGTCCAGGCAAACCTTCAACTGAGTTTCTCTCTCCCCAAGTGACTCTAGGTTATTTCAAGTTGATAATAAAAATTATTCAGTATGTTGGTGTATATTAATCACTTCATAAGTATAAATGTATACGACATATCATTTTGTCATTAACTTCATGAGTAGCCAAACAATTATATTAAAATTATAATTTAATATAAATATTAATAATTAAATTATATTATTATTATAATTTTTCATAGAAAAATTATAGGTGGCATAATGTTGAAAGCTTCTGCTCAACTATATTTTTGATGCAGAAGTAGGCTGATAATCTTCCTGAAATACTCAAGAATAGATGCATATCACAGGTAAAGGATTAAAAGTTTACTTGAAAGTCCATAGAAAACCTTGACTGGTTAAGAAGGAAATGTACAAAATGTGGGCTAACTGGGAAAGTCTGTCTTCTGCTCCCCTAATAATGAGGGCATTTGCACATTTATATATTCATATTCTGTAGAAGAATCCTACCAGAAAAGCAATTCTAGTATTAAATAAAATAATGTTTTAAGCCCATTGAGCTGTGAAATTTCAAAGGCTCAGCTATTTTGAATATGTGATTCATAGCAGGCTACTATATGTGTTCTAGAACAAAAAAATTGCTTTTTTTAAAAATAAGTTGAGTTGACCACCTTATTTTCTACTTGTAGTGCATTAATAATGCAGGTTTTCACTGTCTTTATGAACTCACAACAGGAACACAAAGTATCTCTTATAGTGTATACAGGGTCTTTTTTTATATTCTAACATTTCCACTTATCATTTTAGTGTGTTTGCAGGTCTAGTGAAACAAGGATAAGCTGAGACTCAATATTCTCATAGCAGAGCTCACACTCTGGTAGGTAATGAGCAGAAAAAAGATTAACATAATAGGTGGCAGAGTATGAGACCGTTAAGAATAGATGTAAGAATTTCAAAGACAAATAAATGCTAACCACATAAGGCAAACTAGGTTATTTTGGTCAAAAGTTAAACATTCAGATATAAAAACTCAAACACAGGAAATTTGGACATTTTTTAGTACATCAATGAAATTGGAGCACAAATTGATAATTCTCAATTCTTGAACATTGTCTAATGGTTTTTGAGGTAGGTTAGGTAAACTTAAAACTCTGCAGTTTCATTTTTAAACATGATAACACTAAGCATAAACTGAATTATTTGGATAACCAACTTTGAACCAAGTCCTGCAACCTAATTAGGCTATGATTCTATTTTTGTATCTAAGATTCTAGTTTGCTGAGACGTGAAACATTCATTACTGAATCCTAATAAAATGATCTTAGTATGTAAAAGTATTTATACCAAAATAAACACCAAATGACATCACCACATGTTGCCTATACTCATTAAAATTTAACTGCAGATCAGACAGGAAACACAGGTGTCACCGCTGGGTCATCCTATATGCCACTGTAGGCACAGAGAGTCCAAAAGTATCTGCCCTGCAGTCTATTCACATCATGAATGGCAATTTAGAGTCACAAAATCACTTACCACTTGAAAGTGGTTTAATTTAAATTTTATTGGCTTGTTTATTTTTTTTTTAAATGTTCAGTTATCAAGGACAAATGTGCTAAAAGTAGCAAAGTTAGAAGAAAAAAGATTCATTGAAGACACCAAACTATTTCATCTACATAAGTGGACTGGAAGGCTGGAGTAATAAAGACAGACAGAATCAACATGTTTCTTAAGGCAAAGCAGCCCTCTTATCTATTGGTGTCATATAGTTGAATATATCTTTGAAAAATACTAAAATAACTGTAATATTCTAGTAATTCTAGTAATAATCTTACTAGAATAACTGTGAGATAATATATTTGCTATTTCGTTCCATTTAATCATATATATTCTGCAGCACATTACATTATATAACATGCATACACATAATTTTATATACTAATTTTAAAAAATAAATTTGAGGACAAGCAGAGATACCCATCCCTTTGATGCTAGCACTCAGGAGGCAGAGGAAGACATATCGCTAGGAATTCAAATTTAGCATGGTCTATATAATGATTTCCTAGCCAACCAGAGTTACATAATGAGACCTTATCTCAAAAAAGGGGGGCTAGAGAGGTGGCTCCTGGGATTAAGAACACTCAATGTCTTTTTATAGACATAGTTCACTTCTTAGAACCTATATGGAAATTCTAATTCCAGTTCCAAGAGATCTGATGCATTCTGGCTTCTGCAGACGCCAGGCATTCATGTGGTATATATACATACAGGCATTCAAACACAGAGAAACATAATGAAAATAAACCTTTTATTTAAATTAAATAAGTAAAACAAGAATTTGAAAACAAGAATCTTGGAGTAGAACATATATTTAGAAACATAAAAAAACACAGAAACAATACTTTAGACATATTCAATAATGAAAAGTTAATGTAAAGAAAAGCACTTTAATTTTCATGTACATAAGCGGACATGTTAAAAAAAGTTACTACAATGTAAAAAAATGACAAACTCAGAGTAAAACCAACTAGCCCCTAAATTTTCATGTTAATTAAATAGACTGGCATCTTTGAAACAAAACAATATATTAATGTCATAATCTTCTCACTAGTGTTTAAAAGTAGCCAGATTTATTTTTTAGGTTACTAAATATAAATTAGGAGACTATGTAAAAATAAGTCTTTTAGGCTTCATTTCAGCAAACTGAATTAACTTAACAAATTAAACATTTTTATTTATTCCCTATAAATGTGATGAATTTAGAAGTTATTTAAGATTCTCTGATAAATATTTCATTGTTGGGCCATGGAAGGGTATCCTGGTTCTTGGGTTGTGGGTTCGGCCATGTCCCCAGAACCCAGGCTCCTGATATCAGGCCTAATCTCCATTCCACCTTTACCATTCAGTCACTTACACAGGTGGGCTGTGAGAAGCAGCTGGGTGTTTAGTTGGGCATGAGTTTCGAACCCCAGAACCTTTATTGAAAGGCAGGAGTTCACTCTGCTCCCAGGCCCTGGTTCTTTTCACTTAGCTCCAGTCCTCCAACAACCCTTCCCACAGAGAGAGGTTTATGACCTATGACTGGCAGTCACAAGAAACAGCCCCCAGGCCATAGAGAGATTTACATACTAATGAGGTACCTGAAGGCCAGAGGGTAGAGCTGACTAAGCATTCCTCCCCAGCCCCTCCCCCTTTTCCCCCCTCCCTTTTTCACTCAGGCATGGCCTGGGTTTTGTGGGGTATGAATCCAGATCCATCCACCATCCACCATGCCAATAAACCGGTTTTGGAAACCCAAGGACTTCCTCCTATGTTGGGCCTGCGCCATGAGGAACAGTGAGGAACTGTGGAGAGGCTTTTAGTTAATGAGCAGCCAGGCCTAACTTCCAGCTGGAGGAACCCAGAGCATTCCCAGCTGAGTACCCACAGCATGGTGGGAGGAACCCTGGATTCCCCAGCCATATTTTCCCACATTTCATCTCTATTGAATAAGAACCAATTTTAGTTCTCAACAATGAAAATCACAAAAATCTGTTTCCCCCAAACCCCAACCTAACTTGAGAGAGCAATCTAGCAAAAATACTGAACTAGTAGTATTAAGAATAAAATCTTTATGGAATTTTTATAAAAGTACAATGTTCTCACCCATAAAAAAGTATACATAATATAGTATGAAAGTATGCTGATATAAACAGCAGTGTAACATTATAAATGTAATGGCATTAGTTTTATAGATTACAATGCCTTTCTGCCTACAGAATTCTTATATTTCAGCACTTCTGTTGCAGATTGGAATGTAAGCAAACACACGGTCCCATTTCATCACAATAATAACAATAGAAATAGTATTTTGTAGGTCACATTTTATGATTTATAACTTTAGTGTGTCCTTTTCAAAGAGAAAATAAATGAAATCTAAATCACAAAAAATACATATACATTCTTAAAAGACTTTCCTCTACTATATAAAAATATGGATGTTGAAAATCTTCAGTTGTTAATATGAATTCTTTATAAACTATGGCACAAAGTGAATGATAGTTTAAACCTATTGAATATATGCCATGCATCTCATATTTTAAGTGGATGTTTACACTGTATAAAATAAAAAAAAAAAAATTACACTGCCCAAATCTGACATCAATTAAAGTGCTCTGCTGCCAATCCCATATTCTTTAGATATAACAAGACAAGAGGAAAAAAAAGTCAGCCATCTGGAGCACAGTAGGTTAATGCACTATCTTGACATTTCTAACCAGTATAATTAAGGGCAAAAACACTTTTAAAGCAGCATTCTCAAAGAAGTCTGTTATATAATGTGCATCTTTGGAAAGAAAAAAAAACAAGAATCTAACAAAAATACAAAGCCGTTGATTCCTTGGATTATTTCAAAGTTGGAACATATTTTGGACTAATATTAGATCTCTTAGCAGATTCTCAGTGTCAAGGAAAATAATGAGTTGAGTTTTCAGGAGGAGTAGGATATGGTCCTATACATTAACAAAAATGTGAACTCATAAGAAAGTTCCATCCTCCCAAGAGCTATGCATATAATAGTAAGAACTAATCTCATGTCTAAAAGTATATATAGTCACAAATTGTATTAACATATAACATCAACAGACCAAAACATAAATTAACTGACTCTTAATATTGGGCAACATTTAATGGTGACTTCCATTTCCAGAAATGGAAAGCTGATTTAAATCCAGTGTCTGTTACATAGGGCTGTTGGATTATGCAAGTGATTATTTTCTAAATTTCATAATATATATTACATAACTGTTTCTGAAGATATAAACAGAAATTATACTGCAATATATCAAATATATATTTCCACATATGATGCATAATTACTGCTTGGTTATTTTCATTGTCAACAACATGTTGGGAGCAAATCCAAAGCCTTAGACTTTTTAGACAACTAGTCCCACTGAGCTGCATTCTCCCTCTCTGATTTGTGAGATAGGTTCACACTATGTAGTCCATGATCTCCTCAAAATCTCCTTCCTACCAGCTTTGCATACTGAGTGCGGAGATCACAGGCATCCAACACTGCTTGAGACACATCTCTGTCTTTAGTGTAATGTGTTACACTCCATGTATACTTATTATACTAACCCTTAAAGACCACCAGGCAAAGTAATAATTATTCCCATTTTACAAATTAGGAAATTGAGCTCTTTATATCCAGAACCTAATCTAAAATTACAATGGTAACTGTCAGAGTCTGGGTAACACACTGAATCAAAATACATAGACAGTTGAGGGTTTGTTTTCTCTACGAGGCCCATTTTTCAATGAGAACCTGTATCCAATAAACTTAAAATTTTTCTACTTTTCCTCTTTTCTGCTATGTATCTATCAAGAATACCCTTGTATATTAAACATACCATGTCTTTAAATATTTAATTATTCTTCTAAATGAGTCTTTACATCATGGATTAGCCACAATAAGTTTTATAAATTTAGGATGCATCCTCAACATTACTTGGGAAAATATCTGTTGTTCAGTTTGTGATAAAAATTGTGTTCCTAGAGGTGTAGTAATAAAACTTTAGGTTGGAAAAGGGACTTTTTTCCTTAAATATAATTTTTAATTTTTTAAACTTATATATTCATCTATTTCCTCCTTCCAACTCCTCCTATGTACCCTTCCAGCTCTATTCAAATCCATGGCAGCCTTTTCTTAAATGGTGTGGTGTGTGTGTGGGAGGGTGTGCATGAGTCAGTGTGTGTGCATGAGTCTGTGTGTGTGTGTGTGTGTGTGTGTGTGTATGTGTGTATGCACACATATACATATATATGCTTTCATGTAGGACTACTTGGTATTTGACAACCAATTTGTGTGCTTTTCAATGGAATAGACTATTTCTCCCTAGAGAAGAATATTTACTTAATGCAACAAAGATTTCAATAAAGAGAACCATTTTTGTGATATACATCATAGAAATTACTAAACTTAGAGATGCACATCTTCCAGCTAATTTGTAGCAATTCAAACAAAATGCTATGCATCATTACTGCTAAATGTGCCAACAAGTTTTTCAACTAATCTAAAATATTGGAAAACACTCACTAGATAAACTATCTCATAGAATTTTTAAAACTGATGTGATTTCACATCACAAGACCAGAATGTGAGATTTAAACAAATAGTAAGAGGTGAAATAATATTGTTTCTCCAGAAAATAATTACTTACTTATTTTAACTAAAGTATAAAATCTTGGTCCTTAGAGAACCAATCTAAAGTATTAATATATATTATGTTCTCCCTACCAAAAATTTGTGTACTAAATAAAAGTAAAGCCTTTGAGACCTTAGAAAAGTATATTGCACGTATAACAGATGATTATTCGCTCTATAATGATAGTTATTTCTAAGAAACCATGAGCCCTTATAATATATTCCTTTTCATGGAAGGAAATAAAACTTACATATTGCTTTTATATTTTTATCTCAGCAAGTGAAGTTATTTTACCCAGTAAAAATTTACTAAGTAGCATCTATGTACAAGGCACTGGTAACATAAGGACAATAAGGACACATGTCATCACTTGTTGAAGAAGCTAAGACAGGTATTTGTTTGTCATTTGTATATTAGTTCGGTTCTTTGGTTCTGCTTTTCTGCTTTGAGAACATGCCTCCTTCTATATACTACGCTGACTCAGAAATCCTCCTTTCCTAGTCTCCCAAGGTCTGGGATAACACGCAAACATTACCACAACTGTTAAGAAGGACATTTTTAAAACAGAAAAATTATTAATGAAAATGTCCATGCATTAATCTCAATATTTCTGTTTATAAGTACTACTCAACACAGATTAGAAAATGAGAAAAACTTACAGATATATCTTTGTGACGATTATAATGAAAGAAAAGGATAAGCATTTGTAGGCAGAGTTTATTTGTAGAAAAAAACAGATGCTAATGAAAAATTACAGATAAAGATAAAGGTCTTTGAATGCCCAACTAATGGCTTTTGACAATTTCTTGCAAATTGAAGTAATGAGTTACATGTTCATGCAAATATAAAAGGCAAATATAAAGCAAAGCACAAAGAGAATAATATGCAGCTTTTGCTGAAATTTACATGAAAGAGATGGTGGGTTATGGTGGTTTGAATAAAAATGAGCCCTATGGCTTTTATATTTAAATGGTTGGCCATTAAGGAATGGCACTATTTGAGAAGAATTAGAAGGTGTAGCCAAATCCAGGTCCAATGGTTCTCGCTCTTCCTGCTGACTGTATATTCAGATGTAGAACTCTGGGCTACTTCCCCAGCACCATGTCTGCCTCCATATTGCCAGGCTTCTCTGCATTATAATAATGCACTAAACCTAACTGTAAGCCAGCCCCAATGCTTTCCTTTATAAGAGTTACTGTGGTCATGGTGTCTCTTCACAGAAACAGAACATTGACTAACTCATAAGCTAAATTAGAAAAGTGACAATAGAACTGAAGGCAACTGAACACTGAGAATGGAGAAGAGGAAATAAATTTTGGAAATATTTTACCATGTGAGATTATGCGACAAACAGAAAGCACTAAAATGCTTAGCTGCTTTGCATTATTTTATTTCACTTATGAAAACATATTTTGTGCTGTAGTTTTCTATATTTAAAAGTAATCTTGATTTTAAATTTTCATTTATTTTTAAGAATATATATATATGTGCACATATATATTTACTTTTAAAAGTAAATTATATAAATATCAGATAAGTTCTCCATTTTACTGTTATCCTGGTTACATATTCTTATATGTAACCATATATAAGCATTACACATTCTTGTATGTTATTTTTCATATGTAAAACTTGTTAAATTTAATAAATTCAATTAAAATGTCTATTCTGCTATAATTATAACTGGATAAATGCAAGGAAAATTTATATAGTTATAGCCTTCCTTTATTTCATCTAGAATTGTAGTTTTTCATTAGTCTATCCTTGTAGCTTTCAGAATGCTCTAAATCTATATGTAGATTTTATAAATTTCATTATATATTTCTTCTGATCAATTTATACCTTATTAATATTATGAATGTGTTCTTTTTCACTGTTCTTCAACACATTATTGCTACAAAGAAATGCCATTAGTATATTCTCATCTTAGCAATGAGCATGTAAGTATTTAGTTATCTATTGACTTTATCCTCCTAACTCACAGAATTAACACTTTCAGCTGGAAAATAAGTAAAAAGCACAAATGACTTCAGGATTTTGAATTTCTATTCTAGCATGATTATCTTCAAATATATTTCTTAAGTTTATTTTCTTGGTTGTTTCAATTAATCTTCATAAAAGGCAATAGAAATTGAGGTATCATTGATATTTCAGTTACATTTGGTTAATATTCCCCAATAGTGGTTAGTGGCTGCTTAGAAAGGAAGAAAAGGTATCTGCCAGGAACTAGTCCCTATATAGGTCGTACAGTCTGCAGTGGTCATTCCTGAACACATACACATGAACTAAGATACACAGACTCAATGGATTATACATGTGTTTGTGTGTGTGTAAGGTTAGTAGTTCTGGTTTCCGTTAAATACATTAAAATTTTCCAGAGATATCTGATACATATTATGGGAACTATTTTGGAAATGTACATTTAAATGTATTTTAACTGTCTCAAATAGATATTATGTCTAGAAATTGCTTTGGAACATTCACTATTACAATAAACCTAGTCTATCATTTGTTCAAGCAATATTTGGAACTTCTGAACATTCTTGTAAATAGATGGCTGATTATTATTCTGGAGTGTTCACTCCTTGCTGTAAACATGAAATAATTTACAGCCGTGAATGATGTAAAAGAACTTGCAGAAGTTTCAACAAGTTCTATAGCATATGCTCTCAGAGAGCATTCACATTATACTCATGTAGGATGCATCCGAAATGAAATAGCGAAGCTTTTCAATCTTGCCTTAATTTAAAAACAAAAACAAAACAAAACCATCCTAAATTCAAAAGGATACGTGCTGCTTCCAGTTCATTGTCTGGTGACAATATGCATACCTTTCATTTCACTGGAAATATTGAAAATTCAAATACAAAGGCTCTTGCTTTGTTTCTTATGGTATCACCCCATTGCCACACACCAGAGACATGCAATGAATACTAGCGAAAGAGAAAATGAGCAGATACAGGCAGCTTTGTACTAGCTGAAAGCTTATTATACATTCCTCTGTCTGAGTCTGAACATTTTCTTGTCTCTCATTTAACATTAGAGAGAATAAATAATTAATTCTTCTAAAGTATATAAATCCAACTAATTAAGGCTACACTACTTAGAACAATACCACAAACTTTAAAGTCATGTCATAACAGTTAAATAAGTACTGGAGAAATCAAAATATCTTGATTTCTACTTTTAAATCTTCTGAAAAGTTTATAAATCCTAGGCTTACACATTGACATTTGGTACTTATTAGGTGAATATTATGCAACAAATAATTAAATTTGAATCATTTGTATTCACATATCAGACGCTGAGTCCCCACGAGTAGCTTACTAAAGGACAGGTGGTAGTGGGTATCCTGTGAAGAACCATGTTGAAATAAGTATCACATCAATCCCAATTATCTTTCACATTTTGGGCTCTTATGCCCTACATTACATACACAAACATGTTAATGGATTTGGTTTGGGTCTGTATTTGTTTTGCATCATTTTGTTCTTACAGTAGATTGTACACTTGACTACTTATTGTATTTCCTTCAAAACATTCCAGTTACAACCAGTTTGCATCTACGTATTATTTCAAAATGTCATTTAAATAAATCTAAATTCATTTAGATTAATTCTCAGACAAGTACTAAAATTGCCATATTTCAAGTGTTTCTATGATGTTCTAAAGCTTGTAACATTTGAACAATTTCAATCCTTAGATCTGATTGTCTCACTTCTCAGATTCATTGGATACAGTTTTAAAACATTAAGCTATAATTCGCCCACACTGAAAAATATTTTTGTACTTTCTTTGCTTATCTAATCTTTACTCATCATTAAAGAGTCAGCTTAAATATCACTTCCTTAGGGAAGCCTTCCCTATCCTCCCAATTGAGGCTTCTCTTAATCTGCTGGATGTCTTCTTTAAGTACTTAGGATAATTAAAATGAATATTGGTTTTATATCTGACTCCCTATCATTCCTTAGCACAAAGACTAGCCATTCTTACTTAGAATAGTCTGTTCATCCAATATTCAATCAAAATACATACTCAGTAAATAAATATACAAAAATTATTCTGTTTTATTTATAGAACAGACAGCCACAAGGCCCGTGTTTTTTATGTTACAAAATATGGCCCAAGCCTAATCTGAAGAATATTACAATGGAAATATTTTGACATTTTAAGCCAAAGTTAGAGCCTCACTATCATTTCAAATTTGGATAAAACATGTTCTATCATGAGTTTAATTACATTACAGTTTCACTAACTGATAAAATAAAAAAATACGTCATGCTCTACCAGCATTTCAGAAAAAAGCTGAGGAAAAAATAAAAATTTTAATTATCGAAGAAAGCTATCTTAAACAGTGGAGAGAAAGACTAATCAAAATACATGGACAAAATTTAAAATACAGAATAAAATATAAATGAGGTTCATAATTTTAGAGTTAAGAAGCCCAGATTTAAAGAAAAGAAAACTGCTATGATGCATTCATTTGGTCCCTCATATTCACCTGAGGCAGAAAGTAAAACAAAAGATTGTATTCTAAGCCTGCTGACTGCTTGTTTCAGACCTTTGTCTTTTTGTTTTTTAAGTAACAGCATTTCATTTCAAGTTTGCCACATAAAATCCATAGCACAATAAGACAGGCTGGACACGGCAAATAAAGTTTGAGGGTGGTTGTTTTTTTCCCATGCATGGCACTATTCTATATATTTCCTTCACTTCTTCTAACTGGTTAAAAGATGAATGAAGCCATTTGTAAGTTTGTTGGTTTCTATACCTATTTTTTGTGCATCATTAGAATCTCTGATTTGTGATGCAGAGGAAATATCTAGCATCAGGGAAAGGCCTTAGCTATGGATTAAAATGAGTAAGAACATAGGCATAAATAGAATTTTATCAATACTATTGCACCTATTATTTTCATATATCACATAAGGTGACAACAGGAATGTATTCATTCTTGTGCACAACTATACAAACTGAAGCTACTCATAATCATTTTAAAGCACAATTTTTCAACTTCATAAATAAATCTAGAGCTAGTATAGAGATCTTCACTTAGTTGTCAAAAGTAAGCACTAAACATTTAAATCTATAATATATGAAGTATCATAAATGCTTGGTGCCTTATCTTTTATCACAAACCAGAAGAGCTTTCGAAACACAGAATCAAAAAAATACTATATTCTTAGATGCAATTAAGCTAGCCTCAGTGTCATACCTACTTAGATAAATAGCAAATAATAAATGTATCATGATGGGTTGAGTAGTAGTACATTCACAATACTGAAGGAAGGTTTACAGCTATTTCTTAAAAGTAAAATCCGAAAATAGAATATAGTAAGACATGGATGGTAATGGTTGTACTTAAAAGTATCTTTGGAATGAATGTATGTGAATAAATTAAAGAGAAATGGCAAATACTCTAACAAAAGTTACACTATGATGATTAGGAGTTAAAAAAAAAAACTATGGCCCTGCTAAATATAAATACTGTGATGGTTTCAATAAGAATGGATTAGGAAACATGGCCTTGTGGGAGACAGTGTGTCACTGAGGGGTGAGTTTTCAGGTTTCAAAAGCTGAAGCCAGCCTCCCTCTCTCTCTGCCTCCCTCCCTACTGCCTGTTGATACAGATATAGAACTCTCAGCTGTTTCTCTAGCACCATGTCTGCCTGCATGCTCCTTGCTTTTCACCCTGACAATAATGGAGTAAACCAAGCATACACCAATTAAATGCTTTCCTTTATAAGAGTCTTCGTGGTCATGGTGTCTCTTCACAGTAATAGAACACTGACAAAGATGAAAATATAAAATGGTACTTAAAATCAAGCTTGACGGTGGAAAAAATTAAAGATTATAACTTGTTGTTTAATGCTTCCATATATAAAATAAATGCTCTAATAAACTTTAAGCATATACTACAGTTAATTTGAGTCTATAATAACATAGTTAAATTTTCCTATAACAATTGCTTATAAGAGTGTTCAAATCATGAGAAAAATATACATACACAAGTCATTAACAGAACCTACAGTACATTTTCATCCTCATTTCTACCTTCTCAGCCCTCAAAATTCTAAAAAAATATGCAAAATTAATGTCTTCAGGATACTTTAATGTAAACACGTAGTCCTCATACCCAAAGTACTCTACGACATTTCTGGTTATTTGATCTACTTGTTTTAATATCATGTGCCTGTTTGGATATGTGTACATATGTGCAGTTTCCTGTGAAGACCAATAGAGGGTGGTAGATCTCTTAGAGCTAGAGATATAGGCAGCTATGAGCCACCTGATGTAGATGATGGAACACAAATGTGGGACCTTTGCAAGAACAGCAAGTACACTTAACTGCTAAGTTACCCCTGAAGAACCAACTTTATTCATTTTTAATATTCTGCATTTGCACAAGAACTAAAAGGCTACCTAAGTACCTATCAAGCAATAGCAATGCTTTTATATTCTTTTGAATGATTGTATGTTCTAAGGTACTGGTTCTGACAATATAGAATTCCAAACTCTGTGATTCATTAGCAAAGATTTTACCAGTTGTCTGTAACTCTTAAAAAATAACAGATGAGAAAATAGAGACAATGAACAAATTAGAGTGAATAATAGAAACAACAAAAAAATAAGATTACCATCACTTCAAAAAATATTCAAGAAAAAAACAATACCACTAAGTCTTGGCTCTATACATATAATATGCATCTCAGAGGAAATCATCTATAAGTGAGTAAACGGGAAAAATAACGATCGTATTTTAAAGAACTAAAGCTATTTTACATGCATTTAAAGTATATTGTAAAAATTCAGAAAGCTATTACCCAAAAGTTAAAGACAAAAGTGAATAATGTTCCACGAAATATTTCTGATAGTCAAGGAACAACAAATGATAGCTTTGCTAGCACTTAAAGAAGTTAAGATTTAGTATACCAGTCTCTCTGACTTGTCCTGATCCCCAAAACACTGGTGAGGAAAAAAAAATCTTGTCACTATCATTTATCATCTAAAAATCTCTCAACCAAGAGGCTCTGCCCTTTAAGACTCTCTTCAACAAAGCAGGCTAAGGTAAAAGCATTTATCATAATCTTTCTCTATTCCCTATCTTCCTTCACCCCACCTAAAATGTAAAAAGAATTATCAGCAAGACAGACATGAAAATTACTTTAAAAGCTTAATGTTGACTGGTTTTACGTAAATGGTCAATTCACTTTCAAAAGGCTCAAAATACCTCAAATTGTCAGAGTTCAACCCATGTATCCATTGATTCACCAAAAGCCATTACAATTTCTGCTATAAAAAACTGCACTTTGTTAGACATCGTCAAAATACAGGTTTGAAAAGATGCCCACCAAATCTATAGGCATCATATCCCTAACTTGTATAACTCAGATTAATGTGGGAAAAGACAAAATATGAGTTGACATAAAATCAAATGATAAATTTCCATATCATAACTAACATTTTTACTTAAAAGTACTATAGAAGTGAGAAGAACAAGAGCTCAGTCCTGTTTTCTTTCTATAAATTACTAACCTCATACTATGCCATAATAAGAGAATGCTCAGTAAGTCATCTACATGTCTTTATTAATATTTTATTTTCAAAGACAAGGTATCACTATATAGCTCAGAGAGGTGTGGTACTTCTTACATATCTCAAACTGTCCTCTAATTGGTCAGCCTAATGAACGGTGAAATAAAAGGCAGCATTGCAGCATGTTTAAACCATGTATGTCTAAAATTATTCAAGAGACAAATGGGAATGGAACAGCACAACTTACCTAAATTATAGACACTTAACATTATTTCTGAAATGTAGCCTCTGATTGGCCATAAATGCATAAAAATAAATGTACACACCATGCTATTCAGTAACTACATGTGTGAGGCACTTTGCTAAAGAATTTTACACACAATATACATAGCATTTATAACCTGAATTATGAGCATTGTCACCAACTTTAGAAATGAAGGGACTAAACTTAATCACTAGTAGCCTCACAGGTACTAAGAAGTAGAGACACTGAAAACATGAGAAAGAGGAAATGGGAAAGTGTGTAAAAGCTGGAAGATCTGGAGATAGGGTAAGAAATGTCATTCCCTAGACTTTAGACAACTATTGCACTCATTAATTTACATCAGCTACAATTACCTGCACTGGATTCTCACAAAATCAGGCCTATTAACAATGAATGTGGAGGAGAGAGAGAGCCCAAGAGTCCCTATACTTTAACTATGCACTATTGGCTATATATAGATTCTGGAAAAGGAGCAAATTACTGTCTTTTGCTGTGTACCCTCTGCTAAGCACAATAGACTCCACTGACTTTGCTTAAAACCTGTGGGTGTCCTGTATGTGCCCAAGGCCCAACACAGTATTTGAGTCTATATTGACTTTCAAACTACTCAAAGGAAAAGGCAACTAAGCTGGCTAATATTCTAAATTTATTTAAAGCTTCATTTTAGTACCCTGCTCCTGCCAGTAGGTATCCTTGGGTTTAGCTAAAAGGACTAATGTTATTTCAACCATGTTGTCAATATAGTGTCTATCTGAACTGGAAACAATATATATTAGAATAGTGCTGTGTTAACTAAATATCTAGGAAGACAAAAGTCATCAATTAATAATGGTATGCTTAAAAAGGACACATGGCAGCAAAGCATCTTTCATTGTAGTTTGGAGGAAACTCATAATGCTGTCCAACAATATTTACAGTATTTTCTAGTTTAAAAATCTAGAAAAAATATAAAAAAAAATATGACAGGAAGACAAAAATCGTTTTAGAAGGAGAGTTTTTTGCCACTAAAAATGTTTAATGATTAACTGCCTCCAGGATAAGTGGGACCAGCCCACACGTAAAACCAGATTAATGACAAGCTGAGAAGAAATCTGTTTTCCTTACCAAAGAGTTTTAAGATAAATCTTAAAATATTAGAATTTCACACTTTATAACTACCACAGAATTCCAAGCAGAATGTTAAAACCTGCTGGCTTTTAAGAGCTCTGGCTTATGTAATGAATGTTGTGTTCATTGTTTACAGTGAACGGGTGTTGGAGAGGGCTAATACATTGATTAGAAATAACATTCCCACCACAGTAACCAGGAAATTTCCCTGGGGTTGGAGAGAAACTGTGTGTCAAAAAAAAAAAAAAAAAAAAAAAAAAAAAAAAAAAAAAAAAAAAAAACCGTCTACAATTAATTGGGTTTATATTCTCCAAAACCCACTTGAAATCAAGCAACCATCCAACATCCAACAGTGTATGTTTAGGAACTGGACTGACAAAATCAACTAAACACCTAGAACTTCAGTCTTTGTACCTCGCAACAACAGATATTTGACTATCCATTTTTATAAATGAGATTTATATGTTATGTAATTTCCTTTTAATGAAAATATGTTTTTTTCAAAAAGAGTAAAATAAATGAGTGAAGAATATTAACATCATTTTAAACATGCCATGACTACCACACCTTTAAATTCTGCATTTAACCTAGTTTCCTTCATGAAAAATAAGCCACTCTCTACCTCTGTGAAACTTATATATAATGGAAAAGAATACATTGATGGTGATTTAAATGATTTAAACGCATTTTCATTTTGCATATGTAGCTAGGAATTATGAATGGACATCTTATCTGCTAACTGACAGAGCAGCTCTGAATTTCATCTTTTACTAGTTTTAAAATATGGTTGATAATAATGAAATAGAACCTACTGCAAAAACAATACCAAAATTCCATATTTGGCATATCTGAAGGGTTGTATATTCTCAGGGAGTTATAGAAAAAATGTATTTAAATGCTATTCTGCTGCTTATATTGTCATTGTCATTTTAGCCTACATCTCAAAACGCTGGCAACCAAACTCAGAGGGTGATGTGAAGACTCCCTGCATTGAGAGTTCAATGCTAGTTTTCTTTTCCTTTCTAAATGTTCTCAGATATTTGTAAAACCCTTTCCTATTGACACATTATTGACATGTTAAGTGGTGAAAGCTTTCACAAATCCACTGGAAGAAGATGCCTAATGTTCTCTATGAAGCAATGCTGTTAGCCCACTCTCTGCTACCATACTGCTGAGAGACAGACAGACAGACAGAGAGAGAGAGAGAGAGAGAGAGAGAGAGACAGAGACAGAGACAGAGACAGAGACAGAGACAGAGACAGAGAGACAGACAGAGACAGAGACAGAGACAGAGACACAGAGAGAGACACAGAGAGACAGTCAGACAGAAAGACAGACAGAAAGACAGAGACAGAGAAAGGGAGGGAGAGATGTAATTCCACTTTTTTAATACTAATTTACAACTTTACCTCTGTAGTCAACTTTTACTAAAACAAAATCTCTTATAGTACAATATCAATCATAACCTCTACAAAGCTTAATGTTTACTAAAATGGAAAAATGAAAACACCAGTACAAATTTGAGGGAAGGAAGAAAGGGATGACAAATAGAAGTTCCTATACTTTAATACTGGCCATGAGTATATCATCCCTTCCAGCTAGCAAAGAGTGTTGCCTTCTACTTCCACCAAAGTATTTATTTTTTTTAATGTGTACGTTTAAATACAATGGGGCATTCTTCATTCACACTTGGATTCAAATTTGATTTATGACATTTACTAGATGAGTGATCTGAATAACATATTTACTTTACCAAGATTCATTTCATCTCTAAAATGGGAGCACTCCAAAAATTACTGCAAATATTATTATTATAATATATGTTATTATATCATTATATTATTTTTGCAAATAATTAGGTGACATTTAATATGTATCATTTTCCTCATATGGGACTGTTAAATTGGGCATTTTGAAAAAATTCTCATTTATTTTAAATGGCCCAACTGTGTTCAATAGAGTATGTTTTTATATGTTTGCTATTTTAAAAGTAAAAAATACAGACTTACCATAGGATACAAGAAATCTGTAAGATAAGTGTTCTGAGAATATAAGAAATGATATTACAGTGGAAAGAAGAGACTAAATGGGAAGCAGGGATGAGACTGTACTTTTAAGAGGATTTCAGGCAAGAGGACAGTTTGTGAAGGAGAAAAATGATGAACACTGGCAAAATGTTGTAGCACACTGGAAAATCATGAATACTGGACTTAAGTGTTGCAAGCATGGGTTGTGGAAAGTAGCTAGCAGGAAAGAAAACTAGGGCAAGTAGTGATAGTGAAAAGGTGAATTTTGCAACCAAGCTGTCTTATTGTTCCATACTACAACTAGACAATAAAAAAAAAAATGTGATGACCTTTATACTTAGGATGACATTCTGGAGGCACTTTGGTTGGATAAGACCTACAACAGAAGGAACTATTTTTATTCATTTCCCAAGTCCTTTCTCAATTTGTGTAAATGAGCAGTAACACGAAAAGGTTAATATTAGAGAATAAAAATAATGCATGAAATTAGAAGGAGAGAGCGGGAGTGTGCCTAAAATGCATATAGCAAAAATCTTATATCACATTATCGATCAATAAAGAGAAAGGGAGATGATTTTCAATATAGAGACAAGATGAGTGATTACTGTTCAAAATCTGAAGCAATTGGTAGTGATCAGTAAAACTTTCAAGAGAATATAGCTTAAATGATTACTGGGGCTTCAAAAAATATGTTCACTTGTCTAGGTTAATTCCTATGCAAAAATACCTAAGCCAGGGAACGTTTAAAAAGAAAACTGAAAGGTATAGACCAAGTAGTTACATTGGGTCAGCATGCAGTGATATCTCAGTGGAGGACATGTGAGAAGAAATCATCAGACTGACAAAACAAACCAGAGATCTAAGGGGAGAACAGTCTCACTCTCGTAATAATCTATTGAGGTAAACTCATTCTAGGGTTACTCAAGAACTTCCTCAATCCTTTGTAAAGCAGGGACTCGAATGTCTTTAAGGTCCTTCTTCTAGGATTCCTTATATATCAGTACCACTTCTCAAAGTAACCATGCTAAAGACCATTATTCCTACTACACATAAAACACTGGCAGACACTTCCAACCTATGCAAACTATGGCAGGAGCTTCAGAAAGTTTCTAAAAGAAATAACACAGGGCTAGCTGGATATCTCAACAGGTAAAAATACTTCATACACAAGGCTGATAACCTGACATCAATCCTCAAATTCTTCAACAGAAGTAAGAAGCAACTCTGAAAATCTGCCCTCTGACCTCTGTGCCACCACACAAAAGTGCTATACTCACATACACATAAGCACATACATCACAGTAGCAAATAAAAAATTGTTAAGGAAACAGCATAAACAGAGCCATTATCATTATTACTGATAAATAATATCTCCATTCTCTTACACGACATATGAAACAAAGGAAACTGACATCGCTAAAAAATGAACAAGCAATGATAGGAAGAAAAGGTTCAGATATAAAGAAATCCACAAGAATAAACTTACTGTAAAACAAAAGGTCTATAATGAATCTGGGCTTTATTCCTCATGGGCAAAGCCAAGAAGTCAGGTAAGATTATGATTTTCTGATAATGTCTTACCAGAGAAGCATGTGCTCCTCCATGAGGGGGTGCTAGAACTATTCTTAGTGTACAATTTCATCAGGAAGCCAGGGATAGAAAATAAATCAAGGCTTGAGGTCTACACTGCCAAAACTAGTAGCCTCTGGACACATACAGGAACATACTACTTGAAATGCAGCTAGATGGAATTGAAATTTGCTATAAATATAAAATACACATCAGAGTTTGAAGAGTTAGTACAAAAATGATGTGATATATCTTTTCAATAATTTTCCATTGACTAGATACTGCAATAGTAATTTACTGGAGGTATAAAATTAAATAAACTGTATTATTAACATGAACTTGGAATATTTCTTTTTATTTCTTAACCGTGGTTTCTGGAAATTTTTAAATTACATATGTGGCTTACATTATATTTCTTGTAGACAGTTCACTCTGCTGCAGATGAAATTTTTACGTTCCTTCTGGTGTGATATTCTATGATAAGATTTTGCTGTTACAGTATAACTAGGTCTTGCATCTTTGTGGGAGAAATGAAAAATCTAAAAACTGAGATCCAAACAAAGAAGATTGACACTAAATACTAAGCTGATATTAATTACCTCAAAATACAAAGAATGTTATAAGCATCAACACTCGTGTTGGGGAAATGAAATTCAAGTGCATTACTTAAAAGCTTTTGGATTGACAGGATAAAAGAAAAGTTCATGGCCAAGGTAAAATATTCTTTGCTGCAATTACATTCTCAAGTTAATGGTGAACACAATTTGACAAAAATTAGGTGTCTCATTGTTTTAGTAATTTAATTGATTTAGAAGATACTCCCTGGCATAGGGAAAAAATAAGTTTCCTGAAATTACAAACAGCAATGTGCCATTTTTCTCAACTAAACCAGAATTGGCAGGGTAACATGGTCAGAGAGATGCTAACGTATTTTATTTCCAGAATACAGACAGGACAGTTGAGTTATAAAATGTAGAAGCTACTTTATCCTAAATTATAGCTGAAAGGTGGATGCTTGGGCAAAAGGTTACAGGAACAGAGAGGCATTCAGGTGCAATGGAAAGAGAGATGGAAGCATTTAGGGAAAGGAGATGGTAATTCTCTAACACTGAAGAAAGGCTTCCATACTACACTCAGACAGACAGTTTAAATCTAGTTGGCTTAACTCAAAACATATATATGTGTGTGTGTGTGTGTGTGTGTGTGTGTGTGTATACACACATATCCAAGTGAGTAATCTACAACTGCTTCCTTATAAAGTATACCAGAATACATATTTGCAAAGCTATACTTGTCTACATCCTTTTGCTCTGCTAACTTTGTCTCATATATCTCCTCTATGTAATTTATCTGAAGTAGCTCTACAAGAGCATATCTTACAAAATCCAACACTGTGTATAATACCAATACATTTTGCAATTTGAGGGGTTTCTTTCCTTCAAATTAACAAATGAGAGTTATATGCAGCTGTTAGGATTCAGGCACATGGGTAAAATTTTGATGATAAACACCAGAATTCAAATTTTCTGTCAAGAGAAGCACCTTCTCTGATAGCACATTTAAATACTGACTTAGGGAAATTCATTACAATTCTGTATAGGCTTAGCTCCAATATTAGAAACATGCCTCTAGGCTCATTTATACAAGAATTTCTTATTCAGCATCTCAGCTGCACAGGTTTCCACACAGAAATGAGCAGGTACAAACGGTTAGGGCTTCATAATGAGTCAACATTAACATAATTACTTTCCATTTCATCTATTACAGTACACTGTTTGACTCTCGCATTTCTTTTCATTTCAATCATTCCTTTAGAACACCCACAAGGCCCTGTTAAAGAAATGAGACTTTAGAGGCTATGCTATAGAAACCGAGGTGAGCTAAATAGTTTTGTAATTTTCCCTTAGAAATGATCAAACATTCCACAATAACAGAAATGGTGTCATTTTGTACTCTACTACAATATTTCTATCTCTTAAAATAATGTATACAATTAGCTAACTACCTGAAAGTTATTTACACTGCCATCACAAAATCTAAGTATTAAAAAACTCCAGCCTATTTTGCTTTTGAACAAATAAACCTTAAACTTCCAAAATTGCACTGTATACCACAGTTATCCAAGGGACTATATACTCACTATAATTATGTTGCCACTGCTGAAACATTTTTTGTAGAGTATTTTTTGGTTGAAGGAATTATCTCCAGGGATAGTTTATCCTACATTATCCTACATCTCATTGCTTTGTATGACTGATATGATCAATTCAGTCACTCATTCATTTATCAAACATAAGGCAAAAACTTTGCTATTTCCAAAGACGATTTCTATACACAGAATATCAAGATTTAATACCAGCAAGAGTATTCAAGGTAAATGATACTGGAGTTCAAATATAAGCACAGAGCTCAGCACAGAGGAACTAACCAGGCAGCTTACTTAAATTTTCACATAGAATCTCAAAACATTGAAACTTAAAAGATTATAAGGTCAACTGCCAAACACATACTGAGGGAATCTGCTAAATTGAGACATGTGAAACAATCATGGTATCTTATAAGAACTAAGGGATCAGCCAGGCAGTGGTGGCACACGCCTTTAATCCCAGCCCTTGGAAGGCAGAGGCAGGCAGATTTCTGAGTTCAAGGCCAGCCTGGTCTACAGAGTGAGTTCCAGGATAGCCAGGGCTACACAGAGAAACTCTGTCTCAAAAAACAAACAAACAAACAAACAAAAAAAGAATTAAGGGATCAGTAGATAAATGTATCTGTACTGTAGAAAACAAAATTTAAAAATCATATGTGCAAAATCTAAGAATGACCACAGTTTTGATAATACTGACAAAAATCTTTCCAATACCACAATTATCCTGTATGCATGTCTTTCTACCCAAAATACTCAAGAAATATCACTAAAAGAGAAATTAGAGTTCAGTGAAGACTCTGGCAAAACATTCTGGCAGAGGCAATGGTCTCATAAATTTACATAGTAGCTGTGTTTGCTTGCACAAAACCAACAATACAGCATGGACTGAAGACCGCACTCCTAGCTGAGCTATTGACAAATGGCCTTGAAAGGAGTAAGTTCTATTTATGGGCATGGTTCCTGGTAAATTGACTATGCTGAAGTGAATGCTGCACACTCATGTGTATACTGGGCAGCACTAATTGGACATAATGGGTTATAAGAAAAAAGAAAAAGACACAAGAAGACTTCACAGATGCAACTTCCTTCTCAACAATGATTACTTGAACACAACCAATATAATGAGAAAAGTTGGCATGCCAACAAGGACAAGGGGAATTCCACATGGCCCCACCACTAGATGACTAGTTACTTGGGATTCTTGTCTACAGCGGTAGGGAAAATCAGTCTCCCTCAGGAATTAGCTCCCACATAGGTTGTCTATTTTCAAGTCCTCAGCCCTATACTCATGTAAATACAAGAAAAAATTAATGGATGCAATAGCATATATGTGTTATTTATTTAAATATATATATGTAACAATAAAAGAAGAATTCATGAATTTGGGAGAATGGACATAGGAGGAGTTGGAATAGGGATTGAAGGGAGGTAAATGCAATATCCATGTGTGAAGTTCTCAAAAAAAAATAAATAAAATACGATTATCAGAGTTAAAAATGGAAGACCTGAAATAGGGAAAAAACTTGATGACCAGGAAAAAACTGAGGGAAAATAAATAGGTTCTATGCATTTATGAAATTCTCAAAAATAAAATTAAATTATGTATGATTAAGTTTCATTAATTTCTAAAAGTAGCATAAACATTTTTATAATCAAAATACAATTATTCTTTATATTTAAAGACACTGAATCAAAATTTAAACTAATTGCTACTCTGGGCACAATAGAAAATACTGCTTGTATCTATAAAGTGTTGATTGCTTATCTCTTATTTATGCACAGGAATGCCTGATCTTTTATGTGAATTTAGGAGATTTAAACTCAGACCCAATCCATAATGTGTTGAAATTCTAAAGTAGTTACTGGGCTTTTGTTGTTGTTGTTTTATTTTTAACCATGAGGATTCTTTGTTTTACCTTGAATTTTTTTTAAAGCTGCACTTTTAGCTATACATACAAATCAGTAAGTACTAAGATATAAACATGTTCCAACATGAAGATATGTAGAAAGATCATTTGGAAACTGGTTATTACCTAACATGCTTGACAGCTCATATGTTCATATCCACATTTTACTTAATTAAATGATAAGGCAATTAAAGGCAAAATGGAAAATAACCTAAAATACTAATTAATGTCTTCTCGATGACATCATTTTACTGACAAAGCCAAGGAAAAGGATACAGTAACTATGTACTTTATTTTTCCTCAGTTTCAACAATAATATCTCCATCTCTTACATTAAACACACCTTTAATATTGCTTCAACTAAAATTAATAATGTACCTGTGATAGGAAGATGAGAAAAACAGAGCTATCATGTAAAATATTACACTGCAGCTAATTTTTTCTATTCTGCAGTGAATATAAAGAATTAGTCTAGGTCAGCCTGATTAGTTAGCCTATCAGAGGAAAGAACAGTTAGTCATTAATTATATTCACTAAATTATGCAAAATCTGGGACTGTTTTGCTAATAAACTAAAGTATAACTAGGTATATAATTATATGGAAATCAATATGCCATGAGAATGGTCATTTATCATGAAGAATTCATTGCATATCCTACCACCATTTTATGAGTACCTTAAACTATTGTTAACAAAAATTCTCCAAATTCATTAGATTATATAATCCTACCAGGAAGAACTTAGATAATAAATTCATGTCTGGCTTTCAAGGTCATTATCGTAGCCATGAGTAAAATCCCATCATTAACAACAGTGGAACAACTAAAATATCTAGGTTTGCCTACCACCTTTCCATCAACAAAAGAATCTCTTCTATGGATCTTTCTGAAATAACATTAGAATTGAATACATGACGAAAGAGGGACTATTACTTCTCATTGGGAAAGGTCTAAAATCCTAAAACATGAATTTCCATGTAAAACAATAATCTTGTGTGATTTTTCATGAACTTTTTTTTGCAGTCATCCCCAGGAGCCATGTAAGAGAGGAGAGACTCTGTTCTTTGTTTCAGAGGGACATTGCTCACAGCATTAAGTTGGTTTATGTAGTGAAAGCACTTAGAACCTAGCATATAGTAAATATTCATTATTACTGCTTTTTCTTCATTTCTAGGATATGTACTATGGATTGTATCAGTTCCCTCAAGACTATGTTTATAAAATTTTTTGTTTGTCCTTTCACAAGAGTACTTTTTAATGTACAAGTAAAATGCCCCATTTGTTTCTCAGCATATCAAAAAGGGAAATGTAAAATTTTCCTTGAAATAGAGATACTTTGAGCTTATTTTTTATTCCTTATATACATTGTAGAAGAAAATAATTAACTCTAGAAAGGTTTGGACTGACCTGTCATGCTTGCAACAACACATGTGCATACATGTGAGCATGTACACATATACATACATACAAGATACAGAAGAAAACAAAATTTTTCAAGATAGAACATGGAACCTTGTATATTAGATGTTCTTTTCCGTTATGTTGATTTTGATGTGTATGTGGACAGCAATCTGTGACCATTTTATTAAGCATAATAATTATACATGAATAATTATTAAAGAGAAAACAGAATAACTAGAAGCTTGAGGAGTGGAAGAATATGACAGCTATTTCAAAATAATTCTTCATGATACATCTCAATTTATATGAAGCAAATGAAAAATACATAATAAAAAGACAAAGTAAATACATATATATATATATATATATATATATATATATATATATATATACATACACAGAGACACACACAGACACACACAAATACATTCATATATATACTATATACATATATACATATATATGTGTATATATATATATACATATATATATATATATATATATATATATATATATATATATGGCAGTACAAACAACAGAAAGCTAAAGGGATGTGATCTCCACCTACAATCAATACTTCTCCCATTGTTCGCAGATCATATACAACTGTATGTTTTTATTTATCACAAAGTAATTTGACAAGAACTGTTATACAAAACTTCTAACATTTTCGCTTAAAAATCATTTTATACTTTACTCTCTGAGGAGAATGAAAACTAAAAACTTCTAAGCCTAGAAAAGCTCTGGAATAACTGCCAAGAGCAAATTTATAAGGTTCTGGAAGGGTCGCTAATATTCATTCAAAAATATATTATGCTGCATATGTCATATTAATATCCAAGTGCAAAGTGATATAAAAATATTTCTGTTGTCTGCCCATACAGGCTTGCCAATTAACTACACACAATATCTTCGTACTAGCAAGCCCAAAATCTTTGCCACACTAACTTCTTCTACAGGATATTTATTTTTTAATTTAAGTATTGGTCTGGAGAATAGATGAATCTCAGTGGTAGAGTACTTGCCTAGCAAGTGAGAGGCTATTGGTTTCATACTCCTCACATCTCTCCCTCTCCCTCTCCCCCTCCCCTCTCCAGCTCCCCTCTATCTCCCCACCTGCCCATCTCCCTCTTCCCTTCTCTCTCCATGTCTCTGTCTCTGTCTCTGTCTCTCTCTCTCTCTCGCTCATATATATATATATATGTATATATATATAATTTTCATATTCATATTTATGTGCTTCAATCACTAGTCCCTCATCCAAAAATACTCTATATATCACTTATATTACATCTGTATTTGATATATCTGTATTTGATATATCACCAAGCATAATATGAAGAGGGAACCTCTGTGCTACAGGAGACTTTGAGATAACATTGAATTGTGTACTTAGCCATTTTCACTGCTAGCACAATCTACAGGATATTTACTAAGGTCATCACAACTTGATTAACTGTAAGAGTATTTGCCATGGCATTTTAACAAAGTAAATGTATGGTGGGCAAGGCAAAAACAATATATCCAATCTGGGTTACAAAAAAAGATCTAAGGAAAACTGGGCTACATATCAAGACTGAGTCTCTCATATATACAAACATATGTGTACATGCATGCACTCATGTACACAGACACACACACAAATGATCACAACACAGAGAGAGATACATACACACCATGTAATTAACCCACTTCCAAGAAAAAAATATTAAAAATTTCATTCATGGTCCAATATTGTCTAACAGATCTATTAAGAACATACTATACGTGCACTGGTGGTCCCATGAAGACTATAATGGACTAAAAAATGTATCACCTATGTACATCAGAGTAAAACTTTTATTAATGTTTGTGGAAATCTTGATATAAAAGAAAACCTTCTATATCTCACTTGCAGGAAGAAACAGCAAGCACAAGGATGCGAAATACTTAATATCTGGCTATAAATAAATATTGCTGGTTTATAAAACTGCTGTACTATAGTTTTATTGTTATTATACTGAAAACTATTTATTAAACAAAAGTTAACTGTACAACAATGTTATGTGGAATTTTCATGAGGAATTCTAAAAGAAGGCACTGTTAGCAGTGAAGACAACGAATGTTATGCATGTTATAGTCCTTGACAGACTTCTACTGAAACAGTATGTCACGGTGGTAGGTGGTGATATTAAACTGACCTTGACTAGGCCCAGTATAATGCAGTTTGCATTTTAGTTTTTAACAAAAAAGTATAGAATGAAAATAAATTAAAAATAGATATACCTGGAAATATAAGTCTAGGTTTCTCTAAGTATACTGTAGGATATCATTATAACAATAAGACCAGCTAAAATATTTCAACAATTAATACATTATGATATTGATCTCAATGAGACTGTTCTTAACATTTATACGTTTATTCCCAATAAGGATATTATTATTAAGAAGTGTTACTCTCCCAAATTTTTACTGTTCTTCCTTAAGAAGCCAGGATTGTGTTTTCCTGGTCCTTGAAATCAAATGTAGCTCTCTGATGTATTTAGGTCTAGGTAACATGAGTACGGTAGTAAAAGATGGTACTTCCTAAATACACAATGATATGTCACTCAGTGTCTTCTTCCTTTCACTACGTAGTGGAGCCTAAGATCATCACCAAGCATAATATGAAGAGGGAACCTCTGTGCTACATGAGACTTTGGGATAACATTGAATTGTGTACTTAGCCATTTTCACTGCTAGCACAATCTACAGGATATTTACTTATGCACGTGCAAATCTACCTCATTCACCGAGACTTTTCTAAAAGAGTCCTTTGGTGAGTATTTATTGTAATTTGCTGGATGGTTTTTGTTTGGTTGCTCATTCGTTGCTTTTGGAGTTTTGATTTCTAACATACCATAAATAGTGCTTCGGATAGTTTAGATGTTGTTAGGGTTTGAATGTCATATGTCTTTTAGGTGTTGATCCCCAGCTGCAGGCAGTTTTAGAAGTGGTGGAATTTTGGGGAGGCTGAGCCTTACTTGGAAAGTGTGAGCTACTGGATGAACAGCAACATGTGTGTGGTCGAGGGGAGTGGGTGATTAAGAGATTCAGACTTCTACCACCACCCAATATCTCTGATTCTTGGTTTGCTACCAAGAAACAAACAGTTGCTACAGACTCCCAGATTCACAGATGAAGACCCAGCTGCCATGACTTCCTTGCCATAATGAACTTTTTCCTCTCAAACTGTGACCCAAAATAAATTCTTGTTCCCTTAACATAAATCTTTGTAGCATTTTATCACAGCAAGGAAAAAGTAACTAACACAGATGTTAAAGTACATTTAATTCTCACAAGTCTATAAGATACACTCTATTCTTACACAGTTTTACAGATAAGGAAAGGGAACCATATGGGAATTAAGCTGAAATTGTCCACATGTGCCCACAAATAGTAAAGGCAAGGCCAGAACATAAGCCCAGCTAGGACTTCCCGTCCAATTCTTTTAATTGCTAAGGATACATCTCTTCAAATTTTCAGAAAAAGAGCACACAAACAGGCAAGAAAATAGTAAACAGTAATAGCTTTTGTGCCCTTCCCCCACGCCTGAGCAGGCCTGCAAGTCATTGACCACAACAAGACCAAACAACAATAGGACCTAGAAGGAGGCATTGCCTTGCCAGTCTTGGCGCCCTGAGGTCTGCTACAGGGCTAAGAAGAATGGACTGCCTGCTGAGCTAGCCTTGACACCTTCCAGACTACTATCTCCTCACCTAGCCCCTGGGCGGTACCGAGAAGAGACTCTGGGGGGTGGGGCTTCCCCTTTATATGTGAAAGCAAATTATTAAACTTCGGGCCTTGATCAGAATACTTTGTCTTGGCCCCACGTTTCTCTCGCCCTCATTCCCGTTAATTCCTAGGCTTCGTCTCAGGAGAACCTGGTGATCGTGGCTGCAGGCAGCTAGCTACATGATGAGGAGAAGTGGGAGCTACTATAAGGTGGGAAGGTGGGAAAGGCATCTTTAAGGAAGTAACACTGAAACCCGAGAAACAAGAAAGAGCCCTGCATGTAATGAGCGAAGGAAAGAAGTATTACAAGGAAAGGTAGGAAAAGGGATCATATGTATTTGAAAAATTAGCTATAGTTCACTCATTTATTCACGAGTATCACAACAACTTCTCTGATTATCAAAAGGGAAGTAGACTGAAAGATTAGAAAACTCTGTGATGTAACAGTGGAATCAAAACTTTATAACAACAAAAACAAAAATTTCCCAAACTCATGAGATAATTATAAATGAAAGTAATGATATGAGCTAAGATATGATATTATAAGTTAACTCCAGATAATTAAACTCTCTACCATATCATAATTCAAGTTACTTATGGCATTGTGTACTTTGATTTTCAAAGGGAGAAGGAAAACCACTGCATGGAAAAATTCACACCATTACCAACCATCGCCTTTATCCATATATGATAAATATCAAATGAATACTTGTACCTATCCAAACATAACTCCTGTATTCATTTGCTGGTGATAGTGAAGTTTTCTACCAAACAAAGAAATATCTCACTAGCAAGAGAAAATGAAGCTGAAGTACTGAGAAAAGCAGAGATGAAAAAAATATTAGTTTTCCACAGACTACCTGACCTGGGATGCTGTAACCATTCTAATTTCAAATGGAATATGCCACTCTTTGTAGTCTTCTGTTATAAGATTTTCTCATTTTTCAATCAAATTGCAAAGTAGCAGGAGATAGAAATCATATAAAGAATGGGCTTTACAGTCTGCAATACTTCTGAAAGTATAAAGCACACTTAACACCAAAGCTTGTCTTTGTCTTTCTTTTTACTTTGTCTGCTATTGTTTTGTCCATCTCAAACAAATCTTTTTCTTTCTGTTAAATATTATCCATCCAGATCTTTTGAGGTGTTCTTTTTGTTTTTAACTTTACATGTTCTATGAACTTGGATTATGGCTTAATAAAATATAACAGACAGAATAATCTTCCTGTGAAATAGCATCCTTAACTCTGTCAATCTGCTATTCACAATATCTCATAAAAACTCTTCATTTTCTCTCTCTAAATAAATAGTTATTTCTTCTTTGCTCTACAATAACATAGTCAGATGTATTCAAAGATAATATATAGCTCAAAAAAACAGAGAAGGCATCTCAGTTCATAAAGTGCTTGTAATGCAAATATAAGGACCTGTGTTTGCTCTCCAAGACTCACAGCAAAAAGCTGGTGGTATCTATTTGTAATACAGTGCTGGGAAAGAATAGAAGGGGACAGTCAGACCAATATAATCAGTGAGCTACAGGCCAATAATAAGAAAACACAATGAATAGTTCTTAAAAAGAGCAATACCTAAAACTGACTTCTAGATCCCAAACAAATGCACTCACATGTACACACATATGCATACATACACATATGTATTGACACAAGAACACAGAGAAACATGGATGCTTATTAAGCTTACTATATAGCTACTATATAAAACTATACTATACTATAAACTATTATGGGTATTTATTAAAGCTATAAGACTACATCCTTTGATTAATATAGATTAGTCATTACCTAGCTTTTTCCCCTGGAAATGGTCTGTTTTAATACATCAGTATTTTTATACAAATATTGAATCAAGAAAATTAGTCTATAAATGTGCTTTTTAAAATATGGGCTTAATAAAAATACATATGTTTCATACATCATTAATAGCTATTCTTTTTCAAATATTTAGTCATTTCCCCATGTAATCCAAACATTAACTCTTTCATTACCTCATTTCAGTACCTCGCATTACTCTACTTTCAGCTCTAGAGCTTTATCTGTGGACCAGATACTTTCTGTTCCTTCATTAAGAGAAAGTGGTTGGGACAAACCATGTAGTACAGTTTAATATGTTGTCACATCTGGCATGTGCCTGACTGTCTCAGTTAGTCTAAGCCAATCTCTTTAACTGAGACAAAGTGAGTGAATGAGAAAAAAATGTTGTTTATACTAAAGAACATAGACTATGACCCAAATGGCAGTTAGTTGACATTAGCTAACTGATATTAATATGTACCTTTCTATGCTCTAATAATACTGCAATTTTTTGAACAATAAATGAGTTCTTATTTTGTAGTTGTGTTAGTATTTTGATGCTGTAACAAACACCTGAGATAAAAAAGAGGGAAGGAAAGGAGGGAGGAAAGGAGGGAGGGAGGGAAGGAGGGAGGGAGGGAAGGAGGGAGGTGAACAGAGAGGGAAAAGGGGAGGGAAGGGAAGGAGGAAAAGAGGAAATTTTTAAGGAAGGAACAATTATTCTGGCTCAGGTGTCATATGATTCAAACTCTAGTCAGTTGATGCTATTGCTTTTGGGAACTGAGCAAGAGCAAAGAACACCATGTGATGAAAAGAAGCAGCTCAACATGTTTTGCAGGAAGAAAGAAGCAAATCCTGAAGATTGATTGTTCAATGATCTATTTTCAACATGGCTCCATCTCTTACTTCCTATCAAATAAATGCCATCATATGCTAAACCCACAACAAATACTCAGCCCCGTTAAAAACCAATCATTACCAAAAAGCTCACTATCTGGCAATAAAACCCCAAATACATGAGCCTATAGGGAACATTTCATATTGACACCACATCAGTAGCATTAACCATTTAAACAACCATATTTTACATTTATTTTGCTTTAGGTGGATATGAGATATTAAAAATGCATATAAAATGTTAGTCATGAACATGACATGATAAAACCCATGACTGTGTATCCTCACATAAAACATTATTAAAATATAAATACCATAGTGATATTAGAAATGGCTTTCATTGGCTGTGTGTATTCATAACAGCACCCAGAAGGCAGACTCAGGTGGCTCTCTATGAGTTCAAGGCCAGCCTACTCTACATAGTAAGTTTTAGAAAAGTGAGAATTATGTAGAAATACCCTGTCTCAAAAACAGCCAAAACAACCAAAAAAGAACAGGACTTTATGAGGCAAAACTTTAAAAGTTATAAATGTAAACCTTATGTACACATATGTATGTGTGTTTACATACATATTAAGTGGTATTAATAAGACTAACCTTTATAAAAGACATTTTCATGAGTGAGGCCCTAGGTCCTACTCCTCGACTGAGAAAAGAAAGTCATTCTGAAGGCACTTTGGAAGATGCACTTCAAGGTGAGTTTTATGAGAGTAAAGGTAAGCATGGAGGAAGAAGTGAGCAGCAGACGGAAATGGAGAGCAGCTATCTGGAAAGAGAGGAAAGGAAAAGGATGAGCTGATTTCCAGTGGTAGCTCAGAGTCCTTTTAACAGAGTAAATGCTGATACCAGTAACAGTAATGAGTAATAGTTTTAAAAAGACTAGGAGACACAGAAAAGAAGAATAAAGAAAATATATGGAGGTCACATTATAAAAAAAAAATTAAGTGCCTTATACCTTATTCATGTAATGGAATGTGGAAATTAAAATTAAAAGAAAAGTACAAAACATCCTTATGTAGTGGGCAAAGAAAATGAAAAAATAAATTTAAAATAATAACTATGTGTATCATTGACAGACATAGCAAGATGAGGGCTCTGGTTTCTAGTTTTGTGATTTTAGTATAAATAATTTACCTAGAAAACAACCTGTATCACTTGTAACTGTATTCTTAAGAAAAAAATAGTAAAAATGAGGAAAACCTAGAAAATCATCTAGTAACTCATAAGTTTTTAAGATATTTGATTTAGAAAACAATAAAAATATATTTACTACTAGTGGAAGAAGGGAATGTATACTAAATATAAGAAACACTTAGCAAACTAGTATCTTTCAATAAAAGAGGCACCTGAGCAAATCAATTGTGTTATCTGGCATGCAGCATCCATTTGTCAGATGTGGTACACATTCATTTTAAACCTTTCCATAAATAATTAGAGGATAAAATCATTAGAGGATAAGTTCAAAGACTCAATTCCTCACAAGTGCAAAGCAACTGACATTTTTCCTGAATCACTCCTGAGACATATCTTTTGAGGAAAAAAAAGGGGGTGGGGTGGGGTGGCTCAGCATCCTGAAGAACATCTGTAGGCAAATTAATCTAGTACACTGGTCCCTTCCAAATACACACAATGTTATCATCTCTTCCTGACTACATAGCCAAAGCTAACACCATGAAGCATTTATGTGTTTGTTTTTAAAGCACTATTGCCATGAAGTTGGACAATGGGACTACTATTTGTAATACAAAGAGCAGATGGGAAGATGTTCCCAGCTACCAGACTTGTTTCTGTTTCACTCTTCACATCTCTACCTCAACATTTCATTTAAGAACATTCAATCTTCCCCCATGTGTGCTCTTCTACTTTCAGTGGCCAGTGTTCAGTTAAATTTCATCTGTTTGAAATGTTTCCCATTATAAGACATTGCTTTTAGTTTCTCGGTCTAAAATGAAAAAGAAATCTGCCACAAAACAATTTTTCAGTAGTCATTTCTGTTGAATTGACAATAGTTAGTTACAAGATTTAAGTACGATCCCATATATAAAATTTAAATAAATTACTACTATGATACCCCATCTTAAACCGAACACAACACAAAACGAAAATAATAAGACTACAAATGAAAATATAAAGAAATAATAGATTCCCGTTTTCCCTTCAAGTCAATAAGATACCTAAAAGAACTATCAACAGTTCCTTCACCCTTTCTACTACATCAAAACATAGAAAATAGATTTCTTGTTTTGTGAATGAAATGGAATTTTTATTAGTTTCTATTGTAAAATAAGACTGAAATGGAGAAATTATTATGTTTATAGTTGTCATATAATAAACATGATGAAGAAATAAAGATTATACAATCTAATTCCTTTATCATTTTTCTTCTTTCTCATTTTAAGTCAAATACATGTTCAGTAAGAGAAATTTATATATATATATATGTTAGCACAAAAAGATAAATACAAAAGTCCTCATAATTTCTCATCTGGAGAGAACATTTATTACTATTTTGTCACATACCATTTTCTTTTGCCCCTACACAAAATATTTTTTTTCAAAAACTGATTTCATACTATAAACATTATGTGTATAATTTTACCTTCACTCTCAGCCTCTTAGTGGTTCTAACAACAGAATGGTAGGATACAGTGAATTAATTTCTATTTTTCCAAAAGACTTTCTTTATTTTCCAGCAATGCTTTGTTCATTTAAAATATCGCTAATGATTTCTAATGAAAGAAAGGTCTGCCTGAATCCCTTCCTCTAACTCATGTCACTCCCCCAGGTACACAAAGCTGCAGTCACAAATGTCAGCATGTATAGCTACTTATCGCTCTGAAAATAAATTTTACAATGTATGCTCAAAAGCAGCAAAACTACCCTTGAGTTAGCACACACTCATTAATCAAACAATTCCAGGGAACAATTTCTAAGTTCAACTTCTTAATCACATACATAGTAAACATCAAAGAAGAAGGTATTTGGAAGTTAGGGTAGAGAAGAACACACTGTTCAGAAAATCAGATCAATATTCTACAGTTTTGATTCTGTCATTACATAAATTATTATTTTACCTAGGTGAAATAAATTTACAATATAGACTACCATTTCATATGAATTGGATGGATTCTTATAGCCATAAAGTCTCCAAAAGTCCCATCTTCTATAAATATTGTTTTGGTAATAGATGCAGGGTCTTGTTATGTACTGCTAGGTGGCCTGGAAATCTCAATACAGACCAAGAAGACATCCAGTTCACAGGGGTCCATTGGCCTCTGCTTGCCTCTCAGGTGCTACAATTAAAGGTATGTGCTATGCCTGGCTCATTTTCAGAAAACCTAAGTGTAGTCTATGATCTACATGTTATCCGAGAAAAAATAGTATAGACATTTTTAGAGTCAAGACGAAGAAATCACAACCTGATGTACGCTTTTGATATTTAAAAGCAGCCAAAACAATGTATTTGACAGAAAAATATAAAACAGACAAGGAGATTTTACCTGTTGTGAGCCTTGTGTCGGGGAGACTTACTTGTGTACATAAATGGATTATAAAGCTTTAGAAAAAGAGTTCAGTGTATCCTTAAAGTGATTTTTTAAAGTGCAAACAGCATTTTAAGAGGGAAAAGTCAGACCTAGTACCAGTATTAGTGACAGAAAATTGTCAGATACATCCAATCTCTCACTTTCAAAGCCTGCAAAAGCTATGCATAGAAACACACAGTCTTACAATGATGGAAAGATCATTGATACACTAGACTTAACATTGAAAAGTTACACTTCAGCTGTAAGGAAATTTGAAAGAATTCATCATTAAAAATTAAGTGGTGTTCACAATCCCTTGTAGCATTTGTACTAAAATTTTAATCTTTAGCATAATAGTTTCCCATTACAAACTTGAACTTTTCTGTTTCAGTAACGAGTGTTCAACAGTACTATGGAGATGATCAATGAAAAAAAAAAACATACCAATAAGCAATTCGTGTATTTTAGACCACCTGTATTATAGTAGACTGGTTCAGCTGTTCTGTTTCATTATAAGTTCTTGTTAATCTCTTACTGAACCCAACTGATAAAGCGAAGCTTGTCATAGGCATGTATGTATGAATTGGAAGCACAGAATACAACTAAACTGTCCATGGTTCCAGGAATTCACTGGGGAGACGACATCATCAGTGGAAATGGGCTGTGAAATTTCCAAGCTGTGAAACAATTGGTTCAGGAAACAGGGACACCCACAGGTGATCATCATTCATGGCACATCATGTAGCAAATCAGCAAGTTCTAGACTCTTGTCTGCATGGATTCCCTGTTGTAAGGTCTGCCACAGAACACTCTGCATACACACATGTGAAGACATGAGACACTGAGATGAAGACTTATGCAAAAGGTCAGTCAGTTCTGCTGTTCCACACAAAAAGACAGAAGAGCAAAGGAGAAGACAAAACAAATATCCTGAGATGAAACACTGGATCGATCATGAGGTTAATTGTGCTCCCTACTAAGGGGAGCCTGTACTCTCAGTATTTCATACATGTTCATTATCAGAATGACAGTATTCAGGGATGCCTACCCAGGAAGCAATTCTATTTGAAAGACAGCACTTTTAGCTCAATTTATATTTGTAAACAGCCCAACTAGACCTGGCTTCTGATTGATTATGTGATCCATGTTCTTATCACATGGCCCTGAAGCTACTTTCATAATCAAACTGGCTTTCTCCCTGTTTTTGTCATCATGTAATGGTGACATGGCCTTTTTGTAATTAATTGTAAAGTTCCTCTTAGCCTGAAAGAGATCTCCTATTCACACAGCTAATCTGTTCACCTCATTCAGCTAACAGATTACAATCCCTCTGTCAACAGCTTCTCAGAATGCCAACATTTTCCATTCAGTAACTGATTTTCCCAGAAACATTTTGACAAACCAGATATATAGGTATATAAAATCAGTATGTAAATCAAATATGTACTGACAATATTACTAGCATTAAGATAGAAAAATAGGATGAAACTAACAGAATAGAACCCAGGAATAAACTTACTCACATACAGTCAACTAATTTTTTAGAAAAGTAGTATAATATGGAGGAAAAATGATAGTCTCTTCCTTAAATAGATACAAATAATGGAACATTATGCAGCCATGAAAAGGGCAATCTTCTTATATGCTGAAGCAAGGATGAATAAGAGATTATTATGGCAACTGAAACTATCCAACGAACACTGTAGGTACATTTACAGGTTTTACCTAAATAGTCAAATTGATCAAAGGAGAAAGCAGAATCGAGGGTGCCCGCAGAAAGCAGTTCATTTTCAGTGATTTTACTCAATCATATTATGTGAAAAGCTTCTGGAAATACACCATATTGCAATGTCTATATAGCAATCAATATTATATTGTATACTTCCAACTTTAGTAAAAGTGTAGAACACATGATACGTGTTTGGGGCACAATAACCACAGGCTACCCATATTATAAAGCGCAAATACTGGATTGATTCTTACTTTGAAATAGGCAAGTTATTTATTTTGGAAGAAGAAGGAGGCTCTTGTAACTACTACTAGGAAGGAAAATAGCCTCCAGAAAACTTAGACTAATGAGACACTTTCTGCATTAAATACTTAGTGGAGCAGTGTGCAAATGTCTTGCAGAAGATGGGGGAAATTTTTGTGGTGGAGTGTCCAAATCTGTTCTCCTTTACTATATTTCAACTAATGAAAAAAATATATAAGCAATATTTAAAGATATATTTACATTACATATTTAGTCTGCGTGTATGTTTGTATACAGTGTGAATACAGTGCCTTCAGAAGTCATATCACCATGTGGGTGCTGGAAAACAAACCATGTCCTCAAATGCTCTTAACTACCTAGCCATCTATACAGGCCACTCAAAACCATTATTAATATCTATCCATAGAACACCTTAAAAACACAGTATCATCCACAGTAATGCAAAAAGAATTTTCAGCACAGAAAGCGGTAAAAATAAAAATACATGGCATAATGTAATTTAAAATAGTAATAGAATATATTATAAGGGAAAACTGTGGAAATGCTGAGTTAAGTTTCAGGTAGGATCTTTAAAACACTATGCATACTATCTAAAAACATAGTCCAATGACAATGATGGTTGGAATAGGTGAATTCCTATTGAAGTTCCTTTTTTAACCATAATATTTCATTATATATTTCTAAATTCCTGGCAGTAGTGATTGCAAAACAATTACAACATTACACTTTGTTCAGGATCTTTTGTTGAATAAATGACTTAATAAAAATGTCTAGGGTAGGAAAACTTTCAAACTGAGAATGAGAACATTAAATATCCTCCTTAATGGACAATTAAGTAGTACCATATTTATGTGAACTACATTTTTAAGTAAACGTTGGAGAGTCAAATCATTCATGCAGATATATTTAAAATATAAGAAAATATGAACAAAAATTTTACTTCAAATTAAAAATATTTTGTCACTGCAAGTTTAAAATAAAGATTATGGGTTTTTTTTGAAGGATATAAAGACTGTCACAAAGTACAGGTGCGTTTTGTTAATTTGATTATCAAATTCTTAATTTCTAATCTGTCCATTTACTCAAAACTTATTAAATTGCCACCATTACAGGAAAATAAATGAGTCTCTAGCACATTTACTAAAGTACATACAAAGCAGAATGGTAAATAATAGTGAATGTAGTGGAAAAAAGTGTTCTTTAAAATTAACAAGGAAAAAGTTATTCTTCAAAATTAACAATGGGTCAAGTAAGAATCAATTATCCTCTAGTATATAATTAGTAATTTTTAGTTTATATAAAAATCAAATTTTAATAATGTTCATATATTTTTTGAAATCTATAAAGACTGTGTGATCACACATGTGTGTGAGAGAGATTATGTAAATAAGTACATGCACAGGCCAGTGAAGTAGGACAAATTCACACATTTTATCCATGCATCATGTGCACACAAATAGTCAACTTTGGTGTATATTTCCTCAATTACATGCCACAGGTTTTTTTTAGATAAGGTCTCTGATTCTCTGACAGAACTTAGGGCTGCTGTGTGAACAAAATAAAGTGGTTGACCAGTGAGGCACTAAGATCTTCTAGTGTCCACTTTCCAGCCCTGAAGATACAAACATATGCAAACATGTCTTGTTCTTGAATGAGTGCTGGGGGTCTGAACTCATATCTTATTGCCTGTGTGGCAAGCACGAGGAATCCATCACTTTCCTCAAGACCGTTTCTTTTATCTCTACTACACCAAAGTTCATTTCAAAAGAGAAAAATCTATATATCTGAACTATGATAGTTATCTACAGAATATTTCCTGATATACTACAATGAAGAGTGGTAAGAATGGGGTGAGTTTTCTGGTAATAATCATAGAAACTAGGGAAAATAATAAGTATACTTGAGGGCACCTAACTATACCATAACTATAGTTGTAGCAGCTTCTATATGCATTTAAGTGGGGACAGATAAAAAAACATACAGCCACACATACCCATCAATGTGTGCACATAAATGTATTCATATATAAATATATGCATATATCTATACACAAAAAACATAAGTGTGAGTACTATAGGCAAAAATTAAACAGGCCAGAAGTGGCATGAGGGACGACTGTAATTTTTAAAATTATGATTGAGGTAGGCTTCATTTGAACAAAGCTAAAAAGAATAACGAAGGGAGTAAGACAATGGGATATCCTATATGGTGTTTATTTACTCTGTTTACACTTATTCTGTATTCCTGGGAGGACTGTATGTTCTAACTATTCAAAAGATGAATACTATGATTTCCACGCCTTAACATTTTCATCCTTTAGTGATAGGAGGGACGACTGCAATAAACAATCCACTCTGAAAGAGCTCTGCCTGAACATTTCTGTGGCTATCAGAGCTTCAACTTGCTGCCACAGGCAACCAGAACAGAACATTACCACTACATTTCCAACCCTAATGAAAATGACTCATATAGAAATTTTCTCATCACCTTCAACCTGAACTCAGTTCTTGTTGAGCACAGACCTTCTAATGTTTAAATCAAATGAGAGAGAATATTAGGTTTCCTGTAAAATTCAAAGCAAAGCATTGTATAGGTGTTGTAATAGTGACTCTTTATCCATTGAGTGGAATAATGGCAGGTATTCCTGGTTATATAAAGAGGAAGGCAAATGAGATCTTAGAATAGCCTTCAAATCACACAGTATAGGAAATTATCTTTTCCAATTACGTAGAATCTGCCCTTGTTCTGACTTTCTCCATTATTCACCATCAGTATAATTGAGACACACAGGAAGCATAGGAAGTGAATTTTGAATGAACAGTTCTTTGTTTCATTGTCCTTATCTGCCATTAGAATAAATGTAGGTGTGGTTTTACCGGACATTTGGTGATTGTTTTGTTTAAAAAGTTAGTATTACTAATTAATACCTCAGTATTCATGGTCCTATAATCTATTTGTGGAATTTTTCATTTTCATATGTCATATGTATTACTTGGTCAGTAATTTTTCTCTTTTCTAGTATAATAATCTTCTAGTAAGATTCAAGGTGAAACACCCAAAACTTTCTATTTAGAAAATTTGCTACAATCACACCTAGAATGTGTGCCAAATATAAATGTGATATTTTACCTAATTTCTGTGATTATAACCAGAGAATTTACCTTGATGTCACAACACATCTAGATGTGCACCCATACATAAAATCCTTAGAATAATTATTAGAATTAGTTATCTTTTTATACTGTAGGATAACAAGAGTGGTATTTTTCACTGTATATACTTCTGTATTTTTTAACTTTTTAAACAAGTCTAATGCTTTGGAAATAAAAAACTTAGCTATAAAATAGTACATAATTAACTATAAAAGCCTTCAAGCAGAACATGTTAGTGCTTTTCTTTAATCCCAGCACTGGGAGGCAGAGGCAGAATGATCTCTGTTAGTGTAAGGCCAGCCTGGTCTACAGTGACTTCCAGGACAGCCAGAGCTACACAGAGAAACCATGTCTCAAAAAACAACAACAAAAATACAAAACAAGAAAACAAGAACATTTAAAATTAAAACTAAAAAAAAAAAAAATTAATACCTTCATTGTGTAATACTTCCATGTAATTTTCAGCATCACCTAATATATTTGGTGCACTTAACTGGCAATCAACACTTCTTAGTTTCTAAGGCAAACAATACAAAATCCAGTGTATTACTGTTGTGTCTTATATCTTATCTAAAAGTCTAATAATCTTATGAAATTTGCTTGCTCTCTTCTGTCATTTTTAAAATGCAATCTTAATTATCTTTGTCAGACTATAGCTGTTCTACATCCACTATCTTTAGTACTACAGTGTGTTAACATGATGGTCTTAACCATCCCCTTGAGCTAATTCTCCTCCTTCTCAAAAAGATAAAAGACTTCAGGAATTGAAAATGACATTCAAAAAAATGGTGCTGGCATCTAGCAATTGCTGCTTAAAATAAAGATTTAAGAAAGAAGTGTTTCTGCACAATTTAACTATGGCTTGCTATAGCAAAGTTCTTCTTGTGTGGTCTCCAATACAACTCCCTAGAGTGTCTTCTTGCAACAAAACATTGATGTTGATGTTCAGACAAAAAAACACATCTCCCTATTGAGGGGGCATTACAGGATAATAGCTGTCTAAGCTATATAATTCAATGAGACATATATTTAATATTAAAATATCTGCTAATCAGTTTTTAAAGCTATGATGTTCAAAACTCAGAACAATATGTAAAACATTCCTTGACCAAAGAGAATGACTAATCTTCTGCGTGGCTTTGATAAGTTACAAGAAATAGGTTTATCTCAGAAGACTGGTTATGATTAATATGCAGTTCGTAAAGCTCCTTAGCTCTGTATGGTCTCTCTCTAACTGAATCTAATAAAGATAGGTCACGCATTTTTCATATTCCTTTTTCACCCATGACAGATCTCTAATAGGATTTATATGCATTTGATATTAATTGTATCGGGGACTGCACCAACTATAATAATCCTTCATTTCTTTGCCTTTTTAAAGCTATACATAAATTACAAAAGTTTCCACGTTTGTTTGACTGCAGCTCTCTCTAACAATCAACCACATTAATGATAGAGAGGTAGAGAAAGATGAAGAACCACCTTACCTAGTTCACTGAAAGGCCAAATTATATGAAAGGCTATAAACCCAGCTTTGAGAGCCATTTAGCTATCCTCTCCCTTGTGTCAGAAGAGCTCAAGTATATAAGATCAGTGAAAGCCTGGCACTCTGAATTGGCGAGGAAAGGATATGCTTTTAATAACCATCTCACAGAGGAGTACTGGCAGCAACCTGATGAAGTATTGCCTTTCTAACCATCTACAGAGACAACACAGGAAATGTAAAGATGAGACAGTGCTACCTAGAATGAAAAACTGTGTGTCCTGGGGACTCGACCTAAAAGAGTGCTTAATTTTAGCTCTGAACTCAAAAGAGGCTACACTTCTTTCTAGAAGAAAAGAAATGCATCTTGTGAGACTATTCAAATTAAAACTGCAGTTAAGAGACATGGACAATTATCCTTTCACATTCTATACTCCTCACTATGACATAAGGAGTAAAAAATTTTCATTCTGCAAAGAAGATAGCAAGGGATTTGAGAAACTAATAAAATGTTGCTTTATACTCTATCAAAACACTTAGCTATCGGTGAAGAAAATCCAGTGGAAAAAAGAAAGTAGGTCACAACTGTAATGATCTTTTTACTTCAAACAGACTACATACAAATTCAGCATGTAAATGTTCTCTAATACATATAGGTGTCTTAAAAAAAACAGGAAATAATGATATAACTGATTGAACTTGCAGGATCACGTCACCGAATTACACACACACACACACTCACACACACGCACAGAGAGAGAGGATAGAGAGGAGAGACAGAGACAGACAGACAGACAGACAGACAGACAGACAGACAGACAGACAGAGGAGAGAGAGAGAGAGAGAGAGAGAGAGAGAGAGAGAGAGAGAGAGAGAGAGAGGGAGGGAGGGAGAGGGAGAGAGAGAGAGGGGGAGGGAGGGAGGGAGAGGGAGGGGGCTATATAAGTATTGTTCATGAGTTACTAAAGAGGATACTTTTAAAGTATGACCCTCAAGGAACAAATGAACACCAATTCAACAGTCTATTAACTAAAAAGTAACAAGTAAACATACTCTATTCGATGATAAAAAGTACATAAGACACATCTGCTTCTGGCTATGATCAAGTACCTGATAGTAGACTAGCTTTCTATTTGTAAACAACTAGAAAATCACAGAGACTATATGAAACAACTGTTTTCAGACATTGAACAACAGGCTTTAGAGGACGGTGATCCCTGAGAGAAAGGAAACAAATTGAACCTTACAGCTATCCAGGCTGTGTGTGAGGAAGTACTTTTCACAGAGAAAGATAAGGACAAAGCTCACAGAGTACTGCAGCACTGCAGAGATAGACAGAAAGAAATAGGAGACCAGGGAAAATAAGGCAGCTTGGATTTATGGAGCATAGCACCGGAGAAGAACAGTACTAGAGATCTACAAGAGAATCTACGTAAGATAATGCTGACTAGCAATCTGCACATACATAGATGAGGCTCTTAGAATGGGCAAACGTCTACCAGAGAAGAATAAACTCAACTACTGCAGATTGCATGGGGCTAGGAGACATTTGTTCTCTGATTAGTTAGAGTGGAAAAGTACTTACCAAGCCTTTAAAGCAGGAGTTCTTAAGCTGTGGGTTGCAACTCCCAAAAGACCATCAGAAAACACAAATATTTACATCACAATTCTTAACAGTAGCACAATTATAATAATAAAGTAGCAATGAAAATAATTTTATGGTGTGTGTGGGAGGGGGTGGTCACCACAACATGAGGAACTGTATTAAAGGGTTGCAGCATTAGGAAGGCTGAGAAACACTGCTCTAGTGATTAGTAAAAGACGAGCATAAGAGCGTGTGAATTTGGAAGCAGAAACTAGAATTCACAAACGAAGAACTATCTGGTATCAGCAGAAGCTGAAGGTAAAAATGGGTGTTTCCCTGCTATTCCAGAATTCTGGCTTCCAGAAACTAGAAAAAATAAACTCCTATTGTTTTGCTGCCTGTTAGGAATAACATCAGCAAAAAAATCCATAGATGAGAGTAACCCTAATATCTACATATTTAAAGAGACTTGTTAAAACATGATGTAATTAAATTCACTGCATTTTGATCCATCTTCAATTTGAATTGATGCTACCATCATTTTTCCAATGAATATACCTACTTATACCCTTGAAAAGCAAATAAATAATTAAATCAATAAGTTATTTCCTGATTTTGAATCTGCCATGGAGGAATATAAAAAAATGTCGCTATCTTAATATTTCTTAAGAGTTAAACTCGCTAACTCTTCCTTCTACTTGACCTCTAAGTTCAAAGCAAACTCACAAAGCCTATTTTATTTTTGGTTGTTGTTTTTTGAGACAGGGCTTCTTTGCAAAGCCTTGGCTGTCCTAGAATTAGCTCTGTAGTCCAGGCTGCTCTCAAACTCACAGAGATCAGCCTACCTCTGCCTCCCAAGGGCTGAGGTTAAAGGTATGTGCTACCACCGCCTGGCTTCATGATTTATTTTTTAATTCATCCATTTTAAATACATTAACTGAATGACTTTGTGTCTAGTGCTATACTCAGTACTAAAGTACTGATATGGTTTGAATGACTGTGCATGGGGTAAGACCTAATTCTCCATGTGAACCCACCTCTAAGAGGTGGGAACCACTGGGAAAGGGGTTATTAACAAGAGGGTAGAGCATTTATGATTGGAAATAGTATCCTTATAATAGACATGAAATGGAGCTTGTGTATCCCAACTGCAGTTCAGATTTAGCAAGAAGGGCTCTTTTATGACGAATCTTGATCCTTCACTAAAACCAAAAGTTTGTTAGTGTCATGATTTGGACTTCCTAATTACCATAACTGTGAGCAATAAATTTCTGTCAATGATGTTACTTCATTTGTGCCATTTTGTTACAGAAGTCTGGATCAATTATGACAAGACAGATATATGAACAACATATTGTTTCTGTGTGTTGGTAACTCACCAGCTGTCTTACATCAACAGTTTCCCTCAGGACTTTAAAAACATGGCACTAAAGTACTTTACAGTTCACAATGTTTTTTTTTAAAATATACTCAAATATTATTATGAAAGTACCTGTTACAGATTGAATGCTTGTGTCTTCCCAAATTTTAAAACTTGAACCCAAACCCCACTTTGATTGTGCTAGAAGGTCAGGCTTTGAGAAGTAATAATGTTTTAATGAGGTCATATGGGTAGAGTAACCTTGATGAAATTTAGTCACCTTATGAAAATAATATAAGATAGCAAAAATTCTTATCACTGTTATGTGATGATGCATTGAAAAATGGACAGTCTACATGCCAAGAGGTAGGTCCTCGATAAGTTATACATGCTAGCAGCATGACCTTGGACATCACATACTCTAGAATAAAAATATATATTATTAAACCACAAAACATATTGTATTTTCTTACAGCAATCCAAGGTGACTTGAAAAACACATATACACAGAAGCATATGTATATATGCCTATGCATATCTATAGCATACATTACATCTTTTCTCTAAACCAGAATATTCATTTGGCTAAACATTGAGATTCCATTTCTACAAGACATTTTTAGATTCCCTACTGTGCTGTTTTTCACATAAAACATAGACAAAAAAAATAGACAATGTACAAAATAACCCAACTATAGTTTTTTTTTTTAACCTTAATTTATAATATCCTAGTTAAGGACTGAAAACAGAAATTTTTTTTCTGCTCTAAATTTTCCACATTCTGACATACTTAGATAGCTGATAAAATAACATATGGTATGGCTAGCAATTGAGAAGACTGAAGTTTCTAGTCAAAGAACAGAGATGCTCTCAGCAAGATGTTCAATGATTATGTTGGCTACAAGGTAACAGCAGAGTAAAGTAAATTCTGAGACATTAGTTTCAATTAATATTACGCATCCTGTATCAACAATGTTCTGTTTTCAAATGATTAGCGGAGTCTCACAATAGAACACAAGGGTGGTGGATAACTGTATCATCAAACCAGGGCCTTGGTATCAGATCAGGATTTTAGTTCTGATTCCATTCCAGAGTCTTAAGTAAGTTCCTTTGTCTATCTAATCTTCATTTCCTTCATCTCAAAGAGAGTCTGAATTTAAAAAAAAAATGAGGATTAAATGAAACCCCTAGCACAGACTGGAAGTACCCTTATGCGAAGTTCATTTCTACTTCTCTAATAAAAGTGGAAAGTAAAAGATATGAGCAAGGACTGTACATTTTGTAGTAGTCATCAGAAGTCATCAAAGAGGAATATCAATTGACTTAGAATTTCTACTAAAATGTGAAAAGAAGAGCTAAATGGGTACACAAATAAAGGTTACACAAATAAAACTGTTAATTCTAGAAACTAAAAAATCCAATGTCTTTCAATAATGAAATGGTTAACTGAATTATATATTCATAGAATGTATGGGATGATTTCCCAAAGTGACAGGGGACTATTTCTCAGCTTTCTAGAAATTTTGGAAGAAGAAAAAAAAAAACTAGAAAGAACACCCCAGACTTATGATCCCACTGTATTTGTCTCCTGTTTAAAAATCATAAGAGTTCTTTCCTTTCTTCCCCAAGCTCTTACTTCTCTTTATCTTGAATTCACAGATTAATCTGATATAGTAATGTCTCGATTCTCCATATGGCAAAGTTTTTACGTGAAACACTATTGTCTTCTTTCTCTTTTTCCCTAGTATCTGCGACCACACTCTGGAGCCCTCCTGCTTTCCACCCCGATCTTTCATTCCCCTCAAGGAAGCTCAAATAGGATCTTCCTTTATGTCAAATGGACTGCTGGGTTTTGTGATCATGGCTGTGGTTGTAGTGGCAGTGGTGGTGGTGGTGGTGGTGATGGTGGCCGTAGGGGTGGTGGTGTGTTTTTGTTTTATTGTTGGAAGATGGAGTACCAATGAAATACTCAACACCAAGGGATACTCCAGACTATTGAAAATTACATACCATATGAATATTATCATGGAAAGACAATTATAATAGGCTAGTAATTAACAATTAAAAATAGCATACAAACACAAATCAATACTGTTATGCTCATTGTGGTAAAATTCAAACTTATGCTTAATAATGTGTGATGGGTTAGCTCTGATTGACAATTTGATTGGTTGTATTTAGGATCACCTAGGAGACTTCTGTGCATCTGTAAGGGAAGTTTTCAGTAAGTGAGGTAGAAAGATTCATCCTGACTATGAACAGCAAAATCCCATGGGCTAGGGTCTTGAACTGAGTAAAATGGAAAACACAAGTAGGACTCTGATATTTATCTCTTTCTGCTTTGTGACTGTTGGTGAAATGAAGCAGCCACACAAGCCTCCATTGCTATAGTACCCCACTACAGGGGATATCTTAAAATGTGACCCAAAATAAGCCGTTCTTCTCTAAAACTGTTTTTGGTCAGCAATTTTGATCAGAAAGATAAGAAAGGTAATAAACGAGAAGTTCTAGGTTCTTCCCTTATTGCTCTACAAGATGAGTGTAACACGTATATTAATTTACTGCTCTTTCAGTGAAGAAATAG
>JANHMN010000005.1:48126406-48148703 GCA_030674055.1 Rhabdomys pumilio
TAAGTCATTTCAAAATGGTTCGTTTGTTATACACAAAAAGCTTAGAAAATATTTTGGGTGATTTTAATCAACTTCCTAAAATGTGATAACTCAAAATTAAAATTATGCACTTGTGTACTCACATATACAATCTGATGTGACATTTTATAATTGGACTACATTAAAAACAAAAGCATGAAATTGTTTTAGAAGCTACTTCAGCCTAGTCATGTGTTTAATGCAAGTAATTTTTCCAAAAAGAAACCTTGCTTCCTTTGGAATAGTAATTCAACAGTGCCCTCCCCACAAAAAATGAAAATCAAGGTTTACCAAATTTGGTGAAACTCCTTGATGCATTTATGGTCCTACTAAGCAATCACATACCTTTAGTTTTGCCTCCAAATTACTCATGCCTCATACATATGGAAAATCTCTATAACAGTTATCATTTTGCAAAAGGAAACACTGAGCATCGCTTCACACCTTCATGGCAATGTGTACTATTTTAATCCAACAATGGGCTACAGAGCATGGATAATTTTTCATCAGGTTTCTCAAACTAAACAAGTAGACACATTAAAAAAAAAAACACAGCTATTCACATACTCAATTTTCTAAAGATAAAATCCTGCCACAACCACACAAGGTGAAAATTGCTTATGGATATTGAGTTTTTAGTAACTGTAATTAAGGGAACTAAGGCTGTCTGGGTTTATTACAATATGACTTTGCTACCAAATATTTAATTTACCAACTTATCTTCATCAGTTTATGGTATTATAAATCAATCATGTATTTCTGGAAAAAAAAACTGCATCAACAAAAATTAGTAGAAGCAATTTTAACAACACAATATGCAGCAAAGAGACAATGGCATATAAACATAACAAAATATTAACAGCTCTTTATGTAAGGTGTATAGAATTGTGTGTCATTTTAAATTCCTATTCCAGTTTGTTTTGTGTTATTGTGATAAACACCAGGACCAAAAGTAACTTCAGGAAGAAGAGGATTGTCTCCTCTTACAGGTTACAGTCCATTATTGAAGAAGAAACTCATTCAGAGCAGGAACCTGGAGGCAGTAGCTGATGCAGAGACCATGGAAAAGTGTTGCTTAGTGGCTTGCTCCCTATGGCTTGCTCAGCCTACTTTCTTATAGAACCCAGAACTACCAAACCAAAGATAACACTGCCCACAGTGGACAGAAACCTTGGACATCAAGAATTAATCAAGAAAATGCCCTATAGACTTGCCTGGATACCATTCTGATAGAGGCATTTTCTCAATTACTATTCCCTCTTCCCATATATGTCTATGGGAATGTTGACATATGTTGACAAACAAACAAACAAAACTAGTCAGTACTCCATTCATTATTTTTTAAACCAGTCTTTTAAGTTAGTACAAAAAGTAGTGAGTTTCATTACATATATGTCAGCATATTTCATTTTTATTTACTTCCTCAGTTCTCTTTTCCCTCTCTTCCTGGTCCCCTTCCTCTCATCACAATTGCATTGCCCTCACCAAAAGGGAAAAAAAGAGGTAAAATGTTCAAATCTTCTTTTAGATAATATATTTGAATGAATTTGAGGCTTTTTATACTTATGTTTCTTTTTAAATGATGGGAAATTCTTAACTACTACCAACAATCTGGAATGACTGTGCCAGAATTTTTGTCATTGCTCAGTTTCTATAATTCACTTTTAGAAAACTATTAAACCCCTAATTTATAAAGTATGTATATGTAAAAGAGTTCAAAGTAAGTGAACAAATGATACCATGGCTGCACAGTTTAAATATGGATCTTTTCATATTTAGATGCAAACTAATGGATGACACCCATAGTTGCTTATGTCTTTTCATAAAGAATTGACAGTAAACATAATCTTTAGCTAAGGAGCAATGTCAAAAATGTGTGATTTTGTAGAGGATAAAAGCATAATTGGCTTCTAAAGAAGACATTAAGTAATGAAATGAATGCATAAATGCATTATCAGCCAACACTTGTGGCTCAACACATTTCTTTTGAAATATGTATTAGGAGCTACCATAGGAATTATCTCTTTAACTGGTTATTACTGTAATAGCTTAAATGCACAGCATGTTTGACAGTTTACAAGCATTTTATAACTCTATCAGTATAAAAAAATTACTTATAGAGATATGGGCTAAAGAAAGGTTAGTCTTTTACCCCAAGTCACTCAGGCATAAAAAGTAGATCCCTGATCCAAACAGGAGGTCTTCAAGTCCAGGGCCTATAATTTTTTCAGTCAAACATTAACTTTAATTAGTAATATTTAAATAAATGTCATATAAGCTCTCAAAAGAAAAAGGCCAGGTCATAGTGTACACTTGACATATTTATATACTCTAGGCTGTAACAGAAATTAAACAATTAGGCATCCCTTTATTCAATTTTTATAATTTCTGCATTAAGCATTCATATTCTATGGCAGGCTTCCTGTAAGTATGATTCACTGTATACAACATGCTGTAAGCAAACACAATCAGAGCAAAATTCCAAGGGAACAATCAGGTTGCTTCTAGCTTATGTGATGAACAGCTACTTTGGTAGAATGTTAAATAATGAGAAAAGAGTGAGGTGGAGGGTGGACCCTTCTCAATATTCTTCACCTCTATCTAAACTGAGGATGGAATGTATTTGCATAGACATACTTTCACTCTGAGTAAAATTGAGACAGGGTGGGTTATAAAGGTTGGGTAACAATACTGAGGTCCCAATCTATAGACTGTACCTCTACCAAGAAAAGAAAGGAAGGAAGGAAGAAAGGAAGGAAGGAAGAAAGGGAGGGAGGGAGGGAGGGAGAGAGAGAGAGAGAGAGAGAGAGAGAGAGAGAGAGAGAGAGAGAGGGAGGCAGTGAAAAAAGACAGCTCTAGCAGGAAAACTTGTAATAGAAAAAGCTGACTAGTCACTGAAACCTACAAGTGCATAGGTGATTATGAGAAATTGTCCTCAATATAGAAAAGTAATCAAGAAAAAAAACATACCTGAAACTTTTATTTTTTTATTCTAAAAAGAAAAAAAAAAGTTTTTATGATGTTGGACTGCATCTCGGAAGAATAAGGACTGTTTTGAGAAGCATTATAAACTAACTAGCAGACTTCCAATTTCAGTTCATATGCAGTTGAACTGCAGTAGAGTTATAAGAATGTAGTGATTCAACAGAGGAATACAAATTATTTTATTGCTGTTATCGCCTAGGGTATTTGAAAATGTCTAAGGTATGGTCCTTGCCCTCTGAGAGCTTATAAGCATTTTAATTAAATATTATTAATTAAACAAAGCTAATGTTTAATTGAAATTAATTATAAAAGGCAAGAGTGCATAGGAAAGGTGAACATGTATGATATAAAACTCAAAGGAACAATGGTTTATCTCTTTAAGCATAGAAAAACTGACTTCAAAACATTATAGGCCAACGCTAGAAATGGAAGTGTTTCTAGTATATATTTTTGGACCCAAATGCAGCAGGATTTTTTCACTTTTTTCCTCCCATTAAAGTTGCGCAGTGTCATCTGTTTACCTGCATGGATGCTGCCAATTTGCAAAATGACAACTCCAAAAACACAAAGATCACTCCTGCTCAGTCCTCTGGGCCCAGAGAACAGCAGGTGCAGAGAGGTCCTGCATCGCGTAGAATGCAGAAGCTCCTCCACGATAGGAACAGATTAGAATTTGTTCTAAAATGAAGTATAGATTTCAATATTAAGATCTTTCAAAATACATGCTGATATCCTTGGCTTGACAAGTTAGGTTCTGTTGTTTTGTTATTGTAACTCAGCTAGCCAAATGCTACCTGAGCCTGGTTCCCAGACTCTCTACATCCTTATCTAAAACAAGCCTAATGAACAAGCCAGCTTGCATACTGTTAAAACATTAGAAGATGAGAAAGTAGCTGGTTATTGCACTAATGAATGTGAAATTAGGAAAGACTAAAATGAGTATGTTAATAGTGCTTGTGCAGTTCTATAAAAGACCTCTTAATATATGCCACCATTCAATAGACTAGGGTCTTCTTTTCATCTTATTAACAAATGAGTTTTTCTACTTTATAGTTAAAAATAATGGCATTGATTATTTTTATTCTGATTGAATTTAGATTTTTAATAAGTTTGATACCACCATCAAAACTAAATCTGTTACAGTAGCAACTATTCTAAAATGTCTATTAGTTAGATAACCATAATCAACTTGGGGTATGAGAAAGCAATGTTTTATCATCATGAAGCAACTAGTTCAAACTCCAATAATCAATGTTTTGTCTCCCCCTTCTGGACTACCTAATTATAAAAAGGGGAAAAATGGAAAACTAAGATTTAATCTTTCATTACAAGATATATTCAAATAATTGGTGTGACATGGGTATAATATTAACATGAAGTAATCTTGAGGTATTACAGCATTAATAAACTAACAAAATGCAATTTAATGATAGAATAATAACTCATAAAAACATATTGCCATGCTTAGTGTTATTTTCTGGATACAACTTGTAATAGACGGTTTATAGTCAGGTGCTTAGCAAGAACATTTGAGCTGACTTTGAAACTGGCCATAAAGCAATCACTCAATCACTCTGTCTCTCTCATATTCTTGACAGGGTTTCACAATGTGATGCAGGCTTGGCCTTGGGGTCCTATGGTTACTTTTGCCTCATTGGGATTACTTTCTTCACCATCCTGATCCTAGAAACCCACTGGGCTCTACTTTGGAATAAAAACCCTGTAGGCCACTCAGTTAGTGAAGGCGGCGGCTCTCACATCATGATTAAAAGTAACACCTGTATTGAGCCTTCACTATGATGAGTTTGTCCTATAGACTAAGATCATTTACAAATATTAAAAATTGGGACTGTTTATACATTTAAGGTTGTCTATCTGAAAGACAACACTCCAGACTATGAAATGTGTGTCAATACTCTCTATGCCAACCCACTCAGTCATTGAGATATACACAAAGCCCGCTGACTTAGTAAAGATAGCTAAGCTTCAGTTTATGGGCTAGTGAATGGTATTCAAATGATATGTGAGATCTTCTCATCAGCGGGCTACAGAGAGGATATTTTAAATAGTAAAAGCAGTAATCTGCAACAGTGAACTCCATTCTAAAAATCAAACTGTTAATGCTATAAAACTAAAGAAATGTCCTCGCATGGTCAGACTTTACTTCTGCGTTTGTGATCTTAGTCATTTATCCTTGATTTACATGTCTAACTGAACTCATCATCTCGGACTCCAAATTTGGTCTGGCTCTTGACTTTTATATGAATGTTAGAGTCATTTTAGCTAGTCATGCTTGAAATTTCTGTCATTATTGAGGCACAGATCTCTTTTGCCCTTTTTATTCATTTACTAGGCCTGATATAGTACATATACATTCAGTCTTCCTTATTCTTTCATCTATATCCTCCAATTAGTTCCTACTAACCATACATCCCAGTTCTGACTCATATGAGACCATTGTCTGATCTCTCTTCCCTAGTCTCTAACCTCTCCAAATGCTATATGAGCACTCCACAGAAGAAACCTCTGACTCTGCTATTCTAAGCCTCAAAACTGTTTAGGGCTCCCCCAATGACTATTCAACTGACACATCCTTCATATAGCTCTCCTAAAATGACCACAGCATACCTTTCCAAGTCTGGGAACTGCTAACTATGCTTAATATTTTTGTCATTGTAATTAGCTCTTGGCATTGGTTGTTATTAAATAGCCCTTTTTGTCCTTTGCTCATCTCAGGCTACCCAGTGTCCTACATGCTATTCTTCAAACACTCCATGCAGATTCCTGCCTCAAGGCCTTTGCACGTGACAGTGTCTGTGGCTGCAAAGCTCATTCCCAGACACCTGCACGGCTCTCTACATTTTCACTGAGTTCTCCGTCCAAATATCACTTGCTCACAGAGCTTGCTTGTTTAAAACAGCACACTGCTGATCACTCTGCTTTCTCATCTTGCTCTTTTATTTTTACTGTTTTCCTCCATAGCACTTGCCAAGGCCTGTCATAATATTTGATATGTGTCTTACTGTCTGTTTCCCCAACTAAAATGTTAGTGACAGGAGGACTACCTGTATAGTTTATCATTCTAGCACTACAAAGAGGTCTAGAAATTAAGATCTGTGTATTTAAATGGTGGTTCTGAGCTCTAGTTTCTACAGGTCCTGCCAAGAAAGATTGGAAACAGTCCATTCACCAGAAAGAATGACCTGCCAGTTCCTTAAATGGAGCCTAAAGGAGAAGCTCTATATGAATATTTCTAGGCTTTTGTTTCCTTCTCTCTCTCTTTTCTTAAGTTATAAGACTGATGTGAGAAAGGTGAAGTCAGAATCAGAATGAAATTGGTTCTCCCCCCCAAAATTTTAGCCTAAATAGAAAAAGAAATTCATTTTTCATCTTTCATGTATTTTATGTCATTATCACTGAATATGGATCTGTATTACTATGCAAAGACATGCATTATGGTCAGGGGGATCTGGTAATAACACCAAGCATAGTACCTGACATATAACTGGTACCTAGTAACTTTGAATTAAAAAAAAAGTGGGTAGGTGTGATGGGCTGTACTTGTAATAGCAGGATTTGAGGTCATTGCAGAAAGATGGGGAGGATGATCACAGCCTTGGCTACCTACATAAGACCATGGTTCTAACAGTTACAGAGAATGAAGGCACAAAACTATGCATTTTTTCTGCTATAGGGTCTCATTTAATAGCTCTGGCTGGCCAAGGATTCAAAGAGATTTGCTTGCCTCTGCCTCCTATTTTCTGGGATTAAAGGTCTGCACCACTATGTTTGGCCCTAAGACGGCCATTTAAATTCTGGTCTTTTCATAGGTAAAACAAACATCTCTAAAGTTTTTGTTGCAGCCCTAGGCCCTGAATTATCATAGTAAATTGTCTTATGTGTAACCTTGTAAGGTGAAGTCATTATATTTCTACTTTTTTAATGTATCAGGTAAAATCAAGTCAATTGTGCCTTTCCTCTATATGCTTACTTTTATATTTGTGGATAAACTATTCCCGGCTTGCAATGAAATCAAATCAATCATTTTAACTGTTTTCTAAATCTGTTTTATGCAATGTGTTACTAAACAATAAAAACTCTTTTGGTTCACAACATTCTACCACACTTATTTAGAACTAGAACAGCCCACCCCCAAAAGTGGGGGGGGGATCACTCAGTTCTCCTCTGCCTGACTTCAAATTCTTTGCTACTTTCAGATAGGTAAGAGAAGATATTTTATCATTTTCACTTCATAGATAGAATCTATACAAAATCCTTAACTATTTTAATGTCTCTTTAATATACATGTGTCAATGATAACTTGACACATAGGAGGTTTCTGTTGTTGTTGTTTTACTTTTTGTTCAAAACCTACAGCTTCCAAAGCAGAGGTGAAGCATTCTTCTAACATTCAGCAAAATTCTTCTCTGGATTCTTGACCCAGAAATAATTGTATTTCTACCTTTGAATCTACAAACAGGACACATTTTGTATACTGACCAAAAAGAAGTTATGGTCTTAATTTCAGTTTACACTGTAGTCATTATAGTTTATGGTTTTCAAATCATGTTTACTAGATACTATAGTAAATGAAAGAATAAACTGGACATATATGACTGAAATGTTTATATTTTAAATATATCAAATACAAATAGTCCACTGAAAACAATCCTGAACTTAGTATTTTCATTTCACAATGGAATATCTGACCTTTATATATTATATGGTCTGTAAATTACTCACAGTCAAGATCATACAGGCCCTATGCAGCCACAAACTGAACCCACTTGCTTATGTGACTTCTACAAATTATGGAATCTGTCCGGTAGACTTAGAAAGCTAGACCCAAACAATGATAGAGGTTACTGTTCAAGTATGAAAATTACTATAAAGTAAACTAAGAATGACATTTTTAAAAAGCTCTTAGGAGTTTGGTCATAGGAATTACCAAGTAGGAAAAAAGAACATATGTAAGAGAAAGAGCTACATGAATTCTAGTGAGGTATCAATTAAGAAAGACTTTAAACAAAAGCTGTGGAGTGAGTACTAGCAGAAAAAGCCAGAATCCATATGACTTGGGGATGAAGTTGTAGCTATGTCCCAGTAACAGGCAGCTTTCAGATTTGCTTTCTAAAGTAAAATTTGTAAATATGAAAAGTGAAAAGCAGCACTGATGGTTAAAATAAAAAGAAGAAGAAGAAAGAAAGCAGCAGCAGAGCCTCACATGCTATTATTTCAGCTTGCAATCAGCGTTACAGAAACAAAAGGGAAAAGGCCAGGCAGACCTACTTCATTATATATTCCATGTTTCCAATTTCACTGCCTCTTCCAGCCCTTGTTTTTTAACTAATGCTACAATCTCTAAGTAACCACAATACACAAATTGGTTATTTGAGAATTCTACTGTCTACAGCACCTCTACGAAATTTCTACCTGCTTATTTTATCAGTAAAAATATTCCTCCCACCTTTTGAAGATTAATGTGCCAATGACACAATAAGCCCTTTCGTAGCTGTTGTATAACTAGGGTGATTTTATACATTGTTTGTTCATCTCTCTCTGTCTTCAGCTGCAAAATAAAATATGAACAAAACATTTGCATAATGCATCCCACCTACCTCTAAATTAAACCTTCCTCATTTCCTATAGAAGAGATTCCTTAAGTTTACTCTTCTTTGTAGCAGAAATTGACAGCTCAAATGCGAGAAGCAGATGAAAAATCACAAAATGGCCATGAAACAAGATATACTCTGAATCTACACACCACACTTATCAAAAGACATCACCTTTCAAAACACTCAAGCAAACACGCACAGTTGCTGGTCTCTCACTTTGCAACATGGATGATATAGCCTCTTTGGGTCCTCTCTCCATTCTATATACCTCTCTGTTGTCATCTATCTTCATCCCCTTTAGACCTAGTTTCTTGAGAGCAAAAGCTATATTGATTGGCAAAAGGAGGCACGTAAAAGATTTATTCTAAAATGTTAAAGAAAAGATGCTATGGGATGGAAGGAATTACCTGGGACAGCTTCACCTGCAACATGAATGTTAATCAAGACTGATACTTAAGTACTTGCTGGGCTACCAAAGAAGAAAAGAATACTCTAACTAAAATGTATAATATGCTTGATTTAGTAGGATTCAAGTAATGTTCTGTTAGGCACTGCCAAGTATACAAATAAAAACAGGGACACAAATGAGTATGCTTTCTTAAAGGAAGCATAAGATCAGAGAGATGGCTTAGTGGGTAAAGGTACTAGCCTCCAGGCTTGATAACCTGAGTTAAAACCCCTTGATAGAAAGAAAAAAGTGATTTGTGCAAGATGTCCTCAGACATCTACACATGTGCCATATATATAATATTTAAAATAAGCCAAGATGTGATTATAAAGGGAAGTTAGGAGCCAATTGGGTGGAAGGAAGTAACATGTTCTGGCAAACACGTGAAACATCTCCCACTGAGAGGAAGGAAAGGAGGAAAAAAAGAAGAGAATCTTCAAAACCAAAGTAAATATTAAATACATTTTCTATGATAAAAACTTCATTTTTTCTGTGACTTTAAAGATGTTTCAAGTTCTATTCTCCAAATAAATGATATATACTCAAGGAGCGAAAGTAATTACAAATAGCTTTGAATTAAAATGCAGGCAATGCCTGGCTTGTTACAGAAGTGTATTAAAAATATAATACTTTAAATATAAAATCTTTAAGTGGTAGGATCAAAAATCACTTAAAATAAAAGTTAAGCTGATGATTTCAAATCATCTACATATATCTGAAGCCCAAGGAAACTTTACTCCCCAAAACTCAGAGGCATTACCAACCACCCAATAAAATTAGGTCTTCAGGTCACCTAACTGCATAACTGCATTGCCTCAGTTTCTTTCATAAGTGTGTGTGTGTGTGTGTGTGTGTGTGTGTGTGTGTGTGTGTATCACCAAAATCAAAGTAAAACATCAGAACAAAAATTTGTATAAACAGAAGACCAATTCTTCAGGACCCTGACCCGTCCTGAGAAACAGATATGTAACATACAATTCTACCCAAGTAATCTAACATAATTCTCAAGGCAGGGGATGGATATATATATGTATGTATGTATGTATGTATGTATGTATATATTTTTTTTCTTAAACACGCTCCAAAACTATAAGAAACCACCTAACAGCTAAATTTTAATTATTTGATCTTTGTAAGAACATACAGCAAATGAAAACACCAAACTATTACATGCAAAAGTCACAACTTCCCCCAAAAAATTTAGTGCCAAGGGTAAAGCACAGCTCTCGTACTTACCATAACTTTACTTCCAACTATCTGCATACATTGGTCAACGAAGAATGGTTATGATGTGAAAAAAAACAAACAAACAGCGATAATATTAGTAATCACAAGCTTAAGCAAAAATTAATTGTTTAGTAATTTAATGACTAGCCTGCTCTGCCAACACTTTTAATGCTTGAGATTTTGAGACTAAAACAAAACAAAATATTAATGTGTGCCACATTTCAACATCTATAGTTTAAAGACTAAGGAGAAACAATTAATATGCTTTGGTTTTCCATGCATTACCATCACCCTACTGTTGCAAGTATGAAATTAGTTTTTTATATGATGTGAGGACAAGCAAGATACTTTATCCATAAAAATGCACATATTAACACAGAGAAAACAGTTTATAATTTCAAGAGATAAGACAATTTCCGAGGCAGGATTCTGTTTAAGAAAACAACAGGAAGCTCTTAACACAAACATAATCTATGTCAAAATCCAAATATAAGTCAAATCACTGTTATCTGATTCCCACACTAGAATATCAAGCAGTGTATCAAAAATAGCTAATTCACCTTTGAACACCATTCATCTGATGACAGTTAATAGCAAGATGTTTTACATTTTTCAGCTAGTGTTTTAAAACAAACATCAAATTTAGCTCAAAGCCCAGTAAGTATCCTAGCTTAGCAAGATATCACAAGATACAAAAAGATAAAGGCAGCTTCCAAGCAAATGATTTCATAAGAATCCAAAAAGAGAAGTGATTCAGTAATCCAAATGATTTCAGACTCTCCAAAAGGAGAAGTAAATTCTTTAAAAAAAAAAATCATTCAATACCATGTTTACAAGCAGCAATTATTTAGATGAATAAAATCTTCTTTGGTACTATAACATATAATTGATAAAGCAATTTTGTATTATATGTGTTTCTGAAATGAAAGATATGCTATTGACCTAAATTATTTCCTCCAACCAAAGAACACAGAGGTTATATTTGTCCCTTCTTTCTTTATCACAGACATGAGACCAAAAAGAAAGAATGAGAGTCTGTGCTAACAATTAAGACAGGTTTATAGTCCATGAAACAACTAAAACGTGGCCCATTGAAGAGCTTTTAATGATTCATTTGGATTGAAAAAGATTTCATTTAGCTAAAGCACATACAGAAATACATTAGATTCATTAGTCAAGAGAAGCATGGAGAAAATAATTTGGTAATATCTTTTACTACATCCACCCCATGGATGAAAAGGACCTGAGGAAAAATTATTTAATAACTGTAATAAAAAAAAAAACCAGTCACAGTCAAGTGTACTACAACTTTCAACTACTTCCTATATTTGTTAAGTCTACAAATCTGTAGATATAATTGATATACCCATTTTGTTATACACTATTGAGATTTTTTGAAACAACCCTACTGCTCAACGACTCACATGTTGTCCAAATTCTAATCAGACATGTTCTAAAATCTCAATTTCTAAAGTACTCATTAAAATTAGAAGTAAGCTGCTTTCTTCATATTGGCATAAGGAGGTCATGTGGCTGACTAATGTGAGATGAGTGAGTTATCCCCGTGAGTGTCTGCATATGATATTAGGTATATATGCAAGATCTTGAAATCACCAGCATAGTGTGTTGGGTAATTATTTAGTAAAGGAGCTTTAACAATGCTCAAACAGCTTGTTTTCATTTCTTCATGGCACTTTGAAACTATACAATCTTCTTTGTTATTTGTAACTAAATAATCTCTGCATGCCAACTCCCATACGTCAGGTCTACACTCACCCCTCCTACAATAACAAGCATTTGGCTCTCAGAACAATAAATGCAGACTAGTCTCTCCACATACATACTGAAAGTTCACTCAACACCTCAACATGGAGTTACTCAATCTACTATTCCTTTAATACTCATGTAGCTGTCTATTATTGGACATTACATTAAGTATGTGTGAAGAATCAAACAATAGTTGTTTAACATCAAATCACGGTTTCCCTAATATCCTCTGGACCAATACTAATTGCAACAAAATGATGCAAAATCAAACTTCTTTGTTTTAGAAACAGGTTCTGACACATAGCTGTGTGTTGCATCATCATCTCTTAATGCCCTTTCCTAGCACAATGGCTCTTTCTCAGAGTTCACTGTTAAAATTCCATATAGAAGAACAAAAGCAGTTAGTTAAAGGGGAAAACAAAATTTTGCACTAAAATTTAACTACAGTCCTCCTGTCTCTTCCATGTGGCTATGAAACATTTTTTTTCACATTAACACTGGTTTTACTTTCAGATGAGATCATTGATTGCTTACAAAGCCTTTTTATAACATGATAGGTACCATCCTATCTGCATTAAATGAGGAAACATCTTTAATGAGTGTATCAATATATAATGACAAAGTAAAAATGTACAGGGAAGGCAGAGCATATTTAACACCTAATGAAAGTCCGACAGCAGGGCAGGAACCTAAGCTTCACACAGGCCAACAGCCACACATTCAGTGATAATTGGTGCAAAATTGACTGTCATGATGATGAACACGTAAAAGCATTGTCTTGTATGGAATATTGTTACTCAGTGAATTGCAGCCCTCTTATCTTTAAAAGGAAATTAAATAAACAATTTTCATAGTTTTATTGATAGAAACAGTACTAATTACTGTTTCTCCAAGGTGAGAAAGCTTCAAAACATGCCTGTCAGCCAGCTCTCTTCCATCAAAATATTTGGCTCATAGAAAATAATAGGAAAAATATACAGTCTTGGAATTTTTTTGTGAAAAACGAAGAGCTAACAAATATGCTAAATGAGACAAATAAGGGCCATCGAAACAATAGAACTAATTTTCAGGCTACTTGAAATGGAAAATTTTGTGTCTTAAAATACTCCATTTCTATCATTTGAATGAAGCAGTTAAAATAAGCTCTTGTCTATCCTTTTCTCTTCCTCCATCGTTCTCTACCTATATCTCCTAATCTGTCTCAAGTGCCACAGAAAAAAATCCAAAGCCTTAATAGGTCAGGCAGGTACACTTAATGCTATGCTACTGCGTCAGCCAAATTTTCTTTCATTTCAATATAAAAATGAGTATAAGATTTAAAACTGCAGATTTCTTTCGTCAGTTGAAGAGAACACCGTAGGAACATAAATTAAAATATGCTGTGCATAGATAATAAGTAATTATCCAAAGGTCAAGGAATGAGAACATCATATAATCTTCATTATACTCAGTCCAACTTACCCAGCCAGTATCAACAAATAAGCCAGAGATGCTAACAAATCCCATCATTAAAGCATCCCATGATTAGTCATATATTACCTCCACTTTGTACTCAGATCTAGTTACATAGATTTGCCAGTATACTTGCCTTAGGCATTTAAAAAACAACACTGAATATATATACCCTACATTTCCTAAAGCTTTTTACTGGGAACAATAACTTGAGTGCAAAAATAAGAAGAGATTCATCAGAATTTCAAAGTAAAAACCCTATGCATCACCTAATTCTATTGAAAACGATGCTCATGGCAAATTTCACTTATCACTTGAAACATATGTCTGCCTTTGGATACCAGAACTAAATTAAAAAATATGCTGTTAACTCTGCTCTGGCAGAGCTGCAATGCATTATGTTTAAATAGTTCAGCATTCAGATTTTGCTTGCCTAAAGTACAATATAGAATCAATGCAATTGGAAAATTCAGCAGTTGCTATTGAAAATACAGTACTAAAATGTATGAATGAGATAGTCAAGTAATGTTAGAATATACTTTTGCAGTAAAGAACATTTCCTTCAGTGGTCAATGGTTTAAACTGAAAATACTTGTTATAAATGCATGTGTACAAGTGATAATAAACTCATATACCTACATATAAATTGTGCATGAATATGTATAAAAACATGTATATATACAGATACACACAGTGATTTCATGAAATTTACCATTGAAAGCTCTTTTCAAGAAATACAAAATATAATTCTTGCCATATCAAAAGTATATTGTTTCTACAAAAAAAAAAATCAAACCTGAAGGCTACTTTTCAAAGAACCTTAGAAGGAGAACAAAAGTGAATGAATTAAATCCATTAAAACAGTAAGTTTTTCTTGTAGACAATAAAAGCTTTCAATGAATCATGTGTTTAGGCTTTGAAATTTATACAGATTTAAGTTCCTGGAGTATATTTTTCCTTTACATTAAGGTGAGCTTTACCACACCAAATATAAGGCAGCTAACAGTTTGCATTCAAAACAAAGCCGAATATATAAAAAAAAAAATTCAAAATTTAGATGCCTCAATGTAAACTTAAAGTTAGCTAAGCTGTTTGCATTTTCTCCCTTCAATCCTGAAAATTTCATATAACAATGTGTATAGTAAGCACAATGACAGTAAACCACTGCCAACTTTAATAAGGGCACAAAATCTCTGCCCTCAAATTCATTGAATTCTGTCAAGAGACGTCCATATTGCTCTTTTGTTTACAATAATGGATCTCTTACGTCTAATGAATGGTTCAGTACTGAGATATACATGCAAAATATGTTAATATATATATATATATATATATATATATATATATATATATATACCTAAATTGGTAATATGATTGCACTGAGGCAAGTATGCAAAAAGCTGAGGTTTTTTAAACTTTCAAGCATACAGCTAAGTTCATTGTATTGGTACCTGGGAAGTATCTCTACTTACAGATTTGGCAGTAGCGGAAATATACTGGACAACCATCTCACGTTTAGTGGAAAAATCCTTGTCTCTCAAAGGAGCCTTCTTTTCTTCATTAAGGTTCATATCCTCCTGTTAGAAAGAACATATACTATGAGAATGGATGGATTACTGTTTAATTGCTTCATAAGTGATTAATGTAATTAATATTTAACAACAAGTTTTTTAGATAGTTCATTATTTCATATTTGAGATAACAACATTTTGTATGTATTTCACACATATTCATAACTTATATTTCTATTTAGCTAAACACTGAAAAGAAAGAAAAATATTTGTAAGCTGGGCTACAGAACACTTTGGTAGTTAACAGATATGTATTATATAGTCCTTGAAAAGCCATGCATTTATCCATTTATCTCGACAGCAACACACACACACACACACACACACACACACACACACACACACACAATTGCTCTTTAGACCACGCTTCCAAGGACTACTTTTACCCATGAAAACAAATGACAGACAAATTTAATATGTCTCAGAGAGTTGCTATATATTACAAAGAAAAAAAGAGGTAATATAGCTAAATTATATATTGAGATAGAGAGAGAGCTATGGAAAATGAGAAAAAAACTCTAACAGCCAGAGAGTAGTTAAAAGATTCCTGTGGTCAACTGTCAATTTTGATTGCCCAACGTCCCTTAGGCATGTCTTCTACAGTTTAATGCATCCACACATTGTCAGTTTCACATAAAAATGAGTTTATAAAAACTGCATTTGTCTACATCCCTTACATATACTTTCAGTACAGACCTGTGGCTTAGTCTTTACCTATGAAAGGCATTTATAAAAAGTATAGACTCAGAAATAAACTATGTGAAAAAATATGTCTTGAACAGGCCATCCATCTTGTTGGTATGGGGGGGGGGCACAACAGAGATGACATAGATAAGATAAGCAACTGATGGCAGCAGCCACATTTTTTTTTAACTTAGACAGACCAATTGGTTCTGGAGTGGCAACAGCTCCTTAATCGGACTATATTTCACTATGTGGCTCTGCAAGCAATTCCTATAAAACCATCTGAAGCCTGTTGCTGCAACCTTCTTGATTGAAGAGCAAACTAATATCTCTTAATACTTAATCAATGTTTTAAAATCCAGAACAGGTATTCATATGCTCAAAAAGGTGAGATATTAAAGCATTTCAACTGTCAAACTAAAGAAGATATTAGCTGGATTGAAGAAAATTACCTTAAGAACTAAACAAATTTTTTTTGAAGGCTGAATTCTTTTAGGCCAAAATATATACCCAGCTTCAATTTATGTTCAGGTAACATCACTTAGAATCTATCAGTCCCACTCTCAAATATTCTGAGGCTTTGCCTTCATCTTGAAATAGCATACATCTATTCACCTAACCTTGGATTTTAGAATGTGGTGACTGTTACATATATATGTCGTTTCATACTTCCCACTGTGTTTTACACGATGCCGTTCCCTCTTCCACTTCTCACTCAGTGATGTGCTGCCTCCCACTAAATCTGATTCTGTCTAGTCCTTACACTTTAACTCAATGCCCACCTACTAAGCTTGCTACAAAATTTCCCACAATGCCCCACTGTTAAATGGAAACTTTCATCCTATTCTTCCATATTACTTATATTAAAACTTTGTCATAGAACTATCTCTCTAAAACTCTAAGGAAATAGTTCTCAACCTTCCTAGCAGTACAGAAGTTTAATACACTTCCTCACATTATGGTGGTCTCCACTATAAAATTATTTCATTGATACTTCATACCTTCAATTTTGCTGTTGTTATGAATCATAATGAAAATATCTCATAGGCAGGATATCTGATATGTAATCCCCAAAAGGGTCACAACTCAGAGGTTCAGAAACATTGCTCTAAGACAACTAAAAGCAGGAATTGATCTCTAAAATCTCAAAAAAGAAAGATCTTGGTCCCTGGTATACAGTACACACTTACTGAGTATTTTTGAGCATCCTTTCTTGCTATTAAAGAGCCAAAGTTTAGAAACTTTTCTTTAAATACTGAAAGTTGCCTCAGAATCTTAAGCATTTTTTCACTTACGAAATGGCTGCACACATTAGTTAGGAATGGGTAGCATTCATTTGAACAGAAGAGTCTATAATGACTCATTTTATTCCTATAGAAATAAAAACATACTACTAATTATGCAGCTGATACTTCCAAATCATTAACTCCAGCTTCATAATACAATAATAAAACTAAATAGAGCAATACTCATAACTCAATATTAACTCTAAGCAACATAATTGAATATGAAACTACTTCTAAACACAGAATTTTTTCTGCGGTAAAAACACAAAACAAGTTTTAAGCATATTTCATATTTGTTTAATGTATCCACATTATATGAGGAATGAAGTATAGAAAATGATGCTGAAGTCTAAATAACTGTCCAAACGTAGAATAGTTTTCAATTAAGCCATAATTACAAACATCATCTCTTTCCTGTTCTCACATCTCATATAGTTATCTTTCTCTAGAAACATTTCCTTTACCTCACGAAATGTTTGATTGTGTGTGTGTGTGTGTGTGTGTGTGTGTGTGTGTGTGTGTGTGTGTTCATTTCATTTATTTTGGTGCTGGAGCTTGAACCCAGAGCCTCATACAAATATGGCACATTCTATAAAACTGACTTTATATATAACCCCAAACACTGTACCACTCAAGTTATTCAGGAGGAACCCTGTTAAAATAGAATCAGATGAGAATGTTAGAAGTTGTAGCAGCTGAATTTTATTTCATTGAACCTTTCATTCATGATTTCTCATTCTGCTCTGGTGTTCTTGCCTTCCTTTTACCTCCAAAATACTAGGCTAAGGAGATATGCACCTTTAAGAAACATTAATTAATATCACTGTAGTTTTTAAAATACACCAATAACAACAACAGATAAAATTATTTTTGATGCTTTATGTTTTTAAAATTAATGACATTTTATGTTTATTTATTTGTATATTTAATATATTATATATGCATATGTATTTTTATTTATAATTTAAATAAATAATTTTCAAAGTTGTTTGGTTGGTAGGTAAGTTTGAGTTTGGTTGTATTCTGTTTTATTGATACAGGATTTTGCTATGTAGCCAAGAGTAGCCTAAAAAATCAAAATTCTTCTGCTCCAACCTCTCAGGTACACATCCCTATTTCCAGATGTTTATTTTCTATTCCATAATTTTAGCTTCTTTCAACAAAATAAAACAAAACATTCAACATAATGTATAGTAGCTCAAGTAGAAAAACAAAGTCAAAAAGGACAAAGTGGGAAAACAGTATTTCTGAATATAGAATGAAGGTAAAAGCACAAGCAAACACAGAATATTAAGTGGGTATAAGTAAGTTTGGCACACAGCTTCCTCATTATATCTTTTTCTCAAGACACCAATCAGAGGCCTTCACCCAAGATCATACATTTTAATATAAGAAAACATAACTAGTATTTTCACTGTCTCATGTTTGTTAATTGTGAACACAATCTTCAACTGATGTTTCTATAATATAAAGATTATATAAAGGACACAGTGGGGTTGACAAATCAGATTCATTCTAGAGATTAAAGAAAATAAGATTTACTAACATGTAACCAAGAAGACACACTAGATTCCTCCCAGGATCCACAGATTTTAATGGTGCATAAAGTTACTCAAGGGAGAAGTGCAATGTTCACAATGAATATTTATTCACCTTAAGTGTCCTACAACACACTACAGTTAATGTTAAATATATTTACTGATTGTTTTGTCTAGTTTTAACCAAATAAACCCAAGAAAATGGAAACACAACTCTAAATGATTCCTATAAAGACAACATATTGAAGATAAAAGGATAATTTCAATAATGTGAGCACAAGGGAACAAGAAAATGGGTGCCTGTTATATCTCTTCATAACTGACTCTTTCTTCCATTATTACATAGTAAAAATAACAAAATTCTAACTCTAATACACTCTCTCCACAAGATGAAAATAATTAAAGTAATCATCATGTGAAATATAGTTACAAAACAATCACGATGAGAACCCTCACTTTATGTGCATATTGTACTTTAGAAAATTAGACAATCGTAGTAAACATCTACCTCAGATTAGCTGACCATATAAATCCTAGGAACCAGAGAAGGAAGACAGTGTAGTGTCTCCAATGTTCTCAAGAATAATCACAATGATGCGATCTCAATCCTGTACCTTAGTGATAGTTTATAAACTTAATGAATTTTCTTTAAAACCAATTTTTTAAAGGCCCCACAGCAGCTAGGAAACACTTTGTTAAAGTAGCTGAAGGAATACTTGCAAAAAATATAAATATATACAATGCCTTCCTTGTAAGCAAACACTACCAGAAGATATACAGAAATCATTGTGAAAAAAAATGTGCTTAAGCAAGTATTAGGAAAATGACTGAACTGTGGGAGGATCACTAGATAGCTAGATGAAATAGCTGTTTTATGAAATAGCTTATAGCATTATTAACTAGATTGTTTCAATACAGATATAATATATATAAGCCATTTTTCTTTGAATCACTAATAGAACAATTTAATAGAGGAAACATATTGCCACAATAAAAGCTGTAGTTAATAAGATGCTTCCTGAAAATATCACAAATAGAAAGGATTCCTGAACAAATTTACATGTGAGAAACTCAAACAGCATTGCACGAAGTATTTTAATCCAATGTTCACACCTTAGGCGATATCTCACACCAATAAACTGCACTCTAGAAGCTGCAGGAGGATCACAAGTTCAAGGCCACCCTCAGGTACATGATGAGTTCCCAATTAGTCTGGGATATAGAGTGAGACTATCTCAAAAATATATCAAAATCAAAAACATTAAAGTATTTAAACAATTTTGAAAAGGGGTAAGAACCCAAATATGAAAATATTTTCTCCCTAATCATACTAAGAAATGTATGTTTCCTCTCACTTGTGAAAATATATATGCAACTGTCCTCAAGAACAAAAGGATTAATGTAGGTAGGAAAAGTTAGGGTGGGCAAAAATTGTAAACATATAATCAATATTTTAATGAATACTTGAAAAACACATTTTAAGAAGAAATAATGTATTTTTCTCCCTACAAACACATGTCTCGTTATTGCAAGATAAAGGATTTTAAAACAGATAAAAATTTAGCATGGTTTATACATTTCTCTTTTAATTAAAAAAAAGTTGTCGCCAGGCAGTGGTGGCACACGCCTTTAATCCCAGCATCTGGGTGGCAGAGGCAGGTGGATTTCTGAGTTCAAGGCCAGCCTGGTCTACAGAGTGAGTTCCAGGACAGCCTAAACTACACAGAGAAACCCTGTCTCAGAAAAACCAAAAAAAAAAAAGTTGTCTTGTTAGAATGTAACTTCATTTCAAAGAACACCATGTGGAATGACACATATTGGCTGACCCAACTTCCATATCAGTGTTCTGCTTGAATTGCTGTTAATTCTTCTGAATGCTAGATGTTGTCTGAAGCAGACATCCATGAGAATGAGGATCTATATATCAATGAAATAGATGAGAAAATGAAAAGAGTCCATGTCTCTAATAGCATTAAAGACTCTCTCATTAAAGTGCATTTTTAAATGATTAATGTAAAAACATCAAAATGTAATACACTATAGTACTTAGACAACTGGCTATCATCAAAGGGGAAGAGAATTTACTTGTCTGGATGAACCTTGCTTTTATGTTTTTTTGTTTGTTCTTTTTGTTTTTTGTTTGTTTTTTTTTAAACTGTATTTTATGCATGTAAATGTTTTGCCCGAGTGTATGTATGTGTACCACATGTATGCCTGGTGCCTTCAGGTATTAGAAGAGGATGTCAGTTCCCCTGAGTCAAGTGCTACAGATAGTTATAAACCATTATATAGGTGCCAGGAACTGAAGCCAGATCCGCTGGAAGAGCACCATGTGCTCTTAAGCACTGAGACATCTCTCCAAACTTGGATTTCAGCTTCTTTGTCAGCTCTTTGTTTTGGCTGGTGATATATCAAGCCAAATATCAAATATAATATGAACTTACAGATAAGCAACCTAATTGTTGCCTGTTTTAAAGATAGCCATAAAAAATAAGGGCATAAAGTCAGCATCCAAGGAAAGCAATCATGAAAGCAAAGACATTTTGTCTGAAAAAATAAATTCACTGGAAAATCTCTTTCATTCAAGTTTTTCTCAATCTTAACTATGTCTTCATCTTATAATGTACGCGACATTAGTAAGTAGTCATAGTTTAAGATTAGATATATTGAAGTTATTTGCAGACATGTGTATACATATGAATTCATACAAATGAATTCATACACATACATATATTTTCATACACATTATTTCCCAAGTAGGGAAAAAAATCAAAAAGCTTAGAGACAATCCTGAGATTACAAAGCTTTTTTGTAATGTGTAAGAGTAAGGCAGTAAGTGTTTCAGACTTTGCTCACTGGTCTTTGTCTTGCTTTTTATTCTTTTCTGGGTTGTTTTGTTTCAGTTTGATTTAGTTTGGCTTGGTTTGGAATAAGTTTTTAAAACTGGACTTCAGTATCCTGTGGTAGACTTGACTTTTCTCTATAGGACAGGCTAGCCTAAATAAAAGTTATTGTTTGCTGTAGAACAAAGAAGACACAGAACATAAATTTAAAAATAGACATAGCTACATTCTCATTCACAGACAATGAAATTCGTATAATTTCCATATGACTTGAAATTAATCTTCTCTTTAACCATTTAAATAATAAAACATGGGATCAGTGAGGTGAGTTTGCAGGGAAATGCACTAGTCACACAAAGCCTGGTGAACTGGGATGGACCCTGAAGAACGCATAGAGGGTGAACAGAGAAAACCAACTCTTATAAGTTGTCACCTGACTTCCACATACACACTGCTACATATTTGCATTCCTATCTGTACTCATACATATCACACACACACACACACACACACACACACACACACACACACACACAATATAAAACATAAAGCAAACATTGTTAGCTTGCAGGCCATACAGAGTGAAGTCCTTACGTGGGGAGTAGTAGCTTTGATATGTTTATGTCTTCTGCAACAACAAACTATCTAGCATTCTGGAGAGAGCTGTCAGAGCATGACTCAAATCTTGTCTTTGCTATTTGTTCTTCTCACAATGTCACCTCATGTTTCTATCTGTCACCCTATCAGAACATAACTTCTTGATGATTGGGTCTCTCTCTCTCTCAGCCTCTCTCTCTCTCTCTCAGTCTCTCAGTCTCTCTCTCTCTCTCTCTCTCTCTCTCTCTCTCTCTCTCTCTCTCTCT
>JANHMN010000005.1:48148713-48166358 GCA_030674055.1 Rhabdomys pumilio
TCTCTTTCTCTTTCTCTTTCTCTTTCTCTTTCTCTTTCTCTTTCTCTCTCTCAATCTCTCTGTCTCTCTCCCTCTGTCTCCCTCCCTCCCTCTCTCCCTCCCTCCCTCCCTCCCTCTCTCCTTCCCTCCCTCCCTCCCTCCCTCCCCCTCAAATTTGAAACACTTCCTAGGATATATAAGTGCCCTTGGACTTTGCTGAATTACTCAAAGTATGAGAATGGACTGCCAGGGTAAAAAAAGACCCATTATTAAAAAGTGGATAGTGGCTTTTCACATTTTATTTACATCTTCATCTGCTTCTTTCCTGAGTCCCCCAGAGAGGTTCTGGTAGTTTTATCCCCACTAAAGCAGGTGATCCAAAGCAATCCTAGAAAGCTTTGTTTAACTTTACCTGTCTCCCTGACTGAACTTGTTCTCTTTAAGGGGAGGTGCTACATTTATCTCTAAACCAGCAGCCCACAGCATACTATCTAGCACATAACACAGATCAATTAATAATGGCTAAAATGTACTCACAGTAAATGCAAACTAAGCCCTTTTTTTTAAAAGTGCTATTTTGAAGGCATTTCTACATGCCAACATAGAACAGAAATAGCAGGCTGTGAACGTGTCTCCCAGGGAAATGAATTTGCAAACCTGGATCTTTAATTTCTCTTCCTTCAATGCCTGTATTCTTTCCTATTCCCCTGTAAAACTTTCATGATGAAAATATGGCAAATTTTTTTAATGGATCCGGATCCAGATTATTTTTCATCTGTTCACTGAGTACATGTTGCTACTCCTTTATATGTTTTCCATACGATTCTTCAAGGGAAAATAAAATGTATTATCTACAAAAGATCCTGGCATTGAGCATGGTCTAAAATATGGATTGAGGATGTAAGAAACTTAAACATAACCAGTAAGAATTGGATTGCCTAAACAATTTCTTAGAATCTAATCATTTCTGACAACTACTCCTTAGCTTTTTATAGACGTAAAGGCCTAGTGTACGAATAATGTATCTCATGGTAACTTAACTTAATTAAACTTGCTTATGCTGAGAGCACTCAAAGGTTCTCAGCAAAGCTAACCAACTTCTTAAAACCTGGTGCTGAGTGAGAAAAAAAATCCCTTAATAGCAGTCAAGGGAATACAATATGCTTAGGTTACAATAAAGCACCTGGTGTCCAGAGGCCACTCTTCTGTGTAAATTAATGAAGAAAAAAGGGGAAAGAACAAGATTAAAAGCTTTAGGATGACCTGTGAGATTTCTAACAGGTGGAATACAAAATCAATAATTAAACACTTATTACATATAACTATGGCATCATTAAATTATGCCAAAGATGCAAAGCATATTTATATAATTTAAAATTAGTATTTTGTAAAGAGTGTTTGTTCTATGAAAGAGTCACCTAAGAATTTCATATATGAGACCTTTAAATCTGTAAGCAATAGCACTGGTACTAATATTTAGAAAGTCTATGTTTGCTATGTCAAATATCCAAATGTTTATAATATGAGAAGGGATTTATTGATGTACAGAGTAGATGTGAAAGTCAAGAAAACACTCATAATCTAAAGTAAAGGTGAGCCACTGTTTTTATACAGGATGTAGCCCTGCTGGCTGGCCTTTAACTGAATATATAGCCAACACCGGTCTCATATTTTCAAAGATCTACTTACCTTGGCTTCCTACTACTAAAGGCATGTACTACCATACCACCTAGTTCTTTTTATTAACTTCCCTCCAACTTAAGAGTTTTCATTCCTTTCAAAATAAATCAAGTGTTATATTGAGGGGTTCATTAGCAAATGATTAATAATAGCATAGCTAATGTTTATAAAAAGTCATTTTTTGTTTTATTTTAAACTTAGTCTATTACTGGCTACTATAGTAAGAAATGCTGTTGGTACTTTTGATCCTCAAGCAGGAAGAGTATCAATTATCAGAATGAGATAGAATAAATTTGAACAGAGCTCTCTGTTGTTACTTCTCACTGTAACTTTTATGAAAACATACTATTTCTCAAAAATGTTAAATAATCCATTGTATTCAAAATTGCAATGTAATCCATTTGCTGTTAAGCATCTAATGCAAAAGAGGTGTATGAATGGTGCTATTTGATCAATGGTATGAAAAACACTTTACACTTGGGATATATCATCCTAAAATCCTAACACACCATTAGTTTAAACAGGACACATGGTTATATGGTAGTTCTGAAAACTGCAAATACTGGTTAACAAAACCAGCAGAATAAAGGTAACATCAAGAGAGTCTAACAAGATCATCTTAGCATCCATCAAATAGCACAAGAATATGTTTTACATTATTTGTAATAAGGACACTCACAAGGAGTGAAGAAAACAGAGAGATTTCATATCTGAAAGTTCAGCCCATTTTCACAATCAACTATAATGATGATGCCAACTAGCTTTCAATTATAGGACTTTGCTGATGTTCTATAAGGACAACTACAGATGAAATAAAAAATGCTACACCTCAGACTCTATACCTATTACCACATGTTTCTCATGAAGGCTATTCCTACTATGATTATACTATTATTTTAAAGTGATACATGTTCATTTACAAATGATATTCATGCATATATCATTTTTACTGTTTTGCAGTTATCAGTGATTAAGACAGTATAACAAGGTCGTAAACTGATAAAAAACGTTGACCCATTAGACCCCTCGCTTAGGCCTGCTGCCTAGAGCAGACACCCACCTGGTCTGCTCCTGTGTGGACACCTTATCCTGAGACATCCTAGAAGGACCACTGAACCCAAAGCAGCAGGTAAGAACACTCACCCACTATCCTACGACCGCCACAGAGCCATAACTGGGTGCAGAGAGCACTCAGGTTCCAGCAGACACACAAACCCCACCCCTGTGGAATACCACTCCCCTTCCACCCCATGCCTGGGCCTGCCTCCTGCAGCAGACACCCTCCTGATCTGCTCCCATATGGACATCATATCCCAAGACATCCTAGAGCGCCACTGAACTCAGAGTGACAGACACCATATCCCGAGACATCCTAGAGGAGACACTGTACTCAGAACAGTGGACACCTTATCCTGAGAAATCCTAGAAGAGACACTGCACCCAGAGCAGTGGACAGCTAGCTGGTCTGCTACCATGGAGACACCATATCCTGAGACATCCTAGAGGAGTCACTGTACTCAGAGCAGCTGGAGCTCAGCATTAAAAATCACAGAAATATCTGGATCCTGAGGAGTTCAGACATAAGCAAGACAACTGGAAAGGCAGGCTCCAGTCAGAGACAGTGAGTGCAGGTAGCACTAGAGCTAACAAGATGGCAAAAGGCAAGCACAAGAATGTAAGCAACAGAATTCAAAGTTACATAGCATCATCAGAACCCAGTACTCCCATCATAGCAAGCCCTGAACAAGCTAACACACAAGAAAAGCGAGATTCAAAATTAAAATCACTTCTCATGACAATGGTAGAGGACTTTAAGAAAGACATAAATAACACTCTCAAAGAATTTAAGGAGAATACGGGTAGACAGGTAGAAACTCTTAGAGAGGAAATACAAAAATCTCTTAAAGAATTACAAGAAAACACAATCAAACAGGTGAAGTAATTAAATAAAACAATCAAGGATCTAAAAATGGAAGTAGAAACAATAAAGAAATCACAATGGCAGACCACCCTGGAGATAGAAAACCTAGGAAAAAGATCAGGAGTCATAAACACAAGTATCACCAACAGAATACAAGAGATAGAAGAGAGAATCTCATGTGCAGAAGATACCATGGAAAACGATACAACTGTCAAAGAAAATGAAAAATACAAAAAGCTACTAACCCAAAACACATAGGAAATCCAAGACACAATGAGAAGGCCAAATCTAAGGACAGTAGGTATAGATGAGGGGGAAGACTCCCAACTTAAAGGACCAGTAAATATCTTCAACAAAATTATAGAGGAAAACTTTGTTAACCTACAGAAAGAGATGTTCATAAATATACAAGAAGCCTACAGAACTCCAAATAGCCTAGACCAGAAAAGAAATGCCTACCACCACATAATAATCAAAACATCAAATGTACAAAACAAAGAAAAAATACCAAAAGCAGTGAGGGGGAAAAGGTAAAGTAACATATAAAGGCATATGAGAATTATACCAGACTTTTCACCAGAGACTATAAAAGCCAGAAAATCCTGGACTGATATCAGACACACCTTAAGAGAACAGAAATGACAGCCCAGACTACTATACCCAGCAAAACTTTCAACCAATATTGATGGAGAAACCAAGATATGCCATGACAAAACCTATTTTACACAATATCTTACCACAAGTTCAGCACTTCAAAGGATAATTGGGGAACACTCCAACACAACCAGGGAAACTACAACCTAGAAAAAGCAAGAAAGTAGTCTTCCAACAATCCTAAAAGAAGATAGCTACACAAACATAATTCCACCTCCAATAACAAAAACAACAGGAAACAACATCCATTTTTCCTTAATATGTCTTAATATCAATGGACTCAATTATCCAATAAAAAGACATAGACTATCAGACTGGATACATAAACATAACTCAGCATTTTGCTGCATACAGGAAACGCACATCTGTGAAAAAGACAAACACTACCTCAGAGTAAAAGGATGGGAAAACAATCTTCTAAGCAAATGGTTCCAAGAAACAAGCTGTAGTAGTGATTCTAATATCAAATAAAATCGATTATTCAACAAAAACTAATCAAAAAATATAAAAAAGGACAATTCATATTGATCAAAGGAAAAATGTACCAAGAGGAACTTGCAATTCTGAACATCTATGCCCCAAATGCAAGGGCACCCACATACATAAAAGAAACTTTACTAAAGCTCAAAGCATACATTGTACTTCACACGATAATAGTTGGAGATGTCAACACCCCACTCAGCAATGGACAGATCATAGAAACAAAACTAAACCAACACTCAATGAAACTAACAGAAGTTATGAACCAACTGGACTTAACTGATATCTATAGAACATTTCACTCTAAAACAAAAGAATATACCTTTTTCTCACCAACTCATGGTACCTTCTCCAAAATAGACCATATAATTGGTCACAAAACAGGCCTCAACATATAAAAAATGATTGAAATAATCCCTTGTACCCTATCAGACTACCATGGACTAAGGCTGCTCTTTAATAATGACAAAAACAATGGAAAGCCCACATACATGTGGAAACTGAACAATGCTCTACTCAATGACAACTTGGTCAAAAAAACAGGAGCTGGTTCTTTGAGAAAATCAACAAGACAGACAAACCCTTAGCCAGACTAATCAAAGGGTGCAGAGACAGCACTCAAATTTAAAAAATCAGAACTGAAAAGGGAGACATAACAACAGAAACAGAGGAAATTTAAAAAAATCATCAGATCCTACTACGAAGGACTATACTCAACAAAATTGGAAAATCTGGATGAAATGGACAATTTTCTAGACAGATACCAAGTATCAAACTTAAATCAAGAGCAGATAAACCATCTAAACAGTCCCATAACCCCTAAAGAAATAGAAGCAGTCATTAAAAGTCTCGCCACCAAAAAAAGTCCGGGACCAGATGGTTTTAGTGCAGAATTCTATCAGACCTTTCAGGAAGACCTAATACATTTTCTCTTCAAACTATTCCACAGAATAGAAACAGAAGGAACAATACTCAATTCATTCTATGAACCTACAATTACACTCATACATAAACCTCACAAAGACCCAACAAAGACAGAAAACTACAGACCAATCTCTCTTATATTGATGCAAAAATATTCAATATAATTCTCGCAAACCGAATACAAGAACAAATCAAAACAATCATCCATAATGATCAAGTAGGCTTTAACCCAGGAATGCAGGCATGGTTCAACATTCGGAAAAACATCAATGTAATCCACTACATAAATAAACTCAAAGAAAAAAACCACATGATCTTCTCACTAGAAGCTGAGAAAGCATTTGACAAAATTCAAGATGCCTTCAATGTTAAAAGGCTTGGAAAGATCAGGAATTCAAGGCCCATACCTAAATATTGTAAAAGCAATATACAGCAAGCCAGTAGCCAACATCAAACTAAATGGAGAGAAACTTGAAGCAATCCCACTAAGATCAGGGACTAAACAAGGCTGCCCACTCTTACCCTACCTATTCAATATAGTACTGGAAGTCCGAGACAGAGAAATTAGAAAACAAAAGGAAGTCAAAGGGATACAAATAGGAAAGGAAGAAGTCAAATTTTCACTATTTGCAGATGATATGATAGTATACTTAAGTAACCCTAAAAGATCCACCAGAAAACTCCTAAACCTGATAAACAACATCAGCAAAGTGGCTGGATATTAAATCAACTCAAACAAATCAGTAGCCTTCCTCTATTCAAAGGAAAACGAGGCTGAGAAAGAAACTAGGGAAATGACTCTCTTCACAATATTCACAAATAATATAAAATACCTTGGAGTGAATCTAATCAAGCAAGTAAAAGATCTGTATGACTAGAACTTCAAGTACCTGAAGAAAGAAATAGAAGATCTCAGAAGATGGAAAGATCTCCTATGCTCCTGGATTGGCAGGATTAATTTAGTAAAAATGGCCATCTTGCCAAAAGCAATCTACAGATTCAATACAATCTCCATCAAAATTCCAAATCAATTCTTCATAGAGATAGAAAGAGCAATTTGCAAATTCATTTGGAATAACAAAAAAATACAGGATAGCAAGAACTATTCTCAACAATAAAAGAACTTCTGGGGGAATCACCGTCCCTGACCTCAAAGTGTATTACAGAGCAATAGTGATAAAAAAAAAAAAAAAACCCTGCATGGCATTGGTACAGAGACAAGCAGGAAGATGAATGGAATAGAATTGAAGATCCAGAAATGAACCCACACACCTATGATCACTTGGTCTTTGACAAAGGAGCTAAAACCATCTAATGGAAAAAGGACAGCAGTTTCAGCAAATGGTGCTTATTCAACTGGAGATCATCATGTAGAAGGATCCAAATCAATCCATTCTTATCTCCTTGTACAAAGCTCAAATCCAAGTGGTTAAAGGACCTTCACATAAAACCAGATACACTGAAACTAATAGAAGAGAAGGTGGGGAAGACCCTCGAATACCTAGGCACAGGGGAAAAGTTCCTGAACAGAACACCAATGGCAAATGCTCTAAGATCAAGAATTGACAAATGGGACCTCATAAAATTGCAAAGCTTCTGTAAGGTAAAGGGCATTGTCAGTAAGACAAAATGGCAACCAACAGATTGGGAAAAGATCTTAACCAATTCTACATCTGATAGAGGGCTAATATCAAATATATACAAAGAACTCAAGAAATTAGACTCCAGACAACCATATAACCCTATTAAAAAATGGGGAACAGAGCTAAACAAAGAATTCTCAATAGAGGAAACTCGAATGGCTGAGAAGCACCTTAAGAAATGCTCAACATCCTTAGTCATCAGGGAAATGCAAATCAAAACAACCCTGAAATACCACCTCACACCAGTCAGAATGGTTAAGATCAAAACTCAGGTAATATTAGATGCTGGCAAGGATGTGGAGAAAGAGGAACACTCCTCCATTGTTGGTGGGATTGCAAGCTGGTACAACCACTCTGGAAATCAGTCTGGAGATTCCTCAGAAAACTGGACATAGCAATACCTGAGGATCCAGCTATACCACTCCTGGGCATATACCCAGAAGATGCTCCAACATATAACAAGGACATATGCTCCACTATGTTCATAGCAGTCTTATTTATAATAGCCAGAAGCTGGAAAGAACCCAGATGTCCTTTAACAGAGGAATGGATACAAAAAAAATGTGATACATTTACACAATGGAGTATTACTCAGCTATTAAAAATAATGAATTTGAGAAATTCTTAGGTAAATGAATGGAACTAGAAATTATCATCCTGAGTGAGTTAACCCAATCACAAATGAACACTCATGGTATTTACTCACTGATAAGGAGATGCTAGCCCAAAAGCTTGGAATAGCGGAGACTCAACTCACAGACCACATGAAGCTCATGAAGAAGGAAGACCAAGTGTGGATGCCTCCGTCCTACTTAGAAGGAGTAACAAAAATACTCAAGGGAGCAAATATGGAGACAAAGTGTGGGACAGAAATTGAAGGAGTGACCATCTGGAGACCATTCCACCTGGGTATCCATCCCATGTACAGTCACCAAAGGTAGACACTGACGTGGATGGCAGGAAGTGCATGCTGACAGGAGGCTGATATAGCTGTCTCCTTAGAGGTCTGCCAGAGAATGACACATTCAGAGGACAATGCTCACAACTAATCACTGATCTTATCAAGCATTTCCCAATGGAGAAGTTAGAGAGAAGACTGAAGGAGCAGAAAGGGTTCATGGCCCCATGAGGAGAGCAACAATACCAACCAACCAGAGCTCCCCAGGGTCTAAACCACAAGCCTGGGAGCACACAGGGAGGGACTCATGACTCCATCTGAACATGAAGGGGAGGATGTACTTGTCAGGCATAGCTGGGAGACGAGATTCTTGATCCCATGAAGGATGAACACCAAGTGGGGGGGGGGGAATTTGAGGGTGGTGAGGTGGGAGTGGCGGGGTAGGTGGGGGCATATCCTCATAGAAGCATGAGGAGGGGGGATGAGATAGGAGGTTCTTGGGTGGTGGGGGGAAAGTGGGTAAGGGGATAAAATATGAAATATAAATATAATATCCAATAAAAATAAATTTTAAAATGTTGACAACTGAACAATGGTAAGGATTTATTTGATAAAGAGAAAATGGCACAAAAGTTTATAACATACTCACTATAAAGATGTGTACTACTAAATATATTCACTTATATTCAATTTCTATTTATAAGTTTTTCAATTGTTATAAAACTGTATTTCCTGTATACAACATAATGTTCTAAAAAAGAATATATTGTTCAGTGACTAAGTCTAGCCCATCATTATGTACTATTTTAAATAATGATGTGCAAAGAATACTTTTTATTAAACTTTTACATTGTCACACTGTCAATGCAATATATTATTAATCATAGTTACTACTTTATTCAATAAATCTCTATTAACTTATGATCCATAGCTACCTAAACTCTTATATTCTTCTGGCAATTATTTCCCTATTTTCCCCCACCTATAACAACCCCCATGTTATAGCTAGCTTTTATTGTCAATTTGTTACAATGTAGAGTCTCCTGGAAAGAAGGAACCTATGTTGAAGAATTGACTCAATAGGACTGGCTTGTCATCTCTGCAAGAAATTGTCTTGACATCAGGTAGCACAACTGCTGTATAGTTGAAAATATGAGCGGGGGGAGCAGAGTCTAAAGAGATAAAAATAAATGGAAACTACTAGTGTACACAAATGGAAGAATCTAAACATGAAAATAAATCATCCATGTTGACAAGAAGCAAAAAAAAGTTCAGTTAGCACAGAATCTAAAAGCAAAGCACATATGGTAGTAGAAACCCATGAATGTTCCCTTCTGATCCTTTCATTTCATTCTGTAAATTAAACAACAACATTATTGCCAGAGAATTACAGGGAAGAGTTCTAACATTTCAGCAGCAAAGAGAGGAAATCGTCACCAAAGTGCATAGGTGTAAGAACAGTAGAGACATTTAAATTGACTTAGTAATATAGAGGTTGTTTTTTTTTTTCCATTCATTTATTTATTCATGTTACATTCTGGTCAGTGCCCTATCCCCATCCCTGTCTTAACGTGCAAGTTGTAACTCTTTGGATGGAGGTTGCATATCAGATATCTTGCATATCAGATATTTATATTATGATTCATAACAATATGAAAACAAAAGTTATGAAGTAGCAATGAAATAATTTTATGAGTGAAAATTAGCACAACATGCGGGACTGTATTAAAGGGTTGCAGTATTAGAGAGGTTGAGAGACACTGGTCTAAAGACATAAAGATCCATGTGGTGCATTGGGAAAGGAATCTGTCTCAGAATTATCAAGGGTATACTGGATATAAATGGGCAAATCCACTCTTATCTGAAGAGAAATCGAGGAGCAATGGATCTGGGGAAAGGAGTGGTAGGGGAGGGACTGGTAGGGGAGGGAGAAAAGACTGCATTTGGTATGTATTGTATGAGAGAATAAAGATAGATAGATAGATAGATAGATAGATAGATAGATAGATAGATACACACACACACACACACACACACACACACACACACACACACACTCCAAGCTAGTGGAGGCTAGAAAATGGGCAGAAGAGTAGTTCACACTTAGAAAGCAATTTTATATCCATGAGAAATAACTACAGAAAGAATTGTCGAAGCAGGTACTAAAAACAGCTAGTAGATAAGTAAGGACAGGGATATAGAATCTGAACCAATATAATCTGACTACAACTAAGATTTAAATGAAAAAAAAAAAAAGAACCGTATAGAGTAGAACATGTCCCCATACTGTTGAATTTAAAGGAATCTGGGTATGGCAAGGGCACCAAACCCAGATGACACTGTTAATGCTGCAAGAAGTACTAGCCAAACTGATGAGTAACTTAAAGCTACAAACATAACTGTTCAGTGAAAGAGAGAAAAATGAGAAAGACAGAAAATGTTATTAACAAAATAATCGCAAGAATGTTTCTAGTTTTGTTATAATTATCATCATTATTAATTAAGACAGGACAATGGAGGAGGAAATTTATTGAGAAATATTAATAATGCAAGATGGAATAGGGCATGATGGATAAAAAAGGGGATGCTGCAAATGTTATTGAATTCTTTATATAAAATGTATGTTGATATATAAGATTAATATGTTAAATTAATAAATCATGTTTTGGGATCTCTAATAGAGATCTGGTCAAGCTAAGCAATGTGAGATTACCCAATGTTTTATTTATCTCTTTTCCAGATTTAAAGGTGTTAAATAATCCAAATATTATACTTATTATTTTAGAAATACTTGAGAGTGCAAAAAAAGAAACTTAAGAAATACAATACAAAAGTTGTATGATTTTGCTAAGGGATAGGGTTAGGGTTCGAGTTTAATTCCTTGGTTTCAATTACCATATTGTTGTTTTAAACTGTACCTTCCTAACTGTATTTCATACACTCAACAGACCTTGTAGACTTAGGCTCACTTTGATTTGTCATTCCAATATGGGAAATAACAGTCTACTTTTGGATGAATGGATCTGGACTTTGTCAGAGACATATTTGGAAGCTAGCTGTAGCTCACTATGATGTTAAGATAGCAAGAGATAATGTTGGGACAGGATCTGGATTTCAAACAAGGATTAGTGCATGTTTTAAGGCTCTTTTAATTGCCAAGCTAAAATTGGTTTTGTCTCTTCTACAGTTTTATTGTAAGTCACATTGACTCTATAATTTCCAATTATGTTAGTGTGTTGAAACCTGGCATGTCTGTTACAGCTGTCGGTCAACCAGCTTTCATCTCACTGCCCTGAATATTAGAAAACCTTGACTCTTTGAAAAAAAGCCTGAAAGTGCTGGAAGAAGTGAGTTAGGCTTTAAGCAAAAGAGTGTAGCAGGCTTGATTAGTGCTGGTATAACAGCTTTAATTCTATTAATTGCTAGCACCACTGCTTCTGCAATAGCATTGACACAAAAAGTTAAGACAACTCTTTTTGTTAACCATCTAGCAAAAAACATGTTACTAATGAATTGAGTCTACAAAAGGATTTAAATAGATATCTGGAACAACAAATGATGCTCTATAACCCATTCAAATTATCTGAAGGAGGTTCAGGGTTCAAGAGTTAGGAGCCATCCCAAGTGTCATGACAAATATAATTGGAGTAGTGTTACTTTTGAAATTCACAATGATTGTCATTATAATTAGAAAAAAGTTTAAAGACACCTGTAGGATATTTGGCATGATCCTAACACCTCTCTGGGTATGTTAACTTTGCATAGTGAGATGATGAATTTAAAGACTGCTGCTCTGTTGACCTTTGATGCTGCAGATAATGCCGATAAAACTATCCATGGCCTGAGCTCAATATGTCCATTTTGGACAAATCTCAGAAATGGCATAAATAGCTTGATCATGCTAGCCCTTCTTGTCCTGGGAATACTTTTATTCCTGCCCATCATGTTAAAGCTTACCTTTAACAACATCAACATGTTGGCAGCCAAAGTACATGGCTTAAACCTGAAAATGGACCCCCAGACAGAGTTATTGATTTAACAGGCTGGCAGGCCAAGGACGGGCACAATACTGCACAGAGCCTTACCAACATAAGACAGAAGTGCATTGCCTTTGATAATGCATATTCCATGATGGGTAAGGAAGGCATTCCTGTCAGAATGACCTAAAACAGGCTCAGTCTTGTTAACAAAATAAAAAAGGGGGAGAGATGGAGAGCCTTTGGGGCTGCTTGGCAAGAAGCTGACATGGGGCAAGGACAAGGAAAGGGGCTGCTTGGCAGGAATATGACATTGGCCAAGGACAAGCAAGTAGGCTTCAAGCAGGAATCTGACATTAGACTATAACAAAGAATTTCAGGAAGGAGTCTAAATCATAGGCTACAACAAAAAAGTAATTTCTGGCAGGAATCTAAATATTTGGCCAGAACAAAGAAGTAATTTCAGACAGTATTCTAAATTTTAGGCTAGAAAAAGGAAGTAAGCTTCAGAAATGAAAATGACCTTGGGCAAGGATAGGGAAGTAGGCTCAGATACTTTGGTCATCCTGATAAGCTTTTAGAAACATTGATCACAGAAGTGTTCACTTAACTGAGTTTAATGCCTTGCTTTTTCTTTGCCTATTTGTGTTTATTTTCTTGCTTGTTCCTCGACTATTTGCATCTATTGTATTGCTAGACCGTCAACCTAGAACTGACCTTAATACATGCATTTAATCAAAATGGTACAAAATCATAAAGGAAGAGGGAGTATAGGATAGGGGGCTCTAGGGAGGGGAAATGGGGGAAAGGGGTGACATCTGTATTGAAAAATAAATAAAATATTCAAAATAAAGAAAGAAAAATTGATTTGTTATGCTACAAACTCCAAAATACAAGAGAACAAAGAGAAATAAGTCTGTCCCTAATTTTAGGCACTACGATTAGGATAGACATTCCAGCAAATAAATAAATAAGCAAACAATCTCAAATATTCATGGAAATACTATTGTTATGTCAACAAGGTTTAAGTCTGTTGTTTATATGACATAAAAACTCCCCATAAACATTCCTACTTAAAATGCAGCATTATTCTGAACACACATAGTTTAAAATGACGAGATTAGAGGTCTTAACTCACCATCATTTTCTCAAAGAGGTCCAAAACTTCCTTTTCAGACAAAATCAGAGATCGGTCATCATGTAACGTCTGAGCTGCTAGAATCTCACCCATTGAGATTTGAGAATCAATAGGATGCTGAATAAGAGGTTTTTCTCTTTTGGTGGCAGATTTTCTGAAACTTGTAATTCGGTCACGCTACAAACAGAGAAAGAAAAATAATCCCTAAGAAAAGGATCAGGAGCCATGAACAAGAAGAACAAAAACATCAAAGTGTCATTTAGTATAATATATATTATTATTGTCTCTTGATAATATATTATTGTAAGCAGCAAGCACCAGTTAGAGATTGGACTCTTTTGCAACCTTAAAGTAGTTCTTGAGCTTCAGAAGGCTAGGGGTGAGGAAACATTCCTCAAAAGTAATATTTAGTCACTTGTCATTTCTTTTGTTGCACAGGAAGTGAAGAGACACTTTGGATCAAAATCTTGTAGTAGTTGTTTTGGGGAGAGTGAGGCTTTGGTGCCAACTTCAGTGCTCTGGGAAAGGAGAATGGAAACAGAGCTAATGGTAGCAAACTCAAAGGGAAATTTAGGGTAATGTTTTTCTTCTGCATACTGTAAAAACTGCGACAAGTATATATGAATAACTGCCATTTTAGCAGTTGACTAAACTGAATACCATGGAATCTGAAGACAGATTCAGTGAGTTTAAATCCAAACTGAAAAAAATCACTAACTCAGAATCAGTCAGGAAGGGAAGATACCTTGTCTCTCACTGTTTCTTCTTATATTGTAGGTCACTGTGAGAGCCAAATATACTTGGTGGGTGTTGATTCTAGTAATTACTGTTATCACCATGTTCCTCAATTTTTTTCTTTCCCAAATAATTAGCACCAGTAGGAAGTAAAACAAAGCTAAAGCACTCATTCCATTTGTTGAAGAAACAAACAAATATTTTCTTCCTCCTTTAAACATTATCTGATGAACTCACTACTTTATGGGTATTTTCTTTAAACTATTAATACCATGTACAATCTCTAACAATTAGCTTGCTCTTTCATATCAAGTGAATCAAGAACTTTAGCTGCTTGTCAACAGGCTATCTGACTTAAAAACCACCAAATATTTGACATCAAACATTAGTAACAGTCATAAAACTGAAGACAACTCAGTTTTATTCAGGTGTCTGTTAGGAAGCACATGCAATGTCATCAGGTCACAATAAGCAAACAGAGATATTAGCTATGAGGACAGTGAATGTACACTGCCATGTTACCACCATCCTTTTAAATAACCTTAAGAATATGAAAGCATTCCAGACATTATTACAGTTTATGTTTGTTGACCCCCTAAGAGAACATAGTCTTTATTTTATTAGTTGAAATAATGGTTTTTTTTTTTAACATGTACTTTGAAGAAAGCAGTTTTAAGCAGCTTACTTGGGATTACAAAAATTATTTGAGTACATGGTTGCTTACAGAAAGATTATAGAAACCACAATATTTTAGAGCTGGGAAGAAAAATGAAATGCCATCCAAACCAACTCCCTCAATTCACAGAACAGGTGACTCCCTTAAATACATGAGTCCCTGGTTCTGATCTCAGCGTTCACATTACAATTATTTCTTTAAAATTATTTGAACTGTATTATTAAATGTTGTTTTAACTTTTTGATGAAAGTTAAGTTGGTTTAGATAAGTAATCTCTTCACACAACTCAAGAAAAACAATTTTAGTAATCCCAAATAAACTGAGACAAATTTTACTTAAAGATATGGTGGACATGAAAGCATTTAAATATGCAGTTGGTTATTAAATTAACATATCTGCTCTATTCACTTTATACCACTTAAAAGTACTAATACAATGAAAGCATTTCTACTGAATATCAGCATTAATAACATACAGACTTGAGCTTTCTACACCTTTCATTTTAATGCAAAAAAAATGGCTTTTTATTTCAGCTATATTTTGGTAAGAAAATGAGGTTAAGTTATATACACCTTCATTTCCTTAGAACAGTAATATGATATTACGTTTTTTGTAAATTGGTAGTTCATATAATAAAAAAAAAAACCTGAAACTGTTTTAAAATATCATTCAGAAAAGTTTAGGTATAAAAAGTATATGTAAATCTTAGCTTGTAACTTCTAATAAGAATTACTATGGTAGTCTGAGCTCAAAAATATGTAAGCTTTCAAATTTAATACTACATATTTTATTTGGAAACAAATTCTTCTAATATCAGAATTTAATATACTCACAATAAATTTAGCTATCAATAGAGAAAACGGCCATGTTTTTCTAGTATCTACATGTATGTGTCAAATTTTAAATATTGTTTGTTTTATGTCACAAGAATAAATTAAAAAACATAGTGGGAATCTGACCCAACTATTTGAGTAAGTTTGGGGCAGTTCCTTCTTTTTATTGAAGTGGGATAGGGCACTACACAGCCCTAGCTAGCCTAGAACGCTCTACATACACCAGGTTGACCTCCAACTTGAAGAAGTTCTCCTTCTTCAGTCTCTGCAGTTTTAGAATTACAGGGATGCACCACTGTGCCTGGCTACAATTGTTTATGTTAATATATGAAAAGGAAATTGCTCTATTGGCAATGATCCTATTCTGTTCCATTTTCTAAACATGCATTCACTTTATATGTTGCATATATCAATGCTTTAATGTCCACATTTTAATAAAAAAATGTAACATGCATAAGCAATGCAACAACATGCTGCTCACACCACCTTACCACATCATCTGCCAAAGTTTTTATTTGAATGTTCTATTAAAACCAAAAGGAAACAAATAAAAGAAAATACCAGTCAGATGACAGAAATACATAAGTCAAACAAGACAACAATAATTAAAAGAGTTCAATGAGTCTCATCTTTTATCAAATGTAAACTGTCAAAAAATAAAATTCAACATACAAATAATACATCCATTATAAAATGAAAAAATATAGTAGAAATTACAAATGAAGGTTTGGCTTGGGGGAGGGTTATTTATTTGATTTTTGTTTGTTTGTTTGGTTGGTTGGTTGGTTGGTTTTTCAAGACAAGATTTCTCTGTATAGCCTTGGCTGTCCTGGAACTCACTCTGTAGACCAGGCTAGCCTCGAACTCAGAAATCCGCCTGTCTCTGCCCCCCCCCCCCCCCCCGAGTGCAGATTAAAGGCATGCACCATAAATATGAACACTAAGATCCAACTTTCACATCTATATCAGATAGTACCACAACAGTATTTAAATACTACAAAGCAGTAAGTAAAATTGTGTTCTCTTGCAATCTTTGAAAGGTTTTGTAATGAATAATGCCTTAAAGATTATGAAATTAAAATAAAATACAGCAACTATTTCCCAAATAGCAAACATTACCTAATGAATTAAATGTTAAAATGTAACAAAACTAACAATTCAATAAACTTCAGGATTCCGAAGATAATTCAAAATCATACAATAGCATGCAATCAGGATAAAGTCAAGATTTCACTGTATAAGTACAGTCACACATCTCTTCATGATGATGTTATGTTTCTATAAATGCATAATAAATGGCATCATTAAATAAATATCACAGAGTTCATCAAGCAAACTAGAATGACACAGAAAATATACTCTTAGGGTGGCCATCACATGTACAGTCCCTTCAGACTTGTTTCACATTCTGTTTCTTGCAGAAGAAGCCGAATAAAGTGTCACAGGTATTGGCATGAATTTGTACTAAGTAAAATACACATCTTTTACTACGGAGGATTGCATTGTGAGCTTTCAGTAAGTCAAAACTGCTTGGTCTCGAAATCTTAGGAAATTGCCTTCAACTACTACTATCCACTCTGTGCTATTAAAAACCATCCTAATCTAGAACAACCATGGCAAATGCACTAGTACATATATTTATCTTTTTGTATTTTGAATGCTTGAATTCCCACAGGAATCTAAACTTCTTCTCCTGTACTGAATCACCATAAAACTCAATAAATCTTTATTGCCTTGGGGAAAAAAAGAGGAACCTGGAAGGTGGCTTAGTAGGGAAAGTGTTCATTGAATAAACATGAAAAGCTAGGTTTGAAACTCTATAAGCCACCTTAAGCCAGGTGCAGTACTGTGTATCCACAATCCCACTGCTCCAACAATATGAGAGGCTGTGACAAGAGAACCCATGAAAGCCAGTGGGTTAACTATACATGCAGAAAGGAACAACAAAGAGGCCCTGGCCCAAACAAAATAAGGTGAGGACCAAGAAACACCCAAAGTTGTCTTCTGACCTCCACTCACCCACAAACATGCTCTGGCATGCAAGTACAAGTACATGCAAAACACACACACACACACACACACACACACACACACACACACACACACA
>JANHMN010000005.1:48166758-48210355 GCA_030674055.1 Rhabdomys pumilio
GGAGAGGAGAGGAGAGGAGAGGAGAGGAGAGGAGAGGAGAGGAGAGGAGAGGAGAGGAGAGGAGAGGAGAGGAGAGGAGAGGAGAGGAGAGGAGAGGAGAGGACAAAAGAAAAGTTTCATGCACAATGATAAATGTGATTTCTTGTAAAACACAATTACAGACCTGAAATGACCCTGCTGACATCTGACATGAGCCTGTCCAGTGGGGTTTTTACATAGATTACATAAGTCTCTAAGAAACTTCTGCTTTCCTTTCCTCCAATTCCTTTGGTGTTACACAATTATGATTGGAAACACCTACACTTCCAAATCAAGAATACAAATTAGAAGAAAAAATTTTTTCTTTAATCAAATTCCTATATTAAGACACATGTATGTCAGAAATGCTTCAGTATTGTATCTCAGTTGAACACATGTTGACAATTTAATCAGTGAAAGAAAGCACAAGAAAGATAGAAATGCTAGTTATCACTTCACTTGGTTTTACAGGAAGAGTCTGGAATCTTCTCACATTTTTCTACCTTGAATTAGCATTTGTTTTGTTCACAATAGGTCACATAATATGGACAATTAGAGTTGGGTAAAATTTAGGATAATCTAAGCAAATCATCTCTTTTACAAATAAGAGTGTACCATTTATGCTAATGGTATACCCTACATTCCATTTTCTATGCTAAGACTTCTACATTAAGTCACTCTTCATTTCCAATAGCCTAGCAACTGACTGTTCAGTAACACACACACACACTCAGGCAAGCGCACACATGCTAAACCTAATTTAAGCCACCATCTGCTCTTACCTAGATTTCCTTACTAACCTCCTATCTTGTCTCCATTATTCTACTTTTGTTCTCTTACAGTAAGTTTTGAAAAGGGCAGACAATGTTATACTGTGAAAACCAAAGTCATGTCACTCCCCAGCTCAAACCCGCAATGACTCTATTTTCCCTTCCAATGCAACTCAAAGTCATTACAATGACTAGAAGATCCCTGACCTCATCTTTCACTGCTTCCCCTTCTTTCAACTAGCTCCATTCACACTAACCACCTCAGTGCTCCCAAGAAAAGCAATCACGCACATGAATTCGCTCTCCCCCCTGCCTGCATTGTTCACTTCTGTTATCTGTACAACTTGCCCCTTCATCCTCCTAGCAATGTTCTTTTGTCAGTGAGGCTTAGTCTGGTAATACTATTCTAGTAATCACATAGACCTAATCCACACATTCCCTTGCTTTTCTTTCTTCAAATAATATTTAATATAACAATCTATAAGCTAATGTTATTCATTGTCTGTTGTCTTTTTGCTTTTTTTTTTTCTCTAGTGCTAGAGATATAACCCAGGGCTTGGGACATGTTAAGCAATCACTCTTCCATTCAGCTACAGCCCCAACCGTTTACTATCTTTTTCAACCCACTATAATATGAGCTGTTAGGGATAGATATTCTTTTCTGACTGATTATGGGCAGTGTTTCTGATGTCTAAAACAATGCTTGGTACACTAAAGCTCAATAATGATTATGAATGACTCTCATAGTCCCTTTCATAAACATTTAATACATCTTGGTCCTGAAAGGACTAATAAACCAAAGGCATTCGGGTTCTGTATGACTTGGCCCCAGGCCATCTTCCACTTCTTCCCTCTTGATCCTTGTCATACATAAAGCAAAATATTACTTAGTATATGTCCTGTGATGTCCTCTTGGTAGTTTTGCAAATCCCTGGACCTGAGATATTCATTTTAGTAGATGTAGTTCTATTTCTAGAATGTCTCTTAAATTTGAAATTTGACTAGTGGCAAATCAAATGTGAAGCACTGTTTGAAAATAAAACTGGATAATGATTGTGCTCTATTTTACTCTCAAAGATTTTTTTCTCTGACAGTTATGTTCAAGAATGATAGAGCACCCCCCAGGGCACAAAGCAAATTATAGTCGCATAAAAAATTATCCCAATTACTTATGATAGAGAGCCATAAAGAAAAACACTCCACTCTTGATTTTTTGATTTATAAATTTCATTCCACCACAGAACATACATTCTATACAAATGTGAACATTTACTGTAATACAGCTATTTTCTAATACATTTCTCTCACTAACATATTTGCTTTCAGCAGCAAGAAAAGTTGCTCAGTGAATAAAAGCACATACTGTTCTTGTAGAAGACCCAAGTTTAGTAACCAGCACCCACATCAGTCAGGTGGCTCATAACTACTGATAACTTCAGAAAATGCAATACCTTTTCTCACCCTGCAGACACCTATACACTTGCATCAGACACTCATGCAGAAACACACATACAAACACATGTAAGCAAATTTTAAAAAAAAAATTAAAATTCTAATTTCACAAATACTGTATTTCATAAATATAATGACACTTAAAACCTTTGTTTAAAATTGTTTGCGAGAAAAGAAATGGCTATGGTATGCTGAAAAGTTAAATCTTCAGCAGGTACAAAGATACTGAGTTTCAGAAATTGTGATTTTTTTTTTTTTAGCCACTGTATACTAAAAATGCAACAACATTGTAGTATAAGTCACAATTAAGTGATCATCAAGAGCAAACAAATGCTTTTTGGCACGTGATTGAATTGCAGTTAAAACCCAATATACAGAAGCACTCCATCATAGTAACAAGACACCAGACAGGAAGAAGTTTGAAAACATGTAAAGGGCTGCTCTGGGGCAAGATTAAGTCAAGCTCGTTCATATGAACTGATCTTTAAAACACATTTGAAAAATGACGGCATTAAAGTTGACTTTCAGAGGGGGCACGGGATGGGGGTTTTCTGGGGGGGGAAGTGGGGAAAGGGGATGGCAACTGAAATGTAAATAAAATATCCAATAAAAAAAAGTTGACTTTCAGGACTGAATTACAGCACAGTGGTAGAGCATTCACTAAACAAGTATGAGAGACCATGAGTTAGGTCCTCAGCACAGAGAAAAAGTATTTTAAAATGAATAGATAAACTGTTATTTCATTTCCATATGTTCTTCACAGAAAAGTTCTGAAATCATTTATGAATTTAATTTATAGAGATGTACATATGTTTCCTCAAACCACAAAGAAGCAAACATGGATTTTACTCCTTCACACAAACTATAGAGCTATACATGGACTTGAAAAAAACATTTAAAAGGATAATAAAAAATAACCCCCCAAATTGGAATCACAGTCTTGAATTAAAAGCACTGATTAAAGTTGTTTTGGTGAGTTTTTATTATGCAAATCTAATGATAATGGTCATTACAGTGGGGGCATATTACATCAATAAGTATAGTGACCATATATTTTCATTAAGCAAAACTCTGAAGAAGCAATCAAACTATGCATTACTCAAGCAATAAGTGTTTATTAAACTTCATTTATGATCAACTATATTAAACATAATAGTGTAATATTATATAGTATTATATAATTATAAAAGTATTGCTCTAGAGTCTCAACTCCTTAAGAATAAGAGAAATGGCTCAGTTACTATAAACTCTAATGTTGAAGTTCTGATTGCAATGCAAACAGTCATTATGGCAAGAAAATTAAGTTTTAATTTTCTCAATCAGGCAGAAATTAACAAAAGCAACAAGATGCAAAGAGTCAACTCTCTTATGGCTAATGCTACATGGAAATACAGTGCTTTATAAACATTTCACAATTACTCTAGTACCACAGAAATTGGACAACTAAATTAAATATAATTCAAAAGTCTCATCATCAACTCAAAAGAACTCAATCACTGTATTTGACAATTCTCTTTTAAAGAAGATCAATAAGTTGGTCATTAAAACAAAAAAAATGCATGGCAAATTATTCACCCAGATTTAAGTATCCTGCTCACAAAAAAAGGCTAGGGCAATGGGACACAGAAAGATACATTCATATCTATATAACAAACATTTGAATCTACTATATAAGTTCTAGTTGACTTAGAGTTCAGAGGATTGAACAATCACAGAACAATGAAGAAGAGACGGTACTGCCAGAGTTCTGAAGAAACAGTACACTAATATAGCCTGCATCCACATTTCAAGTTAGAAAACTTTAAGGGAAGGAAGCAAGGGAGTCAACAGCCACCAGACAGGGCTAGACTCCTCTACATGGCACATCTGCCTAATACCTATTCAAATTGAGGTATTCCTACAAGGAATTGGTGCTGCCTTTCAACATTTAAGATCTTACACTCTGAACTTTCAAAGCTAGTAAGACTAATCAAAGTAATTCCAGGTTATTTGAATACCTAGTAATCAAAATCAACATTATAAGCAGTCCTTGAAATCCTTCATAGAGACTTCATGAGTTTAGTAGCTCTCTGTTCTGTTTATTTCACCAAGAAAATTATCTGTAATCTGATTTTTAGAAGCAAATTCAATGTAGGGATTTGCTTCTAGGATGACAGAACAAATTTTAGCTTTCAACATCATGGGAGTATTTATACGACCTGCATTTAAAATTATCTTCAGCCATTCTTTCATCTCCTTTCTAACATAAGAGTTACTTTCCAACAGGAACACATCATTTTAGGCAAAATTGTCCTCCATCACAATTAGTATTTATGAATAGATGCTAGATGAACTGGCAACATGCTAGACACTACAAACTTAAAGAGACATGGCCAAAACCTAAAATGATGAAATGACCAGCCTGACATTAAGCTCCAATTATCCACCTTACTTTGCAATTTAACACCTGTAACTGTCCATTTCTTCACTTAAGTAGGAAAATATGTTTATAATTTTGTGAACAATAACCACATCATCTCTGAAATATTGTCAAGTAGAAGTATCAAACTTTAAGCCACCAGAGTTTTCGCTACTACAAGTCAAAATTCTTTCTGCCATTGTTCTGACAAAAAAAAAAAAAAAACCCATTCCTTCTGGAATCTTCTTCTCAGGCTGTTCTTTCGATATAAAAAGAATAAAATATTTATACAAGAGATCAAATATAACATCAAAGTCCAGGACTTCTGTTTTCTTCATGAAGCAAAAGACTGTTACTATATTAAATTAGTTTTGTAAGTCTGTCCTAACAAGATATGAGCTCAATACAAAATGAACTGTACCACCATAATCTTGAATGTCAGAAAAGGCAACTATGGTATGGGAATGCATCAGTCTCTTCCATTTAATAGGAATGACCCACCTCAGGACATGTTCAGGAAATGTACGCTCACCACTTTGGTATTCAACAAAAGTTCCTAAGAATAAATTGTAAAGGCTGCATTATATCTGAATTAAGCAAAACAATTGCAGGACTAATCAAGTTGATGTAGTAAGCTTCTTCTACAAGTACAGAAATCACATTTGTTTACTAGGTACTAAGCCAACTGATATATGGAGAAGAATTGGACTTTTTTTTTTCTTCTTGGACTATGAGTTAAAAGAAAAAATAGAAATAGAGAAGCTAGCCTTACATAAATACAGATACTTCAATATTTCAATGAAGTAATTAGTGCATTATATATACTTGGGTTGATGAGTTGTTCAAAGCGAGATCAATGATTACTAAATAAAATTCTACCTTCTCTGTTAACCAAAAGATGAATGCAAGCAAGAATCAAGCAAGCATTAAGTACCCATTATTAAACAGCCAGCGGTTTATGGTATTTAGAAGTATAAGACATGATTTTTCCCTTAAGGCATGTGCAATGTAACCATATAAAAGGAAGTCAATAATTAAATACTAAGCTCTATGATCTGCAGCTTCTCCTCCTCTACCACATTGTCCTCTATTACCATCACGGCATTACCCGCTATCTGTAAGATCTTGTGCACTAGTTAAATGTTGTATTCTTCTTACTAGAAAACAGGTCCCCTCATAGTAGAAATCGCATTCTAATCACTAACACTTTAACAACTACTGGCACCCAATACTGTTCAAATATTTGGTGGATAAATTCATTTAAGTACAAACAGAATTCAGGGAAGTAACAGTTGAACCAGTAAGTTTAACTGGGTTGAGAAAGGAGGATGAGAATACACAGTAATGTCTGGACAGGAATAGCCAGAAAGAGGGGAAAAGGGAAGTAAGACAAAGGAGACATTATTCAATGCTTCAGACAAGTTAGAAGCAGTGGCCTTTTGAAACAAAGGGTTCAAAAGGAAGGTCATTACATTTTTAAGATGTAGTCTGTGGTGGTCAGATTAGAGTTAATCATGAAAACCATGAGGGGTAATCTACACAACATTTGCTAACCTTTGGAGGTCCTAAGGACTTCCTAATGTCACAGAAGGATATGGAGGATGTAATGGTTTTTGTTTGTTTTGGTTTTGTTTTAATGAATTTAGATAGCATGGATCTTATCTGGAACTTCTGAAGGCAAATATGTTCTGAAATTCCAAATAATTCAAGTTTGAGAAATATGGCTATGTGTACTACAAATCAAAACATCCTGGAAAGCCCAAAGTAGCACACTGCATTGCATTCAAGTTTAGCAGTGAAACATGGATGTTCCACTAAGCAGGATAAATAAAGTCTGTACACAGACTGTACTAGGTCAGGTTTTGTTGCTCATTTATAAAAGGCTATATGCACTGGCTGTTTTTGTGTGTCAACTTGACACAAGCAAGAATCATCAAAGAGGAAAGCGCCTCAGTTGAGGAAATGCCCCCCATGAGATCCAGCTATAAGGTATTTTATTCTTTTTTTAAAAAATGATCCAGCCACTTTATTTATTTTTAATTAATTAGTTAATATATTTTACATCTTCACCACAGTTTCCCCTTCCTCCTCTCCTCCCAATCCTACCCCTCCCACACTCTGTCCTCTACCCCCATTCATTCCTCCTTTCTCTTCAGAAAAGTGGAGGCCTCTTATGGGTATCAATCAGCCTTGGCATATCAAGTTGCAGTAAGACTAGGTGAACCTTCTGTAAGGCATTTTCTTATGGTGATCACTGGAGGAGTGCCCAGCCCATTTTGGGTGATGCCATTCCTGAACTGGTGGTCCTCAGTACTATAAGAAAGTAGGTAGAGCAATCCATGAAGAATAAGCCAGGAAGCAGTACCACTCCATGCTCTCTGCAACAGCTCCTGCCTCCAAGTCCCTGCCCTGTTTGAGTTTCTGTCACGACTTCCTATGGTAATGATCAGAAATATGGAACTGTAATCAAATAAACCTTCCCTCCCCAACTTGCTTTTTGATCATGATGCTTTGTTGTAGCAATCAAAACCCTAACTAAGAAAGGCCATTTTCAGAGTTCATAGGTTTTAGAATTTCAGAAAAGGGTTGTGGTCCCATAATATTTATTACTGACTGAAGGAAGAACTAAAAGCTCAGGAAAAGCTTGCAGCAATAGGCAGCAGTCTTTTCTATTTATGTACCAGCAACCCTCTACTGAGTGTTATTAGCACTATGCTCAGAGACTTACCTACGATGCCTCATTTAAATCCCCACAAGAAGGCTATGGAGGAGAATTATTACTCCATTTGGCCTTAGCATTTTTAATTAGCATTTAGGCCATAAAATTAAGATTCCTTGCTCTGAAAATTCTATCTCCTTCTAAAGTTGTTGGTACACAGTAAACATCAGTATGACATTCCTGGTTGGCAGTGGTCAGTCTTGGCCTTTCCTTGCACTCTTCGCTGGACTTGAGTGCTTCTTCCACTCACATTTCCTCCTTCCTCATCACCATTCATCCTTTCTAAGGTTACTGTTGTCGTAAGTGACCTGTGGTTTCTGACCTCTCCGTTAGTAATTATCAGATTGCAATTATTTGATATTTGTGTTCCTTGCTATCTTGGAAACTCAATGTGCTCAAGACTAAAGATCTCTCCTCCCCATTTCTGTCTATATATACTTCTCTACCCCTATGTGTTTCTCTCTCCACTCCTTTTTGTGTTGTTTATTGTCATTGTTTTCAGATAATCTTCCTGTGCAGCTCAGGCTGGCCTCAAACCTCTCAACACTCTACCCCCACCCCTGTCTCACTCTCCCCAATTCTGGATTTTCAGGGATATACAGTCCACACCCATGCTCAGGCCTAGGTCTCATCACTCTTTGTTCCTACAACATCCTCAGAGATTTTACCCAGGGTCTAACATAGAAGAAGCATTCAGATTTGTAATGATTGATGGAACTGGGCTGGGAAAAAGAGTGACAGAAAGAAAGAGAAATCCGATTGTTATGATAAGAGCTCAGATTAGGTGGTAGCAATTGGAACAGAGAAAGCTGTTAGTATATGTAATTTTGTTTAAAATTACCCTTGTTATTGAAGCAATGTACCCAGACATATGATTGTTGTTTGTATTAAGTAGAGTAATTTAAATATATGCTGTTGTGATTACTATCTTTACAACACACAAATAACCTCTAAATGGCTGTGATTCCTAGGACTAGATACTTCACCTTACAATGACTTGCCGTGCATCTACTTCAAGCAGCTTTTATAAATAACCACATCATTTAGTTTTCTGATGTAGCTACAAAATTAATCTGACAAAACAAAATGATTCACTCCTTTAAAGCTTCAAGAGTATAAATTGCCTAACACTAAAACTTATACCTGAATTTTGAAGGTGTTATTATTAAACTTAATTTTATAACAAAAAATACATAAAATTCAACCAGCAACTTAAGTTAATGTCATTACCAGTACTTTTAGCTGATAGTCCTCAATTTCCTAACAATCCACAATTCAGGAATGAGTCAAGTCTAAAAGTTTGTTTGTTTAGTTCAGTTTTCAGCTCTTGGGAAACACGGATTAAACAATGCAACTCAAAGTCACGGTTTCTCAACTGAATGTAGATATCTTCAGTTCAGAAAAAGGCAGGCAGCTTGCTCAGACTCACAAAAGATTTTTTTTTAATCTTATAAAACAAAACTTAGAACAGAACACTGACAAATATTTTAAACTAAAAACCTTGAGACAAATATGATGATATGGTAGGCAAAAATAATTCAATTTTGAGAAGTCTTACAAAAAGTTGTGGAAAAATTTAGTATTAACAACATGTATAAAAAATGTTTAAACTTGATTCTTCTCAGGATGGGCTTCATATTCTTTGCTCAGCAATGACAGCCTTGTTAAAAGCATTCCTCTAACATTTGTGCTTTAGCTCTCTATTTATTTTCATTTTAAACTCAGTTTTAATTTGATTAAGGCATTAGCCTCTGACCTATCATGAAAAACTGTCAAAATAATAAACAGAGAATAACAAAAATATCACTTATACTACCATGCTTTTCAAATGCCATAACAAATTAACAGGGAATATTAATTGTGGACATTTTCTTTTATTAGACAAAGTAACAATTAAATTAATGTTTACTTATACAGGTCCCAAATTTCTTCTAAACTGGAGCTTGTCAAATGAACTCTTCATACATCTCGACAGCTTTGCGTATGGAAAGATAACAACAGCTAACAAACAAGAGACCATACTTGGATTTCAAAGCAACATATGTAGTCTAGTCACTGTATCATTACAAAATAAAAGGCAATGGTCTACAGATCCCTTTCTCTAAAAAAATTGAGAACTAAAGTGGTAGCACTTTCACATTTACGAGACAAAGCAAATGTCTCAAATATTTCTAATATTGTAAACCACTTAAATATTTTTGTGTAAAGTTTTTCAGACTAAAAACATACTGTTTTTCTTCCATTTCCCCTAGACTTTAGAACAACACTGGTGTTCGTTCATCAATATATTGATTATAGTTTGTATAAAGCCAGAAAATATGAAGGAATTATTAACCTGTTTATAATTATTTGACTTTACTGATGCCAAGAAAAGATTCCAAACAGTAAAAACAAGTCACGGGGACACATAACATATATTTGTACCTAGCACTTTAGCCACATTAAACAAGCTAATAGTCCTCAGTGTGTGTGTGTGTGTGTGTGTGTGTGCAGTGATGCAAGAGAAAGTCTAACTTCTCTGAGATAAATCTGAGAAGTGCTAAACTCATTTGAATAGCTTCTGTAGACAGTTCTATTTTCTTCAATATTGAGTAATTTGGATTGATAACAATTTTTTCAATTAGACATTCGAAGATTGAACTTAAGTGTCATACAATAGACAGAATAAATCACAGTCAATATACTGAAATGAAAATATAAATGTGCTTCAACATTTACAGAGTTTCTCTTCTATGTTATCTTGAGTTTTAGCCCCATTAATATGCCAGGAGGACAGGGGTAGCAAAGAAATTTACAGAATAATTAAATGACTTCTCACCATTACAATTATATTTTCTAATAATATATTTAGTCTATATAAAATGACTAATTTAATAGGCATAATCCTCAATACGCATGGACTCTTTATAGCCCTGAGATATAGCGTGTACAGCTAGTTTTATTGCTGTATTTTCCTATAGAACCAACATTCTGAAATGATGGTTAAGTTCACAACTGAATTTAGTGTGCCCATGTGCACACATACAGATACACACATATATATACACCCTATAAATTCATATTCTTTTTAAATATGAATTTAGGAAGGCAACTGTGATCTCCTTTAGAACATTTTCTGTGGAAAACATCAGATTCAGCTTGTAAAAATGCTTTCCTCCCCTACAGACAAGTATGAACTGGTAGTGCAGTCTGCACTAGCAGTAGTCCACAAGGAGACAGAAGAAAAAAACAACTGGCCACTTTTTTCAGTGCAAATGACCAGAGAGTGAATGGGAGAAGACACAACCTCTATCTAGGTCCTTCAGTGTCTGAAATAAGAAACAGGGGGCAATGCACCTCTTCTTTTAAAGAAAATATCCTGGCATCTAAATGCCTTTATAAGAACTGTCTCAATATTACTTAGAACGAACTACTTCAAGAGCTTAAGTATAAATTTGATGTACCAAGTTAAAAGGCCTTCCAATGGCTATTTTTCATATATCCATTGAACTTGTAAGATCTCAAATTCCATACACTATATACAAGCACATGCCTACTTGAGCTTTGAATAGTGAACATTTAATTATCTTAGCAAAATATTAGAATCTGCTCTTCCTTTTTTAATACCATAATAGAATGGACTAAGGTAGGCACTTCTTTTCATATGAAATGTAGAAATGAGACTATGTGTACACCCAAATCTATAGACAAGACCCATTTGGGACATGTAACTCAAATTTTGAAGAAGTAACCGTTTTATAAACTAAATGTTTAAGAAGCATGGTGTCAATCACCAGTAGCTGACAAGGACCAGTGCTTTTGTGAGCTACAAAAGGCTTTAAAGAAGCAGTAAATACCACAAAACATACTTTTTATTACTCTCAACACCTTGGTTCACATTTTGATTACAATATTTATCAAAGTATACTGCTACCACCACCACCACCACCACCACCACCACCACCACCACCACAATTATTTCTAACTACAAAGTAGAGATTGCAAGATAGGAAGTGAGTTTTATACTTTGTAATACAAACCAAAAATTGGTCAAAAATGGCCCTGTATATTGATTAGCACTATGCTGCTTACATGACACACTCCTCAAAAGTACATAATACATATTTAAGGTCCTTTATCAATTAGGTTAAATGTTGTACCTGCAAACCAGTTTGTAGCCATTTAGACCTTGCCTAGTTGACCTATTGCTCCAGTTTCAATGCAACAAGTCAAATAAATACAGAAGAGGATGGAAGAAAACGGGGGAAAGAAAGAGAGACAAGGAGATAAGGGAGACAGATTTTAGAGAAGAGGAAGAGACAGAATGAATGAATGAATGAATGAATGAATGAATGAGAATCTCTGTGCTTATCAAATTGTGGCAGGTAGTAACTAACAGAGAGTGCTATTGATTTTTTAATTTGTTCACAGAAATGGTGGGGGTCGGGGGGGGGGTAAGCAGACCCTAAAGAGATATTCAGGATTGTGAGTATTACTAATTAAGAGTCACTAAGTACTGCATACCAGGCACTGTTCTTAGGGTTTTGATTTAATTCCCACAATAAGCCTGTAATGTAGGTACTGCCTCTAATTGTGATTAGTAAACAAAGGCACACAGAGGTTCAACCAAACTACTTTGTGTAACATTTCCTGGCCTGTATGCAACATCATCATGCCAGCCAAAAACATAGCATCACAAGATGAATAGCAAACTCCACACTGTGGTTGCAACTCGTGACTGCACAGAGGAAAACACTTCAGCACCAGACTATAGTTACTAGTTAACTTGTTTGGAAAATAATGCAAGTTCCCACCCTAACATCTACATAGTTACTTTCAGAATTCAAGCAAGCGCTATAGAGCACAAAGGTCACATGCCTTGCAGATTGCTTCCTATGAACTAAGCATGTGTAAAAAGGCTGTGGTTTTATTTTCTGACACAGACCTTCCCAGGTGTTCATTAGTCAGCACCAGAGAAGGCTACTGTAAACCACAAAGTACTAAGCAGTGACTGCATGCCTGATAGTGTTTCAGAAAATTATTTTCCTACTTCCATTAAAAATATAGAAGTGAAATGTTATGAAATAAATGCTAATGATATCTGTAAGGAAGATGAATTTTTAGTTTGGATTTGCATTAAAAATATTTATTGTATTTATTTAAATTCCATGACAATAAAATTACATTAAACATAATAAATCTTAAAACAAAAATGTAAAAACTTCCCAGTTTCTGCTGTTATCTGCCTAAATTGAGTTCCAGTGACATACAAAGTAAATTATATTAACTTCATCTCTCAAGGATTTGACAATTTCAACATAAACTCTGGAGATAGTTAACAAGAAATCCAAACTTTATTAAACAGAAACGCCCATCAGAACTCCATTGAGGACACATAACCATAAATGTAATGGACTTGCTAAGTGGAATCAGGGGTGAAACCACAAAATATTCTTGGATAACTAGACAGGAAGTAGCAGGCTTGGAGGCCACTAAGAACAGACCACTGCCTCAAAATCACGTTTGGACCCTGTATTACCACATCTCTATTTGCTCATCAATATTAAGAAAAAGAAGTATCACAACTGCCCCTTCCTGAAGATTTAAAATGCAAAAAGGGAAGACAGAATGGGTACCTAGGCTTTGATGAGGGACTTAAAGGGAAAAACCAGTAAGGCAAGGCTACAATGTACAGGGTTTTCTTCCTCTTTATTTTGAATGCTCTTCACTGCATTTTGTTTGCTTGCTTGCTTGCTTGCTTGCTTGCTTGCTTGTTTGTTTGTTTGTTTAAAAACTGATGAATCTGGGAGTGGTCGTGCATACCTTTAATCCTACTGCTTGGGAGGCAGAGGCAGGTAGCAGATCTAGATGACAGCTGGCTCGACTTAAGTGAGTTCGCGGGTAAGAGGGAGACAAAGAGACACAGACAGATAGAGACAGAGAGATACAGAGGAAAAGAGAGACACAGACAGATCTGAGGTCTAGCTCAGACACTGGGTAAAGATATGACATTCTCTGGGGGAGGGCTTTTGGGGGGGTGGGGATTTTATTTTTGGCTTTTTGGTTTTTTGAGATATTTTCACTGGCTAAAACATTATAAGATTACAAAGGCACTATAGTTACTTCCCATAAGAGTTAATCCAACTTGGTCTATTGTCTGGTCAGGAAAGCACTCCCCTTGAAGACATGTAAAATTGGAAGAAATAAGTATGAGATTAATGGGTTATGTACTTATATACACACTCCTTCGGCGTCTCTACATGCATAGCAACACTTGTAGACCCTCACTGCTCAACCTGCTTGCCTTTCTGAATTATAATAGTAAGAGTATAACTTTTCTTTTCCATGCATCTCTTTGGATATAAGCTCAAATCCTAAGGCGACTTACTCTGATGCTCTGCTCTGTCTGTTCCTCCCTTTCTACCTGTCTATCTGTCCTCTCCTCCTCCCTCTCTTCCTCTCTCTCTCTTTCTCTCTCTCTCTTTCTCTCTTCCCCTCTGTATCTCTGTCTCCCTCTCTCCCTCTCTGTATCTCCATCTCTTTGTCTCACTCTGAAGATTCCCACTGGCTATGCACTTCTTCTGCATAACATCTTTGCTGCTCAGCCTGCCCACTTTTTTCCTGAGTTATAAATAAAATGTCTAATTTTTCTTCCACCCCTTTCTGGCTTTTCTTTGGATACCGTTCCAAATCCTACAACCTGCTTCTCCTCACATTTTGGTGGTCCACACTCTTCCTCTAAAAGACCCTCCCCTTGTCCTGTACAGACACTCACATACTATCCTGATATTTTTCTTTCAGATGCTAATAAAATAATCCTAGCTCTTCCTTCTGAAACCCATACCAAAATGAAGCTATTTGCATAAGTTGGAATATTCAAATGTCTTCTAATGGCCACAATTTCATCACCACAGAGTTTCAACAGGGAAAATACTGAAACAAAACAAATCAGAAAGGATTATTTCAGAAATAGCTATTTGTAACTGCAAATTCTCAGGCTTCCAAAGAAGAGAGTTCCTGTTCATTGCAAGTTTTCAGGCAGTACAACAGTCAGGAGTAAAACCTCTCAAACTAACAGGAAGTTTTATGCCAAAATCCATGTTGATATATGACCCATCCAGCATAAACATAACATTTCCTCTTACTGAACAGTGTTTTAGACTTTCTTCTGGCTAGTCTTCTCACAGGCAGCTTGACCAATGAGAATGTCAACATAATCTAAACAAACTGACATATGTCTGCAAGTCTTACAGAGTTTTACATGAGTTTTTAGAATGATCAATTATGAAAACATCTCAAGCATTAGGGGACACAGCCAAACATGAAATTAAAAAGGATAAACAAGAAAGTTCTTGTTGGCACTAACATCTTGTTTTTGTACTATGCAGTAATCCCATCCCTATCTGCAAATTTGCTCCCAGAGTTTATGCTCAACTGCACCTCCAAAATGTCCACATTGGTCTTGACTCTTTCAAGAAAGAATACAGTCACAAAACTTATACTGCAGTTCTCTGTTATAATTCTTCTACTTTATTAATACTATATATTAATACTTTATTAATTATTTATGTATTTAATTTGCAGTGGTTTTTCTAATATATATGAGTGTTTTACCTGCATGTATGTCTGTGAACCACATGAATGTCTGGTCCCTCTGTAGGCACAAAAGGGGGGTAGATGTCTGGAACTAGAGTTCTAGATGATTGAAAAGCTACGAGGTACTGGGAATCAACTGCCATTCCCAGTTGACTCTCTCTGCCTCTAACTTCCACATCAAGATGTGAGCTCTCAGCTATTCCTGCCACTATGCCTTTGTTTGGCCATCATAAACTTTTAACACCTGAAACTATAAACTCCAAAATTAAATGTTCTTTTTATAAGTTGCATTGGCCATGGTGTTTTATCACATGTTGAAACCTAACCACACCTCCCAACAAACAAACAAAAACAGTGAGGTTTAACTTTCAACTACATAGCTTGCATCATAAGTTAATATTTACCTTAAATTGAAAGTCTTTGTTCTAAAGTTCACTGTGAACTGCAAGGCTACTGTGTTACACAAAAATGAATGGTCTGAATAAATACTATGAGGACTATATTTTTTTTCTACATGTTAAAATTAATCATCCAGGCATGCTGAGATACATCATTAATCTCAATACTTGGGAGGCTGAGGCAAGTGGATCTCTGTGAGTTGAAGATACTCTGGTCTAAGGAGTTCCAGATCAACTAGTTTTACCTAGCAAGACCTTCTCTCCAAATACATATATAGACAAACAGACACACAGACAGATCAAATGATTGTCAAAAACCACATCCTCATCTTCAAAAATATTTAAGTTATATATTTAATTATATATTTTTCCTATGCGCTGGAGAAAAGCACATTTTTAATGTAGTGACTATACAGAAAACTTGGCAACTGACTATATAACCATTCGTGACACTTAAAGCGGGGGAGGGGGGGTAAGAGTAAATAGCTCAGTGAGTAGCATGTGTGCTGTGTAAAGAGGAAGAACTAAGTTTGGATCCCAAGTAACTATGCAAATCCAAGCATAGAGGTGCAGGCCTATAATACCAGTGTTCTACATATGTTCACTCCATAACTTCCTGCTTAATTTTTTTTATGAAGCTAAAACTGCTCTCTAAAAACAAACGTGTCTTTTTTTAAAAAATAAACACAATCCTTGAGGGCAGAGTTTAGTTAGACACTACTACAAAAACCAGCGATTGTAAACGCTGAGATTGAGTCTCTGTCATGGCAAGGGAACATTTTTAAAAACTGGAGAAAACAGAGTATGGACTAGGTCAGCCTTTAAATTACTCCAGGTCTCCATTATCATTTCTTCTCAGGAGCAAAAAGTCAGAAATAAATACTAATCTTTGCACTGTAAGTATAATTGCCTGTGTGACCCTGTATGTATGTGTGTGTGTGCATATGCACATACACACACACACACACACACACACACACACACACACACACACAAATATACACCACACACACAAATCCCATACCATTCTCATATGGTGTAGCCAGACCATTTGAAGGCTAAATCTGCCACATGAGGAGATGGAGAACCACTTCAAACTCAGGACTCCTCCCTTTTGTCCTTTTGGTAAATATGGAAGACTAGAGTGGAAAGGGGAAATTTAAAAAGAAAAAACGAAGTAGGTAGACTCACATTTATCTTCATAGTCTCAAATAAATTTCACATTACACAAACAAAGATCACTAAAAATAGTGATAAGTGTATTGTAGTGATAAGAGCAGGAAGGAAGCGTGCTCTGGGAGATTAATCCTCTTCTATCAGAGAAGGAAGTCAAAAGATAATATGTCAAATAAATAAAGGAAGACATAATGGCATATAGGCATAATATTTGTAGATACAAAGGAAACTACTAGAGAAAAAGTGTCAGAAGATTTTCAAAAGGTCATCACTAGCTAACATTTACAAATTGAAAGGGGTAAGGCATGAGTTACCACTTTTTTCTGCATCACTTTTTTGCCACAAGTACTGAGTATGCAGAAATAACAGCCACGGAACACAAAGAAGTAAAGTAAGATGCCAAAGACATAGCAATTAGAGCCCATATCAGCCTCTTTATAAATCACCAAGATATTTAACAGAGTTCAAAATCTTAATAATTCAATATCTAACCAGACAACTGCTTTAGATTGTCCAAGATATTGCAATCCATTTTTTTTTTTAGTGCTAGGTGTCCATTTTGTCTTATCTTTATCACACATTTGTTTTCTATATATATAAAAAAAATCAACCTGGAATAGATGTATGAACAGAAAATACTAGTAAATCTTTTGGCATTTGAGTGGATTATGCCACCTAAAAACTATCTAGAAAAATATAGATGCTTTAATTTTTTACTTTGTGTTTTATGCATATGGATATCTTTCTTTCGTGTATGTCTGTGTACCACAAGAGGGTGTTACACACAGCTGGAACTAGAGTTAAGGTTATGAGCTATGGTGTAGTGCTTAGAATTGAACCTGCATTCTCTAGAAGAACAGCCAGTGCTATTAACTGCTGAGCTATCTCTTCAGACCATAGTTATGATTTGAAAAGGTAGGTGAAGAGTTCTTTGGGGGCTTTGTTTGGTTTTGTTATTTTAAGACAGGACCTATCTTGTAGACCAAACTGGTCTTAAACTGCTGATTCAGCTTTCCAAACACTGAAATTATAAGTGTGTGTCATCATGGCCAGCTTAAAAAGGAGTTACTTATTTAAGCAGGAAAGAACACAATGAGATTCATTCTCCACCTCATGTGCTCTCTGATATTTCATTAATGTGGTTTAATGTGCAGTTAGCATAACAACACACAGGCATTCAAGCTCTTTGCATCATCAATACAACCACCAAACACACAAATTCTAAAACTAATATCCTACCCATTAGCTAGCTGGTTCTCACCTCATTCTATGGTGATAGTAGATTTAGGGTGGGATGTTATTACATATGAGATCCAAAGATTCACTAGCATTAGGCCTCAGCATCTAAGCTAATCCATGCAAATTAAGGAAAGAAAAAATGGAAATGTCTTCATTGACCTTTCTAGAATCTGGACACCAGAGCAACTTACAAATAGAACAATAAAGCAGCAATCACAGGAAAACTCTGAAATGGCTGACCCTTACACACCCAAATGCTAAATATTTGATGACACATGATCATTAATCATTCAAAAGACACAAAGGGCCAGTGGATAAAATTTATGATTTCTGCACAGAACATGTGTGAGAAATGCTGGCTGCTACAGATGTAAAATCCAAACACTCCAGAAGCTGAAGTAGGCAAATATAGTTCTAGGTCAACCTAAGCTATATAACCCTTAGTAATTTCCCCAACAAAAACCCTACTACAAGAGAAGGAAGACAAAGGAGGAATATCAAAGTATAGACAGAGAATCCTTCTCATTTACAAAGAAGAGTCACAAATATTTCAAACAGAAGCCTTGGATAAGTATTTTAAAAATATTTAATCACAAAAAATCCATCATTACATATTAAAGTCATCTCCTACTTTATAATTTCTACAAGATAAAATTTCCACATTCAATAAGGTCCTCATCTGCCATCGAAAGAATGATGTAATAAAGTAATAATCTATGATTAGTAATTTTTAAAGAATTAAAATCTGACTACTATGTTCATTTGACAAAGTTTCATTCAAAGGTAGGCCATTTCTTATTATACCTAGAAATGACTAAAAAGAAGTGCTCACTAAAATTTCAATTCTCTGCATGAAAAATGGTGTTTTACTATATACAGATTATATAAACAAAATAAAGTACCATAGGCAATTAATTTTTAAAATGTGGTTAAAATGAAAAATTACTAAAACTAAAAACATATCCTTAACATGCTATTATAATTGACAACACTGAAATATACATTCATTTATCAATTTTTTAATGCAGAGTTAAGGCTTTTCTTTGGCTCGTCAGCTGGAGTTCAAAGCAGCCTTTTTCACAAAAACACATCCTACCATCTGCTGCTTATTATTCCGTATTAGAGAACCTACAGACACAGGTAAAGCCCTATGACTCCTTTTAAATCACATGGGTTTTGTCCTAGGCTTTCAGTTACCTCCCTCATGCTTATTTCAATAGCAATCTTTGTAGCAATTCATGCAAAAGATTTCTGAATTTTAATAGATTTCTTCTCACCCACACATCTCATCAATTTACATGTTTAATTAAGTCATGTAACTACAATAGCAATTACATTTGGCACATACAAACACACACATATGGAAGTAAATATAATGTGCATCCTACCCTTTGACAAATACACAACTCAACACACAAGAAGAGAGTAATTTGTAAAAAACTGTAAATCAGTGCTTTTAAAGACAGTCACCATTTGCCTCAATGACCACTGTCTTAGCTTACATGTCACATGTAAATATTGTAGGTAAGAATTATGAAACTTTTATTAACTGATACTTCCATTGAACCATTAACAAATATTTCTTTTATTCCAAAGGCCATATAGCTAGTACCAGACTTATGTAAGTACATAAATGTGCCCTTTGCCATTTTTCTCCTCTCAACTTCAGAAGCTTTTGTGCTGCCTTTTAAGAGAGCAGTCAGGAAAACAAAGAAACTCTGGATGAGATGGGCTGATTTATGGATCAAGAGCAAAAAAATGAAAAACAGAAATAAGTGCTGGAGGAGCAGCTCAGTAATAGAATTTGAGGCAAACTTCCACCCCCAGTGATGACATGGGTTAAAAATGAAATATAAGTGGTCTTAGAATGTAGTCTCGTTCATAGAGTTCTTGGTTAGTTTACCTGATGCCCCAAGTTTAAGACACAGTACCACCTAAAACTAGGTACGGTGTGGTACACCTGTAAGTCCAGCACTTGGGAAGATAAAAGGATCGGAAGCTCAAGGTCATTGCTGTACACAAGTTGTGCAAGTCCAGCCTGGGTTACCTGAGACCCTGTCTTGAAATAAAGGAAGGAAAGGAGGCAAAGGGAGAAAAAGAAAGTAAAGAAGGGGGAGAGTCAAAAAATTAAAAAAAAAAAAAAAGTAAGAACAATTTAGAAAAAGAAATATGTCCAGAGGAAATCCTTAAGTCAGAATAGTTTAGGGTAAGAGTCACTGCTTACCCAAAACATTCTGCTTCACCACCTGCCTCTGTTTCCTTCTTTGTGTTCTCTGCTGCCTAGTTTCTCAAGCAATCAATCTGTGCTTGCAAAGGTGATTTTAAAATAACCAAGTCCTTTCTCATAATGAAGAGTTCCGATACCAAGCAAGGACGGAGAATTTGCAAAGAATATATATATATATATATATATATATATATATATATATATATATATAAAAGGTAGGTAACTGGGGAAAGTGAAAAAGTAGTAAGATATTGGGGTGGGAGTCACAACAAGCAGGGCAGGTTCTGAATAGGGAGCACCATGAAACAGAATGAAGCTCTGGAGAGAGAGGCACAAAGATAAATGTAATCATTTATAAATATAGCTTAGGGTCAGCCCAGAACCTAACAGAAAGGATGGGACTTTCTTCTTTGTTCCTATACCATATGGCACATGTCTGCTCCCACAGCTCAGGCTGATGCTATTAATAAAGCAGCTCATCTGCAATGTAGATTAAGTAGGATTCAAAAAGGGGGCGCTACCCTGGGAAAGTAACCTCCATTCAGAACATGTTCCCAAAGAAACAATTTCTTGCAGATAAAAACGGAAGTAAAAAAAAAAAAAAAAGTCTGGCAAATACTTCTTACAATACAGCATGCTCCCAGAGTCTGCAGATTAAAGAATACACACAGAGCTGAATTTGAAATGCAGAAAAGATAAAGGGAAAAAAGAAGATAAAGTTCAGATTTGCAAGAAAGAAGCTGTTGTTATTAAATCACTATGTCATTATGATGTCCTACTGCAATGTGTCAATCTTTGCTAATCTGTAACCCCTTTGGAGACAAACCTTACATCCTCTAGGGATTGGAAAACACCTCTACACAGGGATTCTGTATGTATCTCTGCCCTAGTTAGATTAAGGTTGAGGACACACTGTTTTCTGTCTATTCTTGCCAGCTACAATTGAGTAGATAATTTTTTCACCTGCTTGCATTAAGAAAGGACAGTGAAGGCTTTTGAGCATGCCTTTTCAATTTATACATATCCCCAGGAGACTCTCACATACTCCATCCAGGAATCAACTTCTCAAACAGAGAGTGTCTTCCCTCCACAGCAAGCTACATCTCAGACCCTAGCAGTGATGCCTCAGAGTTACCTAATAGTCCTGTGTTAGAGCAAACTACCTCCCTGCATTCCAGCATGCCTGTTTATAGGGAACAGAAGTAACCCTGCGTGAGTGAGTGAGTGACTGAGTGAGTGAGTGAGTGAGTGAGTGAGTGAGTGAGTGAGATGCTGAGTGGGTATGCGTTAACATAAGCATGCCCATGTTAGAAGCCCACAACTTTGGACACATGGGCATGGCAAAGCCTGTCTCACCTCTGGGGTGAGGCCCAGAGGGATGGCAAAGTCTTCCTCTGGTCCATAGGTAGATGTTGACAGTGTGAACAGAAAGTGTCCACCATAGCTTTCTCCCCTCAGGTACTTACGGTCTAAAAGCTACTCAGCTACAGAGACTGTTCCTACAAAGATTAGCTAAACTTGCCTCCTTGATTTAGTTGCATACTTTAAACCCTGCCTCTCTGCTTAACTGTTATGTAATAACTTCACCTTTTTGTTCAGCAGTATGCAAAAACCCCTCATCTGTCTTCTCCTACATGTAATAAACATGCTGAGCTTCTAGTGTGTTGTGGTTTCTCTGCCAAAGAGCCCAAACCACTTGGCTCAGACTTCCCAGTATGTCTGTGCATTTGTCTGCATTGCGGTGTGTCCCTAGGAGCAGTCTCTGTAGGTGAGTATTTTTTAGAACAGCTGTGCTGAATATGGCACCTGTTCTTCAGTCTCTCATCAAGGTCCCACCACTAATCTATTACTAAGACTGTTAGTTTCTAAATCCTCCTCTTTCTTTTCACCATTACAAGTTTCAGCACCCAGCATCAGAGGCTCATTTCTTTCCTACTCTAACATCTCTTATATACGAACCACCTAGCTCACCTCTTTCCAGTCACTGCTCCTCACATTTCAAAATATCTGGATTCTGAAGCTGACGATTTGAAAACGTAAAGATTCTGAGTATGTGTAATGTAGGTCAGTGGTAGAAAAATAAATATCAGTTGTCTCACTTGAGCTGCCATGTGGGGTGTGGAGGGGGTGGTGCTGGAATATACCCTAGAGCATATGGCCCATTCCCAGATCTCATTTCAATACAGTGGATTATGGCAACCCATGAGGAACCATGGATCCATTGTTGGAAACATACTTTGACGACTCAAAAGAACATTTATTTGTATGTGAACTCTCAATTCTTAAGGATTGCAAAACTTACACTACAGAATTCTGATTCATTAGGTTCCTTATTTCTTGAAATCTACTATTTTTTAGCTAGCTTTCCTGGTGATATTGAAGCAAGATAGTTCAAATACCAATGTTAAAAATTCTGTATTTGATAAAGAGAAGTGAGGGCAGTAGGAAAAATAAACACTCTATTTCCAATGCACTTAAAGTCCTTTCATTGTTCTCATTCATTGTGAGCCTAAGGAAGTACAATTTAGTAGTAAACTTGTTTCAACTCTGAACAGCACTTTTCATTCATAACACAACAACAATAAATATACAAACCCAGTTAGGATTATTTAAAAATGGCTTTGTTCAATGTACTGGATATTTAAGAACAACAGTGTAGCGATAATTAGCATTGAAATTTAAGGTGGTGTTCTAAAAATCAACTGTATTTTGCTTACTAACTTATTTTATCCTGCTATTACATATTTTCTTAAAATGAAACAGATCTGTGCCTTAAACTTATATTTAATTCAATCTATGTGAAACTTCTGAAACTGCACATAATAAAATCCATAATTTCCTGAAGGCCTGGGTGCTTTGTTTGAAAATCTAAGAATTTTCCTCTTGGCAAGTGTTGAATGTATGTCAGACACACACACACACACACACACACACACACACACACACACACACACAAACACACACACACACACAAACAGGAAGAAGTTCTTAGTGACTCAGTTCCTAGCATATTTTGCATATTTTGTTCCAAATTATTAATCTTTCCTGTGTCTACATCCCAGCCATTCATAAGGCCCTTACCAAATACTGACTCACACTTTTATTCCATATACTGGCATCTCATTCCTAACCTTAAGCACTAAAAATAGTATTTTGAAACTGAACAGATTATATAATGTATATATATATGTGTGTGTGTGTGTGTGTGTGTGTGTGTGTGTGTATGAATAATGTCTATAGGAAGGCATGTCCCATCCTAGTAAGTGAAACAGAAAGAGAAGTTATTAGAAAAGGAAAAGCTGCTGCCTGTCAGTCCTAATTCTGTGGTAATGAAGTCATACAGTCCAGCCTGTTAGAGACATTCTTAAGAAGCATATTATTCATGGCACCGCATATGGGTGTCACTGAAAAAGAAACAAAACAGAAACTATAGTGACTCATGATCGGGCTTCCAATTCCCAAGGCAACAACAGTAAGAAGAGGGGAAGAACAGGCCAGGCAGTATTTTTGGCTCAACACAGCAGGGGAGACCCTCTGCAAAGGCCCTCATATGGGTATGTGTTTTATGTATTTATAACTCAGGAAATTTCTGTTCTCTTCATTTATAGTAATACTCTGTATACCTAGAAAACTCAGAGGAGATGTAGCAAGAATCACAAATCTCACATGAGAAAGTTGTCAAGCACAAGATAACTCTTGTTTCAAAGACCTGTGCCTTTTAAAAATAATTTTGTAAGGCAAAGAACTTGAAATATTTTTCAACATATATGATAGCCTGTCCTGAAAGCTACAAAGCACTTCAAATAAAAATCATCACTCATTTTCAGTAAAACACATCATGGATAATATATCTAAACTCAAATACAAAAGACCACAAACATTCAGCATTGAAATATACACCTTTACTTTCAACAAAACTAAAACACAAAACAACCATTCATCCCATTAAAAACAAAAGTTTACTATTAAGGAAACAATGGATAAATCACAAAACTCTATATATTTACACATATAAAAAGACACATACATGATTAGGTTTTATGTTTAAAGCAATATAACTAATAATCACTGCAACTATAATTAGTGTAACTCATGTTACAAGCACGTTTGTATAAGAACTAGTCATAACACATATTAACACATTGTTTAATAACCCAGTTATATACGATCCTGGACCAATTCTATTCACGTGGCACTTATCTCAAATTCATATGAGAATCAAAGTGCTAACTACCTTGTCTTAAAAGCTGAAGTAATAAAACTAAACTGACAATGTCTGCTAATAAAAAAAAAAGCCAACCTGTTGAAGTAAACTATCTTAAGTAAGAGATTTTGGTTCAAGGCAGTGCTAATTACTTTGGTAAATTAACTTAATTTCTGGTAGGTGATGCACACATGAAAATGAAAGTATTTTAGTGAGGCTATCTTTACCCAGTTACACATGTCACAAATCTTACAGCTTCCCTTGGAATATTTCAAAGATTCTAAGGCTGTAATCCAGCCAAGACATTGCATATTTAGTTTGACAGCAAGAGTTCTGTAATACAAGTTACGTGACCTTTAAGCCAGTATCTGTTTGTAGGGGAGAAATAACAAGAGCTTGACTTAGAACAACACAAACTTGAGAGGAACAGAGCTACAGAAGAGTAGGGTGGGAGAAAGGGCCAATTAACTTGCTACAAAACTAAGTCATCAAAGTGCATGCATGCTATTTACAGTACATATTTAATTTCACAGGTTCAAATCTGTCAAATTAAAGCATTCCAAAGGGTATCAAAATTAATGGATGCTCTATATTTACACTGCAAACAAGGCAATTACCACGTAGTTTTAACAAGAGTTCAGACTTCATGATATTTCCAATTACCAACACTCTAGAGTAAGGTCTGATTATAAGTGCCAATCAGGTCCAATCATATTGTAAGCTCTACACCCCCAACTCCCTTGCTCACTCTTCCCAGTTTACAGGAAGGAGCAGAAACTGTTTGAGTAAGCATCTGATTGTCACTATGGTTGAGCCACAGTTTCCCCATCTTGATATCAGCTACTCTCACACAGATACCTGAGACTCCCGGAACCCCCTCATATTTCCTCAAACAGGCCCTAATTCTTAGCTCCCTTGTAATTTTGCCTTGTTGTATGTCGAATGTGTTTTCTGAAGAGTCACAGATTAAAATAAGTTCCTCTAATATAATGGTATTAGGAAGTATCTGGAGCCTTTCAAAGATATTACGGATTGGATGTGAGATTAATGAGCTCTTGGCCATATGAGGCTACCACAAGAAAGAAGCAGTGTGTAACCACAAAAGGACCCTCACCAGAACTTAGCCATGATGACATCTTGATCCTGGATTTCAAGCCTCCAGAGCTATAGAAAATAAATTCTGTTGTGTGGAAGCCGTCCAGTCTTCAATGCCTTCCTATATATAATCCAACACTGACTATGATATACATACTGTTCTCACTAAAAGAAATGTTTTTCTTCACTCGACCACCATTTGTTAAAAACAATCTCCACTCTTTTTACTTCTATCTTCCCTACTATTCCATTTGAAGTGAAATTGATCTGTGTTCCCAAACACCTTTACCCCTGCATCTGTAGTTACCACCCTCTATCCTGCACCGTATGTTTATATTCTCTAACTCTGTGTATTTAGCAGGCAGGAATTGCTTATCTCGGACCTAATAATGCTTGCTCATCTTACTGCTGAGGTGGGCTTCTCTAAAACATTTATTACATGTGATTAATTATTGAACAAGAAAAATTTCAAAGGTAGAATTCTTCCAACCAAGTAGCTCACCATGCATACCTACATAGGGACAATGTCCAGCAAACCTGACCCCACTATTCTTCGTCCTCCAGAAACCAGATCAAACATATTATCTGAAGAGGCTTTTCTGTCTCTATCAAACACAGTATGTGGCACTCTAAACAGCACTCTGCTCATACCTATTATTGCACTTATGACTTTATAGTCATCTATCCCTCTTTTCTCAATAGCCCATGAGCTTCTCAAGAGTGAGACCTGCTTGAAAGTATACTTATGCCCTCAGCATGATGCCTCATAGAGAGCAAGGAGGGGATGTGCACAAATGATTATACATTGTGATGTACATTTATAAAAGGCACAAGGTAGTGTGGCTGTGCATGCTGCAAAAATGACATTGTAGGTTGAAGGTGAAAGAAGTTTGATCATGTTATCTCTAAGCAAGTAAAAACAGATTAATGGTTACATAAAGTAATGGATGGAAACTATTTAGAATTCACAAGGAAAGAATAAAAGTGTAACAGGAGAGGTTAAAGTAAATAGGTGGGATGATGCAGTGTATGGATCATTTAAATTAAACAAAAGTAAAAACAGAAAAGGAATTAGGTGCTTAATATTATCCTCAAATACAAAATACCCTTGGTTCTGGTGACTTGAATACAAAGTAGTTGATGACTTTCATTGGTCAAATAGGAAAGTTAACCTTGATTGAACTGGAACAGAAATCATAAAGGTCAGTCAGGAGCTAATAATAATAATAATTAAAAAAAACATACTCTGGTGATAAGTGAGGCAAGGATAAAACTCAACCTGAAAAGGTAAACTTGATAATTGCCATGTGAGGGGACAGTTGATTTTCATTTTCCTTGCAAAGAAGAATATTAAAATGAATACTCTCATAAAGTATTTTGCTTTTTAAACTGGGTTTAGTCAAACCAAACTATAGCCTGGAGACACCTCCCCCCACCCCCAGTTTATTAAGGTAGTCTCCTACTGATGTGTCAATGTGAGTAGAGAAGTTTGGCATCAGCTACATGCTGTAGTATCTGAGGAGAAATACTGTTACCTGAATTGGTATGCAGAGATGATAAACAGTGAGAAATCTGTGAAACCAGAGGAAAGATGAGGACTTCAGAAAGGCAGACTGCTTGAAATGCAGGAGGTACCAGAAGTCTATGCCACAAAATACAACATACATACAGATCACCAGGTGTGGTAGAACACACAAGTAATACCAGCACTCAAGAAGCTGAAGCAGGAAGATTGTAAGTTCAAAGCAAGCCTGAGATACATGGCAAGCCTATATCTCAAGGAAGTAAGAGCCACATAGATGAGGAGTTATATATGAGCAGCATCAAGAGGTGGCAATGTTTCAAGTAATGAGCAAAAAGAAAATTATCTTTTAAACTCATTAGGAAGAAAGCATACATTTTCCTTAGTTGTCAGAAATGTATTAAGTGATAAGAAGTACAATTCCTAACACAAAGTTGTTAACAGTCCAGGGCTGCAGGTTTAGCAAAAAGGAAGAAGATCAAAATACAAGTTGTGACAGCGAATGACATAAAGGATGCTTCTTGAAAACAGGGATGATCTCCTTTGTCAATACAGGGCAGAGGATTCAATGGAAAGAGGAGAATGTCTGAGTACCAACAGGAGTTTTCCACACTAAACAGAGAAAAAGTCAGAAGATCTAAAAGCAAGGTCTTCCAGCCCAGCCAATCTATCTCAACCTTGACATTTTGGGTTGAGTACTTCTTTGTATAGGGAGCATGTCCTACACATTGTAAGATATCAAATCATCACCGTCTATGCTATATACTAGTAGCACTGTCTCCTAACTCTAAACTCTAAAAATGTCTCCAGAAATTATTAAATGTTTCCTAGGAATTAAAACTGTATCACCCTGAGAACCTCTGATCTAAAAGGGGATGGGGGAAGAATAAACTTTTAGTGATAAAGGACTATTCTGCCATTTCTAATATATTATCCTTAACACAATTACTCGGGTTTAATGACGCCAAACATAAAACGATATCAGCAACTAACATGGTGTGGTGGGTTGAACTATGCCCCCCATCTCCATCTCCAGCATTTGAACATTTGGTGGCACTGTTTAGGGAGTTTCCAGAGGTTTCCTTGAAGGAGGAAGTCACTGGGGATGATCTTAGAAAGTGAAAACTCTGAACCACTTCCAGTTTACTCTCTCTGCTTTCTGCTTGCATTGGAAGATGTGAGATCAAAGATTCATGCTTCAGACTACAAGCATGCTGCTTGGAGCCATGCTTCCCTCCCATGATGGACCTTACACTCTTAGAACCGAAAGCCCAAATAAACTCTTTATTCTGTAAGGTACCTTTGTCATGGCAAAAGAAAAGTAACTAATATACATGAATTCTAAGGATGGAAAAATAGAAATTTAATAAATAATTTTATCTGTTTAAGTACTAGCCCACATATCATGTCTATCCTTCTCTTTCAAGTATGGTAAAAAGTTCTATGAAAAGAACCAACATGGAAATTTTAGCTCATTAACATTAGTGAGTAAGTGTCAAATTACCATAGGGTTCTCATAAAAATGCATAAATATTATGGCTCATTAATTTTTTTAATAGTGATCATAAGTGTGAAATAGCTTGACTGCAGGCTCCAGGCATACAGTGAACTACTCATGGTATAATTTACCTATTATAGTTTTTAAAATTAAAGGCACTCTTTTTCTCTTGGGAGGGATGATGCTTAAAGCTGAGGCAAGTAGAACCCAAACTACATGATGCACTCTCACATTATTTGCCATTTCAGCCCACAGTTAAGGTCTCTAGTAGTAGGCACACACCAGTGCTAAAATAGTTTGTCACAACACTTTCTGCAGACTAATTTTAAAAAGATTGCACTTGGCTGACTAGGCTATACTTTTATAGCAGCCAATCTTTAGGCAAAGCAGACACAGGAAACAGCAGGACAAGGTAGGTGGTTCTTGGCACTTCCCTAATCAAGAAACAATGCATATCGTGTACTTGTGTAACAGAAGACAGCATTAGTTTTCCAAAGCAGTTTTGCCTCACACAAAAGTTCGCAAACAAACAGAGAACAGGAAGGGAGGGAAAGGAAGGGGAGAGCAAAGAATGCAACAGCACTTGCCATGTATTCTGTTAAAAAGCACAAATGTACAATTGGGGAGAAAGAAAGGGGGATATATCACCATCAATGAGAGTACTAAAGCCCAGCAAGCCTTGAGGTGAGCCAGAAATTATGTAATAAAGGTCAAACTATCCAGTCTGCTATTTTTAAGAACTGTGTTCATGTAGCCTTAAAATCCACAGCCACATCACTTCTGTGCCCATGGCACTTTTGTAAATGGTCACATATCTTTCCCACTATTTCATGGCAGCAATTCAAAGAATTGTAACTTGGGATATTTCAGTTACATTGAAACAAACAGCTCCTGAACTCTGTCTTCTAAATTATATATAAGCATGGTGCAAATGTAGGTTAGGTCCAAAACATCACCAGTCCACACGACTACTAGGTCTTCTGATTAATTTAGAGCAACCCTGAGGTTTAGGGTCTTAGGTAGTATACAAAATGATGGGTTGAAACAAAGATTTTTATAATCACATTGGTCCTAAATGCCAAGTTCACTGTTACAGACTCTCAAGCAAGTTGCTTAGCTCTGGGCCTTTATTGTTATCAACAAACTGTCTGTCAGGATAAAATGTGTTAATATTCAGAGGGAGACAATCCACCATCAATCCTAGAGCATCCTTGTACATTACTGCTGGGTATGTCAAGGCTGAAAGGTGCTGCTGGACTTTTACAGGCTATTTCCTAGGGCTTTGTTTATAACGAGTGATTTTCAGATTGAGGTAACAGCTCCCAATCTTAGCAAAGACCAGGCTGCGTGCTTGTCACTATTAAAGTGACAAATCCCTCAAGCTCAGAGTTCCCCTGCCATAGCACAACTAACTACCTCCACCCATCACTCAAGTCTACGCTGTAGAACTTAAGATTACAGTGAACCTGAGTATTGTGCTCACATACTACTACTCTTCCAATACCAGTATTCTTTGTCTCTTACTTAGAAGTCTTAGGTAACCTGCAATCATCTGTGAAATGGGAACAGTGGGTAGACAGTCTAAAACCCCATGCTTTGTATCATTCTTAAATATTTATTTTTAATTATATGCGTGGGATGGTATGTGCACATGAGTGCAGGTGGTCAGAAAGGCCATAAGAGGACACTGGATGTCAGGACAGTACTCAGCAAGGTTCAGTCTTCCTAACTGATACATCATTTCCCCAACCTTCTTTCTATGGTTCTTCACAAATGCATACAATAAACCCAGAAAAAATCAACTAGACTTATGACCTTGAGTATCACTGAATTATCACTATGTAGCCTGAGTATTTGGTTATTGAAACACAGAAATGACTCAATGCCGAGAATAACCTAGAATGAACCTAACACTCTCTAGAGGGAAATATATGGGTAAAACAGTGTTTATTATAGTGTTCACTAGACTATAAGAATTCAGATTCCAGAAACAAAATAAAACTATAAAGTCAGCTAGAACATTCTGTTTTTAATATTCAGCCTCAAAATGATTTTTCCTAATTTCTACTTTTAATCTAACTGAAATATAGATGTCATGTATTTGTGTTAAGGCAGACTGATTACAGCTCTACATAATCATTAACCCTTAATGCGTGGAAGCTGAATGAAGTCCATGCAGATCATCTATTTCTGCCCCTTTGTTGTACAGAATAAACTGACAGCTAGAAAGATAAATAAATGATGTGTTCATAAATACATTTTCATGTTAGTTCATTCTAGGAAATATCCTCAAATATCCAAAAACAAGCTCTTTTAAATAATAAACTGGCATACATATCCTAGTTAACTTATTGATCCTTGAAAACTCATACTGGTGTGCATTAAGATAAAAAATGCAGTTTCTACTAGTTCCTGAAAATATGGTTGGTGACAAATATGAATGGAAAATACCCTTACATAAATATCTGACACATTCAACATTTGTGTTGTACCATTTAATGACAATTTTTCTACATTGATACTCTTCAAAAAACAACTAATAAACATGACCATGAATGTGACCTTCGGCAATAGAAACATTCAAGTGACAACTGATTCTTTTAAGGAAAAGAAGGAGTTAAAAGCCAGGATCTACAATGTAATTCAATAGCATACCTTGATCCATAATTAGCTGGAACCAAACTGGAAGGACAAGTATGGAAAACTGGACTTATAGCCCTGTACAATCCCTACTTTCATTTACAACTGAAACCTCTTTTCATTTAATATAGAGACAGGGCTACTTAAAATTTAGGATGTAGTCTCAGGACAACTCACTTTTATATAAAAATGGAGAGCTTGGATCTCAGGAAAATTCACAAGAGCATCTGAAAACAGTCAAATAGATCAAGGATAGGCTATACTGCAAAAGTATAAGCATTTAGAGATCACAGAACATAGGTACACTCTGCTTTAGTAAAACAAATACATGAAAAATCTGAGCCACACAAGCACAACATGGAGAAAATCCAGGCCCTTTTTTGGCATAGTAAATTTGTTCTCCCATTTAAAGACCATTAGCTATTCACCAAAAGGGGAAGAAATGTAAGCTACTGCAGTGCCAATGACAAACAATCTGTGAGGGCAACCTAAGACAGGTTATATTCACTCACAAATGTGTTATATACACACACACTGACTGTTCTGGAAAACATAGATTTCATAATGGAAGGTACCAGACTGCAGAGCATATTATAAGAAACCATGTCTCTGCCAAACTCATCTTAACATTCTGTTTGTTCTCGCCTTGTATCATGGGTGATGTAAATGAAAATACATTCAAGTTATAGTACAAACTTCAAAAAAGTACAGTCTTATCCATATGATCCGTGACTATGTAATGCTCTTCAAAAAAAAAAAATAATGTTAAGAAAAATCACTGGGAGGACTACAGAAAGAGCAGAGCCTTAGTTGAAACTTGAGCCTAGGCCCTCCATGACATGGCCACCCACATTTGAGAATTTAGAATTCAAAAGCAAACGTAGTCAGGTTTAGGACATTACGTACATATACATGTAACATTCTTGTTCATAATGAAAGACAAATGAAATATACCTATTCTAGAATGCCAAAGAGATGGTTCAGCACTTAAGATAACTTACTGTTCTTCCAGAAGATACAAGTTTGGTTCTTAGCACCACATCTGGCAACTTACATGTGCCTATATTCCATCTCCAGGGATCCAACACACTCATGAGCACATAGGAACATAATAATTTCTATAACTTAAATTAATGTATATTTTAAAAAGTATTCTCAATGAAACATTCAACCATGCCCTCTGCTTTCTGAAACTCCTGCCAGATATAAAAATTAAATACATAACCTAACCTATATAAGACATTTGTATGAAGTACAAATCTACTCCAGAAAGATAGAGCCTTGTTATCTGCATATGTTTGCAAATGGTGTGATCTCCATAGTCTGATTTCCTTGTGTAAGACCCAACCCACATAATGGCACTGTTCTATTATACAATACATGTTATTAAAGGTCAAGATATAAATGCAAAATGTCTCTCTAGCTACATATAGAACCTTCCTCAATAGCCTCAGCTAGCTTAATGTATTATTAAAATTTCAGATTTTACCAGTGATTAATTTTAAAGCACATAAAACAACACATCCATATCTTTCCTTCCCTTAAGCAAAACAGAAGAAGAAAATGCAAGCTGTCTATAGAGCCCCAACAATTACCACTCATTTATGTGTTTAGAGGAAAATCAACCACTTGACTGGGTCAGCAACTGCTCATTCAAGAAGGTTAAGAGGAAACAGATTACTAGACTAAATTTATTTAAGCCTACAAAGTTAGAGAAATTATAAACTCATTGCCTTTCAGCACCATAACAGCACAAAACTGGTGTCTAAAGAATACTGGCTACAAAATGGCTTAAAACAATCTGTGGGAAGACAATCTGTGCTCAAGTTGATTTCTCATATTTACTGGTTCCACCCATCCGCAACTCCATTGCCTCCTTAATATAACCAGGTTTTCAAGTATAATTCCTAATATCTAAATAAAAAGACAGTAATTCAGAACATCTGGCAAAGGTTCACTGACCCAGTCAACTAGATATACTTTTAGAGTATATCAGTGTGGCTAAGTCACAAAGAAAGCTATCTGAAGTGCCAAATTGGCATGTATTTGGAAATAAAAATACAGACAACCTAAACATGTTGTTGTTGTTCTTGTTGTTGTTGTTGTTGTATGTGTGTGTGTGTGTGCATATCAGAGTTCTATGCATATTCCATATCCATAGAATTCAAGAATATTCTCCTATTTGCCCAACTATCTATAGCATGTCTCTGGCAGGATAACTTTTCTATATAAACTCCACTTCACGAATTACAAAGTGAAGAAAGTGAAGTCAGAAGTCTAAATCTGGTCTATTTTCTATGGTACAGAGTAGCTATTCCAAACAGTCTACCCACACTTGTACAGATAACTCTCGTAGATACTTTTACAGAATAGCAGACAAATGTGAACTTAACTTAGACCGAATTTATGTGAAGTAACTTTAAACATGATTTTAACATTATTTAAAGCTGTGTTTCTTTGCGGAGTTTGGTACCATATACATCAATTACACATACATTAAAAATATAATTATTTGGGGGATACTTGACTGTGTGTTGAACATTAGATGATACTGAGAAATGTATTAATTTTTAAAGATGTGGCAGTAGCATAATGATCGTCTTTAAGAATCAGTAATTTTTAGAGATGCACACTGAAGTCTTAAGAAGTAAACTGACATACTATCTGGAATGTCAACTAAGATTCTCTAGCAAGGGAAAACCCAAGGACAGAAAAGGTAAATTTAAAAATTCTAGAGAAGTGCTCTGTCTGAGTAATAGATGGATGAATGGCAGCTCATCATGCTGTAGTCTCTTTTTAGTATTTTTGAAATGTTCCAAACATTTCAACTTAATTTTATCTTTCTCTTTATAAAGAGACCAACAAAGTATAGGTACACTAAAAATTCCTCAAAATTTTGAACAGACATTTATCAAAACATGTCTATAAAACAACTATCGCAACAAATAGCTTTTTTTATAAAAAACAAGTTGTGGGCTGAGGAGGTAGCTCAGGTGACATAGTGTTTACCTACCATGCATAAAGACCATAGGCTTAATCCCCTGTGCCTCACAAATTGAGCATGGTGGCACATGCCAGGAATACTATTCAGGAGGCAGAGAAAGAAGGATCAGAAGTTCAGAGTTACCCTCAACTACATAAAAAGTTTGTGGCCAGCTTGAGCTATATAATACTCTTTCAGAAATAAAGGACTGTAATCAATGCCCTGTATTCCTCAGGTGATCATGAGAATTATTAGTGACTAAGTCAATGACCATTTCTGACTAAAACTAGTTTCTTCTTAATATTGTGTTGAGTCTAAACCAATTAGAAGTGTTTCACTTATGAAGCACACCACTGTCTGAAGTACAAACAACAGAAATGGGCATCTAATTTACTCATCTATTTTTGGTAGCAATGTAGTGCCCTCTTCCCAGAGCAGTTGAAAAAAATCTTCACTAAGCAGAAGATGGTACAAATGGCAATGAGTTAAAAATTGTGCTTCCTACATTCTTTCTCAAGGAAGGCACCAATATCTTTTTACCCAGGCCACGTCACACAAAAGTATCCAGATTCACTTAAGGTTCTATTTAATAAAACTATGGTCAAAGTATATCAATTGATAGTAAATCAAATTCAGCATGTTCAGGTAATAAGTTTCAAATCAGAGAGAATGCAATTCTTTGTATTCATGAAGTTCACAATAAACAAGCATGTGAAATCATACATCAACTTTTACATGGGCCAACTGTAAGCTATCTTCTACAACGAGTAACTCCCATATGAGGCCAAGTTAGGTTGCAAGATTACAGAAATGCTTTTATGTCACTTAAGCATCATTTTATTCTTTTCTGTCTTCAGAAAAAAATAATGTAATATATACCACAAATCTGTCAGAAGGAACTTGGAGTAAGGGAAATCTGGGCTTTCAATAATAACCATTTTCGTGCTAAGGCTACTTAGTAATACATTAATCAGATACGCTGATTCATATAAATTTAGCATATATTATTAGATGCTATTTTCAGAACATCTTGGTTTTTACAGTGTTGTTTGAGATGAGGTTAGAAATGAGTAAGATTTCACTTCTTTGACATGTTGCTACTGGCAAAGTTCTTAGTACTTACAGTGAAATCTAAGAGGATTATAATTATAAATTGTTCAAAAGGAACAAAAGAAATGAGAGCTTGAATAACTTTTTTCACTTTTAAGAGTCCCTGAAGCATAATGACTCAGTGCTATAGATAACTTCTACAATAGAAGTGATAGCTTTAAACTTATTTCTAAGTCAGTCCTCATAACACCTGAATGACTCAGTTTCCTTATTTGTACAACATCACTAAGCTCCCTGACAAGACAGAATGTCATACATACCTACTAAATTTTTTTAGCAAAAATTTTAAATGCCTGAAATTGATCAATTCCAAAAACAATGGTAGACATGTTCTTTAAAAATTTAGAGTGTGGGCTGGAGATGGCTCAGTGGTTAAAAGCACTTATTGCTCTTGCAAGATCCTCAGTTTGTTTCCCAGAACTCACATGGTGACTTCCAAATCATAAGAAACTCCAGGTCCAGAGGATTTGATACTCTCTGCTGACCTATACACGTATCAGGCATACACGCAATGCACACACATACATGCATACAAAACCATTCATACACATAAAATAAAAGAATCTAAAATTAAATAGTAGTAGAAAATAGAGTCAACAAAAGTTAAGCTCACATCTACAATCACTCAGATGAAAATCTCATTAGTAAAAGGACTTGACAGAATGTGTAATGCTTCAAAAACAAAGGGAATCGGGGACCAGAACAAGGAATCAATCAACACACACCTGATTATAGCATTTTGTACTATAACAATATTAAGGAATTCAAACTGCAAAATGGACATGAAATTCAACAACCACAAACACATTTTTTTTTCTAAGAATGGGCATTGACCTCAGGTCATCATCAATTCCAGGCAAGCACTCTACCGTGAAACTATGCCCCAATTCCATAATCACATTTGATTCAGGTGATATAATGAGCTAACAGTAATATATATTTCTATAACATTATACAATTTCCTATATGTGTTCTTAAGGTTTACTGTATTTTATCAAAGTCATTGTGTCAGGCGGTATGTTTTTGTAGCTCCAGCTTCTGAAGAACCTGTGACAGGAGGATCACCTGAGATCAGGAGTTAAAAGATCACCTGGCCAACAGAGTTGTAAGACCATGTCTCAAAACTCCAACAAGCATTTTTGGGAAGAAAGTCATATCTCTGAGTGGCAGAAATTAATCAATGTGGCTGATTTTCTGGTATTAATGCTCATCAGAGATCACAAGCACATAAAAGACAGAAAGAGACACTGGAACCCAGAGTTTTTGACTCTATAATCCATATTATTTTGAGATTGATCTCTAGCCTCCTAGTAATGACAGAAATCTGTTACTTGGCTCACTTGTGTCAGTACCATCTCGCTGCATGGGAGTTCTGGCTCTGACATCAGAAGAGGCTAAACAAGAGGAGGAGAGGAGTTTCTCATGACCCTTGAAGAGGTTGTTTGAACTTCTAACTCAGAGAAGAGACAGAGGAACCAGGCATGTAGGCTCAGGCCATAATCCCTGTATGTGGAATGTGGAAGGAGACAGAATCTGGTATTGACCAGCCTCAGGAGGTACATAGTGAATTTAAAATCAGGTAAGGGTATCAAGCAACCCCCAAAATATAGAAGAATATAAAGGAAAGTTTATCTGATAATAAGCACATGTGTATACTAACAAAATATATAGCACATAAACAAGAATGATTTGAGTTTGGAGATGTTGCTCAGTTGATAGAGTGCTTGCCTAGAACATATGAAGTCCTAGGTTCAGTCTTCAGCACCACATAAACCAGAAACAGCATACAAGCATGTAATCTCAGAAATTGAAATAGAGGTAGAAGGATAAGAAGTTCAAGATCACTCTGAGCTTAATATGGAGTTCGAGGCCATCCTGGATTAAATGAAATCACATCTCAAAAAAGAACTAAAAGTTTGTTTGTTTCTTTGTTTGTTTGTTTGTTTGTTTGTTTGAAGTCTCTTCAACAAAGCAACTCCCAATATACCTGAACTTTAGAGACAAAAGTCCCTAGCTATTTATCATTGGCTGGTTTATAAGAATAAACATAAAAAAGGAACCATGCCCAGAAGTACTTTAAAATCTTTGTAAAGCAAGATTGGTACATAACATTGAAATTCACAACAGCTAAATGTTCAGATGATAGAAAAGCTGAAACAACCAATGAAGTTTTAAAGCAGCAGTTTTCAACCTGTGGGTCACATGACCCCTTTGTCATCAACTAACCCTTTCACAGGGGTCAAAAATCAGATTGTCCTACATATCAGATATTTATATTATGATTCATAACAGTAGGAAAATTACAGTTATGTAGTAGCAAAGAATTTTATGGTTGGAGTTCGCCACAATGTGGGGAACTGTATTAAAGGGTCTGACCATTGGGAAAGTTGAGAACCACTGGCCTAAAAGAAGGAAGAGGGCACAGAGGTAGGAGCTGGGCTATGAAACCTATGAGATTCATTAAAGGCAAACAAGAAAGGTGCTTCTGATTTGGTAAGAATATCAAGGACAGTGTTGTGAAGGAGAGGAAATCAGAATTACAGAGATAAAGAAATTCAGATGTCTGTCCAGAGCAGTGAGTAACTGGAATCCATGACTCTAAACGGCAAACTCCATGTCACTCTTCTCTTCCTGAATGGCCTTTCTCCCTCCATTCCAGCATCCCTTAATAGGAAATTCTCCATTGTTCTAAATTCTTTCTGAAAGACTTATTTCTTCAGGTATCTCTCTTCTTAATCTCTCCAACAACTTATGCTGACTTTCAGGGGGAAAGTCGGCATTCAAACATGACACACAATGATCTACTATGACCTACAACCCACCCTTTCATGGCCAGATCCAGTAAAACAATATAACTTTTTGTTCCTGCTGCTTTCTGTTTCAGCCACTGAACATTCGTTATCAGCATATTCTAGCCCTACCTGCCACTGTATATGTTTCCATTTTGATCTAGAATGCCTTTCCCTCCTCTTCTTCAAACAAAACACTATTCAAGCTTTGATACACAGGACTTCTACTATATGCCTTTCTTTACCTCATCCAAGAGTCCACTTTGGTGCTGGACAGAGGCTTCAGCAGGTAAGAGCATCAGCTGCTCTTTCAGAGGATGCAGGTTTGACTCTCAGCACCCATACAGTAGCACACAACTGTCTATAACTCCAGTTCCAAGGGAATGGAAGCTCTCCTTTGACCTCCACAGGCACCAGGCACACACACACACACACACACACACACACACACACAGTGCACAAACATACCTATAGGTAAAATTGCATACACACAAAACAAAATAAATACAAAAAGACACATTTTTTTAAATCTAATTAAGCTTGTCAGTGGCAGCATGCACCTTAAATTCCAGCACTCAGGATGCAGAGGCAGGAAGATCTTAGAGTTTGAGGTCATCCTGGTCTACAGAGTGACTTCCAGACAGCCTGAGCTACACAGAAAATATCTGTCTAAAACATCCATAAAAAAAATCAAAATCAATTTAACTTAAACTCTCCTCTGTGGCATTCTTGTGATACACTGATATAATTAACTTCCTTGCTTCTCTACTTCACTAGACAAGATTATTTTTTTGAGACAAGATCTTACTACATAGCCCAGGCTAGCGTCAAATGTGAGATGTTCCTACTTTAAGAGTGCTGGGAAAAATAAATAAATAAATAATAAAAAAAAGAAAAAAAAAGAGTGCTGGGAATACAGGTATGTACCATTATCCCTGGCCTGACTAAGCGCACCTTCATTTCACTGAACTCGGAAGTTATGGTAAGTACTTGGTAAACATAATGTGTATAGAAAACCATTAGGGTCAGAATTTATTATCTAAAATCAAACCATAAATCATCCAATTGTAAATAAATGGCCAAATATTCAGTTATATAATAACCAGAATATCCAAGTGCTATTATAATTATTAACTTAATTTCACTGACTTATAAAGAAACAGCTTCAGAAATTATATAGAAAAAAATGAAAAAACATCAAATATTGTCTATATCCACCATCTTGTGATGGTAGAGATATTAGCTCCACTTTAACCATGTCCCCACTTGCTCTTGTTCTCTTGTCGAGCCTCTCTTGCCTAGTGTACTTGTGTGTGTGTGTGTGTGTGTGTGTGTGTGTGTGTGTGTGTGTGTGTTTGCGTGTAATATGCATTATATTTATAGAAGCCAGAAGTCATTCTTTGGGGTCATTCATCAGAAGGAACTTTCTTTTAAAAAAAAATCTCTTTCAAAGGAATTTTGAGCCCCTTTGGTTAGACTAGACAGTGTATCTTCCCAGGGATCTGCCTTCCTCTTGCTACCTACATCACTGTAATGTGTGCAACCAGGACAGGCTTTAGACCAAATTGCTGGGCATCAAATTCAGATCCTCATGTTTGCATAAAAGCACTTTATCAACTCTCTCCAGCTTTATTACTGGATTCTCTTAATGGTTAAATCATTGTTTTAAGCATATGAGCTTTAAGACAGAGCTTTTTCCTAACACTTCTCTAGGGCACTTTATCTCCTATTCAGTATAACAAAATATAATACATGGTTGGCATCAAATTACTAATGAGTATAAGAATCGTGATGTTTAATATGCTATAATCTGGGCCTAACCAGAATGTTATATAAAATCAGAAACTCTACTACTAATATATTATTCAAAATGTGTTGAGTCAATGAACAAACTGTCTCCCTTAATAAATGGATGGATGGATGGATGGATGGATGGATGGATGGATGGATGGATGGATTACATGGGGGGTTCATTAAGAGGATACATATCTAAAAAAACTAAAGTGAAGTCTATTACATTTTGAGTCACACAACCTTAAACATAAGTCATTAAAGTTCTGATAAGTCAATCTGAAAACATTCTCACTATTGGCCATTAATAAGGTGGGGATATAACTAGCTGTCACTTTACCCACAAAAATACAACCTTGATCCCCATTTTTCCAAACCTACAAGCAACTAAATAAACACAGTTGTACCACAATCTTATAGTTTAAGAAACTACTAGACTACAGTGATTGAACTAATTGTTTTAATGAGTCTCCCTCAATTCTCTAACTCTCTTTTCCTTTGCTGTCTTTTGAACTGCAATGATTCCTTTTCTTTCTGCAAGTCATGGATGCTTGTAAGAAACTAATATAAGGTGTAAAAGTCAGAAAAATAAATGCATGTCCAATTTTTTCACTTACTTTGAAGAATTTTGAACCCCTAGCAAAACAGTAACCCAGACAAACAACTTATTTTGCCATATGGCTGTTTTATAATCATACACAACTCCTTTACACACTTTCAAAATTTGGAATTATCACAGTGAAGTATAATACACAGCATTAATATTTTAAAATTTAGTCTAAGTGGGCTGGGGACATGGCTCAGTGGTTAAGATTGCTCTTCTAGAGGTCCTGAGTTCAATTCCCAACCACCACATGGTGGCTCACAACCATCTGTAATGGGATCCTACGCCCTCTTCTGGTGTTTCTGAAGACAGCAACAGTGTACTCATATACATAAAATAAATAAATAAATAAATAAATAAATAAATAAATAAATATTTTAAAAGGTCTTACCATACTTGCAAAACTTGAAGAATCCCAGGTAAACTCTTTAAAAAAAAAAGAGTTTACCAAACCTTATTGTTTGACCCACTCTTTGCCTTAAAATGAGCAATATTTAATTCCTGTTTTTATTAGCTGTGACACATTTGCTTCTAGAAATCACATAAAGCTATAAAGCTATACTTGAGCAGAATAAAAAGACAAGTCATGTTGGTATTATGCTTTGGGTTCCAATACTTGATTTGTTGTATCAAGCCATGTTCACTGCGGAACAGTGAAGTTAGTTAGCTAGGAACTGAAAGTGATACTATCTCATAATTACCTAGTTACCTTGTCAAATCAAGTAAAACTTGTGGAGAGCCGCGGTGCGCGGGTCACAAAAACATAAAAGATGAAATAGGGCAAACAGCCAATGAGTAGATGTTATTCCTAACAGAGATAAATGCTTTTCCTTCAGTATACTGAAAACTGGGAGATTTGCGCTAGATGCATAAAACTATTTATGGAAACTATCCCTTAGCTTTTATTTTTAAACTTTTACTACAGTTTTTACTGGGCCAAAGGGGGAGAAGAGGGAAAACAGAAGTAGACTCACTCTTTTACCACAAACTAGTACATTTCAAAGTCACATCATCAAAACGTTGACTGCTTGGCTGGGCGTGGTGACTCGTGCACTCGGGAAGCCTGAATAGGAGGATCTTTGTGAGTTCAAGGTCAGCCTGGTCTACATAGCACGTTCCAGAACAGCCAGGACTTCATAGAGATACCCTATCTCAAAAAGAAAGAAAAGAAAAACCTTGAAATACATTCAAGTCTAGCAATAAACTCAAAACTATTTTCCTGAATCCATGATGGTGCACACACTCATATAACTGTGACAAATACTGCAGACAAATCAAAAAGTTGTGACTCGGTTTCTTTCTTTGTAAATTCTTGGTGTCATAGGACATACTAGGCAAGCGATTTTTAGATTTGTCTCAGGATTGTATGGAATTAATGATATTTTAAAGTTACAATATTACTCCAGCCCGTGTCCTTTTGCACAGAATGGAAGATTTCATATGTCCTAATATTTGAGCCCTGTTTTTCCATATGGACAGTCCGTAATAGGAAAGTAAACAGGAGCCAAAGGAGAAGTGCAAGTCCAGACCAAATGGCCAGATGCCACAGGAAATGATTTGGGTTGCATGTCAGAGTCTCACCCTCTCTTCTATTATAATTAAGTTGTTGCTTACAACTGAAATGTAGACAAGCAACATGTGGCTTGTACTTGGGATGTGGAGTAGGATTCTTCTGTTCAAAAGTCTCAGGAGAGGCCAAAAAAGTTTGTTTGCTGAATCTGTGCAGGAAACTCCTTTTTCCTCATGCCACTGAAATTAGAAAGTTTACCAAAAGAGGAACCCTTTTAACTGATGAGTTGAAGAAACCCCAGTATTTCCCAACCCAATACCAGGCCCCATCGATTTCTTGCCTCTTGGCAGGAAATGAACTACTACTGGACCACACTGTCAGGACTGTGAAACAAATATGGGCAACATAACTGCTTTTGAGCATTCTCAATCAAGTGGAAACGCTGTGTTGGGATAGTCGCTGGGGGGTGGAGAAGTCACGCAGCCTCCAACTCCTCCCACGCTCTCAAGTCCCAGACTTCCAAAGAAATGTTTCTTGGGTGAGCAGGGGGGGGGGGGGGGCAAACGTACGCAGGCGCCTCTTCCTTAGATTTCTGGCAAAGTCGTAGGACCTGGGAACCTATGTCGTGCTTGTCTTGATTTTCTTAGCTACAAGTGGACTCCAATGTGTTCGAAACCGATAGGAGGGAGGCTCCCCTGCCCGGGACCCCAAGTGTTAAGAGACCAAAGAGCGACTGACAAGAGGTGGGAGAGAAATGGAATCCCGCAAAGAAGGTTCGCGCCCACAAGTTAGACAAACAGCCCTACCCCAGGACTCTTGGACGAGACGCAGGGTGTCCCCAAGTTGGGGTGGGGCCTTTCTCCTCCACACGCTGACCCGAGAGTGAAGACCGGGTTAAGTGGAGAAGGGCTGCTCTTCCGCCCCAACGCCTTCTCCGTTCCCTGAGTTGCGCGGCGAGATCGCGGTTGCCGCCGGGAGGGGAGGGCCGGCTCCCCGGCGTGTTCCCAGGCAGGATGATCCGGGGCTCTTGGGTCCCCAAGGCCAGCGGGGCTTACGGAAAGACTTACCAGTTTGGGTTTGTTTTTCGTCTCCTCTTCGTTGGCGGCCCGGTTCCCCGCGCCTCGCTTGTTGCTCCGGCCCACGCCGGGTTCCTCGCCGCCACCGCCGCCGCCGCCGCCTCCTCCAACTCCGGACGCCGCCGCCCCGAGCTGCTCCATCTTTCTCTGGCTCTATCACCTGCCGCCCAGAAACCCCAAGTCTCCTCAAGGGCAAAAAACCCAAGGAGCGCTCAGGGTGTCCCGCGTCCACGGACAGAGAGGGTTGCCCGCCAAGCGCCGCTCCCAGGCCACCGGGTCTTCCCAAGCCCAGGAAACCCCGACGCAAACCACGCCGGTGCCACCACTGAGCGCTGGGGCAAGCCCTGCCCCTAAGCAGCTGCAATCTCCGCGGTCGCCTCCGCCCTCGGGGCGGTGTTTAGGGTGGAGGAAAAGTAGGTGACTATCTCTTTAAGACGGCCTCAACACACGTGATTCATCAAAGTGCCCGCTGACGGTCGCCCGGGCCAGCTCGAAAGCCTCTTCCTACTCATGGAGCTGAGCGGGCCGGGCTACAGAGCATGCCTGGAGAAAAGATTGGAGCCTACCAGAGGACATTCTACTGTGGTTAAGCACTGATTTCACTTCCTAGTTGTCTAGCCCCGAAAGGAAGGGAACTAGTCTAGACAGGTTAAAAAAAGAGAGACAGAAAGACAGACACAGGGAGGAGAGAGAGAGAGAAGCAGACAGACAGGATGGAAAGAGAGAGAGAGGGAAGGAGGGAGGAAGGGAGGGAGGGAGAGAGAGAGAGAGAGAGAGAGAGAGAGAGAGAGAGAGAGAGAGAG
>JANHMN010000005.1:48219846-48233335 GCA_030674055.1 Rhabdomys pumilio
CACACACACACACACACACACACACACACACACACACACACACACACGTGAACTGAGTATAATGCTGAGCAGAAACAATCCCAGACATTCCTGAGACAGAGATGTAAGGAAGCATGCAGTTCAAGCCCACCCTGGGAGACACAATAAGGCCGTATCTGAAAAGTAAACAAACAAGCAACAAAAAAACACATTCACACAAGTGAGGTGCTATTTAAGCCAGTGCAACAGCAGAAGCTATTCATTAACTTAAAAGAAGAGAAGCCACAACAAAGTTAGAAAGGAAGTGGCCCTGGGTAACATTAAAGACACAAGCCAGTGAGCAGATTGTGGCTTCTTCAAAATAATGTATCATGGAAAGACTTCGTCCAATTAAACCAAAGGTAAAATTGGTTTTATCTTTTTTAGAACTTCAGTTCTGAAACTGTTTCAGAGGCAGTTCATTAACCAAATAAGAAAATCTATTTTTTTTTTTTGCAGTTAAAGGATACTTATTCTTTTAGTCATCCCCTTTCCTTTCTTTTCTCCCATCTACCCTTTGCTCAACGTATGTTATTATTCTACCCTTTTCAGCCAGACCTAGTAGCTCTGCGCCACATTTTCTATTATACAATCATCTGATGTTGGCTTGTGAATAGTCAGAAACAGGAAAGGGGGCTATACAATGTAGTAAAACATTCATTCAGGGAGCCAAATTCTGGCTATTACTTAGAATGTGTCAGAACAACACAGTGGGGCAAAATTATTTTTGTGTGCTGAAAGAATGCTCTAAGTGATGAAGGTTTGTGATTTATAAATTACATTAGCTTTAAGCCTGCCTCAATATGTTCTATTACATGATCCATTGAAACTTATACACAATGCTCATGAATAGTGTGATAATTGTATTAGCCATTCATTGGTGGGTAAAATACCTGAACAAAACAACTTCAGAGGTGAAAGATTATTCTGTATCACAGCTTCAGAAGTTTTAATTCACATATAGCTGGGTACAGTGATGAGATGCTGAGATGCTGAAGCAGAACATTATAAAGGAAATCCATCTATCTAATGTCCATCAGAAAGTAGAGAGGCAGGATGGGGCCAGAGAGCAGATATTTCCTTCAAAATAGAACTCCAATAAACTACTTCCTCTAATCCATCTCCATTTCCTGGTCTATACAACTTTCTAATAGACCATCACATTATGACTCTATCTCTGTATTAAAGCTATTGATGACATTAAAGTCTCCATGACCCAATCACTTCTTCAAAGGCTCACCTCTGAACATTGCTGTACTGTGGACTCTGTGGACTAAGTCTTCACTATGTGACTCTTTGAGAGTCGTATTTCAAAAAATAATAATCCTTTATTGTTGTCAATATGTATAAATCCAAATATGTTTATTTTAATAATGACAGAAAGAGAATATGAATATAAAAGGCCAAGTTATTTTGCTTATTCAAGTAAATTACTTTTCACTTTTTGAAGTTTTCTTTTTCCTTGTCACTTTTAACTTCTAGAAAACTGAACAGCCTGTATTTAGGCAGTGAGCTGTACACTGGAAATAGGTTCAAGACCTTTATTTTAGTTCTAGACAGCACATTCAGTTTGTATCTTCTCAGCGACTCTGACTTTGAGGGCTATAGAACATACAGAGATTTTACCCTGTGGTCTAAGAAATAATTCTCTCCTTAAATTTTATTTTAGGTATGTGGATGATTTGTCTGTATGTATATCTGTGCACCATGGAGGTCAGAAGATGGTGTAAGATCCACTGAAACAAGAGTTACAGATAGTTGTGAACTGCCACATGGGTATTGAAAATCTAACCCAGGTCCTCTTCAATGGAAAAGCAGCCAGTGTGCTCAACCCTTGAGCCATAGCTCCAGCCCCAGAAATAAAATTTTTTGAAACATGGTTTCATGTACTGAAGTCTGGCTTCAAACTCTCTGTGTAGAAAAGGATGTCCTTAAACTCCTGATCTTCCAGCCTTCACCTGCCAATTACTGGGATTATAGATGTGTATGACACCATGTCTGAGCCTATGAGGTGTTGGATATGAAACAGGACTTCATGATACCAAGCAAACTACGTCTTCTAGGTCTTATAAATAAAAAATTAGCAGCAACTGAGGCCTACTATATTTAAAATTCTAATGAAAAATCTGGGTTTTACTAAATCTTCCAGATGACTTTGATGCACTAATGTTTGAGAACTCTTTAAGGCATTAACAAGTCAGAGGGCTAGAGAAAAGAACAGAAAGAAGAATAAATCACTAGAAGTGGAGATATGATTGAAATAAGGTGAAAACTCCTACTGACTGTTCAAAATAATTCTTACATGCAGATATTTTTAAAGTGCCAAACTGAACACTTAAGATATAGCAATAAGGTGAATGGAGTGGAAAGCCAGATGTTTAGTGAGGACAAGGTCATAGTCAGGAATCCATGAGACGAATCAAAAGCAAACCAGCAGAGGCTCTCGGGAATGGAACAATACACATTGGTAGAGGATGAGCAGAGATGCAGCTTCAAGCCTCCGGACAGGCTCAAGGACAAAAGATAACATGTTCCAGTTGTCCCAGAATTATCTGAGTGGGTGTTGAGAAGAAACAAGGCTTTCAATATAATCTCTGCTGTTTCCGTGGGGAGTATTGCACAAAACTCTGATTCCATCCATAGCCTTCAACTGTACAGAATTTCCCAAGCCAACAGAAAAATGGAAATGGATTTGTAAGGAAATATGTACCCTTAAATTGGACTCAGATGGTTTGCAAATAAGCCTTTGTCAAAATTCACATATATTTTCCAAGAATCTTTCTGGTAACAGCAAAAACAAAATCTGGGAAAGGATACTGCCTAAGACTGTTAGAGACCCACATGTTTGCAGCCAAGGTTCAGGCCACCTATATCACACCTGTTCAATCTGGTTTGGTTCAGTGGAGAAAGAACAAGGTAGTGACCAATGGTGTCATTGGTGTCTAAATATCAATTTGGTTCCTCCATCTTGTATTCTTGCTGAGGCCATTTCAAGTCTAATTAGAATTAAGTCTTTTCGATGGGAAATCCCATGGGAAAATCATCCAACTCTGTTCTAGAAATCCAAGGTCAGGATGTCCTAGCTTATTTATCTGAGGCTGTTTGTGCAGAGCCTCCTACAGCTTATCTAGGCTTCTGCTAAACTGCTCGCTTCTGTGAAGGCCCCCTACAGCTGCTGAGCAAGATTCGAAGACATAGGATTTGTTTTCAAAAACACTGTGCTCTGTACCCTTGAGAACACACCAAGGTCCCCAAATACCTGGGGTGTGGTCCCAGCCGGTTTGAATAGACTTTCAATTGCCTATAAATTATATCTGAGTGGTCATCTCTGGTGAGTTACCTATAACAATACAAATAGCAAAAGCATGAATTTCCATGAAGCAGGTAGCATTCTGCTGATTGAGAAAAGATCCAATTTGCCTCTGTGTACCAAAGGTCTAACTTCCAAACAGGGAAGCAGTTTGTAGTCATATTCTCACTAAGACACAACTAACAAATAAGGATTCCTGGTTCAAGTATGTTGTACTACCTGATGTCTGATTTGGAGAACATTGCACAATCACACTTCTTACTCTGTGAAATGTTACCTACTTGATTACATTAACTAGGGACATAGAATTTAGTATGTCAAAGATTAGCTCAGATACAAAAATTACTTAATATATTTCAACAATTATTGTGAGAGGAGGCACATGCTGTGATTTATTGCAGCCTTCTAGCAATACCTAAGTAAGTGATATGTACTATGCCTTTGTTTCCACACAAATAAAATTGGGTTATAAAATGATGAAACTATTGTACTTTGTTTTGCTATACAAATTGATCAATATATGCAATTTTTAACTAAAGTACTTGGCACACAACAAGAACATGATGAATGTTTACTACGATTATTCTTCAAGAATATGTTTCATTTCTTATACTGTTTTTGGTTTTCATTTTTAAAGTTTACTCTTTAAGGTTTTTTTTTTTTTAATTTCAGATGTTTTCTTCTTCCTCTACTCCTTAAAATCCAATCCCCCAGTCTTATCCCCAGCTCTTCAGCATCGTCCCTGGCCTGCCAACTCCAATGGATCATACAGATCGTATCTTCCACACTTTCCCAATTCATTACTTTATACTACCCCCTAATTCCAGCATCCTCTGGGAAACCACAGGTTACCCCAGCCAGAGAAGCAAGTAGCCTAACTATAGATCTTCACCATTCTTTCATCTTCTCCATATTGTATACCACTGTCTCATTCCAAACTCTATAGCACACTACATGTTGTGCTTGTGGCTTCTCCTAACTCTCTTCTCTCACTTCCAGGGAACCAAGAAGATCCTGTTAGATCACCCTAATTTCTTTTCTCCTAAGAGAGACCATCTTACCCCCAGACAATTCCCATTCCTAAGAATCAGCTTCTGATACTTAGACACGTATTTTACCAGGAAACCCCAGTGGCCAGAATACTTTCCTATCAGGTAAGACCCTCCTAAGAACCCGAGAGGGCAACAGAAATGAAGGGGATAAAACACATCCAACAAAGATAAGACCAGATATCAGCACCTAGAAATACAATATTCCTTAAACCAGATACCTAGACATAAACATAAAAACAGGATCATTAACAGCCAAGACAATATGTTTCCACTAGAATCAGAAACCTCACCACAGTAGAACCTGAGTATTGTAACATAGCAAACAAATAAGACAAAGACTTTACACCAGCCCCTTTGAATATTATGGAGGTTCATAAAAAGGAGATGGATAGATGTCTTAAAGAAATCTATGAAAACATCAACCAACAGTAGAAGGAAATGAATAAAACTGATCAAGACATTAAGGAGAAAATAGAATCAACAAAGAAAGCCCAAACTGAAATAAAACTGCAAATGAAAAACAAATGTAAGTTGAACAGGTACCTCAGAGACAAGCCTTATCAACAGAATATACGAAGAGGAAATCTTAGGCATTGAAGACACAGAAGAAACAGATACCCCTAGTCCAAGGAAATGTTAAATTTAAAATCTAAAAAATATTCAGGCACAAAGCTTTCATGAAATCTGAGACAGTATGAAAAGACCAAATCTAACAATAATAAATATAGAGGAAGGAAAATAAACCCAGGTCAATGATAGAAATAACATTTTCAGCAAAATCGTAGGAGAAAATCCACTTAACATAAAGACAGAGGTATCTATCAAGGCACAAGAAGAATACAAAACACTAAATAGACTAGACCAGAAAATAAATTCCACTCAGCACATAATTATCAAAACACTACACATGCAGAAAAAAGGAAATAATATTGAAAGATGCAAAGAAGAAAGACTTACTAATATGTAAAGGCAGACCTGTTAAAATTACACCTAACTTCTTAATAGAGACTCTAAAAGAATGACAGTCCTGAAAAAATGTTTCACAGACTCTTAAAGAAACAGATTCCAGTCCAGAATACTATACCCCAAAAATTCTCAATCACAATAAATGGAGAAAATAAGATATCACAGAAAAGGCTAAATATAAAAAAGATATATCAGATATATATCTACAAGCACAGAGTTACTGTTGGATTTAGAAAGAAAATTCTAACCCAAAGTGGTTACCCATACTCAAAAAAATTCAAGGAATGAATAAGCTCAGACTACACACACACACACACACACACACACACACACACACACACACACCACACACACACACACACACACACACACACACCACACACACACACACACACACACACACACACACACACACACACTAAAATAACAGGAATCAACAAATGCTGATCATTGATATCTTTCAACATCAATTGTCTCAATTTCCCAATAAAAGGTAACAGACTAACAGAATGGATACAAAAACACTATCCATTCTTCTGCAGCATCCAAGGAACACATCCCAACATTAAACATAGAAATCATATTAGGTCATAGGATAGAAAAAATGTATTCCAAGAAAATGAACCTAAGAAGCAAGCTGGTGTAGCCATGTTAATACCTGAGAAAATCGACTTCAAACCAAACTTAATTAGAAAAAATAGAGGATAATATATATTCATCAAAGAAAAAAATCCACCAAAAGAACATTTCAATTCTTAAGATCTATGCACCAAACACAGGGGCACTACATTTGTAAAAGAAACACCACTACAGCTTAAATCACATATTGACACTCATATATATACTGATAGTGGGACATTTCAATACTCTACTTTCACCAATATACATGTCATGCAGACAACAACAAAACAGAGAATGCAGGAGCTAATTGAAGTGATAAACCAAATGTACCTAGCAGATATTTACAGAACACTTCACACAAACATTCTCAGCATCTCATGGAACTTTCTTCATAATTAACCACACACCTGAATACAAGTCACAACAGATTGAAGATCAAAATAAAACCTTACATCTCATCTGATGACCATGGGTGAAAACAACAGAAATAACAGGATACTTATAAACAGATGGAAACTGAACAACTCTCTACAGAATGGAAAAAGGGTCAAGACAGAAAGAAAGAAATTAAAGACTATCTAGAATTCAACAAAATGAATATACTGTTGAGCTTTGGTCTTTTGGTATGTATTGTAATGCTAAGTGTGGGCCCACAAGACCTAGTTGCCCCAAAGAAGAGAGAATCGACATGTAGACCCAAGTGACAATATGTAACGTTGCCCCCACGTTATTTCTGATTGATAATTAAAGATGCCTAGAGCCTAATTCATGGCAGAATTGAAATAGGTGATGCTTGGTATTCCCAGCCTTGGAGGTGAAGGAGACCATGAGAACGGAGAAAAGAAGGTGAATGGATGAAGAAGCTGCCATGGATTAGGTGAGTCATGTAATAATGGCCATGTGGGTTGACTAATTGGAGTTAAAAGCAGCCCAGAGGAAACATGGCAAATTATATAATGGGAGTATTGGCTGGGAAATAGACATAATAGCATAGAAGATATATATCTAACCAGCTCTTGTGCTATTTAATGTTTATTGTAAGTAATAAAAGTTGTGTGTCTTTTATATGGGAACTGAATGATCAAAGGTGGAGTAGAAACCCCAGATTGGAATTAAAAATTTCTACAACAATATACAACACACATACACTTATGAGACACAATGAAAGCGGTCATAAAAGGAAAGATCATAGAACTAAGTTATATATATGCGCACACACACACACATATATATGTATATATATACATATACATATACATATACATATACATATACATATACATATACATATACATATACATATACATATACATATACATATACATATACATATACATATACATCATATACATATACACATACACATACACATACACATACACATACACATACACATACACATACACATACACATACACATACACATACACATACACATACATATACATATACAGCACAACTGAAAGCTCTAGAACAAAAGCAAGAAATCATGCCAAAAAGAAGTAGAAGACAAGAAATAAACAAACTCGGGATAAAAATCAATAAAATAGAAACAAAGAGCAATACAAAGAGTTAGTGAAAGAAGGAGATGGTTCTTGTTGGGACCCATTTTGGCCCTGGTTTGGGTCTTGTGGATAAATTGAAGCCTGGCTCGAGTTTCTGCAGCCTTGTGGGAGAGCCTAAGCCTGGCTCAAGTTTAGACCTGTCTTAGTCACTTTTGTACTGAAATGACTCAACAGGACCTGTTTGACCCTGCCTCTGCTCAGTTGTTGCTGATGTAGAGCTTTGCCATTGGCCCTGTCAGTTACCTCATACCCTCTGTCACACTTCTCCACTCCCTACATCATCTTTCCCCACCAAACTCCTCCTCCTTATGCTCCAAGTTTATATAAACAAGAGGTTGTTAGATTAAAGTTGAGTTCCTGCTTTGACAAGACTCTCGGCTGGGTGTGTTTCTTCTGGGCCTACACTTAACATCCCAGTCAGCTCTGGAGAGACCTAGCGGGACTGGAATCTCTCTCTCTTCTTGCCTGGACTTGCCAGCTTTAAGGAGCCAACAGGTTCTCTGAGAAAATCAGTAAGATTGAGAAACTCTTATCCAAATTAACTGAAAGGTAGAAGGAAAATATTAAAATTAAAAGAAATGAAAAGGGAGAGATAACAACAGACACAGGAAATCCAGAGACTCATATGGCCTATATTAATAACCTGTATTCCAACAAAATAGAAAATCTAAAAGAAATAGATAATTTTTTCCCTGTCCAGCAGGGTGGTGAACAGGATGGGTGTGGGTGTGGGGGTGGGAATCACCTGAAAGAAAGAATGGAGGAAAACAGGTGAACACAAAGGACCACAGCTTGTCTATAGGCTAATCAAATCTTTATTGTTTTTTCACAGAGGGGTTATATACACATAGAGGCAGGATGTGGGGAAGGGGATGATGCAGGAGCATCAGTGTTCTTAGGGAGAGTACAGATATCTTCTAGAACAGGGTATGGGCTGGGTGAAGAAGCAGAGAACAGGTCACTATGACTCCGTCTATGATTCACTTATTCTTATCTAAGATGGTACTTTCCACCAAGGCTACCTATCCACAAGACCTATGACTATTTGTTCTTTATCCAGGCTGGTAAATTTCCACTAAGGCTACTTGTCTACAAGGTCTATAGCTATCTGTTCTAGGGTCAGTGTTTGTCTATAGAGACCAAGACTTTGGGTATATAACCAAAGTATGTTCTATCTTATCACTGAGACAATTCCTCGACCATATTCATTTCTGATCTGTTCCCATTAGCCAGAAGTTGGAAATACTCCAAATGTCCCTCAACAGATGAATGGATAAAGAAAATGATATATTTACATAAAGGAGTATTACTAACCCAATAAAAATGAAATCATAAAAGTCATAAGTAACTGAATAAAACTAGAAGAAAATCATGCTGAGTGAGGTAACCAAGACTCAGAAAGATAAATATGTTGTTTATAGGTTTTATATGCCTATTGACTCTTAAGTCAATGGCAACCAACCTACAATCTGTAGACCCACAGAGAACAGGTATAGAGAAATGGAATAGGTTGGGTGAGGAGAATAGAAACAGATAGATATCCCTAGGAAAAAGAAATAGAATACATACATATGGATGCATTAGGTGGGAACTAGAACTAAATAATCAAATGGTGAGAAGGTGGGAAGAGGGAGATGAGGAGGATAATATAGGGAGAGATACTTAAAACTAAGAGCCATTTGAGTGGTAGTATAAAAACCTACCACAGTAGAAACTTTCTAAAATATATACATATATTGATGGTGATCTAAATAAAATAACTGAACAATGGAGGGAGACAGTACTCCAGCTGGACATATTTTGTCTGATACCCTTTTCTGGTGTGTCTGAAGACAGTTACAGTGTATTCACACACACACACACACACACACACACACACACACACACACACACACACACAGAGAGAGAGAGAGAGAGAGAGAGAGAGAGAGAGAGAGAGAGAGAGAGAGAGAGACACATGTATACATATATAATTAAAAAAAAAAAGAATAAAACCAGACCAAAGCCAAAACTTTCCAGAACAACACAAGAACACAAGACAAATGGCCAGGAAAAAGATTTCTTAGCCAAGGAGCAGGAACCTGCAGGGAATACAGAAGAGGGCTTTTTAATGAAGCCCCTATTACATTTAAAAACACATAAGTTGGGGCTTCTACCCAAAGCACAACAGTTACGAGCCAAGGGGGAGGGATCTGCTCCAGTTATGCATGGTTACACAGGGGCTGAATGCAGTGGGGAAATCAAAGCTGCAGGACAAGCCACCTCAGGTTCTCCCAAGCTTGGCTCAGCAGGTCGGCCCAGTCCTGTCCTATAGAAGTTAACGCTCAAGCTCCTGGCCTGCGGAAATGCAGCCCTGTGTTGGCTGCTGAGGCCAGAAATGGGTCAAAGGGCAAAACGACTGTCCCTGTAAACAAAAGGAGGGGCGTGGCCAGCAGTAGCACAGGCTAAAAACAGCAGATTCTGGAGACAGAGACAGGCAGATCTCTGTGAATTCTGGATCAGCAAGGTCTACACAATAAAGTTAGGGTGGGACCCTCTGATGATAGTACAGCCACTTACAAACAACAGTCTGGGACTCAAAATGACACATTTCTTTTCCTTAAAAGCACTATATAGGTTTTTGTTTAATGATAACTAAGAGAGTCCTTAATAAGTTAAAAATAAATACACATCAATCTTAAATTAATATAAAGAGAAAGGAGCCGGGCGGTGGTAGCTCATGCCTTTAATCCCAGCACTTGGGAGGCAGAGGCAAGCGGATTTCTGAGTTTGAGGCCAGCCTGGTCTACAGAGTGAGTTCCAGGACAGCCAGGACTACACAGAGAAACCCTGTATCAAAAAACCAAAAAAGAAAAAAAAAGAGAGAGAGAGAAATGAAAATATAGGTATATTTATCCACAGAGATATTAATCCTCAAAGAAGGGAGAAAGAAATGGGAATTGATATAAATGTTTTTAAGGGCACATAGATAATAAATAATTTCTGGCCTTTGATCTCAATACTTGGGAGACAAAGGCAGGGACAAATAGGTTCCTTGTGTAGATTAGGCCGGCCTAATCTACAGAACAAATCCAAGTCTGCCAGGGTTTCACAAAGGAACCTTGTCTCAATAAATAATAATAATAGCTCTAAATTGTTTTAATTGTTTTAATTATTATAATGAAGGTGGTTATATGTTCAGTGGTTATGATGGTATTACTCATCCTCTATGAAAGAGGTCAAAATAAAGCAGACCTAAGTAAAAAAGGGGCTGCTTGATAGAATCAGTCCACACATTTAATGACTTCAGACTGAAGACCAAGGGTACACTTTGTTGGGTGAGAGGCTCTGTATTTGTGTTGACAGAAAAGAAGAAAAGGCTTTGGACTCTTTCCAAACTAATAAAGATCAGATTTGATAGAGGGAGATCCCCTGAAGATCTCGGCTACAGACAGGAAAAAAATAAAAGAACAACCAAATGGACAGATAATGTATACACTGATCCTGCTACTCGAGAACAGCTCTAAGACTGGCTGAGACATACACATACACATACACATACATACACACACATATCTATTTTTGCATAGCTAATAGATCTTATTGACTACAAAATCCTCAAGACGTTTCATACTATTCTTTTAAATAATATAGATAAAAATTGATATTAAAATCTGATATGATCCAAAATAAATTTTAAAGAAAGACAGATATCTCTCATCTTCTCAAAGAGCAGAAAATCATCCTTAATTGATCTGGGCACCCTGCACATTCCATATAAATGTCTTCATAAAAGTATGTATTGCTTATAAGGTTTGTAGAATGCAGAATAAAAAACCAGGAGGGCAGCCCTGACAGGATTCATGTTTGAGGATGCTGAGACATGCTGCTGTAGTTCCTTGATCGACCCTGCCTCAAATAGATGCTGTTTCCAAAGACTTGCTTCTAGAACAGCTTCAAAAAAATACTGCTCATCCAGATGACCTTGGTTCATCCATCTTTTCAGACTGCTCCAGTCAAGAATTCAGTTAACCCCTGAACTTTCTCATCATACAAAGCCTGGACAGCAAATGATGCCAACTAGCTTTCTTTTGACTTAAACATTTTTCCAATTTCCTTTTGGGCTCAAACAGTAATTCTTTGCCCCAATTCAGCAAGGAAGCAATTATAAAAAAAGACCATCATCTCAGGCACTTAAGTTGGAATATATGGTTTTCATCATTTTATGACTTACAAATATGTTACCATTTTAGGGGATGGTTATAAATTATTATGGTTTTAGACAGGGAGAGAATCAAATAAGGAGCTTAGACTCAAGGATTTATTTCTTTCCTTTTCTTTTCTCTATTATTTTTCTCTTAGATAAAGAGAAGAGGGTTGAGAAGAGAAAGGGAGGATATAGAAATATTATAAGAAATTAGACAAATAGGGTAGATTATTGAATCTACTCTTAAACCAAAAGATTATAGCCATAATCTTACATTGGTAGAAATCTTTATATTTTAATGCAAAATTGAGGTCACGTTTGTTACATTGGTACAAAATTTCATGTATTGGTACAGAAATAAGGTTATTTTTGATAGATTGTTATAGATTATTATATATTGATACAAATTTAAGGTTATGTTTGATACACAGAATTTATATATTTTAACATTTATTTGAAAAATCATACTTAAATAATTCTTAGAAATGCAATATAAAGTTCTAGTCCCTTTAAAAGCTGATATTACAAACTGTTAGAGATGATAAAAATACAAATTACAAACTCCGGGATAAATAAAAAATACATGTTAATAGTTACATAGTCAAGTTCATGGTCATATTAGATACTAGTTTATTTAATTACAATAAAATGTTTTCAAGGCTATTCTGACAGTAAATAGCTAAGAATAAACAATGTTTGACAGTTCAGATATAATGTAGATAGATAATTGCTCTTCAAAGTCCTCAAATAGCCACAAAATATGACATTTAAAATTATTTTATTATAAAAGAACTTTTGACTAAGAGACATGTCTGTTCCTAATGATACACCCATGTTGGGAATTGGTTCTAATGCTTTATTTTAATTTGGCTCCCAAAAGCTGGGCTTCCAGATCTGATAGTCCCTGTGCCCAGCTGGCTTCTATTGGTAATAAAGAATTATCAAGCCCTTACTGTGTCTGTGTCTGATCCTGCACCTGTTCCTGGAGCAGTCCTAGGGCATCAACTCTGCACCCAATCCCCCAAAACCTAGAGGAGGCTAGACTCCTGGAAGCTCTTCCACGCCCAGGAGTGTAGGATGCTTAAAGAGCATGGTGGCTGCCAGAGGGATAGGTGAGACATGCTCATGCCAGGACAAAGAATGATGCTGACCTGTGAGCTTGCTGAGTGCCCTGACAATGGTGACTGGGAAGTTGTATTAGATATATGTTCCAGACCCACAATTGCTTACCTATACCCCTGATGGGACAAGCCGCTTTGCCTCAAGTTTTTAGACCTTGTGGAACAGAAAATCAAAAAGAGAAGTTATAAGACGCTTGTATTTTTCTTAACTGTGACCAGTTATTTGGACTCAATCATGTACTGGTCTAGAAATCAGTCCATTTGTTGGGGAGGAGCTGACAGGATAGAGTAGGGGTAACTGAAATCAGGATTTATTATAATAAAATACTGAAAACAAGTAAATATAAACTCACAAAAGTACAAAAATACAAAGCAAAATAAAAAAATGATAATTCAATGCTTTAAAAAGTAAAGGGAGAGCAAAATGGAGGAAAACTCACGATTTGCAAAGTTTAGTAGATTTTATTTTTATTTGTTTATAGATTCCCATTTTCACTTGTTTCTTTCTGTTGCTGATTTCCTTTGCTATTTCAGTTCTGCCTATCCACTTCAAGTAATAGCTAAGCTACAAGTAAAGGTGGTACACAATGAAAGTCAGAATCGTCTATCTATCTATCTATCTATCTATCTATCTATCTATCTATCTATCT
>JANHMN010000005.1:48233345-48249456 GCA_030674055.1 Rhabdomys pumilio
TATCTATCTATCTATCTATCTATCTATCTATCTATCTATCTATCTATTTTAGAGAGTCATGAAGCTAGAGCTTCAAAATGCTAGGCCAACACTTTATCACTAAACCCTATCCAGAATCCTATTTGTTTAGTTTTTCATTACAGACTAAATCGTACTAAGATGTGTAGGCTGATCTTCAGCTCAGTCTATAGCCTGATCAGACTCTGAACTTGTGATTCTCTTTAATCAAGATTTCTAGACTCTTGGATTATACCACCAGGCATAGCTAATTTTGGTAATTGTATAAAGAAAATGAAAATCTTATATGTGATGTTCATGGTTTTAAATTATATTAATAAATAGCAAATTAAACAAAAATGACAAGAAACAAGTGCTTATGAGATTAATGAAGGGTCTTGTTGAAACATCCAGTTTCCTTAGAAGTTATGTTGAAGACAGTCCATGCTGATAAATAATCCAACATCCAAATAGATATAAGATGCCTGAATGTAACCTTGTGGCATGCTGACAAATATCTACACCTTTTCAGGGCATAGACATATCTCTAAAATAGCTGTTTTTTTTTTAACTATCTACTCAAATTCGTCTATAGTGAGTTGTCTTGTAAGTGTTATTTTCTTCAGAGGAAAAAGCAGACATCCCCATGCCTGGAATAAAAAGTTAGTGTTCACTATTATATGTGTTTTTACTTTAAGACAGGATTTATTTATAGTAAATGCAACCTATTGTCTCTGCATATGTCACCTTACACAATGTCACTCTCTGAGCTTATTCATTATTAAGTTTATCAAGAATAAAGAACTTTTTTAATTAAAAAAATAAAGTCAGGGTGTTGGGTGGATGATGGAGAGAACCTCTAGAAAATATTAGAGACCTGGATGGGAGAGGCTACCCAGACTCAATGGTGATGACATTAGCCAAAATGCCCAACAGTGGAGAGATGGAACCTGAAGAGACCACCTCCATTAGATAGACAGGGCCCCCAGTTGAGGCAGGGGAGCACCTGCCCATCTTCAAAATTTTTGACCCAGAATTGTTCTAGTCTAAAGGAAATGCAGGAACAAAAATGGAGCAGAGACTGAAAGAAAGGCCTGGTTTAGATTTAATATTCTTGACACTGGTTTCCCTTATATAACATCATATGACAATGTTGAAAAAGATAGATGAATTGAATGCTAAAAAAGTTAGTTTTTTTTTGTTTCAGAAACGACAGCATTAGAAATTAAGAAAGAAAGAAAGAAAGAAAGAAAGAAAGAAAGGAAGAAAGAAAAGAAGAGAAGAAAAAAGGAAAGAAGCTGCATATTGTTGAACTTTGTCCACCTATGCAGATCTCTTAGAGACCTGAGATTTGAGGACTATAAGAAACAAGGTGGACTACATTCGAATGCTGCAGACAACTTTATTTTGGTCTCTGTATACTTTTATACATGAATGTCACTAAGAAAGCAATGATCCAAGGAAGGTTGTTTGAGTTCAGAAGAACATGATTAGAAAAACCTGCAAAAGGAATAGAATTTGGATAGACACTTCTCAAATGAGGTTTTAAAACTGACCATTAAGAACCATAAAAATATCATCAACCTCATAAGCCATAATGAAGATGCAAATCAAATCACTGTACACCATCATTTTACATTATTTGTAACAGTCAACATCAAGAAGATGGGAAAAATATTTATTGGTAAGGTTGTTGAAAAATTGACCCTTATACATAGTTAACAGGAATATAAATGAATACATATGGGCAGTTTTTCAAACAGTTAAAAACAGAGTTATCATAGAACCTGGTTTTGTTTAATACTTAAGAGAGTAAAAATATGTCTCACCACAAAACAACTATATGTGTTCATATAACCATTGCCCATAACAGCCAACAGATTAAAAAGAGTCTAAATGTATACACATTTATATAGGATAAGTACAGTGTACTATGTCAATTCAGTGTATTATTATTTAGCCACAAAAATGAATGGATTCTTGTTACATATTTGAAAGCATCGTGCTAAGTATAGGGAACATGTGTAGCAATCTTAAGAGAACTTCTAGGAATCAGTTAAATCCTTTCACCACATAGATTCTGGGCATAAGACTCTGGTTTTCAGGCTTAGCAGTAAGCACCTATAGCTGCTGAGCCATCTTGCTGGCTTCTGATGTGCACATTTTTGAAGAAAGTTAAGGTATATTAACTATATCTTGATCTTAAAAGCATCTGAAATTATCTAAAAACTCAAAGTACTGGCATACTTGTGAGAAATTTCTAGTTAATTGGGTCATTTGAAATAGGAAGACCTACCTTGAATCCATATTACTTGAGGTGGAAAGGCTCAACTTTAATGTGGGCTATACCACCTTTTGGCAGTCTATATAAAGGATAAGGAAGAAAGAAGTTTTTGCCCTTTTCCTTCCTGTGATCACTTCTACTTCACCTGCATCTTTGAGATTTGGATGTATACTGAAGTCCAGCTTCATGGACTGAACAACTACTGAATTCTTGGAATTTTCATTGGAGACAGCCATTTGTCAACTAGCAGGACCACACCCTGTAAGCCATTCTAATAAATCTATCTATCTATCTATCTATCTATCTATCTATCTATCTATCTATCTATCTATCTATGTGTATGTGTATAAATATACTTTAAAATATTTATATGCTGAATATATGTATGTATGTATATATAAGTATACTTATATATTTTTATGTATTATACACACACACATATATATGTGTATATATGTATATATATAAAATATATGACTAATAAAATATGAATGTATCTCTTGGCTTTTTTTTGTATTATCCTCATGAGAAGTAGCCTCAAGGAAACGGTAGAAATGCTGATTCTCTGACTACTATATTGCTGGTGTAAACATATTATTCTTTATCTCTGAAACTGAAGTGTTGTCATGTTTTTGCAGCATTTTGAAATGGTAGCTACTTTACTAATAATGCGTAGCATAACTTTTCATGAAAAGAACCATGGTTCTCTATAAGAACATAATTGATAGAATGAATGATTCTCTCTCTCTCTCTCTCTCTCTCTCTCTCTCTCAATATATATATATATATATATATATATATATATATATATATATATCCCATATACAAAAATCCATATATGTGTGTTTATATAATGAACTAAGATTGTCAGCCCTTAACAACTTTGTCCTTAAGTTGCTAGCATTCATCATGTCGTATTTCTTTTTGTTATATATAGACTTCTGTTTTGAATCCATAACACCAAACAGAATATTTCATCATTTCATGATGGCATTTACAGTGATCAAAAAACTCTTTCCACTTCTAAGAACATGTTTCATAGACCCGAGAATAAAGTAACCTAAAGGTAAGAATTACTGGTGTATGTAGGTATCTATGACATATTTATCCTCATATAGATTATGAAATAAAGTGACTTTATAAAAAATAACCAGGCTGAACTAAATATTTTTTTTAAATGTACCATGATCTCAAGATAAATGTTTAAGATAGATAATGCTATCTAAATGATATAGTTCTTGAGCCCCTTGCCTGGACCTCGGTGGACAGAGCAGCCACACAGCTGATCTGAGCCTCTGAGAAAACTGCGTCCAGCTGCATCCTAGCCAGGTCACGGACCGCAGAGCTGCAGAGCAAGGGACACCATATCCTGAAGCATCCTAGAGGAGCAACTACACTCAGAGCAGCAAACACCTAGCTGGTCTACTACTGTGGAGACACCATATCCTGAGATATCCTAGAGGAGCCACTGTACCCAGAACAGCTGGAGTTCAGGATCATAGGGTCATCCGGACCCCGAGGAGTTCTGACACAACCAAGATAACTGGAAAGGCAGACTCCAGTCAGAACCAGTGAGTGCGAGTAGCGCTACAGCTAACCAAATGGGAAAAGGCAAGCGCAAGAATGTAAACAACAGAAACCAAAGTGACTTAGCATCACCAGAACCCAGTTCCTCAACCATAGCAAGTCCGGAACACCACATCACACCAGAAAAGCAGGACTCAGAATTAAAATCACTTCTCATGATGATGATAGAGGAATTTTAAAAGGACATAAACAACACTCTCAAAGAATTTGAGAATAACGCAGGTAAACAGGTAGAAGCCCTTAAAAAAATACAAGAAAACACAACCAAACAGGTGAAGGAATTGCACAAAACCATCCAGGATCTAAAAATGGAAGTAGAAACAATAAAGAAATCCCAAAGGGAGACCACCCTAGAGATAGAAAACCTAGGAAAAAGATCCAAAGTCATAGACGCAAGCATCACCAACAGAATACAAGAGATAGAAGAGAGAATCTCATGCGCAGAAGATACCATGGAAAACATAGCCAAAACAGTCAAAGAAAATGCAAAATGCAAAAAGCTCCTAACACAAAACATCCAGGAAATCCAGGACACAATGAGAAGACCAAACCTAAGTATAATAGGTATAGATGAGGGTGAAGACTCTCAACTTAAAGGACCAGTAAATATCTTCAACAAAATTATAGAGGAAAACTTCCCTAACCTAAAGAAAGAGATGTCCTTAAATATACAAGAAGCCTACAGAACCCCAAATAGACTAGGCCAACAAAGAAATAAATCCCGTCACATAATAATCAAAACATAAAATATACAAAACAAAGAGAAGATACTAAAAGCAGTAAGGGAAAAAGGCAAAGTAACATATAAAGGCAGACCTATAAGAATTACACCAGATTTCTCACCAGAGACTATAAAAGCCAGAAGATCCTGGACTGATATCATACAGGCCCCAAGAGAACACAAATGCCAGCCCAGACTACTATACCCAGCAAAACTCTCAATCAATATTGATGGGGAAACCAAAATTTTCCATGACAAATCCAAATTTACACAATATCTTACCACAAATCCAGCACTTCAAAGGATAATTGGAGGAAAACTCCAACACAAGGAGGGAAACTACAACCTAGTAAAAACAAGAAAGTAATCTTCCAACAACCTTAAAAGAAGATAGCTACACAAACATAACTCCACTGCCAATAACAAAAATAACAGGAAAAAACATTCATTTTTCCTTAATATCTCTTAATATCAATGGACTCAATTCTCCAATAAAAAGACATAGGCTATCAGACTGGATACATAAACACGACTCAACATTCTGTTGCATACAAGAAACGCACCTTTGTGAAAAAGACAGACACTACCTCAGAGTAAAAGGTTAGAAAACAATCTTCCAAGCAAATGGCCCCAAGAAACAAGTTGTAGTAGCCATTCTAATATCAAATAAAATCAATTTTCAACCAAAAGTAATCAAAAAAGATAAAGAAGGTCACTTCATATTCATCAAAGGAAAAATGTACCAAGAGGAACTTGCAATTCTGAACATCTATGCCCCAAATGCAAGGGCACCCACATACGTAAAAGAAACTTTACTAAAGCTTAAAGCATATATTGCACCTCACACAATAATAGTGGGAGATTTCAACACCCCACTCTCAGCTATGGACAAATTGTGGAAACAGAAACTAAATCAAGACACCATGAAACTAACAGAAGTTATGAACCAATTGGACTTAACTGACATCTATAGAACTTTTCATCCTAAAACAAAAGTATATACCTTTTTCTCAGCACCTCATGGTACCTTCTCCAAAATAGACCATATAATTGGTCACAAAACAGGCCTCAACAGATACAAAAAGATTGAAATAATCCCTTGTACCCTATCAGACCACCATGGACTGAGACTCGTCTTTGACATGGACAAAAACAACGAAAAGCCCACATACACATGGAAACTGAACAAGGCTCTACTCAATGATAACTTGGTCAAGGAAGAAATAAAGAAAGAAACTTAGATTTAAATGAAAATGAGGACACATCATATCAAAATTTGTGTGACTCCATGAAAGCAGTACTGAGAGGAATACTCATAGCTCTAAGTGCCCACAAAAAGAAACTGGAAACAGTATACACTAACAACTTGACAGCACACCTGAAAGTATTAGAACAAAAAGAAGCTAGTATACCCAAGAGGAGCAGATGGTAGGAAATAATCAAACTCAGGGCTGAAATCAACCAAGTTGAAACAAAAAGAACTATACAAAATATCAACAAAACCAGGAGCTGGTTCTTTGAGAAAATCATCAAGATAGACAAACCCTTAGCCAGACTAACCAAAGGGCGCAGAGACAGCACTCAAATCAGTAAAATTAGAACTGAAAAGGGAGATATAACAACAGAAAAAGAGGAAATTAAAAAAATCGTTAGATCCTGCTACAAAGGAATATACTCAACAAAATTGGAAAATCTGGATGAAATGGACAGTTTTCTAGATAGATACCAGGTACCAAAGTTAAACAAGGAGCAGATAAACCATCTAAACAGTCGCATAACCGCTAAAGAAATAGAAGCAGTCATTAAAAATCTCCCCACCAAAAAATGTCTGGGGCCAGATGGTTTTAGTGCAGAATTCTATCAGACCTTCCAGCACCTTAAGAAATGCTCAACATCCTTAGTCATCAGGGAAATGCAAATCAAAACTGTGCCCTTTTCCCCAGGCCTGAGCAGGCCTGCAAGTCATTAACCACAACATGACCAAACTACTATAGGACCTAGAAGGAGGCATTGCACAAGGAGTGGGAATGGGATAAAGGGTTCCTGGGTGGTAGGGGAAATGGGATAAGAGGATAAAACTTGAAATGTAAATATTATAACCAATTACAAAAAGGAAAAAAAAGAAAGAAAGAAAAGTTGTTAGAACCAACATCTTTAAAAAAATGTCAGCCCCCTAGGAAAAAAATTTTTTTTCTTGATACTAAAACTTGTTCTGAGAATTGTATATTGCAGAATACACAACCTTGGTGTATCTACTCATCAAGCAAAATGAGCAGACTGGCTCAAACCTCTGGTGTCCGGGAATTCCATCTGGATACAGTGAAGACACAGCATCAGAAGCTTATTAATTTACTCTTCCCCCCACCCCTCTTCTAATATCTCAACGCCCGTAATCAGCTTGAAGAAGTTAGTGAAGAGTCAGTCTCCCTGTTCCCTGGGCTTGGGGACTAAGGTGGTTAATATTGGGCTGTCTTTCTGGGGAAAAGTAGTGGTTTTGTTGGAACAGGGAGGATTAGCTAGGATTTATGGCGTAGCCGTAACCTACTGGTAGAAATCTGTATAAATAGTATCAAGATGAAGTTATAATTTGTTAAATGGTACAAAATTCACTTGGATTTCAAATTTAAGGTTCTCATTGGTATGAGCTTCTTATTGATATAAAAGAGAAACGAATATTGATACTCTCATGGGCATTGTGCCTGTATAACACATTTAGGAATACAAGGCTTAGACCCAGTCCTTCTTTAACTTTTTAAACTGATTTGGGATGGTTAGCCTGTGAGTTAAGGGACTATAGCAAATTCATGACTTTCAGTTTATTGTTAGGATGTTTTCTATATTTTGTTTAGAAATAGCTGAGAGGAGTTAACAGACAACAGTCCAGGTTACCTTACATGAATAGTTGGATTTCAAAACGTCTTGAAATCCATAGAATTGACTTCACAAATATTTCTATATTAATGTTCATTTTGATTAGAGACCTGTCTGCTCCTAACAGCTTCCTGTCTTGGATTCTAAGAAGAAATTTAGCATCCTTGGAGTTACTCCAGTTGTGGTGAGACAGCCACTAGGCAAGAATTGCCTCTTTCCATCTACAAATTACTGTCCAGAAAAGGACACACTTGCAGAGTAGTCGACTGATTATAACTGCCTAGACAGATTAATCAGACCTTAATAATTCTGCATCACTAAGGTCTGTCAGGTGACCTACCTCCGTGTCCTAGCCCAAGGTCATTTTCCTGTCTGAAGCTTACTGTAGGGATTTTTAACAACAACAACAAAAAAACCCTTATGGTCCTATAGTAATATTAATATATGTCTCAAAAACTGTAACTCTATAGTTACACACCCAGCGATTCTTTTCTTTAGTGTTGTCATCCCTTGTGTAGAAATACACACCCATATTCTCAGAGTTCTTGGTCTCTGGTTTTCTTCTAAGTTTCATGGCTCTTCTTTCTTCCCTTTTTTCTAATTTGCTTGTTTTACTTCTTTCATTCCTCCTTTCTGTCCTTTCCTTCTTTTTATCATCTGTTTCTTTAAGTTTCTTAGCTCTTATATTAACAGTCAAAAGAATTACAACTGGACAGCATACTTCTCGCTTTATACCTCTTACATGTCCCAAAGAGCCTTATAATTTCTGTTAAATAGAGACCATGCCATCTGCTTCTCATTCATTACTGACTTAATAGCACAATATATGGTTCAGAAAATTTATCTCAGAAAACAATGAATAATAAACAGAATTGATATATCTGTGAAGAGAGGGGGTGGTTCTTCCAAAAAAATTCATTATTCATCATGATTCATTTTAAGGTAAGAATTAAATTAATTCTATCTCAGGAGAGGGCCTTCTAGAATACTACTTTCAAAGAATACAATTGTTTTTATATCCCCTTTCCCTAGAGAAATTATAGGGATTAACTAAGAACATTCACTTATTCTGAAATCAAAATGTAAGAAAGTTCAATAGACTAATTCTAACACAATGTGCCCAACTTCAGAAGGTCATATAGATAGCTTCTTTGACACAATAGCAAAATACATTAGTGGATTTCTCAGAAGAATTCTCATCCTAGGAGAATATGAATATGTATATACATGCCATCAATTTAATGTGAGAGCAAAGCACTGATTCCATAAAGACACAAGATTAAGTTACCTAGTTCATGATGTAACTCCAAACAATGCATTTCAAAACTTAAACTCTTTATAAACATTTTTCTTACTTAACAGTAGATTTCTTTGTTTTTTAAATTTACCCCTTTAAAAAATTGAAAACAATGTGTTTCATACAATATATCTTGATCACGGCTTTTCCTCTCCCATATCCTCCCAGATTCTCTCCACCTCCCAATTCATCCAACTCCATGCCATTTTTCTCTCTATCTTTAGAAAACAGTCAAATTAAAAGCAAATCCTTTTAAAACAAAAATTAAGGAAACATGGAAATTTTCATCTCCAATGTTATTAATAAAATGTAAAGCAAACACTTGCTAACTTTAGGTATGATCAGTTCATTAGGAAAGGTGGGGAGTGTCAGATAACAAGCTAAGAAATGAAAGCAAACCCCTGTGGTAATTCACGTGGCTGTGGTTTTGTCATTACTGATTTAATGACCACAGCCAGTCAACCAAATCAAATGTTCATTTTTCTTTCACAGAGTTGACTCTGTGTATTTTCTGGGTAACTTGGGACCAGCATATAGGCTAGCTACTTCTCTTGGTCATAGTTGGTTCATTTTTCAGTTTAAATGAAGCAAAGCACATCAGGTCAATTATATTCTTGCAAAACCTCTCATCTTCCAAAGCCTTGATTTTTCCCACTGTCTTCCTGCTAATGCTGGCAAGTTTAGGGTCTCAATTCTTTGACCTCATCAATTCTAAAAGCCTTTAGGCCCACTTCACTCTACCTGCTTGTTCCAAGGACACTCTTTGTAAAAAATTTAATACAAAGTATTCATTTTGATAAAAGCCCTATGTGATTCTCTCATGTCTGTAAAATGTTGACACTTTGTGGAACACTGCTCTGAACTAGGATGTATAGCTGAAGGATGCTTGAGAATTGTCTCATGGGAAGTTCTTTGTCTTCCTTGTAAAATAGATGACTGCTTTCTCATGCCGATTCCATTCACACACTCCTATACAGTGGGAAAAATATGGCTGGGGAACCCAGGGTTCCTCCCACCATGCTGTGGGTAGTCGGCTGGGAACGCTCTGGGTTCCTCCAGCTGGAAGTTAGGCCAGGCTGGCATTAGCTAAAAGCCTCTCCACGGTTCCTCACTGTTCCTCATAGCGCGGCCCCAACACACGAGGAAGTCCTTGGGTTTCCAAAACCGGTTTATTGGCATGGTGGATGGTGGATGGATCTGGATTCATACCCCACAAACCCTAGGGCATGCCTGCCTGAGTGAAAAAGGGAGGGGGGAAAGAGGGGAGAGACTGGGGAGGAATGTTTAGTCAGCTCCACCCTCTGGTCTTTAGGTACCTCATTAGTATGTAAATCTCTCAAGGGCCTGGGGGCTGTTTATCATGCCCACCTGTGTACTGTGACTGAATGGTAAAGGTGGAACGGAAATTAGGCCTCATGTCAGGAACCTGGGTTCTGGGGACATGGCAGAACCCACAGCCCAAGAACCAGGATACCCTTCCATGGCCCAATACTATACATCCTTCAATAATCCAAATGAAAATAAGGCCCTTCATGTGATACCTTACTACAAGTTAACTAACTAAACTCATTTTCAGTTACTGAGGTATCTCATTTTTGTCTTTTTGTGATACTTAACATATACAGTAACAATGGATGACTTCTACCTCCTTTAGGAAGCTCCTTGGGGTTTTGCTTTTTGTATTTTTCTGTATTTCTTACACATTCCTTGGGTATATTACTCATACTCATACTCATGATTTCAACTTTTACCTGTATGCTGGTCATCATCATGTCTATAGTCTACATATCTCTTCTGAACCTCAGATCCATACTTCCAGCTCTATACTAAATACCTTCACTTGATTAATAAATATACCTCTTTTCTCAATGTTCAAAACTAATCTTAATTACCTTTTGTATTCCCAACTCCTATCCCTAGCCTATTCTACCTCTTTTGTTTTAGAAAATGGATCTTTTATTCATTCCGTTGTTGAAATGTTAGACAGACCAGTCATTCTATCTTCTTTTTATCTTTCCATTATTCAAAGCTGTCAGTTCTTCTGAGATATATCCCATATTTCTATTCTCTACCATCTCCCTAATATTGTTTTATATGAAACCTAATTTATTGAAAAGTATGGCAGTTTATGAAAGAACTAACATTAAATAAAGGCAAGAGGCAAATAATTATATGCATTGATTCTTTACCCATATTTGTTCCATTTCTCAAGATGATTATTGATGTGGAAGTAGAGAGTAGTATTGCTAATCTTATATCAAAGTAAATATATAATATGAAGAAAATTCAATAAATCAATAAATAACAGTGTTACTGGAAACACAGGGGCAGAGAAACACATTTAAAATATCTTGAAGATACAATCAGATAAATTCAGAATTTGACAATGGAAATGAGGTTAAGTGGACTATTTTAGATGACTAGAGACAAATAATACTACATGCTCGTATTATTTGATCCTAATCAAATAAATAAGAATATTTTAAGGACATTTGAGACATTTTAAATACAAGGTGGTTAGTGAGTATCAATTATTATGATAAAGGTATTTATTTGGTTAGTTGGTTTTGTTGTTTATTTTCTGAAACTAGGTCTAAAGTAGTTCAACTGACCACAGATTCACTATGTACTTGAGGTTGTGTGATCTGGAACATCTGATTTTTCTTTTATATCTGAGATGCTAAGACTAGAGGCCTGTGCCACCATTTCTTGATTAGTGTTGGTTTTTTAAAGGATCATCTACTAGAGAATCTTAAGGAAAGGAAAGTATTTGCCACAAAGAAAAGCATCAACAAGTCAAACCTTATACAAATGAAATTCCTTCAAGTAGGAGGCCAGGTTCTAGCCCCAGCAGGCAGTAAAACGTGTGGTTCTGGATTTATCAAGAAAAGGTACAGAAGTAAAGGTATTGTGTTTCAGGGGAGTCTGTGCATGGAGGATGGTCTTATAAGAGTTGTGTCATTAAGGATGGGTTTTGAGGTTTCAAAATCTCGTGCCAGGCACAGTCCTTGTTCTCTCTGTCTCCAACTCCAATGTCATGCCTGCCTGTCTGCTGCTATGTTCCTTACTGTGATAGTCATGGACTCACCGTCTGAAATTGTAAACAAGCTTCCAGTTAAATGCTATCTTTTTAAAATATCTTCACGGTATCTTTTCACAGCAATAGAACAGTGCCTAAGAAGGGGTACAACAGGAGCTTTGGATTGTATTTCACGATTTTGTTAAGATTGCCTTCACAAAGATTAATATTAATGATATAAATCTGATTTCATAATTGGAGTCCTGTGCTTTGGTTGCCGTGGCTAGGTATGCAGCAGAACATTGTGTAACTATCTTCCTATGAAAACAGCAGACTTGAATGGGTTCTCTTATACACACATACAAATAAACTTTATATAATCATCCACACAATTCACAACCAGAGAAGAGTGATATCTGGAAAGGACTCTTACAGCATCTGCCTGAACTACTCTGGACTACACATGACAGGCACTTCTTCCTTATTTTAACTTGTACTAAATACTTGCATGCCTCCAGCAATTGACCAAACTGGGATGGGTAATGGAATGGAGAAAGGCCAGCCGTAGGACACATGTACAGAGAAGCTGGGATCAGGCAGGATATGCTTGATCTGTTGGAGGAGCTTCCACAACCTGGAAGCTCAGCATGTTTACTATACTATATACTTTTGAACAGGGAGGCAGAGTTATTGCATACAGCTGAGCAAAAAAGCAAGATTATTATGTACAGAAAATGAAGGAGGCAGAGACAGCTGAACAGGCATAGCTAATTTCAGGAGAAGCAGTATCTGCAAGAGAGGAGTCTTAGGCTATAAACATGCAATAGCAGAAAGCTATGGTAGATATTTCTGCATACACTGTCAAGTCAGATCACAGGAAGGCTTTGCCATCCCTCTGAGCTTCACCTAGGGAAGTCTTTTCCTCTCTGATAGGGCTGTGACATGGGCACGGCCGTATTAATACACAGTTACTCAAGACTTCACTTGTTCCCTATATAGTATAATTATTTTCCCCTATGGCAAACATTAGTCATGAGTAAAACCTATTTTGGAAATTTTTGGTTTCTAATGAACTAATGAACTTGAGCTTGTGACAAGACCTGCAAGGTAAATAAGAAAGTAAAAAAAAGAAGGCATTTTGACAAAGAAAAGAATGACTAAATATAAGAAAAATTGTTTAATAATACTAATCAGTTAGAAAGTGCAGGATAAACCACAATGATGTAATAATATTCATGCCTAGAAGATTCTGAGTAACATTAAAAAGATTGTTCATAGAAAATAAGGCAAGAACATAGGAGACTGAAGCTTTTACATACTATTTATATGAAAATTAGTTTGACAAGTTCCTTAAAAATATAAAAATATGATCAGCATACAATCAAATACTGGTGTATGGAGTTACCAGTGAGAAATAAAGTATGTGCTAACACAAAAAATTACATAAAACTATATGTAATAAATAGATATAATTATGATAGCACAAAACTGGGAACAACCAAATATATCTTACAGTCCTTCAATGTACAATGATCTAGCACCCCAACTGAAAGCAATGTGGATCCACAGAATAATATGAAGGAATCTCAAAACAAGTATGTTAAGGGAAAGAAATCAGACCAAAAGCAAATTGTATGTAAGCTTACATCAATTTAAAACTATAGAAATGCAAGTAAATCTGAAAGAATCAGTAAATTCCAGAGAATGGCGATAATTCAGGGTAAGACAGGATGGCCAAAGAAGGTATTTTTCTAGGATCTGGAGATAGAACTCAGTGACAGAATGTGTGCTTTGAACTTGTAAGGCCCAGGGTTCAGTCTAAGCACCTTACAAAAAAGAACAAAAGCAGCACAAAGGACAACATCAAAACACATGGCAATGGATTTCTTCATTACTTTGATCATGGTGGTCATTTCAGGCATGTATACATACTTTAAGACATTATATTTTAAAGTATGTGCAATTCATAGTATTTTCAATTATTTCAAACTATAAAACAATAAATACCATATATATGTATATACATATGTCTCAATTGACTCATATATATACTCATACATATACATACACATATACATATATGTGACTCAATTCCAAATTCTCACTGGTGTTCCTAGCAATAAAAACATCATTTTTTTTCAAGTAACAGAACAAAAATAGGGTTTCCAGGAAGTGAACAAGGTACAGAATGGCTGGACATCAAGACTAGAACCAAGTAATAGAGAGATTAAAAGAAAAAAATGAACCAATAAGATGAAGAAATTATGGAGAAAATAGAAAAAGTTGCTAGATGAAGCACTGTTGATGAGACACTCAATATTTTTGTTGCTGGATGATAGGTACATAGATTATTTTTATTACAAAAATGTCTTATTAACATATGAGTCATTAGCTTATACAGAAATAAAACTCAAATTATTTGAAAGTGTTTGTGTACTGTGAGGGAAAATGAAGGAAATGAAAGAAAGAGGAACAGCTATTATGTGCTCCTTAAATTTGTACCCTGTTTGTGTTATTGCTTAACTAAAAATACAAAAGAAGGGTTCATAAGCAAACACCAGACACATAATTATGTTCTTAAGTTGTATAATGCAGTTAATGATTAGTGTAGTACATTTAGCCATTTTCATAATTGTTTACTTTTTAAAAGCTGAAGTATAAAAATGTTCAGACTTATTATAACTTTTCCAGTTTGTGTTAAATAAAGGATTTCTAAATTTGGAAATTATAAGTACTCAGATATTTGAAAGCCATTAAGTTTTTATTTCAGAATATATAATTTTGATAGAGAATTATGAGTTCAAAAGCTTTGTTGACAAGCTACTTGTACATATTATGCGTCAAATATATTGTACTTTTATTTTAGAGACATTTTTATTATATGCAACATTGCTATTATCCCTATTTGCATAATTAAAAGAAAAATATATAGAAGAGAATTCAGGACATGAAAAATAATGTCTTCCTTTCTCTTTCCTTGATCTTTTTATTATTGAGGAATCCTTTTCATCAACATGAGGATTTATTTTCCTATATCTTAAAGTTTATAAATTTGAGAACATTCAGTTGATGAAAATGGTACCCTACTCTGAGTGAAAAATTAGTTACTAAAAACTAAAGAACAAAGAACATAGGGATTCCAATAGTAGGCCAAATCAATGTGTCTTCTATGGAATAGATTTGTGGAAGAATCCTGTGCTTTATTTTCAAAGAAACAACCTTAAAATAGTATTAAAAAAAAACAGCTTCACTATCCTAAAACTTTCTTAATATATTATCACTGAATTTACCTAAAGCTTTCTTTGACTCAATTTAATAGAGCCTGTGCAGCAGAGTACTCAGGGCACATACTGCAAAAAAATGAGTTGTAATTGTAAGTCTTGAAGAACTAATTTGTTGGGTGTTTGTCTCATTGTCTATAAAATGTAAAAAATAAAAGTAGCTACAAATTCACTATGCATATCCAATTTTGCTTAAATCACTTAGCATAGAGCCTGTCATTCAATTCACAACATGTATGTCTTTAAATTTTGTGTTTTTAGCCTACATATTTTCTAGGTGTTTACAGTTAATGATGTCAGCCTGATTCCATTAAAGCAGTGATAAATCTAAAAGGTCAATATAGTCACCAATTACACATTATGTCTTTATTCAGAAGGTTGTTCGTCCCTGACATGATATGGATGTATTTTGTCCTCCAAAGGCTCATGTGTTTGAACAAAGAGTTCCAATCTGGTAATTCTGACCTGAGAGGTTATGGATCCTTCTGGAAGTGAGGCCTAGTTGGAAAAATTGGGTTACTGGAGAGTAGGCCTTAAGAGTTAGCCTCACATTCCCTGACGCAGGTGAGAGCTGCTCCCTCCACCATGCTGTCCTCCTCATGGCAGACTACATCTTTTCCAACCCTTCCTCTTCAAGTTGCTTTCTATTCTCTTGTAAAGATGGAAAAAGTAATGAATATAGTTCCCTTGCTTCCCTCATGTAAAACTATATAAATATAGCTTTGTAGAAGAGAGCCTTCTGCTGATTTTCAGTCCACTGTTACCAGACATTTTGGCAGTCTCACCTAGGTTACTAGATGACACTGAAGAAACTGGGGCCCCTCTTAGGTTTCTTAGCCTCACTAATGAAATAATTGAACAAACTCAGAAGCTGTAGAATTACTTTATTAGAGTGTAAAAGGCAAACACCCAGAGTGGGTAAGGTGTAACTCTGGTAGCTTCCTGGAGGAGGAGAATGGAGAAGAAAAGGAAGAAAGGTCATGTCTTTTGAGTTAACCTACAGAGAAAGAGAGAGAGAGAGAGAGAGAGAGAGAGAGAGAGAGAGAGAGAGAGA
>JANHMN010000005.1:48251131-48275666 GCA_030674055.1 Rhabdomys pumilio
ATATATATATATATATATATATATATATATATATATATATATCAGGCTAATATTCACTATACTATTAATATATATCATATAATATACACCATGCCAGGTTAATATTCTAGAACATTTTGCTTACTCTCTGACATGAAAGAAGTTAGCTTTGTTATGATAATTAGCTGTGTGGGTCACCTTTATATTTGTAGTCATTATGTTTTATTATGTAAATTAGGCAACCAAAGTGTTTAAGGATCCCAATTCAGAGTCTCCACTGTAGATGCTGGATATAACTTTTGCCTAGTAAGAGGATTTTTCTCACAGTGCAAGATCCTCAGACATTAGCCTCTGAGTTCTAACTTGAAAAGGCCCAGTAGCACTGCACACTGAGTTTACAGTTTAAAAAATCTTCAGGAGATTTTTTAAATTTTTATTGGATAGTTTATGTATTTACATTTCAGATGTCATCCCCTTTCCTCATTTGCCCTCCCTAAAAACCCCTGTCCCATCCCTCCTCCTTTTTGCTTTTATACCATTTTAATTACATGCAAGTATTAAGGACAGTTCTAGGTTGAGGAACTAGCAATACAAAATAGTCAAGGAACAGCAAGACAATAAAAATAAATAGTCAAAGAACAAGCAAGGCAATAAACAAAGTTCTTCAGAAGATCTTTAGTGATTTAACTAAAAGGGGATACAGAAATGGACAGACGGAAAGAAAGAAAGAGTCAAAACCACATACTGACAATAACAAGGCAATGGCCATTAGAAAGATACAGACAGATGGACAGTGCCACATAGAGGTAGGAAGTTGTGTTGTTGCAAAGAGAAAAACAAAGATGGGAAGAACAAACAGAAACCTAGGGAGAGCTCAACAGGAAATGTTCACAGTATAGTCAGACAGAGAAAGAAACCGACATGTACTGGGATGAAAGCTTCTTGTGTTATGTAGACAAACAGGTTTTGTGCAGGGAATTTCCCAAGTAGTTGACGGAAGAGAAATCAATTCATTTCAAACAATTTTAAAGTAATTGCTGTGGAAAAGGCATCAGAAAATAGATGGGGTCTAAGAATGTGATAAGGCAGAATGTGATAAGTACCACTAAAAGTCAAAGTGCTTTTTAGTCCCTTGAAGAAAAAAAAAATACATTCAAGTGAAGGATGATGTGGGAGCCTGAAGGAAAAGCAAAGATTTACAATTGGAAAAGAAGGGGATTTTCCAATTATGGGAATGGCTAGTAAGAACTTGGAACAAGAAAAGGAAAGAAGCCATAGCTTCAGGCTAAAGTGTAGGCTAGTGAGCAGGAGCATCACAGGGAAGTGGGGGATATTTGTAAACACATATGCTCAGGGCTTTCATCCCCTGTGCATAGTATCAGAGGATCTGAGAACAGTTCCCTAGAATCTATGTTGCCCAAACATCACAGGAGTATACAATGAAGGATTCAAATGTGGCCTTTGTTGTCACAACTGAAGAAGTTTGGAGTGCTGAGGACTAAGGACATAGATCTGATTAACTGTTGAGTCACTTTGGCTCACCATCAGCAGACCTAAAAGGTCATGGTTTGAGTCTCAGCTGCTGAACTGTACTGACCTATTCTCACAGCCTATGCAAATAAGCCCAGATGACAGCTGGAGATGACTGCTAATTAATTAAATCTGGTCTTAGGTCATGTCACCAACAGGCAGATATACATTCTTTTCATTTGGAGAATATGGTTAAAAATACATTCTTTTTTATTTTTAAGTTAAATATAGGTAAAAAGACTAGGAAAGATCTGCATTATGAGGATGTCTCTTGATTTCAAACTCTTTTTGTTGATTCCTGTCAAGCCTTAAGTAGATTCCTCTACAACTGTATCAGAACTCTTGAATTATTATTCATTGGTGAATTATGTTAGGAATGTCTTTGAAAGTCAAAAACAAGGTGTAAACTGCTGGCACTATTTGAAAAGGCATTTAGATTTTTTAAAAGTGAAGCAGAAATTTTTTTCAGTGTTATTTGAAAAATGAAAGATATGTTTGTATTGTCATGGTATGTAGTTTGTGAAACCAGCTCACAGTTTTATGGTAAGTGTTCTTCAGCTGCTCAAGGGAGGGCTGCTTTGCTTTTTCATTAACTAAGGAACCAGAGGTCACAGCTCCCGCTGATGGTGGAACAGAGTTTGAAATTTCACATGAACAGTGATTTTCTGTTGCTATTTAAGCTTTTGACTGTTAATTATTACTAAAAGTATAGTCTCTTTTTTCCAATTAACCAGATGGTAAATGTGTTAGTCTGCTTTCTGTCACTGTGGCAACATAGTTCGTATAGAAATAAACAACTTAAACGGAAAAAAATTGTTAACTTTGGCTCACAGGTTTCAGAGTTTCAGTACATGGTCTCCTGGCCCTGTTGCTTTGGGACTGTGGAAAAGCAGAACATCATGGCACGAATCATGTGGTGGAACAAAACTATTTACATCAAGGTGGTCAGGAAGGCAGCGCAAGAGCCAGACCAAGGTTCCAATATACTATGTAACGCTCTATCCCAAATGGCCTTTTTCCTTCAACTAGACCCAACCTTTAGATGTTTCCAACTCTTTGCAAAAATACCATCACCTGGGTCCAAGGTTTGTAACACGGGACCCTATAGAAGATATTGAAGATCCAAATCAGCTTCATGAGGACAAGTACCTAGTCCTTGCCTTTTCCATATTCCTTTTTTTGATATTTTATTTACATTTCAGATACCAATCCCTTTCCCCGTTTCCCTTCCCCAGAAAACCCCTATCCCGTGCCCCCCCTTTTCCATTTGGCTTTTATACAATTTTTTAAATGTTAATCAAGGGCTTTGTAAGTATGGTAATGCTCAATCAGAAGGGTAACCTAATACCCAACCTAGCTATGTAAACTATCTTTGACTGGTGGAGACATGTGAACTTCTGCCTCCATGCCCCCTCTCTCTTTCTCTCTTTCTCTCTCTCATTACCTAGCTTCTCATCTACTTCATCTTCTCCTCTCCTTACTCCATCTTTTCCTCTCAGTGCTCCTTTCCCCTTAGCTCCTCCTACATATTACCCTTCCTGTTAAAATAAAACTTTTCTCTCAGAATACAATTAGAGCACAAAATGATTGTGTGTGTAGCAGATTCTCACAAAGATTTAATGTAAATGTCAGTAGGAACGAAATGAAATAATTGTAACACATCCATCCCAGTAATGCATTAGGGCAGACAAAGAGCAGTATGGAGTGAGAGATGCTGAAAATTTAGCTCATCTATTCCTGATTTATATTATACACCTTTAAGGCTGCTATATTTAGAGTTGGTAAAATTTAGTCATTATTAGCAAAATGTGTAGAAAACTAAGAAAATTAGTATAACACATTTAAGAGCTGAGGGAAAGAACTCATCCCTTCCCTTAATGTCTGTAGGCCCCAATGCATGAGTAATAGACATTTGAACGATCTGCCTCACTTTCACATTTGCATGCCAGTCAATGAATAGACACCTACTTTCATCCACATGACTTCAAGTGAATTGTGTAGAAGCATTAAGGGCAAAGAGAAGCTCTCCTCTGTGTAGACCACTGGGTCTAGAGGTGAAGTTGTCATATGCAAAGAGGATTTGATACATTATATGAGAAGTAGACAGTTCAGATTTTGTCTTTTTATCAATACTTCCATCTTACTAGGGTCACTAGTGAAAACAAGGTAGATCCGACAATTCTGAAAAACATGAAACTTTTATTTTCCTATTCCTGCAATTATAAACCAGAAATTAAAAAGTTGATGGGAACCATAATTACAAGTTTCCTAAGGTCATTGGGAATAAGAAAGCACAGGGGAGACTGGGTAAAATGCTTGCTGTGCACACATTACCTGAGTTCAGACTCCAGGCACCCATGTTAAAATACTATATGATATGTCATGGTGATATGTGCCTGGAATCCTGGTTCTGGGAGTCAGAGAAAGGGAGATTCCAATGACGTGATGACAAGAGACTCTAATCAATCAAGGAGTTGTAGGTTCTTGAGAAACCGGGTCTCAAAATAGAGAATGATAGGAGAACACATCTGATGTTGACCACTGGCCTTACACAGGCACACACACGGGTGGAATGTGCACATTTACGCACACACACATATGCATATACATTTCAAAAAACATTATACAATTCAGTCCAGGTACCTAATTATGCATTTCATAATTTAAAAAATTTTATTAATTGGAATATTTCTCAGGATTATTACCAAAAGTCTATTTCCATCTTAGACTCCAATTATTAGCTGACAAAATGCTCATTAAGTGAACTCAGTCCCACCTACACATGTCAAAACCAGGCTTTGGTCTCACTAACAGAAGTGACAAGTGACAAAAGCATGGGGTAGGTATTCTAATGAGATTTACAAGTTGTAGGCAGGCAAGGGAGACCGGAAGTTTGTGATGATTCCAACAGCAGGGAGTTAAATTGACTGTAGCTTTCTCATCAAGTAAAGTCAGATCAATGATTGGTATAAAGGGGGACTTTGAAGAGATGGCAAGGAACATGTCAAAAAGATGTCTTAAAGTAGGCCTATCCCAGTTATGGATAAAGAGATATCCTATACACAGATTCCGGGTAAGGTCTGAAGCTAAAGATGATTATAACAAGGAACAAGGTCAGAATGACATTTAAAGTAGAGAGAGAGAAGCACTAATATTTGAGATGATAGCTCTACAATTGAGGATGGAGTTGGACCGTAGGGAGTTCAATGGCACCAGCTTTTGGGATTATTTAACTATTGGGGGTTCTAAAATAAATATTAAGATTAATATATTCTCATGCTATTTCTCTTTAACCAGGTACTTTTACCATTCCCAAACATAGGAAAATTATTTTTTTCTGTCATTATTTCCACTTTCTGATAACTTCTCATCTCAAAAATGCATTCTGGCATAGACTCTTTCAACAAATATTGATTATTATTTTTCAGATACCATGGCATACCAAGAGGAATGAAACACAAACTTTGTCCAGCCTTCAAAAGCTTATAGGTTTAGGAATAAGGTAAGCAACTCAACTGATAATTCAGGTACAGTGTGTTAAAAAGCCCTTAGTAATAAATGAGCACCCATTCCTTCTGTTAATTGAATTTTCAAGCAGTAGTCTAAATACCAGATGATGACTTTAAACCTAGACTGTGGTGTATAAAAAGTACTTCCAAGAAAGCCAGCATGGTGGCTAAAGTTGGAAGACCAAGTTCAAGCCTAGACTGAGCTACACAGCAAGATACTGTCTCAGTAGATTTTTTTTTTTTTTTTTTTTTTTTTTTTTGTAAACTGTGAATAGTTATTGGCCTGACAAATCTATTTCTTCTACTACATCTGTAGGCTTGGGTCTTCACTTGGGATTTTCCTCTAGTCCCCACTCTAATTGATAATTTCAGATGTTCTTATGGGATGCAAGCTGCTCCTTCTCTAACTCGGAAGCTCATTTCCTCCATGCTCTGCTGCTTTGCTACCAGTACTATTGCTCTTGCCTGGATTTTCCATCCTTCATAATATCTTGAACCAGGCAGCAATTTCCATGGTTTAAGTTTAGTATCTGTCCCCTGGGAAGAATTGAAACTGAAAGTAAGTGGGTTTCTGAATCTTAGCACAACTCAAGGACCACTAGGGTGGGGACATGTGGGGGAAAAAAGCGCAGCAGGGCGGGGTCCCCGGCCCTCGCAGCAGAGACCCACGGGGGCGGGGCGGGGGTGGGGTGGTGGTGGTGGCGGCGGAGTTCCGGAGGCTTTCCAAGCTGGCAGGTCCACATACTGGAGAAAGTCTGAAATTTCAAAGGCTGAAAGCTTTGGCAACGGCCCCAGAGATACAGAAGGTCCGTGGATTTTCAAGAAATTTATTGTTCATAGTGTAGTCTTTGAGTCTGGATGTGCACGCCCCACCCCTCCACCCCCATAAAAGCCAGCGGGAGCTGACTTAAATAAGGAGGGAGAAAGGGGAGGAACTGGGGAGGAATAACTTAATGTAGCTACGCCCCCTGGCCTTTAGATAACTCATGAATATGGAAATCTCTCGAGGCTGAAGCCTGTTAGTCATGCCTTCTACCTGTAGCTGTAGATGGTGATGCAAAGCCTCCCTGGGAGGAGCTACTCTGAGCCAAACGTGTCTGCAAGGCGCAGGTCAATGGGGATGTAGGCCTCATGGAGGAGTCTGGAATCCAGGGTGTGGGGAGATACATGCTGTCCCTCACAGGCCATGTCCTTCACAGTCCATGGTCACCTGTTGGGTCTCCGGCTATCTCAAACCCAGTGCTCTACAGGGGAGACCAAATCATCCCTTCCCAGCCCTACAGGGACATAGTTTGTGGACAAAGAACTTGAAGTTTGGACTTTGCAACTGACATAGTAGCTGTCACAGAGGGCCTTTTTGGATGTGAACTTAGCTTGATAGTAATCAGTTAAGATGCTGATGGCTAGGAATAAGCAAAGCAAAGTCCCTGTCTTAGTCAGAGGAAGAGACTCTCTTCATTCCTGCACACAAAACGCCTGGCCCTAGCTTAATTTTATTTATTTTTTTTATTGCTATTTTTTTCAGATCTGGGTATTCTGATCTCATAACTTCTTCTCTCATTGACTAATTCATGCTGTCTTCCCCTTTTTTCCTCTTCTGGACTTAGCATTTTAAAAATATTTACAGATCAAGTGGTCTGTTGAAACAGTATATTCAGGGCTAGAGGGCTGGCTCAGCTTGTGATCAAACCCTGATACCCACAAGATGAAAGGAGAGAACAACTCCCCTAGCAAGCTGTCCTTTGACCTCAGTGTATATATGTGTGCACAAAATAAATAAAATATAATTAAATAAATTTAACTTATCTTCTTGTTGGGTATAGGAATGCATGCCTTTAATTTCAGCTGAGAGATGCAGATCTTTATGAGTTTAAGATCAGCCAGGGCTATATAGTGCAACTCTGTCTCAAAAACATCTACAAACAAAACAAAAACAAAACAGATATAATGGCTATTCTTGGTTGTCAACTTGGCCACATCTAGAATTAAGTTAAACCCAAGTAGCTGGATATATCTGTGAGAAATTATTCTTACTTAAATCATTTGAAGTAGGAAGACCCACCCACCTTTATTCTGTATCTTTTGAGATTGGAAGATGTATCTTCAGTCCAGATCTTTTGAGGTAGAAACTTCCATCTTTAACAAGGGACATATCTTCTGGTGACAGCCTATATAAAGGACATGGAAAAAAGAAACTTTTGTCCTTTGCCTGCTTGTCCTCACTTTTGTTGGAAAGTGCATTCTTTCACTGGCATTAGAGATTATTTAGTTGAGATTCCAGTGTATACTGACGAGCAGGGAAGATGTCCAGCCTTATGGACTGATATACTATTGTATTCTTGGACCTTCTTCTGGAAGATAGCCATCATTGGACTAGCTGGACTACAGCCTGCAATCGTGTATAATAAATCTTCATATTTATGTAAATTTATATTTATATATATTTAATATATAATTGTATAATTTATAATATTTATATAATTTAATATATATTATAAGCATCATTACACATAATGACAAATACTAAATTGAATATTGGAAGTTGGTAATGGAGAGCTCAAGAGATACATCCCAGTGGAGGAAACAGTAGCATGTGTAAAGTCAACACACTTTAAGTAGACCAAATTGAATGGTTACATGAAAAAATTGGGGAAAGCGAAACTTGGAGGGATAAGTTTCTTATAGCCAAAGCTAAGGGCAGTAGGCTTTACATTATGAATCTTTTAAAGTAGTATGATATTCTCATTTTAGAAAGAATATTTTGTAAGAATATTTAGGATGGTTTGGAATGGAAAAGGTTAGTTATAGACATTACATAGGATACCTAAAATAGTCTGGATCATTAAGATGAAATCAAGAGACAAACCCCAACTGGTACCAAAGGGAAGACACCTAGAAGCCCAAAGTACCACTAAGATGACCAAACAAATGAGTAGTGGGGAGATGGAAGAGAAAGACAAACAGAATGGTGTGTACACAATAAAGAGAGAAAGAACTGGATAGTTGAGGGTAGTGAGGAACAGCCTGATGTAAGTAGCCTGTGATGCCACCTGAGGCCATTGAGGTCCTGGCCTATGCTGCCACTGAGGGCCATGTTTGTGTCTGTGGTCCTGCAGCAGCAGGGGTTTGTGTCAATGTCCATGGCTCATGTTACCACAAAAAGCGATACAGACATCATTGGTCTGGGCTACCTCCTAGGACCATGTTGATTTCTGAGGGCTGTGACCAGACCCTGCCTCTCACCTGATAGTGCATTAGGGAGAGTTGGCCCCGGATCTCACCTAGGAAGTGCTGGAGAGCTGACTCAGGTGGCATAAGTATGAGAAAGTTGTCAGACAGATTGGTTCAGCTACTACCCAGGCCCAGATGTAGGGCTTTAAGTTGGCCCACCCCAGCATCTACCCCATCTATGAACTTCTGGAGCATGTGAAGGGGCTGATACTCCAGAACCAAAGCTGCATGATCTCCATGACACAGAAAAACAACAGAATATCTAAGAGGACCCAGCATTGATAGTATATCAGAAGCCAAACCAATGACTCACTGAAATAAACATTGGCAAGAAAAGTTATTTGGACAAGGGTATACTTATGACACTTTGCAGCTTCCACAATGAGATTTTGTTTGTTTTCTTACTTGCTTGTTTTATTTTGGGGATAGGGTGCAAGGGTGGAGGGCAGATATGGAGGGATGAGAAGATGAGTGAGATTGGGATGCATGAGCAGAAATTCACAAAGAATCAATTAAAAGATTTTTAAAAATACTAAATCAAATAAAGTTGAAATTGAAACTGATCAAAAAGGCATGGAGTTATTAATTACAGGTTTCTAGAAGATAAACATACTGAGGTAGAATCAACACAGATTAGATGTTATAGTTTAAATGAAGGATGTCTCAAGAATGACACAAAGATTTTTGTTTTGGGTGAACATATGGTTCATTAAGATAGGTAAGACCATTTACTTTCAGGTAGCTATGACCAAAATACCAGAGAACTTCTGGGAGAAGTGATATATTTTTGCTCATAGTTTCAGAAGATTCTGTCTGTGATTACTAGACCTTCTGTACTTAAAAAATACATTGTGTTGTCAGCTGAAGAGACTGTTCACACACAAGAAACAGAAAACAAAAAGTGGACTGGAGATAAGATTTAACCTTTAAAGCATGGACATATTTTCCTAATGGTCCCAGCATATTAGCTCTTACAGATGACATCCATATACAAACCTTCTAGTGTTCTTGATACAGTAAACAAGCAGAATAACATCTGTGCTAGTTTGAATGGAAATTGTCCTATAGGCTCAGGTATTTGAATACTTGGTCCCAAGTTGGCAATACTATTCAGAGAGGTAATGGAATCCTTAAGAGCTAGAATCTTATTGGAGGAAGTGCACCAGTGAGGGAAGACTTTAAGTGTTTATAGTATCGTCTTAGTTAGGGTTTTACTGCTGTAAACAGACATCATGACCAAGGCAACTCACAGACAACATTTAATTGTGGCTAACTTACAGGTTCCGAGGTTCAGTCCATTATCATCAAGGTGGGAGCATGGCAGTATCCAGTCAGGCATGGTGAAGGCAGAGCTGAGAGTGCTATATCTTCATCTGAAGGCTGCTAGTGGAAGACTGACTTCCAGGCAACTAGGATGTGGGTGTTAAGCCCATACCCACAGTGACACACCTACTGCAACAAGGCCATACCTCCTAATAGTGCTACTTCCTGGGCCAAGCATATACAAACCATCACAAGTATCTTTCCACTTCCAATTGTTCTCTCTGCTTTGAGTTTGAGGTTGAAGAGGTCATCTCTCAGTTTCCTAATCTGGCTGACTACTGCCACGCCTCCCTGACATTAGAGACACTCACTTTGGAATCATAAGCCAACATAAATTCTTTTTTTCCACAAGTTGCATTTGATCATAGTGATTATCACAGCCACAAAAGCAACTAACACAATAGTCAAATCATAATAAGATATCTCTGATAACCAGACAATTTATTCATTTTTCTTTGATTCTAAAAATGTCTTTCTGAAGTAACAATAAAATCACCTCAGTTCTTAAGGTTGATGTTAACATAAAAGAATTCTCAAGCCTATTGAGATCAAGATAATCATATTTCATCTTTGTACAATACTACATCTAGGCTATTCTTTAATATATCTGAGAACACTGATATCATGATAAAAATATATGAAACAATACTAAAGGATCTATGCCATGGAAACCATAGTAACATTTATTGTGTGTTCAGTTACTTCAGCCCAGTTCTAAGGTAAGGAGAAAATGATGAATGCAAAACTTAAGAAGGAAAGAAATGTGGTAGAAGAGACAGTTTACCAATGTTATTTTAACATGCCTGACATATCTTTGTGTACTTTACACTTTTATGTGTTTATTGTGATAACAGTGGAAGGGAGATGCAGGCTAAAGGCTTTGCTAAGTATTCATACAATTTCAGGTTTTATTTGATACTTCGAAAAACAATTTTTCCCAGTGTCTGTGTTCTTTTAATCCAATACACAGAGCTGAAGCCTAGACAATGACAAAGAGAATTGCTACAACTCCCACTCTCCTAGATGTTCTCTCTCTAGTTATACCGAGACTGGATGAACTATGCAGGAGACTGGCACTTTTCATCAGCCATGTACCTGACATACAAATATTGAGGTGCAGTCCAGTAACAATAACGACCAACAAAGTAGTTGTTGGGTTTGAACTTTTGTACTTGATTGCATAAATGTGGTGCCTGTATTTAGACAAAAATAACTATAGAACTGTAATCATGCTTTTCATCTAGGTAAGATTTGGCTTATTGCTATTGCTTTCTAAATTAAATGGGTCTAAAGGTATTACTTAAAAAGACTTATAAAAGTTGTTGTTGTTGTATAGGAGCTGCTACTATTCTCAAATACTAGAAGACTGCTTCTAATGGTACTTGTGTGATGGCAGAATGATAAACACTTGTGGAATAACTATGTTCTTATGGGCTAGAAATATGGATTATGAAGCAGTTTTGTGAATTATTCAGCTTTTATTGATTGAGATTTGAAAAGAAAAACTAAAAAAAAAAATAGAATAAAATTTAGGGATTTTTGGAGGCTGTTTCCATAACTGAGTTTTTCAAACACTGTTTGGAATAATTTCAGACACAAAGGTAGGCTTTGCTAAATTATCATTTCAATGCCCAGAGACCTAGGTATCAAATGTGTTTTTAGCCATCTGTTTAATTCACATTTTTCTGATGCAGTACTCAATAGTAGAGGGTGGGGCATATGGATTGAATTATAAAACTGTCCAAAGGTATTTTTTGTGATCTCAGATCATATTCATCTTACATCCAAAAGAACAAAAAATCATTTTTCTTTGAACTTTTTTTTGCCTACATCTCATCACAGATGGTTTTCATACAAATGTATGATCTTTTTTTGATTTACCTTAATTATTGCTTCTTTCTTTCATTTTCTAGGGTACTTTGCAAAATCCTAAACTATTTCTATTCCAAAGCAGGCTAGCTATATATCAGGACAGAATTAAAGGTTTACCAATCATAAACCTGGGAATAAGATGGTTATATGCCTATGAAGACATTATAGTGATTTGAGTCTAGACCAGATGGTAAGGTACCGGCCATAATAACAGAAGGTTTACATTGTTGCAAATTTGCATGGAAGTAGAACGCTATAGGAAGAAGCAATCATGCTTTAAAATATGCACAACAGAGGAAAATAATAAGAAAGAAAGTTAAAGTCATAGAAATGGCCTCCAATTACTTCTCATTTTTAAAGGGCCTAGAATCCTAACTGGCCTTTCTGCTATGATAAACACTAAACTAATGGCATGATTAAATTTCACTTCTCCATCCATTCTGGGCCTGAGCACTGAGCAGATCCCAGGCAGAAGCTCTGTATCAATCTCAAAGAACCCAGAGGAAGTGGGCCTCCCAGGGACTCTAACCTGAGCAGTATCTTAGAAAAGCAGATAGCAACACCCACCCCAAACAGGGAGTCACTGGGACCCACTAGGATCTAGAAAGTCACTCCTGGCCTGGATCACTGGTTCCTTCCTGTCTGCTCCTGAGCACTGAGCAGATCTTGGGCCCCAGCTCTAATCCCAGTAGTAACACCCACTTCACACAGTTCTGATACAACCAAGATAATAGGAAATACAGGCTCCAGTCAGAGACAGGGCAGGTAGCACTAAGGAGATCCAGACGGCAAAAGGCAAATGCAAGAACATAAGCATCAGCAACCCAGGGTACTTGACATTATTAGAACCTAGTCATCTGACACAAGAAAGTCCTGAATTCCCCATATCACTAGGAAAGCAAGATTCAGATTTAAAATCACTTCTAATGATGATGATAGAGGACTTTAAGAAGGACATAAATAACACTCTCAAAGAATTTGAGGAGAACACAGGTAAACACTTAGAAGCCCTTAAAGAAGAAACACACACACACACACACACACACACACACACACACACACACACACAAAATTAAAGAATTATAAGAGAATACAACCAAACAGCTGAAGGAATTGAACAAAACCATCCAGGACATAAACATGGAAGTAGAAACAATAAAGAAGTCACAAAAGGAGACTACCCTCAAGATAGAAAACCTAGGCAAGAAATCAGGATTCATAGATCACCAACAGAATACAAGAGATAGAAGAGATAATCTCAGGTGCAGAAGATACCATAGAAAATATTGACACAACTCTCAAAACACAAAATGCAAAAAGTTCTTAACACAAAACATCCAGGAAATTCAGGACACAATGAGAAGACCAAACCTAAGGATAATAGGTATAGATGAGAGTGAAGATTCCCAACTTAAAGGGCCAATAAATATCGTCAACAAAATTATAGAAGAAACTTCCTTAATCTAAAGAAAGAAATGCCCATAAACATACAAGAAGCCTATAGAAATAGACTAGACCAGAAAAGAAATACCTCCCATCACATAATAATCAAAACACCAAGTGCACAAAACAAATAAAGAATATTAAATGTAGCAAGGGAAAAAGGCCAAGTAACATATAAAGGCAGACCTACCAGAATTATACCAGATTTCTCACCAGATACTATAAAAGCTAGAAGATGCTGGACAGATGTCATACAGACCCTGAGAGATCACAAATGCCAGCCCAGGTCACTATACCCAGCAAAACTCTCAATTACCATAAATGGAGAAACCAAGATATTTCACAACAAAACCTAATTTACACATTATCTTTCCACAAACCCAGCAGTACAAATGATAATAGTGGGAAAGCTCAAATAAAAGGAGGGAACTTATACCCCAGAAAGAGCAAGAAAGTAATCTTCTTCCAACAAATCCAAAAGAAGATAACCACACAAAGATAATTTCACCTCTAATAACAAAAATAGCAGGAAGCAACAATCACTGTTCCTTAATATCTCTTAACATCAATGGACTCAATTCTCCAATTAAAAGATATAGGCTAACGTGTGGGGAGCAGAACTCAAGATGGCGCCTGGCTGAGTGCCAGATGCCCCTGGCATGTTGGTTCACCATTTCAGGAAGCCTGAGTGGCATGTAGTCTAGGCTTTATTGCGCATGCATTTTGCTTGTTCATCATTATGTAAGATCGGGCCATGTGACATATGTGCTCAGCACCAATCGAGAATGACTTTGTGGCAGGTTCTGATTGAAGAGGACACAGAGATTTAAGGGCTGGGAGCTAGAGTTCTTGGGCTTTTTACTATTCTTCAAAGTTCCTGAATAAACCGTGTTGGGAAGAAGAACCCATGTCCATTGTCTTCTGTCTGCTAGTCGGTTCAGGAGGCAGCACTAATGGACTGGATACATAAACAGGACCCAGCATTTTGCTGCATACAGGAAACCCACCTCAGTGACAAAGACAGACTCTACCTTAGAGTAAAAGGCTAGAAAACAACTTTTCAAGCAAATGGTCCTAAGAAACAAGCTGGAGTATTCATTCTAAAATCTCCAGCCCAAGAACACAAAGGGAGGGACTCATGGCTCTACCTGTATATGTAGTTGAGGGTGGTCTTGCCAGGCATCAGTGGAAGTGGAGGGCCTTGGTGCCTGAAAGTTTGGATTCCCTAGTGTTGGGGAATTCGAGAGCAGGGAGGTGGGAATGGGAGGATAGTGGGAGCATACCCTCATAGAAACTCCCAGAATTATATGGATTAGACATGACAAAGGCATGCCGCCAGAAGACTAGATTCCAGAATTCAAACAAAAAATTATCTTGATACTAAAATTTGTTTTGAGAATTGTATATTGCAGAATAAACAGCCTTGGTGTATCTACTCACCATGCAAGCTGAGCAGACCTGCTTGAACCTCTGATGTCCTGGAATTCCAGCTGGATGCAGTGAAGACACATCATCAGAGGCTTATCAATTTACTCTTCCTCTTGCCCCTCTTCTAACATCTCAATGCCCATAATCAGCTTGAGGAAGTTAATGAAGAGTTGGCGCCCGTATTCCCTGGGCTTGGGGACTGAGGTAGTTAATATTGGACTGTCTTTCTAGGGAAAAGTAGTGGTTTTGTTGGAACAGGGAGGATTAGCTAGGATTTATTGCATAGCCATAACCTATTGGTAGAAATATGTATAATTGTTATTAAGATGAAGTTATAATTTCTTAAATGGTACAAAATTTACTTCGATTTCAAATTTAAAGTTTTCATTGGTACGAGCTTCTAATTGATATAAAAGTGAGATTAATATTGTTAATCTCATAGGCATTGTGCCTATATAACACATTTAGAAATACAAGGCTTAAACCCAGTCTTTCTTTAACTTTTCTAACTGATTTGAGATAGTTAGCCTGTGAGTTAAGGGCCTATAAGAAATTCATGGCTCTGAGTTTATTATTAGGGTGTTTTTCATATATTATTTAGAAATAGCTGAGAGGAGTTAACAGACAACAGTCCAGATTGCGTTACATGGATAGTTGGTTTTTTAAAACATCAGAAGTCCACAGAATTGACGTTACAAACATTTCTGTATTAATGTTCATTTTGATTAGAGACCTGTCTGCTCCTGACAGCTTCCTATCTTGGATTCTAAGAAGAAATTGATCATCTTTGGAGTTATACCAGTTGTGGTGAGACAGCCACTAGGCAAGAATTGCCTGTTTCCATCTATAGACAAATTACTGTCCAGAAAAGGACGCAGTTATGAAATGCCTGGCACAGGTGCTGAGGACAGGTAAAAACCAGTATACGCACCTAATTGTGGTCTGTGTACTGGGTGCTGTCTGCAGAGATCCACAGGGCTCTGGCCTGGCTGGAGAGGCAAAAGTGTTACTGCTCTCTGAGGGGAAGCCTGAGGAAGGCAGGCTGCTGTACCTCTTCCATGGTTGCCCCTGCCCCTGAGTTGGCAGGTGAGAGGATGCAGCAGTCTAGGGGAAAAGGTCGGGGACACTGAATAGGAAGTGGCTGGGTCATGCTAACACACCCAGCTGGTTGGATCAGGTGTTTAGTCCAGAGTCTAAAGCTTCAGGAGAAAATACTCTTTCATGGAGTGTTACAGCTCAATAAGACAGGCACTCTCAAATAATCTTTGGTGAAACAATTCATGCACATTATTTCTTGTGGATAGGATCTTAGAAAGATTTGTGGTAGGTTGGGATCTAGAGGCAGATGCTTTCTATTGGCTTGGTCTGAGATGTTAGGGATGCCTCATCTGCCTGTGGATTGACTTCAGGTGCTATCCATACTTGACTGATTGTCACAGTCCTCTCAATGGAGTTTTGTGGTCAGGTATTCCAGGGGAGGAACATGGTGAGGAGAAGATTTAAACTCCTGTCATTCTCAATTATAAGAATTGCCAGGGTTCCTGAATCTGCTCGACCTTACCAAGTTTTCTGTCTGGTGGCACAGTCCACTGCTCTACACTGAACCACTGAACCATCTCTCCAGCTCCACTTTTTATTTATTTATGATTATTTTTTGAAAATACATTATTTTCTCATATACTATATCCTGATTACAGTTTTCCCCCCCTCTACTCCTCCCAGTTTCTTGCTCCCTCCTGTACTATCCAGAATTCCCTTTCTGGAATTTATTTTTTTAAAAAAAGGATTATAAAATAAAAACAAAATATGACAGAATAAAATATAAGGTAAAGCAAAACCCATCATACCCAAGTTGGACAAAGCAACTCAATAAAAGGAAACACCTGACCAGAACACGCCATTGAGAGGACTGTGACAATCAGTCAAGTATGGATAGCACCTGAAGCCAATCCATATGCAGATGAGGCATTCCTAACATCTCAGACCAAGCAAATCTCAAGAGCAGGAAAAGAGTCAGAGGCCCACTTGTTCTCACAGTCAGGAGTCCCCCAATAAACTAAGCCAATGATAATAATATACATGCAGAGGGCCTGGTGGAGACCCTTGTAAGTCCTGTGCTTGCTGCTTCAGTATCTCTGTGCTCACATGCACCTTGCTTTGTTGATTCAGAGGGTGGTATCTTCCTGGTGTCCTCCATCTCCTCTGAATCTTACAGTCTTTCTGTCTCCACTTTCATGGAATCCCCTAAGCTCTCAGAAAAGGGATTTGGTGGAGACCTCCCATTTAAACTCTCTCTCTCTCACTCTCTCTGAATAATGTCTGGCATCTGCTGTAAGAGGAAGCCTCTCTGATGATTGGATAAGGCACCAATATATGAGGATAGCAGAATATCATTAAGGGATTGCTTTATTAGCCATATTTATAATAGCCAGAAGTTGAAAACATCCCAGGTGTTCCTCAACAGAGAAATAGATACAGAAAATGTGCTATATTTACACAATGGAGTATTAATCAACTAATAAAAACAATGACTTTATGAAATTTTTAGGCAGATGGATGGAGCTAGAAAATATTATCCTGAGTGAGGTAACCCAATCACAAAAGAACACACATGGTATGCACTCATTGATAAGTGGATATTAGCCCAAAAGCTCAGAATACCCAAGATACAACTCACAGACCATATGAAGGTTAACAAGAAGACAGGCCAAAGTGTGGATGCTATAAACCCACTTGGGACGGTGAACAAAATAATCACAGGAGGTAGAGGGAGGGAGAATCAGGAAATTGAACAGAGGTGTGTAGCAATGGACGATGAGGAATTGGGGGTAGCAACCAGAAAGTTCCAGAGGCCAGGAAAGCATGAGCCTCCCAGGACTCCACTGGGATGGCATTGGCTGAAATACCCCACAAAGGGGAGGGAGAACCTATGGAGACCATATCCAGAGATTAAGCATGGCTCCCCGGTTGAGGGATGAGGCAACCCACCTGTCTCCAAAATTTTAACTGGGAATTGCTCCTGTCTAAAGAAAATATAGGGACAAAGAGTGGAGTAGGGACTAAAGGAAATGCCATTCAGAGACTGCCCCACTTGAGAATCCATCCCACATGCAGACACCAAACTCAGACACTGTTGCTGATGCCAAGAAGTGCTTGCTGATAGGAACCTGATATAGATGTCTCCTGAGAAGCCCTGCCAGATCCTGACCAATATAGACACTGATGCTTGCAGCCAACCATCAGACTGAACACAGGGACCCCAATGGAGGAGTTAGGGGAAGGACTAAAGGAGCTGAAGGGGGCTTATCTGGCGTCAATGGGAGGGGGAGGCCCTTAGTTCTGTGAAGGCTTGATGTCCCAGTGTAGAGGAATGCTAGGGTGGTGAGGCAGGAGTGGGTAGGTGAGAGTAGGAGCACCCTCATAGAAGCAGGGGGAGGGGAGTGGAACAGGGGCTTTGCAGAGGGGAAACTGGGAAAGGAGATGATATTTGAAATATAAATAAATAAAATATTCCATTTTTTAAAAAAGGAATCCCTTTATGATATATTTTTTAGACAAGTTGTGTTTGCTTTTATCCTAGCTTCTGGTATATCTAGTCTCTTGTTCTTGGTTACTCAAGCAGTGTCAAGTATGGGTTACTTTTAATGTAGTGGGCCTTAAGTCAAATTAGACATTGGCTACTCCTATCATTTCTGTGCCACTATTGCTGTAGCATACCTTGCAGGTAGGGAAGATCGTAGGTCAAAGGTTTTTGTGACTGGGTTGCTGTCCACATTTCTCTTTTTGTAGCCTGTAGAGTGCTTTCCTGTATCAAAGAGACTAGAACATAGTGGTGAAGGCTTCAGGTAGACACCAGCTGGACTTCGTGTTCAATGTTTTTTGTAGATGTCATCCTTGGCAATGCTGCCCAGATCTCAGTTTGCAGACAGCAACATTTTTTTTCATATATTTTTTATTGAATATTTTATTTACATTTCAGATACCAATCCCTTTCCCCATTTCCCCTCCTTAGAAAACCCCTATCCCGTTCCCCCCTTTTCCATTTGACTTTTATACAATTTTTAAAAAATGTTAATCAAGGGCTTTATAAGACAGCAACTTTTTATCTTAGCATCAGCCTAGATTGTATGGGGGTTTCCATGGGATCCTCTTACCGAACAAGTCAATGGAATGCAACCCATCCCCTCTGCTGGAAGTGTTGCCTGTCTACAAGATCTGGCCAGATGAGACTCCATATCCCCCATTGCTATAAGTCCTCTTTAGGATCACCCTCATAGATTCCAGGAAGTATCCATTGCACTAAGTAGGTACAGTACTCCCCAAACACCTCTCAATTCCAGCAGTCTTTCCTGGCACTCTCTCTGAACTCCCACTGTTAGAAGTCTGTGTTAGATGTCTGACCGAAGCTCAGAACAGACCACTCTAGACCACACAATTCTAAGAGGGGGAGGTTTATTCAGGAGATAGATCAGAGGTGGGGGGAAGAAGATGGAAGAAGAGAGAGGAAGAAGAGAAGTAGAGGCTGGCCATGAGCATGTGGAGAGAGGGGGAAGGAAGAGGAGAAGGGAAGAGCCCAAAAGGGCAAGAAAGGAACAAGCGATCAAGAGAGAGAGGAGGGGGCAAGCAGCCCCTTTTATAGTGGGCCAGGCCTACGTTGCTGTTGCCAGGTAACTGTGGGGAGGAGCATACCTGGCTGTTGCCAGGTAACTATGGAGATGGAGTTTAGGCAGAATACTAACATTCCCCCATTTTGGTTTAATTAAAAAAGAAAAATTAGAAAGAGGTGACAGAGAAGCAGGAATAGGGTTGTCGTGATATCTAGCTACTTCCTGCTGGCATTGGGGGACGATGTGTCTCTAGAGGGAACCTAGAAGAATGGGTATGGGGATGTATGTTTGATCTTAGGAGAGTTGGCTGTTTCCTGCTCTCCAGAGTCTTATGGAGCCATCTGAGGATAGGTCAGAAGGAACAGGTCCAGTAGAAGCAGCTGTGTGTATGACAGTAGATGGAGCATCTGGAAGTTGCATCTCTGGAGCTGTTCTGGATGTGCCTGGACTTGACAAGATATAGGGAATAAGATTAAGTACATTTGGGAGAACAAAAAATTTTCTAAGATGTACATTTGAAACCCAGAGGGATCCCACCCATTGGAATAGGTAAGTGGGAACTTTAGGCAGATGTACTTATCTGGATGGTGTCTATTTGGTCTGTGAGAGGTAGATATGAGTGAGTTTCCTGTAGCTTATAAGTTTACAAAAGAGATAACAGCATGAGTTAATAACACGAGCAGTCTTTAAGATGAACCTTTGTTGGATCGTATAGTGAAATATTTTATTAGAGTTAGGCAAGTTTATAGGAACTCAGATAATATTAGGACAGTGGCATAGCAGGAAGAGAAAACATGAAGCATTTAATTGATGGCAACTGAGTTTAGGTAATGAGGTAACAGATAATATCTGTGAAAGCCTAGCTGTCAGTGTAGTCAGAAGTCTGAGAAAGAGTAAACAATAATCTATCAGTTATATATTATTTTAAAAAATGACAGAGTCCACTAGCCAACAGTTCCTTGGTCTCCATAGTCTCTTGGGCGAAGTCAGTTTGACTTCCAAGCACAGAAGATGCAGGGCATTTTCTCTGTGGAATGGATACAAGTGACATGAGAAATGACTTACCAAATGACTAGCCAAGACATTTGACTCAGAGCATCCAGTTTAGTCCACTGTGTTAGTGACAATATTATCACATACAATCTAGGCTGTATCTTCTAGGTGTCCAAGTATTCTGAAACCATCTTGGGTCAAATGTTAGAGGCTTTGAGAATTTTGTCGGCCATAAACTTAAATATATTATTAGCAGACTTCTGAGAAGATTGAGAGCCATAAGGATTAATTGTAACTGAATAGAATTTAATAGCAGTAGTAAAAATCTATTAAGACAGAATAGGAAAGAGTCTTAAGTAACTTTGGCAGGTTACACAGGTAGAGAAAAGTACATTTTTGTATTAGCAAAGAAACATTTGGCTAGGACCAGAATAAGAAAGCTGGCAACAGTGGCGTATGATTGAATGGCTGGCGGGTTGGGGCTGTGGGCCACAGGTCATGACCCACCCACCACCTGATTCCTCTTTTTCCTATCTCTACCTGTCCCCAGTCCACCTATAAAATCTGTTCGATTTCGCCTTCCCAGGGACATCCATATGTTTCCCCTTTCTTCTCTTCTTTACATAACTTCTCTGTGTCTGCATATTGTCACTTATCATTTAACACTTAGTGGTTAATTTCTACTTATAAGTAAATAAATGCTGTATTTTCTTCTGTGTCTCAGTTGCCTCACTCAAGATGATTTTTCCTACTTCCATCAATTTCCTTGCAAATTTTCTGATGTTCTTTTTTTTTAAACATCTGAGTAATACTCAATTGTGTAAATGTACCACATTTTAACTCATTCTTCCATTGAGAGATATATTGGTTGTTTTCAGTTTATGGCTACTAAAAATAATGAATGGTACAATGAATAAGGTTGGGCAAGTGATAGAGACTCCCTTGGGTATATGCCCAAAGTGGTATTAGCTGGGTCTTGAGGTAGATCAAATCCCAATTTTTGGAGGAAGTGACATATTGATTTCCATAGCAGCTCTACAAGTTTGCACTCCTATCAGCAATAGAGAAGTGTTCCCCTTACTCTACATTATTGCTAATAAAAACTGGCACTTATTGTTATTGATTTTAGCCATTCTGACAGGTGTAAGATGAAATTTTAAAGTAGTTTTGATTTGCATTTCTTTGATGGCTAAGAACATTGAATATTTCTTTAAGTGATTCTCAGCCATTTGAGATTTCTCTGTTGAGAATTCTCTGTTTAGATATGTACCCCATTTTTAAATTAGATTATTTGGTTTGTCAGTGTCAAGTTTCTTGAGTTCTTTATATATTTTGGATAGTAGTCTTCTACTGGATGGAGAGTTGGTGAAAATTGTTTCCTATTCTGTAGTCTGCCATTCTGTCTTATTGATAGTTTCCTTTGCCTTACCAATGCTTTTCATTTTCATGAGGTTCTATTTGTTAGTTGTTATAAGAAGTCCAACTGACCGCAGTTCAGAACAGACCACTCCAGACCACACAGTTCCAAGGGAGAGGAGGTTTATTCAGGAGATAGGGCAAAGGTGGGGAGAAGAAGGTGGAAGGATAAGAGAGAAGAGAAGTAGAAGCCGGCCGTGACCACGTGGAGAGAGAGGAAGAGGGGGGAGGGGACAGAGAGGCAAGAGGGTAAGAGAGGGAGGGTAAGAGAGTAAGAGATCAAGAGAGAGGAGGGGGCAAGCAGCTCCTTTTATAGTGGGCCAGGCCTACCTGGCTGTTGCCAGGTAACTGTGGAGGTGGAGTTTAGACAGAATACTAACACTATTTATTAATTTTATTTTATCTAAAGCCTGATCTGTTAGTGTTCTATTCAGGGAGTTGTCTCCTGTACCAATGTGTTAAAGGATATTCTCCACTTTCTGTTCTGTCACATATAGTGTATCTGGTTTTATGTTGATATTTTGGATCTACTTGGACTTGTGTTTTGAGCAATGTAATAAACATGGATCTGTAAAGTAACTTATTCTCTTGAAGTAAATGTTATCTTGGAGACCTACTGCCTCCATCTGATAATCTAGGTCTAGTCCTGGAAAGCTTCTTGGCTCTGTACACTCTAATCTAGGCCTAGAATATTTTCAGCCTCTAAGATTTGGGACTTGTTGCTGAATAAGCTCACCCCCATCCTAGTTCTTTCTGACTTTGGCTAGCTGATTCAACTCAACTCTTGTGGCTCAAACTTTTATTTATTTATTTATTTATTTATTTATTTATTTATTTATTTCCTTCTTCCAATTGTTTGATTATGTTTCCCTAGGTTTCTTTAAAGGATTTATTCATTTCCTCTCTGAGAACTTCTATCATCTTCATATAGTTGGTTTTAAGTTTTTTTCCTTGTGCTTCAGACATCTTGGAATATTAAGGGCCTGCTGATATAGAATAGCTCGGCTCTATTGTAGACATATTGCCTTGGCTGTTATTGATTGTGGGCTATTGTATTTGCATCTAGGCATCTGGGTTTGGGATGATTATATGTCTAGGTACTGATTTCTGTTTTTGTCTTTGTTGGGTGGTTGTATTGACCAAGCCAGCTCAGGCAGTTAACAGGATCTCAAGGGAGAGAGTGAAGATTGAAAAGAAAAAGACAATTAGACAAACACTATAACACGACTTCAGACAGTGCTGAGGCTGAAGCAGCTTTAATTTTTCCCAGTCAGCTTTTATACCATTCTAGGTACTAGCAGAGAATAGGGTTAGTTCTTAGATCAAAGACAAAGTGATCAAACAAGGCAGTGAACAAAGAGATCACACCAGCTAGAAATCAAACAAAGTAATAAACAAAGCCCCTGGAATTGCTGGGTCTTGGGGCTTATCAGAATTACCAAGACAAAAGGGAAGTCACACATTCCTTGCCTGTGTTCACCTTGATTCTTGAATTAGCTCAAATGCAAATACTCTTATCTGATTCTACTTCCTCCTCCAGCTCACTGATAAGTACCTGCCAAATTTCTATAAGCAGCACCAAAAGCTTTCCACTGTGTATCTTTCCTTGCTTTCTGTTTCCTCTCTGGATTTTTGGAGAGTGTGGTGGTTATGTGCTGCCTATTTTCCTGGCCTACTCAGTTGGTGTGTTCATTAGGGAATTCCTGCTAGTGTGGGAAGCTGGAATGCTGAGATTAGTTTGAGGAAGGAAGGTTAGGGAAAAGGTCTTTGTGATCCGTTAGGGATCAGGTCAGAGAGGATAGGGGGATAGTAATGGGTTTGCTGCTACAGATCTAGAGATGAAAATAGGAGGCTTGGATCTCAGGAGCAATATGAGAGGTGTGGGTCTGCCTCCAGCCACCTTGCTTTCCTGGAAGGAGCAACCTTTAGCATAGTAGGATATGCCTGATTGGATTGGGGTTTGCAGCAAAGCAATGAGTTGGGGGGGGGGGCAGAGGGAAGGAACATTAGAAGAGGAAGTTCTGTGGGATCCACAGAAAATAGGAGCAGTGAAGCAAAGGATGCTGATAGAGCTGTTCTCCTGCAGAACTGGGGATCAGATCAGGGGTTGCATTAGAGGGATCAGAGAAAGAAGAGAAGGTCAGAGGGCAGTCTACCTGGTTTTCTGGCAGGGATAGCCTGCTGGAGTTGATGGCAAGGATAAAATGATCCAATGAGAGCAGGGAGGCTAGGAGGGGATGGACTGTAGGATCCACAGGAGATGTGGTCAGGGGCATGGAGGGCTGTAGCTGGTGTTTGGTTGCTGTTATGGAGAAGAGACTGGAGAATTGGATTTGAAGGGGAGCAGTGAGTGGCAAGTGTTAGAATTCTGTCTAAACTTCACCCCACAGTTACCTGGCAACAGCCAGGCATGCTTCTCCCCACAGTTACCTGGCAACAACCAGGTAGGCCTGGCCCACTATAAAAGGGGCTGCTTGCCCCCTCCTCTCTCTCTTGATCGCTTGTTCCTTTCTTGCCCTTTTGGGCTCTTCCTTTCTCCTCTTCCTTCCTCCTCTCTCCACATGCTCATGGCCAGCCTCTACTTCTCTACTCTCTCTCTGCCTCTACTACCCTCTTTACTCCCCTCCCCATGCCCTGAATAAACTCTGTTCTATACTATACTAGATGTTCTATACTAAACATATTCTCTATCTCTTTATCTTTTTATAAACACATCAGTAAGGGTCTTCAGTTAGCTTGTTTCCTTGTTCTGTTTCTCTGGTGTGTTCCCAGTGAATGTCTGCTACATTTGGGGCTAGAATAATGAGATGTGTTTGGGGAAGGAAAGTTGGGCAAGAAGATCTTTGTGGTATGTTGGGGATGAGTTCAAATTGGAACAGGAGATACCTCCGTGGGTTTCTTGCTACACAGCTATGGATGAGACTAGAGGGGTGAGATCTCAGGGGCAGTAGGGGAGGTATCTGAAGGGTTTATAAAAAGATAAAGAGATAAAGAGAGTATGTTCTGTGGGTGTGTGGAGAGGTATGGGAGAAGGGGATGTCTCAGCGGGCCCATGCAGAGGCATCTCTTCCCCCTGAGGGACCAGTCACACACTGGTATAGTATAGAATAGAGTTTATTGAGGACATGGGGAGGGGAGCCAGGAGGGTAGTAGAGGCAGAGAGAGAGAGAGAGAGAGAGAGAGAGAGAGAGAGAGAGAGAGAGA
>JANHMN010000005.1:48275676-48303710 GCA_030674055.1 Rhabdomys pumilio
AGAGAGAGAGAGAGAGAGAGAGAGAGAGAGAGAGAGAGAGAGAGAGAAGAGAAGAGAAGAGAAGTAGAGGAGCAGAGAAGTAGAGGCTGGCCATGACCACGTGGAGAGAGGGGGAAGGGAAGGGGGAGGGGGAGGGAACAGAGAGGAGCTAGAGGCAAGAGATCAAGAAAGTAAGAGATTAAGAGAGAGAGGAGGGGGCAGGCAGCCCCTTTTATAGTGGGCCAGGCCTACCTGGATGTTGCCAGGTAACTGTGGAGGTGGAGTTTAGACAGAATACTAACAGTATCTATTTTTACTCCTTCAAGATAATATTTCCTTGAGAATTTCAACTTAGGGTTTCCTCATCAAATCCACTTTGTATTGTCCACCTACTCCTAGAAGTGAGGCTTACTCTTCCAGCCACCTTTTAAATATGTTTATTATAATATCCCCAATGACTGTGTCCTAGTGTATCCCTGATAAGACATTATCTTTGGCTTTACATTTTAAAAATTGAATTTCATTTTGTAGAACAGTTTCAGGTACACAGAAAAAAATGAGAGAAACATGGTTCTTGTTTATCATCCTCCAGTTCCCTACAGGTATACCATTAGTAATTCTGTCATTAATGTTCCCTTCTAGGCTGTGTATTTATTATAATCAAGGAACTACACTGAGGCATCATTTTTATGCAGATCTGTATTTTATATTAGGGTTTACTCTTGGTGGTATATTCTGTGGATTTGGACAAATATACGATGATGTAGACCCACAATTAGAGCGTCATACACTACTCTCTCTGTTCTAAATGGCCTCTAAATTCACCCTAGTCATTTCTCGCTGCTTCCACTGATCTTTATACTGTCTTCATATGTTTGTACTTTTTAGAATGTCTTAAAGTTAGATCTATACTTCTCTCTCTTTACAATATACATTTAAGTTTCTCTCTCTCTTTCTCCTTTTTTTTCTTTCCTGCCTTTTTCTTTTCCCTTCTTTCTGGTGTGGCTTAAAGTTAGTGCTTCATATCCTGTATGTTAGACAAGCTCTCTATAGTGGAACTACACAAGCCTCATTAATTTGATTTTTAATTCCTTAGCATCGAATATATTTTTATATGCTTATTTGACCAGTGTATATATTCTTTGGTAAGGTGTCTATTCAGACTTTGGCCCATTTTTCATTGGGTTGTTTGTTCTATTGTTGAGTTTCAGGTACTCTTAGGATATGTTGGATAACACTGTTTTTTTTTTTTTTTAACAAAAACATATTATGTAAATATTTTATCTAGTCTGTGCCTAGTCTTATGCTTTGGACATTTGAGTCACAGACCTAAGATTAATAGATGAATTAATTAAATAATTAATGGTGGTGATGTCTTCATATATAGCCAGCCCAGGCAGACCACAAACTCACCCTCCTCATTTCCCAGACTTCCAACTATTCGGATTTCAACCATGTACCCCAACACCTGGCAGGACTTATACTTTGAAAGACTATTTAAGCAATTCTTTAATACACCAAATCTTTGGTATCATATATGAGGAGTCATCAATTCAGTATCATCTAGATTTTCTCCTGTGTAATCTTCTGTGAGACTTGTGGTTTTACATTTCACAATAATGTCTGTGGACCATTTGAAAAGAGTTCTTGTGAAGGATATTAGATCTGTCTAGATATTTATTCGTTTGCACATGGATGCCCAGCTGTAGAAAGGGTGTCATTTACTGAAAAGACAGGTAGCAAGGAGACTGTGTTATATCACCTTTCCTGCTTGTCAATGTTTAAGTGTGGATGCTTGTGTAGGTTTCTTTTTCATGCTCTCTAGTCTGCTCTTATCTCTTTATTTTTTGAAAATATTTTGTTATTTTTTCAGTTACTGTAGCCTTAGAGTTAAATGATATCAGCCCTTGTATTTTGATTTTCTCCACCAATGTAGTGGTGGCTGTTTAGGAACTTCTGCTTCTTTTTATAATAATTAGAATTGGTGTCATATTGATCTAAAACCTAATGTGTTGAAGCTTGTCTGATTTAAATATTTCAGTTCTGACACTGGATCTGAAAAACACAGAAAGTAACAGTGGGATTGTGACAGTTAGCTTTTGTCACAATGGTAAAATTCTTGAGAAAAAGAATTTTAAAAAGAAGAGGTTTGTTGCAGGCATTGCAGCCTGTAATTGGCTGACTTAATTTTGCTTAGGTCTGTGTCCAAGAAGAAACACTATGGGAGAAGAACATGGCCAGAAAAGCTGTGTATATTGTGGCAGCTAGAAAAGAGGTAAAGTGAAAGAAAGGAGGGGGAGGGGATGGAAGAAGACAGAGGGATGAGGGAGGTAAGAAAGCGATGTGAGTAAGACAAGATGGAAGGAGACAGAGAGAGAGAAAGGGAGAAGTAGGAGAGGGAAAGAGAAAGATAGATATATAGACAGACAGAAAAGCAGACAGACAGAGGATTATTATAGCATGAAAGGCATGCCTCCAGCAACCTACTTCCTCTAACCAGGCTGTACATTTCAAGTTTTCCACTGCCTCTTAAAATTTATAACTTCCTCCCACCAGTGCCACCAGCTTAGGGGCTAAGTATTCAAATACATGAATCTTTGTGGGACATTCAAATTCCAACTCCAATAGGTATATCAAAGGAATTCTACTTAATCAGCATAATTCTGTTTAATCTGGATAATCAAAGAGTCTACCGTTGTTTTCCATCTTCTATATAAACAAGAACATCTGGAGACATGTTTTATAGCAAGTGATTATATTCACAAGAGAGACTAAAATTAAAAAAATATATAAAAGCTTTTAAAATTTCTTGATAGAGTGTGAAGCAACTGGAATTCTCAGATACTGCTGGTGGAATTGTAAACTGCCAGAATCATTTTGTAAAACTACTTGTCTGTTTGGATTAAATCTAATTATATGCTTAATTATGACAGAAAAATTCCAAACTTGACAAATGTATACATATATTCACCAAGAAATGTTTATTGAGATTTTTGTAGCAAGGGAAAATACCGAAGCCAAAACCAAAACCACAATGTAAATTACAAGAGTGGATGATTCATTGCCAGGAACATAAACAAACTAGTACACAATAACATAGATGAATCTCTCCAAGATAATATTGAGTGAGAGCTCACAATACATATGACAGTGTTCTCTTGGATTACATTTACATACATTTTAAAAATATAGGGCTTATTTCTGACAATAATGATTTTCCTTTAGAGGAGGATGGAAATGAGTTGGAAAAGGAAAAAGGACGTTTTACTGAAGTTCTATATCTTGAGGTGGTTTATGGGTTAAACAGATTTATTCAGTGAAAAGTAACTGAAGTACGATTATAAATTATGTACTTCTTTGGGAATGTAATTGTACCATTTCGACATAAACACATAGCAGTGACATTTTCAAGCAATCAGATTTGGCCTGATAAGTTCTATGAGAGCTATAATAGCATCTAGAATGAGAAATTTACACTTTAAACACTCCCATTTTTGAGTATTGAGAATCACTACTGGACAGTTGTCTTAACAATGAGGTGGAAGTAGGATTTAGGTATGTCTTATACTGAAACATGTGGCCTTCCTTACTACCATTATCTTTTATTATAATTAGACATTCTTTCTTTTGTCTATTTATGCTACACAGCCACAATTCTGTTTTTTTCCCCCTTGGTTTATATTTTTGGCACAAAGAGATAACAGAATGCTAAATAAATTCATAATTGTGTTTCCTAATGCCAAAATAAAGTTGAAAGACATTTATTTTAGCAAGGAAAAATCACTATTAATTCACTCCCATTTGTTTTTTGGTATGGGCGTGTGTGTGTGTGTGTGTGTGTGTGTGTGTGTGTGTGTGTGTATGCGTGTGTTGTCACAAAGCTTGTATATGTATGCTGCAGTGTGATGAATATATTTTTCATTTGTTTCATAATATTTTTAAAACTTTGCTTGATTTTAAGCAAAGCCGAACATCAAGTAAACAATCTTATTACCTGTGGTAGGCACTTAAAGGACTTTCCCCTCTTAAAAGTACTAATTCAGAACCTTACAGGGTACACAACAATTCAGCATTTTCCTATGTGCATTGACTTATATTCAGAGATGTTAAATTGTATCTGTCATTTCTCATCTGCTGTTAAGTGATAACATTTGCTCAGCTCCCCGGGAGCATATTATAATTCTCCTTACATACTGACTAACTCTAATATCCATTCCTTTTCAGGTTCTTAATAAATTGACAAAATAGGGACACTATCACTGATACATATGACTCTAGCACTTCTTTATTAACCTTGAATAAAACACTGAAAATTGGTAACAATATTATTATTATATTTCTACCACTTATATACTTTATAAATTATGGCTGAAGTGAAACTATGAAGTGACATAACTATGTTCATAGTTCGTTGCTGAGTTTAATAAAAAGACACAAAAGGATGTGAGAATGCCATTGTTTTCATAAAGGCAAATAGTTTTCACACTTGAGAGTTTAGCTATTTAGTTTACCTATTGAATATCATAATCTGATTATTCTCTGATTTTTAAATTAAAAGCAAGCTCTCCAACATCCCAGAACATATAAGTGTTTTTATTGCTTTACCTAATGTATCTTACACATGTACCATTTTTTAGTATTAATGTTCAATTAATTCTAAAATTATATGCATATGTATGTATCTGTGAACATAAGTGCAGGTGTTCATGGTGTTGATAAGATGGCATCCCAACATGAATTTTGGAAATTGAACTTGGGTCCTCTGCAAGGATAGCACATGCTCTTAACCACTGAGCCAACTCCCCAACTCCTCAGCTCATTTTTTTAAGTATAGCAATAGTTTAGAAACCTACATGAGAATTTACTGCACCTTTATTTATGATATATTATGCCAGTTTCTTCATTTCAGTTCTCTGAGTATATGTTGCAGAATTACTAAAGGAGAAAAAAATAATTTGGCAGTAGTATTATTCTACATGTAGTTAGGTGAGAAGACCATTAAACAATCATTATCTGCATTGCTAACCGTAGTACATCCTCATTTAGTTCAGGCAGATACAATAAACTAACAAGGCTTCCTTTGGTATTGAATCTATATATAAATTATAGAGTCACCAACAAGTTTAAACTTGCTCACAGTTAGAAACAATGATATCATTTATACAAACTCACCCTTATTTCCATAACTTGTATGTTTCAGCTGACAAGTTCTATTCAACTCTATGTAGACAGGCTGGCCTCGAACTCATAGAGATCTGCTTGCCTTTGCCTCCCTAGTGCTGGAATTAAGAGCATGTACCACCATGCTCAGTGAAGGTATTATTTCTTAAATTTTATTTATATTGTGTGAATGCATGTGTGTAGAGACATGGGTGTGTGGTCATGTGGAGATTAGAGGACAACTTTCAGAAGCTGGTTCTTTTCTTTTCCCTTCATGTGGTTTCTGGGGATCATTTTCAGGTCATCAGACTTGGTGACTTGTGTCTTTGTCAACTGAGTCATTTTGTCAGCTTGAAGATTATTTTTAAGCTTGTCTTGGAAGAGAGCTACTTCAAATCAATCTATTAAGCCTTATTTGTGAGAAGATCATAATCAGTTAAAGGAACTAAGGGGAAGACTTGTAATAACAAGGCTTTTATGAAAATTAATCTGACCTGTTACAAAAGTCAGATCCTCTGTTCCATTTTTAAAACAAACATTTGTTGGACATTATAATTAATCTGCAATTACTCTTACATGAATAGCATTTTTGTGCCATACCAGACACAAAATTCTCTCATTTCTAAATCTCCCTAAAATTGTTTATGATGCCATCCAATATAAAAGAGTAGGTCATTGCTACAATCAAGTCAGTTTCATCATTCCTTTCTCAGAGCTGTTTTGCATATTGGGTCATACAACAGTTTTAGTCTTAGTGACTGTCTATTTTGGGAGCTCACCTACAATCTGGTGACATTATGGAAGAGAGTCTGAAATTATAATGGTAGCATGAATAAAAAAGACAAACATTCAGAGTTTAAATGATTATCTTAGTATAGCTACTTTTCATTTACAAAAATGCTTTTAAGCACTAATTAATCCATGTAAAGTCCCTGTGAGTCTGGCTATGCTCTGAGAAAATCAGAGTTTAGGAAGAGAAAAGTGAGATTTCCTAGCAGAGTTATATTTTTCTATAGCTCATCTCTAAGCAGAATCCCCTAAATAGGTAAGTCAATTAAATTCTTCTTATCTATACAGACAGACTGTTCAGTAGTTTAAGAGAGTCCATTTTGCTTGAGGCCCTTAGGGATAACTTAAAACATTGTTCCACTGCAAACCAGAGTCTCAGAATTGGAAAATCAAGAGATCCCAGAATATCTCCAAGTATTTGGATATTTTCAAGATTTGTGATAGTCTATTATAAAGCTAAATAACAGTGGTTCAATCTTGAATTGGGCATATTAATAAGAAAAAAAATGAATCAACATACCTATTTCTTTGTAGGTCAAAAATTCATTTCATTTGTGCCTAAGCAATGCTTGTGGGAGTCACTGATAATCACTGCCATGCCTATGGCATAAACAAGAGAGAATACTAAATAGAATAGGGGAATTTTTGTGGTAGAATATTGCAAAAAAATTTTAAGGTGCAAATATATTTTCTGCCACTGGTCCAGAAGGCAGAGAGATAAATGCATTAGTTGTACAAGCCATGATCTTGGAGACTAAATTACAAGACTACACACAACATTATGTTGGAAAGAGCAGATGTTCACCACATATAGTAGATAGTTTATTGTTAAGGAATTATGCCAAAAGCATAGTCTACAGGTAGACTGAATCTATAATCTATAAAAAATGGAGGCCAAGCAATGTGTAAAATCCAACAAGGTACGGTTACACATGCATGTAATCCCATCACATAAGAGACAGAGAAAAAAGGATGAATTCAAGGTACACACTGAATGTGAGGGCTGGAAGTAAAATTTTCAGAACAAACATAAAAGTTGAGCAAGCACTGAGGATTCATTATAATCCTAGTGCTCAGAAGATAGAGAAAGACCAATGGTACAAGGTGGCCAGTCATACTTCGAGAGGAATTTTATTAGAAATATGGTTGCTCTGGTAAGGGACTACATCAAAAAACTGTCTAGGACTATGTGATCCAGCTGGAATGCAGACATGCTCTGGATTATAGTATGATCTGGCTGGAACACAGATATATCCTTAGTACACACCTTCAATCCCTAACAATAAAGGTAAGGTTAATTTGTAGAAGGGAGCAGCCATGTTTGAAAATGACATCTAATTGAGAGGCAGACAAAGTGAAGAATCAGAGAAAGACTTGACAGAATGAGTCAGAAATAAGATACAGCCAACTCTCAGAAGAACAGACAGGGAAGAGAGGCCACTTAAGAGCAATGCAGCATAGTTTTACAGAGTCAAATTACAGAGAGAAGAAGCTAGAGTGGTGAAGACGGCTTAAGAGAATCAGAAAGAACCAGAAGATTAGAACATATTGCTAAATTAGTATAAGACCAAGCATAGCAATTCAGTCAGAAGCCAAGAAAAGTCAAATTAAATCAGTCATCTTAGAAAATTAGATTGTACAGAGGCTAGAAGCTTCCAGGTCTATGCCTTGTGGTAATTAGAACAGAGAAAGAAATGTTCTAGGCTTATCCTGAGCTGTGTATTTGCACAGCTTGTGTATGGCTCTCATCTCATCCCTTAATCTGTGGAAATAAATGTTATAAATTACACATGCTAGCCAAACAGAGAGCTCCAGATTCAGTGAGAGGCTCTGCATCAATAAATAGAGAGTAATTGAAGAAGACACCTGATAAAAACCTCTGCCCTCTTCATGGTCATACACTTATATTTCACCCATATAACATGTATTCTCATACATGGAAACTCATACACACATGCACACACACCATATACACGTGCGCACACATACACACATAAAGAAAATAAAGGAAAAAGGGGGGTGGGAGAAAATTAGAATAAAGCCAGATTTGGTTGATGTGAAGTGAGAAGGGAAGGAAGAAAAAGAACTCTGAGACTAAGTAATAATGTAATAATATGCTCTCTAGAGTTAGTGTATTCCTTAAGAAGATTTTGGTTTTGACTCAAAGTAAGGTGATATTGTATTGTAAAGTTTCAAGGTAAAGGATGACTCCATCTAACATATGCTAACAGGTATTTATTTATATACCATATGAAGAATAAAACACAGAAGTACAAATACTCAACAAAAGAAGCATTTAAGAAACAACTATAATACTTCAATGTGTGCCTAACGTGCTTTGGACCTGGGTGGTAGTATTGGCAATTGTGAGAACTGGCCACATTGGAAAAATATTCCTAAGGTATATCCGATATAATTTGTTTAAAACAGTAGCACTTTGCTGAGACATAATTGATATATGCAAAAGCTCTCTCTCCCTCACTCTCTCTGTCTCTGTCTCTCTCTGTCTCTCTGTCTCTGTCTCTGTCTCTCTCTCTCTCTCTCTCTCTCTGTGTGTGTGTGTGTGTGTGTGTGTGTGTGTGTGTGTGTGTGTGTGTCGCTGAGTTCATTAGTTTTTTGTTGCTTTGATAAAATACCATGTCCAAGACAACTTATGTAAGAAAGAGATTATTTGGATTTATGGTTCCCAAGAGAGAATCTGATGGCAGGGAGGCATGGCAGCAGGAGGCTGGAGCAAAGCAGTCATTATCACTATTTTTGGCCACAAACACTAAATCTGGACAGCAAAATTCAAGTAGGATGAGGCTATGAACTCTCAAAGCTTACCCCCAGTGACTTAATTCCTCCAGCAAAACTGTACTTACTATTACCTCTCCAAACAGGGCCACCCATCTGGAGATCACGAGTTAAAATACCAGAGCCTACAGGGGACATTTTTCATTCAAACCACCACACTATGGTTGAAGATAAATAAGAAACCATTGTCACAGTAGATTTTCTTTCTTCTTCTTTTTTAATTTATTTTTTAATATTTTTATTGGATATTTCATTTATTTACATTTCAGATGTCATCCCCTTTTTGTATTTCCCCTCCCTAGAACCCCCTATCCCATCCCCCCTCCTCCTTTTTGCTTTTATACCATTTGAATTACATGCAAGTATTGAGGTCAGTTCTAGGTTGAGGGAGTAGCAATACAATAGATGCAAATAGTCAAGGAACAAGCAAGAAAATAAACAAAAATATTCAAAGAACAAGCAAGGCTTTAAACAAAATTCTATGAATACTCCTGTGATCGCTGTTTCTAAGAGCTTACCATGATGACCAAAATATCTGAGCCAACTTCCCTATCCTAGCCCAAAGTCATTTTCATGTCTGAAGCTTACTTCCTTGTTCTAGCCTAAAATTTAGATTCCTGCCTGAAATTACTTCTTTGTTCTAGCCTGATATTTAGATTCTTGCCTGAAATTACTTCTTTGTACTGACTTACGATTTATATTTTCTAAACATACACATTCACCTCCAAACGTTTCTTCTCTTGTTTTATTGGTATTATTTTTGAAAGGATGATATAGGAAGATTATGAGTTCAAGGTCAGCCTTGAATTAAAAGTAAAAATCTTAATTCCAAAATAAAAAAAACAGCACTCAAAAGAAAAATTCACATTAAAAAATAGGTTATATAATATGGCATGATTGAATATAGGTACCCCCAAATATGGGTGCAAGAGAGGAAAAGTACACTGAAGGCAATTCTGATTCTTTGGGCCTGAGCAAATGGAAGGATAAAAGATTACATATAATGAAATGAACAAGTCTTGACAGACTTAAAAGACTGGAGAAATTAAGATTATGCTACACCCTTAGTCATCAGGAAACTAAAGATTGAAATTAATTTGACATTGCATCTGATCTCAGTCAGAATATCTATTATTAAGAAAACAATTACAACAAATATTGGCACATATTTAGAGAGAAGCCTATTCAGTGTTGATAGGGCACAGAACTGATACAGCCAGTATGGAAATCACTGTAGTTGTTTCTCAAAAAGTTAAAAGTACATTTTGTTATTATCCATCTATGCCACTGCTGGTCATATACCCAAATGATTCTATATTCTTTTACACAGAGACTTCCACATTCATGTTCATTGTTCTGTTATTCACAATAGTCAGGAAATGGAACCAGGCTAACTGTTCATCAGGTGATGAATGTATAATAAAAATGTGATATATTTTACAATGGAATATTATTGACCTGTTAAGAAAAAAATTATGAAATTTGTATGTAAATGGATGGAACTGGATAAAATTATACTGACTGAGGTAAGCTATGGCCAGAGGAGAAACAATGCTTTTTATTTCTCATATGTGTATTCTAGCTTTGAATTCTTAGACTATTGTGTTTAACTTGGATAGCCTAGGGAGGCCAGGAAAACAGAGAGAGTTCTCTAGAGGAAGAGAACCCAGTGATATGTGTAAATGTTGCTTTTATTTCCTAAGATTGAGGGATGAGAAGAGATCCAGGCCCAAACTTGGGTTGAGCTCAGAGTGTTTCTTTCTCTGTTCTAACTATCCCTAGACTATTTATGGAATCTTCTAGCCATAGTACAATCTAACCTTCTATCCACCACACACCTTTTTTTTTTCTCTCTCTCTGCTCTTAAGTAGTCTCTCTTCCTTGGCTATTCTCATGTGACTTGGACATATCCTATCTCTGATTCATTCTGTCAAATCTTTCTCTGATTCTTCACTTTGTTTCTCAATTAGATGACACTTTCAAACATGGATGTTTCCTTCTACAAATTAACCATACCTTCATTGTTAGATATTGATGGTGTATTCTAAGGGCTTTCCTGTGTACCAGTCAGATCATAGTGTAAACCAGGGTATGTCTGCATTCTGGCTGGATCATATATACCTAGAAGGTCTTTGGATCTGATCTCTTGCCAGAGCAGCCATGTTGTTCCATAGATGTGGAAGTAGAGATAGAAAATACTGAACATAGAAGGTATAGACAGGAATGAAGGTAAAACAGAGAGCAAAAATGAGTTAAAGAGTTAACCAAAACTAAGAACACATGAAAAAGTCTGATAGAAAGTTTCTATTTTGTAAACCTAGTGAAAAAATATAATTTAAAAAATGTATTAATAAAGGCACTGTGCACCAATGTGTAATGCTCCACCAAGAAGTCAAACATCATCAATGTATGAAATATTCCCTCATGAATTGTTAGAGAGATTTCAGAAGATCTCAAAACATTGCAAACTATTGCCATTGGGCCCTGTGTATTCAAATTGAGACTGAGAGAAGTTTCCTCCCATCTGGCCACGTTTCATAGCACTGGAAGATGCTATGAAGGCTACTTGGGAAGAAAAATCATCAAATGTTTTACACAGCTATGTACCTCAGAAGGTATAATAATGATTTTCCAGACAATACCACTAGTGCAATATCATGATTATTATGCATGTAATCAATTCCTTTATGCTTGGATTGAGGATGGCTTCCAAGGAATAAAATTATACCTAATACAGCCAAGAACTGGCAGCTGGGGAGGATCATATACCCAAGGTATTTATTACTGTTATTTGACTAAATATATATGGTGGTCATAAGGTTTTGCCTTCATATGCTCAGGTTTTTATATTAGTGTTGCATATTCTTAGCCTTCATCAGAGAACCTTAATTTTAAAGCAGACAGTGGTTACTGTAGAGACCCATAAGTGGTCAAAATGCGAGAATAAGTGACTGTGGCTCTAATGAGTCATCCATAACACCCTCAGGGATCATTATAGAAAAGAAAGTGGGTAGAGTGAAAGAGCCAAAGGATGGAGAGGACTACTGTGAAAGTGTCTTTTGGATGTCAGATGGCCACTGTACTCATGAACTCATTGCAGTTGCAGAAGACTTACACAAAGTTGGGTCTGTCACCGTTTCATCATGCAAAGAGGTTGGTATTCATGAGGTCCCATTCATCACTGAACGACTATGGAGAGTTAATTGTTTCTGGGAACAGAGATGACATTTTTTTCAGTGCTTCAACAACTGATAATGTGCCCATACTTCAGTAAATAACACTCTACTCATGCTCATGTAAGCAACTACAATTAAACTCAATGAGTTAAAAAAATATCAAAGTAGAAAGGGGCTTGCTGAAAGAAAATTATTCATAGGGAGATAAGAGTGGATATTGATAGTAAAAGCAAACAAAATTTAAAAATACAGATACGACAATGTTAAAGAATAAAAAAAAAATTGTTGAAGATTTCATCATGCTATTAGATCTCCTTGTCCTTGGAATTGTTTAGAAATTACTGTTTGTTTCTTTAATGACTTTTGTATTTTTTTGAATCATGAAACACTTAGCTCTATTTCCACTTTTGTTGTTCTGTACATTTGATCAAAATGTTATATGCAAGTTTTAGAAAATATGAATAACCATAAAATTAATTAATTATGTAAGGTATCAAAAGTTTTAGAAATGTATTTTTCATTACTGTGTGTGTATGTGTGTGTGTGTGTGTGTGGTGTGTTTGTGTGTGTGTGTGTGTGAGTGTGGAGGTGAAAGGAGAACTTTATGGAGTCAATTCTCTTTTTCTGTCTTTATGTGGGTTCTGTCTCTACTTGGGGATTGAAATCTGGTCATCATGCTTATATGATAATCACTGTATCTGTTGAATCATCTTGCTGGCCTCCTTTGTAAAGTTTAGACATGGATTTTTAATATCTGTCTTTTATGTAATATCCAATAATTGAATATAATATAATTCATAGAATATTCAGAATATAGACAAAAGAAATAATATTTTACTGTAGGTTATTTAAGTACATTAAAATAAATTCAGGTTGTGATTCAATTTTATAAAAAAAATAAACTGGATATACTGAAACTTGTTTTCTTTTTTTGAAAACAAACAGTTTTTATTCTTTATGAATAAGATTTTTTATTGGATATTTTATTTATTAAAAATACAGACATCATCCCCTTTCCCCATTTCCCCTCCCTAGAACCCCTATCCTATACCTCCTCTTCCTTTATGCTTTTATACTATTTTGACTACATGCATGTATTAAGGTCAGTTCTAGGTTGAAGGTCTAGCAATATAATAGATACAAATAGTCAAGGAACAAGCAAGACAATAAACACAAATAGTCAAAAAAAGCAAGGCATTAAACAAAGTTACATGAACACTCCTGTGATCACTGTTTCTAAAGGCTTATCAGGATGATCAAAGTATCTGAGCCTACTTCCCTGTCCTAGTCCAAGGTCAATTTTATGTCTGTAGTCTACTTCCTTGTTCTAGCCTAAAATTTAGATTCCTGTCTGAAATTACTTCTTTGTTCTGGCCTAATATTTAGATTCCTGCCTGAAATTACTTGTTTGTTGTAGTCTATGATTTAGACTCCTACCTGAAATTACTTTTTTGTTCTAGTCTAATGTCAGATTCCTGCTTGAAGCTTACTTTCTTGATCTTGGCCAATATCTTATTCCTGTCAAACAGCCTCTTTCCTTGTCCTTGGCCCATGTCAGCTTTTCCCTAGCAACCCCAAAGGCTCTCCACCTCTCCTCTTTTTTATTTCGTTAATAAGACTGAGCCTGTCTTAGGTTGTTCTGACAAGAATGCCTTCTTTACCCATCATGGAATATGCATTAACAAAGGCAATGCACTTATGTCTTAGGTTGGTAAGGCTCTGTGAAGAACCTTACCCGTCCTTGGCTTGCCAGTCTGTTAATTTAATAACTCTGGGGGTCCATTTTCAGGATCAAGCCATGTACTTTGGCTGGTAATATGTTGATGGTGTTAAAGACAAGCTTTAACAAGATGGGCAGGAATAAAAGTATTTCCAGGTCAAAAAGGGCTAGCATGATCAACCTATATTTGCCATTCTTCATTCTGCCTTTATATGTTACTTGGCCTTTTTCTCTTACTGTATTTAATATGCTTTCTTTGTTTTGTGCATTTGGTGTTTTGATTATTATGTGATGGGAGGTATTTTTTTTCTGGTCTAGTCTATTTGGCATTCTGTAGGCTTCTTCTGTGTTTATGGGCATCTCTTTCTTTAGGTTAGGAAGGTTTTCCTCTATAATTTTGTTGAAGAAATTTATTGGTCCTTTAAGTTGGGAAATCTTCATTCTCATCTATACCTATTATCCTTAGGTTTGGTCTTCTCATTGTGTCCAGGATTTCCTGGATGTTTTGTGTTAAGAACTTTTTGCATTTTGTGTTTTCTTTGAGAGTTGTGTCAATATTTTCTATGGTATCTTCTGCACCTGAGATTGTCTCTTCTATCTCTTGTATTCTGTTGGTGATGCTTGCATCTATGAATCCTGATTTCTTTCCTAGGTTTTCTATCTTGAGGGTAGTCTCCCTTTGTGATTTCTTTATTGTTTCTACTTTCATATTTATGTCCTGGATGGTTTTGTTCAATTCTTTCACCTGTTTGGTTGTGTTCTCTTGTAATTCTTTAAAGGATTTTTGTGTTTCCTCTTTAAGAGCTTCTACCTGTTTACCTGTGTTCTCCTCAAATTCTTTGAGAGTGTTATTTATGTCCTTCTTAAGTCCTCTATCATCCTCATGAGAAGTGATTTTAAATCTGAATTTTGCTTTCCTGGTGATATGGGGAATTCAGGATTTTCTAGTGTGGGAGAACTAGGTTCTGATGATACCGAGTACCCTGGGTTGCTGATGCTTATGTTCTTGAGCTTGTCTTTCACCATCTGGATCTCCTTAGTGCTATCTGCCCTGTCTCTGACTGGAACCTCTATTTCCTATTATCTTGGTTGTGTCAGAACTATATGAGGTGGGTGTTACTACTGAGGTTAGAACTGAGGCTCAAGATCTTCTCAGTGCTTGGTGCAGACAGGAAAGAACCAGTGATCCTGGCCAGGAGTGAATTCCTGGTTCCCAGTGGGTCCCAGTTTCTTCCTGTTTGTGGCAGATGTTGTTGTCTCATTACCTAAGCTACTGCCCAGGTTAGAGCTCCTGGGAGGCCCACTTCCTCTGGGTTCTGTGAGATTGGGGGCAGAGCTGCCACCCAGAATCTGCTCAATGCCAAAACTTGGTTTCTGAAACAGATACGTGTCAGTAAATTGTAAAGATTAAATGTCCTAGCATCAAATTATTTTCTAAAAATGTGCACTTAACCCATAAATTAGTGTAACTCTCAGTCCTCATTTGGGAAGCATCTTTGTTCAGTGGATGGTGCATAGTACAGAGATTCATACCTGGTCAAAATATGGAGAACATAATTTATAGAGAGTCATTTCATCACCTCCTCCCTTCCAGTCCCCATGGGACATTGTGGAAATGGGAGGGAGATATAAAGCAAGAGGTCAAGGACTTAATAGTATCTTCTGGACATGACAGGTACTGTTACACTCATGAAATCTGAGCAGAATAAGGCCTATACATGATCAAGCTAGTCAATATTCCAGCATGAATTCTAAAAGAGGTACATGATCCCCTCAACATAGCTGAGGACTCATTGACAGTGGATGGCTCCTGGGTGAAGGAGAATCTGTTTCCTCTAGGTTTATGGTCTCTAGTAGTTTGGCCATATTCCTGTGGGCCGTCATTCACCAATGGCTATATGGGCAGCACTAGTTGGACTACTCAGTAGATTATAAAAATAAGCAAGTAGAAATTTAAAAAAAGAAATTGGTAGTAAAGACTGAAATATGTGGGAAGGAGATCACTGAGAAAGGTTCACTGCTTTCTAAGTTTTAGATCCTAAGAAAAGTATTGTTGTTTTCATTCCTTTGAAATTTATATAATCTTGCTAGGTATGGTAGCACACACCTTTAGTTTCTGTATTCAGGAGGCAGAGGCATGTATATCCATATGAGTTAGATGCCATCCTGGTCTACAAAGCAAGTTCTAGAACAGGCAGAGCTACACAGAGAAACCCTGTTTTGGAAGAACAATACAGTTGCTGAAAAATGTATATATTCTCACTATTTTTATAATTAAGTCATTTATCAAGCAAAGAAAATGTTTAAAGACACACCTGAATATATAAAAAAACTGCTTCTACTAATTTCTCTCTGGTTGAATTAGTATATAAAATTTACTTACTATACTAAGCCCCTGGTGCTATTATAATAAAAAATAAAGAAAAATGTAAATATACAAATCTAGATTATATAACAATGCGAGTCTAGCTTAGCCATGTAAGGGACAGCTTAACATTGGTTTCTGTCCCTGGTGCAGAGCCAGAAGAGTATGAGCCTCCAGGAATGTAGATGGCTGCTGTGGGTGAAAGTCTTGTTTTTATTTTTTTTTTTTTGTGTTTTTTGTTTGTTTTTTTAATTGGGTATTTTATTATTTTTTTAATTGGGTATTTTATTCTTTTACATTTCAAATGTGATCCCCTTTCCCGTTTTCCCCTCTGGAAATCACCTATCTCATCCCATTTTATTCTGCTTCTATGAGGGTGCTCTCCCACCCATCCACACATTCCCACCTCACTGCCCTAGCATTCCTTTACACTGAGGCACTATGCCTTCACAGGACCAAGGGCCTCCACTCCTATTGATGCCAGATAAGCCCTCTTAAGCTTCTTCAGTCCTTCCCCTAACTCTTCCATTGGGGTCCCTATGCTCAGTCCAATGATTGGATGTGAACATCAGCATCATTGGTCAGGATCTAGCAGAGCCTATCAGGAGACATCCATATCAGGCTCCTGTCAGTAAGCACTTCTTGGCATCCACAATAGTGTCTGTGTTTGGTGTCTGTATATGGGATAGATCCCCAGGTGGGGCAGCCTCTGGATGGCCTTTTCTTCAATTTCTGCTTCACTCTTTGTCCATATATTTCTTTTAGACAGAAGAAATTCTGAGTTAAAATTTTGGAGAAAGGTGGGTGGCCCCATTCCTTTACTTGGGGCCATGCTTAACCTCTGGATATGGTCTCCACAAGTTCTCCCTCTCCTTTGTGAGTTATTTCAGCTAACATCATTACCATTTGGTTCTTGGAGGTCCTAGCCTCTGAAACTTTCTGGTTGCTACCCCAGTTCCTCATCCTCCATTGTTATACACCTCTGTTCAATTTCCTTGCCCTCTGTACATCTCCATCTCTTCCCATACCTGAATCTTCTCCTGTTTCTCCCACCCCTCTTCTCTTTCTTCCAAGACCCTCTCAGCCTCTCTTCCCTTAATTATTTTGTTCCCCCTTCTATGTAGGACTGAAGCATTCACTCTTTAGTCTTCCTTCCTCTTGACCTTCATGTGGTGCATGAGTTGTATCATGCGTATCCCATGCTCTTTGCCTAATATTCACTTATTAGTGAGTAAGTACCATGTGTGTTCTTTTGTGACTGACTTATCTCACTCAGGATGGTGTATTTTTTAGATCCATCCATTTGCATAATTGGTTCAGGAAGTCATTGTATTTAATAGCTGAATAGTATTCCATTGTGCAAATGTACCACATTTTCTGTATTCATTCCTCTGTTGAGGGACATAGGGGTTGATTTCAGCTGCTGGGTATTATAAATATGGCTGCTATGAACATAGTAGAGCATGTGTCCTTATTACATATTGGAGCATCTTCTAGGTATATGCCCAAGAGTGGTATATTTGGGTCCTAGGGTAGTACTATGTCTAGTTTTCTGAGGAATTGTCAGACTGATTTTCAGAGTGATTGTACCAGCTTGCAATCCTACCAGCAATGGAGGAATGGTCCTCTTTCTCCACATCCTTGCCATTGCCAGCATCTTTTGTCACCTGAGTTTTTGATCTTAGCCATTCTGACTGGTGTGAGGTGGAATTTCAAGGTTGTTTTAATTTGAATTTCCCTGATGACTAAGGATGTTGAACATTTTTTTTTAGGTGCTTCTCAGCCATAAGAGATATTAAGGAGTAGTGATTGTTCCTTCTTGTTATTTTTGCTGTTAGAGGTGGAATTATGTTTGTGTGGCTATCTTCCTTTGGGTTTACTGGAAGAAGATTGCTTTCATGCTTTTTCAACGGTGTAGTTTACCTCCTTGTGTTGGAGTTTTTTTATTTATTATTCTTTGTAGGGCTGGATTTGTAGAAAGATATTGTGTAAATTTGGTTTTGTCATGGAATATCTTGTTTTCTCCATCTATGGTAATTGAGAGTTTTGCAGGCTATAAGGAGCCTGGGCTGGAATTTGTGTTCTGCCCAGGATCTTCTACCTTTCATAGTCTCTGATGAGAAATCTGGTGTAATTCTGATAGGTCTGCCTTAATATATTCCTTGACCTTTTTCCCATATTGCTTTTAATATTCTTTCTTTGTTTTGTGCATTTCGTGTTTTGACTATTATGTGACAGAAGAAATTACTTTTCTAGTTCAATCTCTTTGGAGTTCTGTAGGCTTCTTGTATGTTTATGGGCATCTCTTTTATTAGGTTAGGAAAGTTTTCCTCTATAATTTTATTGAAGAGATTTACTCGCACTTTAAATTGGGAATCTTTGCTTTCTTCTGTACCCATTATCCTTAGGTTTGGTCTTCACATTGTATCCTGGATTTTCTGGATGTTTTAGGTAAAGAGCCTTTTGCATTTTGCATTTTCTTTGATTGTTGTATCAATTTTTTTTATTGTATCTTATATACCTGAGTTTCTCTTTCTATCTCTTGTATTCTGTTGGTGATGCTTGCATCTATGACTTTTGATATCTTGCCTAAGTTTTCTATCTCCAGGGTTGTCTCCCTTTGAGGTTTCTTTATTGTTTCTAATTCCATTTTTAGATTCTGGATGGTTTTGTTCAATTCCTTTACCTGTTTGTTTGTATCTTCTTTTAATTCTTTAATGGATTTTTGTGTTTCCTCTTTGCAGGCTTCTTCCTGTTGACTTGTGTTCTCCTGTATTTCTTTAAGGGAGTTATTTATGTCCTTCTTAAAGTCCTTTATTATCATCATGAGAAATTATTTTAAATCAGAGTCTTGCTTTTCTGATGTATTGCCATATCCAGGGCTTACTGTGGTGGGAGAACTGGGTTCTGATGATGCCAGGTAGCCTTGGTTTCTGTTGCTTATATTCTTGCCCTTGCCTCTAGCCATCTGATTATCTCTAGTGTTTGCAGGTCTTACTGTCTCTGAATGACTTGTCCCTCCTATAAGCCTTTGTGTCAGAACTCCTGGGATATCAGTTCTCTCCTGGAGGAATTTGGGTGTGGAGAACTGTGGCATAGGGTCAGCTCATGGGTGCAGATGGAAACAGGAAAAATCCTGTCCCAGGCTGTTTCTCAGTTCCTGTGTCCTGATGGTTCTGGGCAGGTCCCTTTTAGGCCAAGTATTTGAGTAGAAGTGGTGGTCTTACCTGTGCATTCAGGTGTGTCAGCACTGTAGAGAGACCAGCTCTCTCCTGTCAGTGTTTGGGTATGGAGAGCTGCAGTACAAGTTCAGCTCCTAGGTGCAGATGGAAACTGGAAGAATCCTGTCCCAGGCTGTTCCTAGGTTCCTGTGTTCTGAGGGCTCCAGGTGGGTCCCTAAGAGCAGAAGTGGTGGTCTTAACTGTGCTCACAAGTGTGTCAGCATTCCTGGGAGACCTGCTTTCTACCAGTGGGATTTGGGTTTGGAGAACTGTGGCACAGGGACAGCTCTGGGCACATATGGAAACCAGAAGATCAGGTTTGTTTTTATAATAGTGTACATATTTTCATGTTCCTCCTTTGAGGAATGTCATTTCTGTTAAGGATAATGACTTCACGACAATCAGAGAGAGCATGAGTCTGGGAGTTGAGGGTTTGGCTATGTCTCAGCAAAATGGTAGAATGCTATGACCTTCAGGACAGTTCTTAAGGCGATAGAAAAGAATGCTGAAAACATGAGTTCAAACATATATAATTTCTCAACTGTGCAAATTATTAAGGATGCAGTATGAGTTGTATAAAAAGCTTTACAGAACTAAAGAAACAGAGACAGATGTACTATGAGCCAGCTTGTCAGAAAGATAATAAGGAAGGAGGAGGCATAGAGATTTAGGAAGTGGTGATCACAAGGCAAAATCCCATATTGCTAAGGATTTCTGTTTATGTTTATGGGCAGGCACATTCCCGAGGTCAAGGTCTGCCTTCAATAGAAGGAGTTAAGTTCAGGGTCTGGTGTAGTGAGAATGTTCATTTCAGGGCAGGGTTCCATCCAGTTATCTTCATGTCTGTGATTGTGTTTGCTGTCCCTTTCTAAGAATCATGGGATCAAGGGGTGCTGATTTCTGGGATATTCAAAAGGGAACCTGAAGTAATGACTAAGTTGATATGTAAATGAAAAACTGGACTTTTGATCTGTGAGAGCTGAGCTATCCAGGGAGTGTTTAGAATTAAAAAGAAAGAAAGGAAGGAAGGAAGGAAGAGAGAAAGAGAGAGAGAGAGAGAGAGAGAGAGAGAGAGAGAGAGAGAGAAAGAGAGAGAGAAAGAGAGAGAGAGAAAGAAAAAGCTATCTCAAGCAGAGAGCTGTCTGGAGATCTCCAGAAAAAGCAATGCATAGTGCAATCTGGAAAGCTGTCTTGAGCAGAACATAGGCCACCAGTTTGTAAACCACAATTTGACTTTGAGTCACTTGTGTCATTGCTCTTAAACACCCCTTCTCTCAAAAACCCCTCTCCAAGTCAAGGCTTATCCTTGGCACAACAAGTTATATTTGATATGGCCAACTCAAAGAATATTATTGAAGTACATTCATGATTACAGAAAGATATGTCTGATGTATAGGCTTTATGGGCCAACAGCTCAAAGATACTTGCTGTGAAGCCCAATGATGCACAAAGTAGAAAGAGAGACCTGACTCTCCTAAGGTATCATTTGACTTCCACATGCTCATTCTGGCATGTACATGTTTACACATACTGAAACATAGGCAAACACATGTACAAGTTATATAAATAAATATAATAAAAAAATAAAGTGTTAAGACAGTTATATAGATATCATCCTACTTGGAGGGCCATGAGTTTGTCTATGAAGGGAAAGTTTTTAAAGGTATAATAAAATATAGTCACTGTTTAGCAGTAGTAGAATTGTGGACATTTTTGTTTACTCTGAATTTCTAAAAGAGATATGTACTGCTTTATTATACAAATGTGCACAGCAGCAAAGGTGACAATGGAGAAAATATCTGTAAAGTTGCACAGGTCATACTTTCCATGGAAGCCACCCTTGTTCATGCATGATAAGAACTTCTAATACCATATTATTACTGGCACTCCCTGAGTATAAATCTGATTGAGGTTAGTATAAGCAATGAGTGACTAAATCAAGTGTTTAAAGTACTCACAAGCAATCCTTCAAATCCCAGAAATGTAGCTAAATACTCACATGTTTCTAAGATTACTTTCAAGATTTTTTTTAAAAACAAATTACAGTAGCAATTAAACAGATAATTAGTAAGTATTCCAAGAGACTCAAATGTTGTATAAAAGGGAGAACAGGGAGAAAATTCTCAATAGAAATACAAGAAAGCTAACATCTTTAATTTTTCTATTAAAGACTCACTTTGATTTCTCCATATGGCAAGGCAAGAATCTGTATATTCAGCCAAGTACAGATTATGCAAGGTCATGAGGGACAGAAGAAACAAGGATAAATGAAATCTACTGATAATTGAGAAACCTGATTTTACATGATAGTTGTAACCACCTCTTGGACAGAGTCCTTCCGTGAAGCTGGTAATGAGGAACATAATTGAGTGGTGTGACCTCATCTCATTTCAGGTATCCTTTACAGGTGCTAATGAACAGTGAAATGGTCAAAAGGCTGCCAGCCAAAGGAAACCATTGGAGAAAAAGCAGAACATGGATAATCCAGAAACTAGCTAATCAGCCTCAAAAGAGAATTGCCTACACTGACAATCATTCTTTGAATACCTGTTCAACTTAATTCCATGAGGATGTATTGTGAAGCCATTCTTTCATCAATTTTTTTCCTATTGTATTTGGTTCTATCCTAGGTTTCTGAGCTGCCTAGCCTCTGTGTCCTGGCTCTCCTGACAGTGTCAGGGTTGAGCTACTTCTGAAGGTATGGGTCTCAAGCTGGGCCAGTGATTGGTTGGCCACTCCCACAATTTCTGGGCCACCTTTACCTCAACACATCTTGTAGGTAGCACAAATTGTGGGAAGAAAGTTTTGTGGCTCAGTTGGTGTCTTAGTTAGGATTTCATTGCTATGAAGAGACACCATGACCAAGGCAACTCTTTAAAGGAAAGCATTTATTTGGGGCTGATTATACACTCAGAAGTTCAGTCCATTATCACCATGACTGAAAGCATGCCAGTGTATAGGCAGACATGGTGCTGGAGGAGTTGAGAGTTCTACCTCTTGATATGAAGGCAGCCAGGAGACTGGGTGTTTTTATTTTACAATGGGTACAGCTTAAGCATAGAAGCCCTCAAAGTCCAACCCTGCAGTGATGCACTTTCTCTGACAAGGCCACACCTTTTCCTAATAGGCCAAGTATCCAAACACATGAGTCTATAGGGGCCAAACCTATTCAAACCACCACATTTTGTGTAGTAGTTTGAATAGGTTTGGCCCCTTAGTCTCATGTGTTTGCATGTTTGGCCCACAGGGAGTGGTACTATTAGGACTTGTGTCCTTGTAATAATATGTGTGGCCTTGTTGGAGGAACTGCATCACCAAGTAGGCAGGCTTTGAGGGCTCCTATTGCTCATGCTTCACCCAGTACAGAAGAAAAAGTTTCCTTCTGGCTGCCTTTGAATCAAAATGTAAAACTAATACAGTATCCTAATTCCTCCACTAGACTTCTTGCCTGGTTACAGAAGATGGCTGGTTCAGGTTCTGTATCCCTCATTGCCAGGAGTCTTAGCTAAGGTCACCCTCATAGATTCCTTGGAGTTTTATTACATTAGGTTTCCAGCTCATCCCAGAGATGCCCCTTACAGTACAGTTGTCTCTCAGTATTCTTTCAGTTCATCCTCTTCCCACTTTATCCCACCTGTTTCTATCGTCACCTCTTCCATCCCATTCTTTCCCTTTGTCCACACACAATGTTTATTCTATTTTCCTTTCTCCATGAGATTCAAGTGTACTCCCTTGGGCCCTCCTTGTTAGCTAACTTTTCTGGGTCTGTGGATTGTAGCATGATTCTCCTTTACTTTACAGCTAATATTGACTTTAAGTGAGTACACACCATGTTTGACTTTCTGGGTCTAGGTTATCTCATTCGGGATGATCTTTCCAAGTTCCATCTATTTGCTGTCTCTGACCCTGTTGCCTTCTTCTTGGACACTTTCCCCCTACTGGATTGCTTTATCTATCATTAGTAGGAGAGGGGGGTTCCTAGTCTCACTGAAACTTGGTGTGTGACATGTTTTGTTGATATCTGGGGGATGCCTGCCATTTTCTAAAGAGAAATGGAGGAGTAGATGGGGGTCAGGGAGGACTGGAGCTGTTGGGTGGGCCTGAGAGGAGTGGAGAGAGGGGAAACCACAGACAGGATGTGAAAATAATAAATAAATAAATAAATAAATAAATAAATAAATAAATAAATAGTTTAACTGAGTACAGTGTAGCACAGCTTGGAATTTCAGTACTTGCAAAGCAGAGGCAGGAAAATCAAGGCCATCTTAGACTACACAATGAGTTTGAGACCAGGTAGATGAGACCTTGTTCAAAGTAGCAAAACACTGAAATGAAGAAATAAAAAGAGTTTTCATGTATGCATGTTCTAGCTTAGTTAACCTGAGTCATGCCATAGTCTTAGCAATTTTCTATATCTTTTCATTGGCAGTAATGATAGGCTGTTTATTGTTGGAGCACAGACAATCAACTGCAGGCTTTTCAGCTATAGCTGGCCAACAGGCTGCTTATGAGTCAGAACTCTGGCAGACATCCCTGGTTTCAGACCAATGGGAATGTTATTGACACACTCCTGCATCTTTCTGGGAGAGAATATAAGCATTGCTGGCATGCAAATTATTTTTTTATTATTGTTCCAAATTCATGTTCTAGTAAACAGACTTTGAAAGCATTGTTATGGTGAACATTTTGTGGTTTATGTAAAGCATTTGGTTTTCAAGGATTGTGGAAAATAAATGTTTTTAGAGTCAATTATTTTCAAGTATTACACAATAAACTCTAGTATTTGAAACTAAAACAATATCTATGTTTGATTAGTAATTAAGCTCTCAAATGGTTATGAAAGTAATTTTCTTTTATAAGGCTGTACTTTAGGACAAATTACTTGATATACTTACTAATACTGAGAACTTAAACTACATCTACATATAATTATTAGTGTATATTTCTATAGTGGTAGTGAATGTGATTTTCATTTATGGTAGCAGTTTAAAACATAGTACACTGGAAACTATGATATTTGTAAATAAAACTGTATCTTCACATGAATATTAATTATGTTTCTACAGAAATTGTGAGAGTAGTCTCCATTTATAGCAGTCATTTTGATTATATGAGACTTCATCATTTTAATATCAACTGCTACTTCTTGGTCTTGTTCTCTGATAGTATGTCCTTGTGTCTATATTGTCAACAAAAAGGCAAATGAACTAGTTATATACATGTAAATTGTTTATACTACTTGAATAATCTAGACTATGTTCTAGCATTTGCTTAAAACTAAGTATATAAAGTCACTTTCAGTTTAGTTACAGATAATAGGCAACAAACACTAGTAGATTGCGTTTGCAAAACACTGATTTACAAATGTTTTTCATATGTTTCTTCTCATTTTGCCCTTGGTTGTTACTTTTTAATTATAAAAACTATTGAAGTGTAGTGGGAGTCCTACAGTGAGAGGCTATGCTGTGGTAGTACTCACTGTGTAATCATATATGTTTAGGTATCTAGATGTCTAACAGAGTAGACCCATTTGGGGTATATTTATTTATGGGAGGACTTGCAGATTCTGATCTGAGCTATAATAACTGGATAAACTGACACTGATTTGTGATTCCAGCACCAAGGCTAATATCCAGGTGAATAGGTGAGAAGGATTATGAAGCTATATTGTTGAGGTAATCTGTTTAATCAGGAACACAATAGTTTGTATAAGGAAGACAAGGTGATTTAGTAGAGGCCGCATGGAAGTATTTTATGCTAAAAGCTCAGGGTCAGGGTGGCAGTGCCAAGTTCTGATAGGTGGTAGATTAAATTATCATTAGAGTCAAACTAAGAGCTTGACGCATAGGGTCATTGCTATTTATTACCTAGTAATGCAGTGCTGTACACATAATACCACAAATGACTGCTGAATTGTGATAGAAAAACAAGCTTATGGCATGGTGTTTGACTTCAGAGGTGTGATAGAAGCAGATGATGCTGGTGATGCATAGAGCAGATCTTGAATAGCAGTGGCAGAGATGACAAATGCCACAAGAACAAGGAAAATATCATTAACCATTCATAAACAATGTAAAGACTCCTTAAATCTGTTCTTCCCTCTTTGACTAGAACAGAAAGAGTTGACTATTGAAGGGTTGGAGTGATTGTATTTTACAATTATTGGAATTCTTTAAAAATGATCTCTTTTTGTGAGCGTAGAGATCACTTTGTAGTAGAGATTGAACCAGGGGCCTTATGCTACAAAGTAATTGTACCATTGAGCAACAGCCTTAGCAGGGTTTCTATTATGAAACATGATATCTCCCATACTCATGTCCTTTGTGGATTTCAAAGAAACGAAAAGTCACATGCATAGTATAGACATTTATCATTTTTTCTGTTACTACCATACCCAATCAATCTATTCAAATCACAATTTAATGTATCATATTTCTTTTTTTAAAAATGAACACACTTCTCAAATAGTCACCATTTCTCTCATTTCTCCCATGTTCTCTTCTATTTCATTTTACATGTAGTCATTCTACTATTTCATTTTAAATTTCATATAACTATTGAATTCTTACACATTTAAAATCTTTTATCTGTTCATGTAGGGAGTTTTAGGGTGATATGACAAAGGCATTTTCAGCCCATAGAGTGTACTAGATATACATACAAATTGTAAAATAGCACCAGAAAGATGGAGAAATAAAAAAAAATCTGTATTGAATAGTGGCTAAATGTAAAATTTCTTATGGTTTAGGTCCCAAGATGACAGATGGGACATTTTTGTATTCTACTATAGTGGCGCAGTACTGGTTCTACCTATATTAGAAAGCAGGAAAGAGAAATGATGATATATTTTTTTTGCAATGCTTCTATAAATGTTAGTTTAGATCCAAGGGGATTCCACTAAGCTGTATATTGACATAGGGGAAGGTAAATCTGGACTCTGGCCTGCAGAGAATATGCATTCACAGGTGGTACTATGTACCAGTAGTCTTTATGAAGAGCCTTTCAATGGAGAAGTAAAAATCAAGAGTTAAGCAATGCGATCTTAGAAGTTTGCTAAGGTGAGAGAAATCTCTCAAAAGATGAGAAAAGGTAGGAGACCCAGGAAATACTAACTTTATGTACTAACATGTGGAAGTAGCACCTTTTCTGTTAGATATTTATACTTTCATTTCTGGGTAGGAAAGGTGTTACTTAATTTTAACTTTATTTATTATTAAAATATTTGAAACACAGTCACATTGAGGATCTCATGCTGGCATCAGACTTGTGAAGCTTGTGGTGACGTTTAACTTAGCATGTGACTGCTTTTGCCTGCCTAGTGATAAGACTACTGGTATATGTCACCATGCCCTGCTTGGAAAGGAGTTAATAAAGCACCAAGTCTGATGATGCTTCAGTCTTTACTGTTACAGATACCAATTATTTGGTCAAGCAACCTTATGACCACCATATATATTTAGTAAAATAACAGTAACAAATACCTTGGCCAAGTAATTTTAGATGTATTTTGTGCCAACACATCTAGTATCAAGAAGTGTTCTATCTAAACATATGAGATACCTTTGAACACTGGTGTCGTTATGTTGAGCCTAACTTTCTTCCCAATTTTAGGGACACAGGATCATGGAAGAAGAAAATTCTGACAATGAGTCAAGAGGTGGCCAACTCAAACGTGTTGCTTCTTGAAGACACTAAATACATAACCAAAAATAAATGGATGAATGAATATATGTACAACAGACACATAAAAAATGAAAATTGATGCTTAGTAAAATATAATTTAAGAAAAAAGCTAGTGAAACAAATTAATATATATTAATTTAGAAACATAATAAAGTGAAGATGTTTTAGCCATGAACTATATAAACTAAATGTAACAGAGTTTATTAAACACATAATGATGATGTTAAAAATAAATGCCTACAATAGTAATTAGTGGAAAAGAGGCCACGAATTTGAGGGAAAGTGCAAAGGGGTATAATAGAGAGTTTAGAGAAAGGAACGGGAAGGGAGAAATGTTGGAATTATATTATAATCTCAAAAATGAAATAAAGAAATCAAAGGAGAATAAAAGATAGATGCTCATTAATCGCTAAGTAGATTAAATTATGCAAATACGAATGGACTATGTATATGTAATACCAAGAAGTTAGAAACCAAAATATTCACCAAGATAATATTGATTATATAGATTATGGTAATGAAGGCAGTAGAGCATCACAAAGTCCTTTAAATCAGATGGAATCTATCTAATGAATGACTTTGCTATGCTATCAGTTAAAAACAAATTTTGGCAATATATTTAGAATAATTTTACTTTTGTAAAACCAAAGCTACGTGTAATGTATGTCTATAGGTGTTTTTTTTTGTGTGTGTAAATGCATACAGAAATGTTTGCTAAAAGTTGTTATATAGGGGAATGATAAAACTCTTTTTAAGGTATTTTTGGTAGGGTCTCATTTAGCTCAGGCCAGCCTTGATATTACAATGTAGATAAGGATGACCTTGCTCTTCTTGCTTCTACCTACAAACCCTGGGATTACAGGCATACAGAATCTTGCTTCCCCAACCCCTACTCTGTACTTTTTCACTTTGTGTGCTTCCATTTGATTTTTCTACATCTGGAGAAAAATTTATCAAAAACTTGACAAGAATTTTGTATTAGTTAATTTTTCTCATTGTTGTGACCAATTATCTAACAAGAAGCAACTAAACAGATTTCTTTTGGCTTACATTTCAAGGAGATATAGTCCATTCTGGTTGCAAGGCACGTTGGTAGGTTCTCTCTCTCTCTCTCTCTCTCTCTCTCTCTCTCTCTCTCTCTCTCT
>JANHMN010000005.1:48311162-48328186 GCA_030674055.1 Rhabdomys pumilio
GAAGAAGAAGAAGAAGAAGAAGAAGAAGAAGAAGAAGAAGAAGAAGAAGAAGAAGAAGAAGAAGAAGAAGAAGAAGAAGAAGCAGAAGAAGCAGAAGAAGCAGAAGAAGCAGAAGAAGCAGAAGAGGCGGAGGCGGAAGCGGAGGCGGAAGAGGAAGAGGAAGAGGAAGAGGAAGCTAAGACTGCGCAGCTGAGTGAACACATGGCTTACATATCCAGGGCAGAGAAAGCAATTTAGGCATATTTTACATTTTTTCAGGCATGGCTTTCTTCACCCTATTACAACCAAAATGTCAGACCTAAGAGTGAAAGTAATGGGTGGGCAGGGTATGTCGAGAGAAGGAAGTAATACTTACCTTACAAAAAAAAAAGTCTATTCTTACTTCTAACCTAGGTCCAAGCCTAGGAGTGTTTGACAGTTGTGCTAATTCTTTTATAGAGAATGGGTTTTGAAATAGATATAATACATATATATGATAACATGCCAGATTACTGTTAAAAGGATTTATTTATTTATTTATTTATTGCACATGAGTATATACAGTATATATGTTTTCAGACACACCAGAAGAAGACATCAGATCTCTTTTGGTTGTGAGCCACCATGTGGTTGCTGGGGACTGATCTCAGGACTTCTGGGAGAGCTCTTAACCATTGAGCCATCTCTTCATCCCCTTAGCTTACTTTATTTCTAGTATAGTTTTTCTGTTTTTGTTTGGAGCCTAGATTTCTTTTTAATTTTTGCAATTTATTTTCTATGTATTTTTTAAAATCTTCTTTGACCTTGGAATACCTAGCCTTAAATGGAATGTCTCCATTAAATCCCTCACCACAGGTCTCATGGAAACCTGCAAAAGAGGAGGCAGAAAGAGCATAAGATCCAGAGAAGATGGTGGAGACAGAGGAAGCATGGCCTTCTAACTAAATACAGCATGAGCAATAAATATATAAACTCACAGAGACTGTGGCAGCATGCACAGGCCCTACATGGGTCTGAGCCTGTGAAGTACTAGATCTGAAAGGAGAAGTAGACACATGTCCCCATTCTTAACCCAGAAGTTATCTCCAATTGATAACCACTTTCAAATGAAAACTTAGTTTTCTCCAAGGAAATCTCACTGGGGAACAAAACACTGTTACTTAAGGTAGGACCTATGTCCAGCCATAGCTGGCCAACACAAAATGAACCTAATATTTGGAGGTTCCTTGTCTCATAATGTCCTGCCAAGGCTTTTTCTTGCTTTTTCAAAATTTTATCTGTTTAAATATTTATTTATTTATTTATTTATTTATTTACTCTACAGTTCCTTTGCATATATATTATGAATTCTGGTTTTAAGGTTTTATGGGATTCCTGAGTGTGCAAATGAATTGGTCTCTGTCTACATCTGTTTCTTGTGCCTTTTCTTGTGCATTTTTCCTTTTGTTTGCTTGTTTTTACAATTTCAATGTGGTAGTTTTTGTTTTATCTTGTTTTATTTTATTATTATCCCTTAAAAGCCTGTTTTTTTTTTTTTATTGAGAAACAGAAATGGGATGGATCTGGGAGGGAGGGGAAGTAGAGAGAAACGAGTAGAGGGAGGGGGAACTGCAATCAGGCTAAATTATATGAAAAATCTATTTTCAATAAAAGAAAAAAATCTCTTCTACCTTCTTTAAGTCCTCTACCCATCAACATTTGGCATGATAAAGAGGTAATTTATTATTCCTGCCAAGTTATCAACAAAACCATTTTCATGAGCAAGTCTAAATGATTTTGTATTGTTGTAAAAAAAGCACAGTTGGAGTAAATTATAATTACATTTCTTTTATGCTGAAAGGAAAGGTCATTTCTTCAGGTCTTTATTCACACTGAACTATTAAACATGTATTCTAATAAGCTACATTCAACATTCTAAACATACCATCTTTATTGGTTTCTTTCTCTACTCCATTTCATGTACTGATCTGCATTTCTGTTTATGCCAGCATCCTCTAATAATGCCGTGACTTGCTCAGCAAAATGCTGCCACTTCTGGCTACTGACCAAGCTTACACAATGTGCTTTCACATAAAAGCTTCCTCAGAGCAGACTACTGTATGAACTATTTTGGTAGGGATTTTATAATGCTGCTTTGTAATTAAATGAGAGAAAATTAAGATCAAATTTTAAATTAACTAGTACAAAGACACTATCTATCATTCTGATCAGAAAAGCAGTAGGCTCTATGTCATTTGAATAATATGCAGCAAGTGGGAGAGGCATGCCGTGTATACTAAGCCTTAATATTATGTTCATATTTGAACACAGTCTAATTATATTTAATAAAATGTAGGGTTATATAAAAAGCACAAATCATCTATGGAGATTCATTTCTTAAACTAAGATAGCATCTACAGGCGTTTGTGCAATTTACTAAATAAGAATGCTACTGTAATTTAACTTAAAGCATCTGAAATGAGCTCATGATTATGTGTTTTTGAGAGAAATGTATTTGTGAAGGTTTAAAAATGTTTAGTGATGAATTTGGAGTTTTATAATCATAAAAATTCAAGTGTGCTCATGTTTTACAATTCTTTCTAATAAAAATACTGAAAAGTATTTTAACAATCTCTTCTGGATGTACATACAGAAATGAATCACTTTCCCATGTCAGAAAACCACTATTATGTAAAGAGAGACAGCAAACACACACTCCCTACTAAGTTTCATGAAATAGTATATTGCTATTATTTGTATAGCATTTACTAAGCATAAATTATCAGTGTTTGAGTGACAAGCACAGTCAGGATAAATTTACAAATGTTAATTTTGAAAATCTATGAATATATACAATAAATATTATATATTGCTTATTTTTTTTACTGCCAATATAAGTGGATTTTACATCAATGATAGGTCATAAATCTAGAAATGTATATTTTTCTAATTTGGTGCTTGTGTGTTCCCATTTACATAGTCAAAAAGACAGAAAAGCCTATTGATTGCCAAAAGAACTGATCAATTATCAGTCATTGCTGTCAGAAGTAAGAAATTGTAAAGTGAGTGTTGGTAATTCTTACCTCCCATGAACTTTCTTCTGGCAATAGACTGTGCTCTCCAGAAAATGAAGCAGAAGCAACTTTTTCAAACTATAACAGTAGTGAAATCAATTTGAAGACTGACTCCTCCCTTATGCCAGTGTGTCCTTTTGATCATGTTGTTGCTTCTTTTAATTTTTAAGAAAGATGAATGTATTTCCAGTTTATGTGTATGGGTGTTTTTCTAGAGTGTATGTATGTGCATGTGTAGCATAGGCATGCAGTGCCAGCAGAGGCCAGAAGGTGGCACTAGATCATCCTGAAGGTGGAGGTCCTGTTGTGAGCTGCCATGTGGATGATGGCAATTGGACCCAGGTCTTCTTTAGAGGAAGAGCAGCCAGTGCTTTGAACAGCTGAGCCATTTCTTCAGCTTCTATTGCTGTTTCTACTAAGATGAGCAATTTAGGAAATGATGTGGCCCTCCTGAGGAACATATTCACTTCTGTTTTAGAACAAGTTCTCACAAGACTATTTAAATATATACACAATTAGAATATTAAAATTTAAATGTGTTATTTTATCCCCAAAAGACAAGTTATTTGTCAAATTATAACACAAATTCATCTGGAATACAGATCATAAATAAACAAATTCAGAACCCAAGTGACTCTAGTCCCTTAACTATAGTTAATTGGTAGAGTACTGGACTAATGTGAACAAAACCCTTGATTTAATACTCTGAGTTGCATAAAAGTATCTTCTTGTTACAGAATAAGACAAAAATACAATAAAACAAAAGTCAACATATTTTCATTATATAATCATAAGCTTAGCTGAGCATCCACCTGCTTAGTACATTTTAAAGTTTTTGCTAAGCCCCTGTTTCCATATTATGCAATAAGATTAAATCATTTGGTAAAGTTTCCAGTGATGTTATTTGTTCTGTCAAAAGAGTTGTAAAAGTCTTGGGGAAAAATCCTGCTAATTTCTATATTTCCTTCAGTCAAGTTAATTTGTTGAATTATGTTTATGAATAGAACAAAACAAAGAAATATGTTTTTATGCCTTCATTTTAGCATATTACTGACTTTTAAAATCCAGCTTTCATTTACAGCAATAACAACAAAAACCACATGTTGGGTTTGATACAATTCCAGGGGAAATGCTGACCTTTTATGGCATTTTTAAAAAATAACTATTTTATTTAGACATTCATATCACTTTTGGCTGTTAAATAAATGTTAATATGACCCCCAACACTGATTTAAAGTAAGGATGGAAAATTCTGTTATAATGAATTCATCCTTCATCTCTTGGCTTGATAAATTTCCCTAAACTATGGTTTTCTCTTCCCCCCTCAACTGTGTCCCTTTTTTCCCATCCCTTGAGAAAGCAAGCATTACTTGGTTTTATGCTGCATTGAATCTAAACTTCCCTTCTATGTTTCTGTGGCATAAAACCAGACTTCCTTTTCTGTCTCTGACATTGTGTGCAACTTCCTTTTACATCTACTTTCTGTGCCAGCTGCCAAGCAAAGTTTTGAATGTAAAAGAAGGCATAAGCTTTGCAAGTCTTAAAAGCTGTCTTGGTCAGAAAAAAAATCTGAAAAATTAAATGAATACTTTCAACTCTTTGACACAATAGAGCCCTTTGGTTTTCCATAGTTAAATTAACAAAGAGATATAAATACTTTGCACATATAACTCATTTTATCACATTGCTGACTTCAATATTATTTAAAAGGGTCTGTGTGTGTGTGTGTGTGTGTGTGTGTGTGTGTGTACACACACCTGAGACAAAGCCCATGTGTAGGAGTTAGAAGAGAAGTTGTGGGAGTTATCTCTATCTTTCTACCATGTGGATCTTGAAACTGAACTTGGCCTGTCAGTCTTCATGGTAAGAGACTTTATCTGCTATGCTATATTTTCTAATTCACATTGCTTATTTTTAAAAAATTCCAATTTCATCAATAACCTTAGATTTATGGATTGTCTTCATTTCTTCCTACCTTTTGCAGACATACATAACATTTTCTCCCATTAGAACTATGTATGTTCTACTTTTCTTAATTTTATGGCAAAAACAACTTGAGGTAAAAAAGACTTTATTTTGGCCCACAATTTGAGAAGGTAGCATGCCAGAAGACAAGAGGATAGAATCATGATGCATAATGTGAACCAAATAGTCTCATTGCTTTTGTAGTTAGGAAGGATTCAGAGATGGATGCTAGTACTCATTCCTCTGTGTTCTTTTTATGAAGAGTTGGGGCCAAAACCTATGGAATGGTGCTTCCTACATTTATAGGGTGTTTTCAGCTGATTCAACTAATCCAATCTAGAAAAAAATATTCCTAAACACACTCAGAGGCTTGTCTCCTTTGAAATTTTAGACTCTATTAAATAGATAGTCATTATTAATCACCACAGACTTTGTCCTCATTCAAGATAATTTTGGCTTCCAATAATGTCACACTGTTCAAACTCTGCCAAACCCATTGGTTTCCTGATGACCTGCATTTCACATGTGATGCATACTGTTTTTTAAAACAGCACATTACTTTTATTATACTAGTCTTCATCATAAAAAGAATCTAGCAACTCCAATTTGCTCAATTTTTACATAGACTTGAAGGCTTAGTTCCGTTTCTTCTACCAGAATTAAATATTCTGTATCTGTTGCTGCTCGCTGGATGCTCCTCTCTATCATCCTAGATCCTTTTACACATAATATGTCTCAACCATTCATTTTCATATCAGCCAGTGTACATTTAGATTTTTCTATATTAATGACACTATGTTACAGCAGTGGAAATTTGTGCCTTATAACTTAATTGAGTGACTACATAGACAAATGATGAAACAATGCAATAAGACAGCAACAAGATGAATCACAAAGCTTAAAATGACTGAGGGGAGTGAAGAAAAGATAAACAAATGACAGCAGATATGAATGCACTGGACATTAAACTATGGCCATAAACGTTAAACTATGGCCTTGCATGTAAACTGCTAAATGTCAACCTTAAATTTTCCTTCACTTTCTATGTGTTCATTTCCCTTTATAATAAATATTACTGAGGGATGAGGCTAATAGTATTCTAGCATAATCTCAATAACCTTTATCCCTTTATAATTTCCTCATATTCAGTGTGAATAAAACCTGTGAATATGGACCTGCCTGGCAATGATTCTACAACATTTTATGGCAAAAGGAATTTTAGTAAGTGACTGACAGAGTGAATTACTAGGAGGTAGTTACAATATTCTGTTAAAAAAAATCTGATGCATGACAGAGATTCCAGAAAATAAAAAAAATTCTATTGTTGGATTTAATGAGAGAGGTATCCATGTAATAAGGCATACAGACTTTCTAAGTTCACCATAGGCAAGGAAATTGGGACTTCAGTTCCTAGTCCTAAGAAACTGAATTATCTCACAACTATATGAACCTGGAAGTGGATTCTGAGGCCTCAGTAAAAGTCCAGCTTACAAGATATATTAATTTTCACTTGGGGAAACCGTATGTAGCATGCCCAGTCAATGTTATAACCAGACTTATGGCATATAGAACTGAGAGCTGATGGGTGTTATTTTAAGGCTGTAAATATGTAATATTGTGTCAGTGCTTAAGTTTGAATCTGCAATACTTATAAAGGCCTTTGTGTTGAATATTTTTCTTTCTTTCTTCTTTTCTTCCTTCCTCCCTTCCTTCCTTCCTTTCTTTCTTTCTTCTTTATTTTTTTATTTTTTTATTTTTAGCTTGTAGTCTATTAGAAATTGATGGGATCTTTAAGAGATAGTACATAGAAGAAGAAAGTTAAGCTATGCAGATGTGCATCATTAAGGGGAATATTGGGAGCCTGCGACTTTCTATTCTCATTGTTTCTTCAGCCACCGTGAAGCAAACAGACGTTCTCTGCCATGTGCTCCTTGATATGATGTATTGTGTTGCCACAGACCCAAAAATATAGGGCAACTGAACTATGGATTTATACTTTTAAAATAGTGAGTCCAAATAACTCTACCTTATGTTAAGTTGATTACTGTGGGTGCTTTGTGACACTGATGAAAAACTGAGTAAGACATTTAGAAAACTATTATAAGGTATGAATTGCAAACAGTAAAATTTACTCATTTCAAGTGTAGAGTCTGATGAGTTTTGACATGTAAGTGTGCCACTACAGTTAAGATACAGAAGAGTAGTGTCACATCCACAATTCATTTGTGCTCTTTTACTATGCCTATTCACCAGGTATTAAGTTTCCATACTACGAGAACACATGACCAGAAAATGGATAACAAGGTGGTGGCTTAGGGGACAAACCACATGCCTATGATCCCAGCATTTAGAAGGCAGAGATAGGAAGATCATGAGCTGAGGGCCGTATTGGGATACAGAGAGAAAGAAGGGTGAAAATAAGAGAGAGAAGGGAGGTATCAGGGTCACTAAATCACAAAATGGAGCATTTATCACTGATTATAAACTTTGCCGTGAATTGTTGTACATTTCTTTAGGTGCCTAACGAGTATATTTTATCTTCCTTTTTCTAAAAAAAAATCACGACATATATCTGTTTAGGGATAACAATAAATCAAGATTAAAACATTGTATGTCATGATCTTGTCTACAGATGGAAATACTGGAAACACATATGTAGGGAGAACTTTTTGGAACAGTCTTTTAAATGGCTTTCTTTGTTTTTTTCCCCATATCACCATTTTTTAAAACTTTATTTTATGAGGGCAGATAAAATAGTTTGAGTTTAGTGACATGACTTAAGCTTCAGATTGAAGGTCACATACTGTAGAGATGACAAATGAAGACAATGAGAGATACTGATTCTCTGAAAACATGGAGTCTTCATACCAGTTCCCATGGAAATAGATTTTTGATTACATGAAAGAAAGAAAGAAAAAAGAAAGAAAGAAAGAAAGAAGAAAGGAAAACAAAAACAAGACAAAATAAGAAACCCACCAAATCCCATACAAGATATTTGTCATTTTTCCAACACCAAATGTATATCATAAGTTTTAGTTTATATTTTTCTAATGGCATACCATTGTATTATAAAGATCTTATGTATTATTATTCTCTGACTCTATCTGATACTACTTGTCCATCTTTCTACACTGAGTTTTCTGATTTGCTGTTTGAATTTCTGTTATTTCCTCATGAGTCAATCTTGTCTCCTTATCCTGGGTTATTTGCAGGTTGTCTGTCTTATATCTTCAAAGTAATCTCTCTAGAATAATTATATGACAATTAACCTACCAAAGACTCTAAAATGCTTTACAACTAATGTAAAGTCACAAATTGATTCTCTCAGCATGATTTTGTGTCCACTTTTGTTAACATCAATTTGTGTCCATACTAGCTCTGTTTTTAGGTGAAAGTAAAAGAACTAGTAGTAGATTATATGATGGACAATACCCTGCGAAATCCATCATTCAAGGAGTACAGGATATTGAATAGTGTGATCTATGATTTATAGGTGGGAAGACACCACTTATCATCTCTAGGACTGTCTGTTATACCTATTGGCTGTGTTCATGCTGTGCAGTATATTGTTTTCCAGGTAGAGTAAATCTCATATCTTGTTAGAGTTGTTTATTTCCTTTATACATCTATGAAAGTAGGAAAGCAATAAAAGATGCTCACAAGGTAACTCATGGGCTACTAACTTTTGTTCTCAATCTGGGAGATAGAAAGTGAAAATGTGGGCATGTGGAGCACAGCATGGTCTTGTTGTTTGCAGACTGTTCCTTGAGGAAAGTGGAGATAAAAGAAGAACTGCTAACAGCAGGAACATTATATCTGCTAATGGCTGTATGGCTTCTGAGTTGTCCATTATCACCTTGAGAAAACCAACTGAAGGTGGGTAACTTTCTACTGGATACTCAGATAAAGAATATTGAATATGGTTTTTGTTTTAAGCTAACCACATTTCCTTCAGTTTAGTACATTTCCAGTAAATAGAAGACCTTAGATGTTTAATTTAACTTTGTAAGTACTAGTTTTTAAATGAGTTGATTAAAATATACTAGGCTACATGATGGAGTGTGTTCAAAATCCAATTCATAATAAAACATTTTCACTTGACTACTGTTTTTATTTTGTTGTCAATATTTCATGCTTATGCAAATGTTAATTTTTCTATACCTATACATTAGAATGATTCAAAATCTGATAGAAAAACTAGTTTATTTGAAGACTATTAGCAACAATTTATACTTTTAGGAGAATACATTATTCTGAATAAATTAAAGTTAGAAACTTTTTGTTTGCCTTCAAGCTATTTTAATCATTAGCTTCATTCTTTTTCATAAGTTGTTTTATTCTTTAAAAACTGCCAGCACATAATCACATATTAATTATTCTATTATACAATCTGTATTATTTTGATTAACCATTTCTTTGAGATTTTGTGGCAGATACCTTCTTAGTATGTTGAAATGCTCTGAATCCCATGTATCTTATCTGCCTGTGTTTACCAATAGTGAGGAAATTGTAGTAAGTAGAAAAAAGAAAGAGGAATGACAGTCATTTGATTTGACATTCTATTCTGCTTTCTAAGATTCGAAATGGACTCATATTGATCATTACCAGGATATTACCTAGGTCACACACTTGTTAATGGTAGATTAAAAACAAAGGCATAGTTCAGGTATTGCCTAGGGATTAGAAGTAGGAAGTGAGTTATGAGTCATCTGATGATAAGGAAATGAAGTGAAAGGAGATCATGAATTCTGGCTGGTGAAAGATAAGAAATGGATTTACCAATTTCAATCTGTACTACACAGAGAAAAATTTGAGAAGTACAGTTGAAGATTTTTTTAAACTTAAAGTTGTTTTAAAATCTTAACTTTATTATAAAAACTTACACATAGATAGATAGATAGATAGATAGATAGATAGATAGATAGATAGATATAGATCACACACCAAAATCAACCAGACCCAAAGTCTATATACAACTCAAAAACTGTCTTAGTTAGGGTTTATATTGCTAAAAAGAGACACCATGACTACAGCATCTCTTACAAAGGAAAACATTTAATTTGGACTGGTTTATAGTTCAGAGGTTTAGTTTAATATTGTAATGGTGGAATCATGGTAGCATTCAGCCAGACAAAATACTGGAGAAGTAGTTTAGAGTTCTACATCTGGATCCTTGGGCAGTAGGAAAAGAGTGACACTGGGTAGGCTTGGTCATTTGAAACCTCAAAGCCCACTCCTAGCTACAGACTTCCTTCAACAAGGTGACTAATAGTAGGTAATAACACCTTTGGGCCTATGGGGGTCTGTTCATTCAGATAACCACAATGGCCTTCTATACAGTTAAGAAAGACATTAAGAATGGAAGATGAAGAGCATCATATTAAGTTTTATACTTTCATCACTGAATGTATTTTACACCTTAATCCACTATCATCCCCCAATCCATGACAGAATTAGAACCAGAAAAACAACTAGCTTTATATTGTTTTTTCATAATTTGTGTCCATTACCTGCATTTAGTCCTTCCTTATCCCCTTATATTTAGTCATTTTTATTTTCTGTGTTATACTGCATTTGCAAACATATTTGTTTATATATATATATATATATATATTACTAGATTCCACAAATGAGAAAGAACATTTTTCTTTTGTGTAACCTCACTTAATGTAATACATTTTAAGTCTATCTATTTCCATGCAAAATTCTAAACTTTATTTTCCTTTAGAACTGAATAGTATCCATATAAATACACATATATGAATGTACATATATACTAAATTTTAATTATTTATCCATTTTGACTGTGAACTAGGTGGTACATTCTAAATGTTTGCTATACTTAATAAACCAGAAATAAAAATTTGGTGGTAAATATCTTTATGGGAGGGTATGGATTTCTCTGACTTTATGTGTAGGAACGAAATAGGTGAGCTACAGGATGGCTATTTTCAATTGTAGATTTTCACAGGGAGATTTAAGGTTGAACATGTCTATAATTACAGTAGACATCTTAAGATTTAAAGGGCTAATACTTTTAAATTTTAGATGGTGGAGGGCATTTTTTGATAGTATGAAAGTTGTATGCCTTCCACCGCTAAACTTGAAGATAAGTTTTGTCTTTGATGGTAGGATGTCATTGTATATCACAGGGTATCTAAATTTAGTATGTAGCTGATGTTAGTCTCTAATTCATGATCCTCAAGTCTCTTCCTCTCGGGAATTTGGAGTATGCCTAGTTGTTTACCTGTTTGTAAATTTATTGGAAAAAATAGTTTAAGATTGAGGAGAGGAACCAAGCTTTCATACTAACTCCTTTGATACTAACTCAGAAAGTGGCTTCTGATCCAAGTGCTAGTGACCAAAGAATTGATAATTATTCAGCTGAGTCACACTATTTCCAATCTAGATATTTATCCTACGGGATTATCAAAGATTTCTATAAGCACCTTCTTTCTTGCATAGAGGAAAGAGCTAAATATGCAAAAATTATAAGGAAATAGTTATACAGGTGTGAAATCTACCTCTATGTAGGAGACTATATATGCAAATAAAAAATATTTTAACAGAATATTTATAAAAAATTTAAAAACATTAAGACAATAAAAGTGCAGTATAGGGCAAATAAGGACTCTCCCAACTCTATCTCCCCATCCTAGAATATTCCAGCTATGAGTACTCCTCCACATGACACATTTTATATCGATCTTTTTAAATTGTCAGTACCTTTTTCTCCTGATTCAAATCTGTGTACTGCCAAGGGAGAGAATTCATTTTGTTCACATTTCTCTATAATTCAGAGTCTCTTTTTTTGGTAGGGAGTGGGTGATTAACAATATTTGTTTAGTGAATGGCTGAGTGATTGCCGTATGTATCATGGACTGGCACAAAGCATAAAAACACAAAGCACAACACCATCAGGATGATGATAATTAATGAAAACTTTCTGGATAAGCTTATTTCTATGTCAATAGTAAAGCATAGATTAGCCAAAGACTTTTGGAGGTGTCTTATTACATATAGTACAATGGTCTCTATCACATAGATTATTGAACATAAAAGGACCATATTTGCTACTTGAAATAATTATACGAATTGAAACCTAGAGTCTTGTTCCTATGATTTATTCATTAGTTGTTTTTTGTTTGTTTTGTTTTTTTGAGACACATGATGTTAATTATGTATAAAGAGGGTGAAGGTACACAAGGAACTTAGGACAAATCACAGAAAGTGATTTATTTTGCTGCTTATATTACATAAATGATAAGGCAAGTTGTGTAAATATCATTTTGTTTAAAACATTGTAAACAAGAGTGTATTTTATTGGCTTGGTGTGCTGATGTATATTTGATAGATGTAGGAGGATTGCTGCATATTTGAGGCCAGTCTGGTCTACATAGTGACAAGAAATGAAAAGGAAAAAAAAAGATTTGATTCGTGTCATTTGTAACTGAATAAAAAGACATATAATAAATTAAACCTATCCAACTAAAAAATTATTTTTAAACATGGCAAACATATCTGAATGCCAGTAGAAGGAATAAACCCATTAAAAATGAAAGTGAAATTCTGTTTCCAGTAGATTGTCAGCCATCACATTAGCTAACAAAGAAAACAGAGTGAAAACATTTTATTTGGGTTGTCAGATTAAGATAAAGTGAGATTAAAGTTATAATAGAATGGGTTTCTTCATGAATTAAAAAAGAAAAATCTAATCTTCAGTTTTAAATATTATATTACAAAATTAAACTCTGCTCATGAAGTAATAAATATATGACTCATCTTCATTAAAGAGCTATATTTATAAATGTTGCATAATATTGAACACTTTATTATTCAATATAAATGTCACAAAATGAAACACTTGGAATGTGAGCTAAATTCATTAACATTCCAAGTGCGACATTGCTAATATTAAAATTGCAGGATCAAGTTAAAGTTTTGTTACCAGTATTAAAATTAGTCATAGCCCATTTAATTATTTAAAAGAATTATAATATCATCAAGGGTAATTATATAGGTAGGGAAATCAATTATATAAGACCCATGTAAAGTTTTAAAATACAAAGAACAGTTGGTATATAGCCAGTACAAATGAACCTGGTACTTAGCCAAGACAAAAGTACTAAGGTAGTTCTGCCAAGATTTACATAAAATAAAATTGCATCGTTTTTTAGTGGCACCATGGTAATGTTTATATAGCACAGAGACTTTCGTATTTTGGAATAAAGGACAAAACTCTTTAAAAGCACATAGCATTTTATATGGTGCCACTTATCAGGCTGAGAAGTGGATTATGAATAATCCTTCAGTTTAGTAGCCCCTATTTCCACACCTAGCACAACTTCTCTGGTGTATTTTGCTTTCCATGTGTCTTAGTTAGGGTTTCCATTGCTATGAAGAGATCCCATGTCCAAAGCAACTCTTACAAAGGCAAACATGTAATTGGGGCTGGTTTACAGTTTCAGAGGCTTAGTCCATTATTATCATAGCAGGAAGCATGGCAACATACAGGCAGACACAGTGGTAGCAAAGGAGCTGAGATGTCTTCATCTTGATTTGAAGAAAACCAGGAGACTCTCTCCTGCAGGCAGCCAGTTAGAGTGTCCTAAACGAAGCCCATACCCACAGTAACACACTTCCTCCAACAAAGCCACACCTACTCCAACAAGGCCATACCTCTTAATAGTGCCACTACATGGGCCAAGTATGTTTAAACCACAACATTCTATTCCCTGGCCCCTATAGGCCTGTTCAAACACTTTCGTCTATGGAAGCCATACCTAGCCAAAGCATAATGTAAAATACATTTAGTCCAACTTCAAAAGTCCCCATCATCTACATCAGTCTTAACAATGTTAAGATTGAAGTTCAAAGTTTCCTCTGAGATTCATGCAAATTCTTAACTGTAATCCCTACAAAGCCAAAATGTAAAGCAGATCACATGCTTCTAGCATCACAGTATATACATTACCACTCCAAAATGTTGTAGTGAGGAAATACTGGACCAAAGCAAGACAGGAAACCAGGTGGGCAAACTCCAATTTCTACACCTCCATGGCTGATGTCAAAGCACTCTTCAGATCTACAACTCTCTCCAACTTTGTTGACTACAGCAAACTTCTTTCTTTTGGGCTGGTTCTACTCCATTAGCAGCTTTCCTTAAAAGGTATCCCACAGCCCTGGCATTTTTAACATCTCAAGGTCTTCAAGGTAACTTCAGCTTGAAAGCTTCTTGTTCCAATGTCTGAGATTCACACATGATCTTCTGGGCTTCTCCAAAGTCTTGGTTCACTTCTCCGTCTCTGTCCTCTGTAGCAATCGAGGGTCTGGTTAACTACTTCATTGCTGCTACTGCTCTTGGTGATCATTCCATGGTACTGGCATCTCCAATATGCTAGGGTCTTCAGCTGCAACTAGGCTTCACCAATAACCTCTCATAGGCTCCCTTCATGGTGACAAGCCTCAACTTCTTTGCATGACCCCCTCACTCCTGGCCTCTCAACTGCAACAGAAGCTACACCTTCACCAATGGCCTTCCCTGGCATCTTGTACTGCCAAGCCTCAGCTACTTTCCATGCCCCCTTCATACCTTTAAAATGAGTACCACCTGGGTGATTCTTACACATTACCAAATCCAGGTGCAGAGTGAGGTACAACCTTGGCTGTCTCAGGAACACAGCTTCATTGTACTCTCAGAAAACATTTCCCAGAAGGTTTTACCTCAGTGATGCTGTTCTCTTCTTAATCACCACTAAATTATTAGCTCCAGATAATGAGCATCAACTGTCCAAGTAAGTAGTCTCTTCTATTCTTGACTCTAAATACAGAGCCACATGGTCAAAGCTGCCATGTTCTGCTGCTTGTTGGGGCTTGAACATGACCCCCTTTTCCATTAAATCCATCACTACCTAACGTTAGCCATCATGAAATTTGCTCTGTAAACTGACCTTGAACTCAGAGATTGGCATGCCCCTGTCTCCTAAATTCTGGGAATAAAGATGTTTCTCACCATGTCTGGGCCTAAGCTTTTCATGGCCACTACTCAAGTTCTGGATCAAATGCCTGTGTCTTCCAGCCTCAAGATCTAGATCACAGGTGTGCTCTCCATTTCTGGGTTGTAGTTTTTTAAGATTAAAGGTCCAAATGAAAACAGTAACCATGTAATAATAATGGCTAGATATAATTATCCCTTTTTCAAACTTCAAAAGCATAAACGATAAGCTTACCTTGATTGGATCTTGTCTTGAAGTCACAGCTAGCTTAATCTGTTTATCTCCTTGAACATAGGATTAATCTCCTTTCTACCACCTGGTGCCACTTTATTATTTGAACCATACATTTTGTATTTTTCTTTTCTAAGCTTGGCATGCTTGATCAAAATGTACTTCATGAGAGTAAACCAGAAGATAAAGTCTATGCTGGGATTTTTGAGACTTCCTCTGGCAATGTAATTAATCATAATCTTTATACCTTAGCCTCAGGTAGACTCTTCAGACAAGGGAAAAAAGCAGCCACATTCTCCATCAAAATATTACAATAACAGTCTCTAGGTCACATATGAAAATTCTCCACTGAAACATCTTGGGCCAGGTCTACATAGTTCAAATCATCCTCAGCACCCATGTCTTCCATGTTCCTATTCTTAATTAATCATAATCTTTTTACCTTAGCCTCAGGTAGACTCTTCAGACAAGGGAAAAAACCCATAATTCCTATTAGGATGGGAAATTAAGCTCCATTTAAAACATTCCACTGCTTTCCAAACCCAAATCCCCCAAATCCATGTTCCTTCAAACAAAAATATGGTTGGGCGTATCATAGTAATATCTCAGTCACTGATACTAACTTCTGCTTTAGTTAGGGTTTTCATTGTCATGAAGAGACCCCATGACCAAGGCAACACTTTTTTTTTTAAATTTTATTTATTTTTTATCATCTCAATCTTGTATTTCTTTTAAAATTAGATATTTTATTTACATTTCAAATGTTATCCCCTTTTCCCAGTTTCCCCTCTCCAAACCTCATATTCCATCCCCTCTTACCCTGCATCTATGAGGGTGCTCTCCCATCCACCCACCAACTCAAGCCCCACCATCCTAGCATTCCTTTACACTGTGGAATCAAACTTTCACAGGGGCAAGGGCCTCCCCTCCCATTGATGCCAGATAAGCCCCCTTTAGCTCCTTCAGTCTTTCTCTTAACTCATCCATTGGAGGTTCCTGTACTCAGTCTGATGGTTGGCTGCAAACATCCACATCTGCATTGGTCAGGATCTGGCAGAGCTTCTCAGGAGACAGCTATATCAGGCTCCTGTCAGCAATCCTTTCTTGGCATTAACAATAGTGTCTGGGTTTGGTGTCTGCATATGAGATGGAACCCCAGGTGGGGCAATCTCTGAATGGCCTTTCCTTTAGTCTCTGCTCCACTCTTTGTCCCTGTATTTCCTTTAGACAGGAACAATTCTGGGTTCAAATTTGGAGATGAGTGGATGGCCTCATCCTTCAACAGGGGCCCATGCCTAACCTATGTATATGGTCTCTACAGGTTCTTCTTCCCCTTTGTGGTATTTCAGCTAATGTCATCCCTGTGGGGTCCTGGGAGGCTCTTGATTTTCTGGCATCTGGGACTTTCTGGTTGCTACCCCAGTTCCCCATCCCCCATTGCTATACACCTCTGTTCAATTTCCCGACCCTCTGTGCATCTCCTCCATCTCCTCCCATACCTGATTTTTCCCTCTTTTCCCCCTCCCTCTTCTTTTCCTACAAGTTCTTCCCACCCTCCACGTTTTTTGATAATTTTGTTCCCCTGTCTAAGTAGGACTGAAGCATCCACTCTTTAGTCTTCCTTCCTCTTGAGCTTCATGTGGTCTATGACTTGTATCATGGGTATTTCACGCTCTTTGCCTAATATCCACTTATCAGTGAGTACATACCATGTATGTTCTTCTGTGACTGAGTTACCTCACTTAGGATGATATTTTCTTTCTTTCTTTCTTTCTTTCTTTCTTTCTTTCTTTCTTTCTTT
>JANHMN010000005.1:48328196-48350603 GCA_030674055.1 Rhabdomys pumilio
TTTCTTTCTTTCTTTCTTTCTTTCTTTCTTTCTTTCTTTCTTTCTTTCTTTCTTTCTTTCGAGACAGGGTTTCTCTGAGTAGCCCTGGCTGTCCTGGAACTCACTCTGTAGACCAGGCTGGCCTCGAACTCAGAAATCCGCCTGCCCTTAGGATGATATTTTCTAGATCCATGCATTTAGCTTCAAATATCATGAAGTCATTGTTTTTAGTAGCTGAGTAGTATTCCATTAGGTAAATGTACCGCGTTTTCTGTGTCCATTCCTTTGTTGAAGGTGTTCTTTCCAGCTTCTGGCTATTATAAATATGGCTACTATGAACATAGTAGAGCATGTGTCTTTATTACATGTTGGAGCATCTTCTGGTTATATGCTCAGGAGTGGCATAGCTGGGTCCAATTGTCTGAGAAACTGCCAGACTGATTTCCAGAGTGGTTGTACCAGCTTGCAATCCCACCAGCAATGAAGGAGTGTTCCTCTTTCTCCACATCCTTGCCAGAATCTGCTGTTACCTGAGTTATTGATCTTAGCCATTCTGATTGATGTGAGCTGGAATCTCAAGGTCATTTTGATTTGCATTTCCCTGATGACTAAGGATGTTGAACATTACTTTAGGTACTTCTTGGCCATTTGAGTTTCCTCAGTTGAGAGAGAATTCTCTGTTGAACTCTGTTCCCCAAGGCAACTCTTATAAAGGCAAATATTTAATTGGAGCTGGCTTAGAGTTTTCAAGGTTTAGACTATTATTATCATAGCAGGAAGCATGGCAGCATACCGACAAACATGGTGCCAGAAAAGGAGCTGAGATTTCTGAATCTTGTTTCATAGGCAAGCAGGAGAGACTCTCTCCTGTAGGCAGTCAGAAGGAGGGTCTCTTAAATATCACCTCCATGGTGACATACTTCCTCCAACAAGGCCACACCTACTCCAACAAGTTCACATCTCCTAATAGTGTCACTACTAGGGCCAAGAATGTTTAAACCACCATACCATATGAGTGAAAATATTGAAAGGAAGATATAATAATTGCATGTATGAGGACTATAGTCTCATTGCTGTATGGGAACGTGAATATAGTCTCTTCCTCCAATCCCTGGTTTACTGAGATTGACCCAGTTCTACAGGGCAGAGTTGGGATTGGGATGGAGATTTTTTTCCCTTTTGGCCCCAAACTCATTCCTCAGTTACATACTGACTTTGTTTTTCAGACAAAGATGCAGCTTTACAAACACTCAAGAATTTTGGATATTGAAGTTAGAATAAAAGTATCTAGAATATGTACAAAACATGGTTACAAAAATATTAATCATTTTATAAACATGGTTTTAAAATATTAATTCATAAAATTATTAGGTCAATTTAACTTTATTTCCCCAAACCAAGCAAAGCAAACTTATATTGGGCCAGATGACCTCATGGGAAATAGGATATAGTTTCAATGAAACTCTTTCAGTTCCAGTCATTGAAACCCTTTCTCAGTTCTAAAAATTTTATTACATCAACCATTTTGATGATCAATATTTGAATAAATTCATCTGTATCCAAATCCACTGGAAGAAAGCCCGAAACAATTGAAACAACTGCTCTATGACACATTTTGGTTGAACATACAGATTTACCACCAAGACTTTTAATCTCATCTCATGAGCCCTTGACATTTCCCTGAAATATGTATATCTCCCAAATGCAATACTTGTTTTCATCTGTTTAAAAAAATAGTTCCTTGTATTTTCCTGGAATCACATTTCCATTTGTTAGAATGGAAACATTTCATTTTCATATCCTCTAATATTGCTCTTTGAAAATCTTCTAAAAATATATACTAGATTGTTGGATATCCTTCTTGCCATCCTCTCAATACACAAAAATTTTCCAAGAGCACAAAACAAAGTCATCTACTTTGTTGAGATACAAGCAGTTTTTAGGCAGCTAAACATTCTGGTAAATTAAGTGACTCACCCACTCTGCCACATTACAGGGCTGAATATTAAGACTATTTTAGGGACAGTCAAAATAATGTTAATTTAGTAAATTTCAAATGTTTTTCTGTGTTTGTAACCTTAAGAAAATAATCAAGGGGATAGACTATGCCTAGAGGCTTGATAGATAATTACACAGATGTTGTTGTGGATTGAGTTATGCCTCCAATAATCCTTGCATTGAGACTTAACTCACAGCACCTCCGAATGTCACCATATATGGAAGTAAGGTCACTGAAACTGGAATTTGTTAAGATGAGATCATTGGAATGGGTGCCAGTGCAGTTTTGCTGGTGTTCTTAAAAACTTGGAAACTTGAACATTCATTGAGATGTAGAGACAGACATACACAGACACAGAGAAAAGAACAGGAAGAGAACAAAGAACCGACAGTCATTTATAAGACAAGAAAAAAAAAAAGCTGAAACAGACCCCTCAGCCTCAGAACTCTCAAAAGGAAACTATATTACCTACATATTGGTTTGGGATTTTTAACTTATATAATCATCATGAAGTATTAAGCTTCTGGGTATTTTAAAAATTAATTTATTTTTATTTTAAGTGTATGACTATGTTTTGTCTGCATGTATATTTTTGCACTGTGTTTATGTGGTGCCTTTGGGAGCCAGAAAGGGGTGTCATATGTCCTGGAACTGGAATTATTGTAGACTGTGAACCCCTATGTGCATGCTGGGAACTGAAAGCAGGTCCTAGGCAAGTGCAGCAAGTGTTCTTAATGGCTGAGTTATCTCTCTAACATGAGATTGTTATTTAAACCAATCAGTTTGTGAAATTCTGTTACAACATTGAAGAACTAATAACAAATTACCTATCTGAAGTTTCAGATAAAGTAATATTTTAAGATATCACACTGAGTTGATCAATTAAAAGTGGTAAAATAAGATCTATAAAGGTGATACCCAATAACCTCTTTAATGCATATGATGGTCTTTACTATATGTGATAGGTTTTTAAATTTTATCTGAAGTCTCCAAGGTGACTGGAAAATTCAGTTAATCAGAAATTTATGTTTTAAATTAATTTGATTTTTATTTCATCATATACTTGAGGATTTCCTCAAAGCCATGCATTAGGTATTGAATAGAAAACAAAAATTAGGGTATATTCATTTATGAAGTTTATAGTTATGGGGAATAAAGTGTGTGTGTGTGTGTGTGTGTGTGTGTGTGTGTCTGTATGCGCATGTTTGTATATGTCTGTGCTGTATGCTTGTGTGTCTTTATGTATGACTCTTTCTGTGTATGTCTCTACAAGTGTATGACTACATGTTTGTCCATGTGTATGTGTATGTTTATCCTGGTGTATGTGTGCCTGTGTGTTTATATTCCTGTGTTTCAATTGTGTATGCATATATGTATGTGTGTGTGAAAATGTGTATGAGTGTCTGTATATATGTGCACCTATATCTTTGTGTGGCTAATCTTCCCTTTAAGAGAGGCAAACAAACACAAATATACTTGTATAATTTATACAGTGCTACATATGCATATTTGGTATTGCATTATTACATGTATATCTGAAATGAATAATAGCCAAAGTTCAACATTCAGAAGTTGAATTTTATCCAAAAAAAGTAATGTGAAAATATTTTTTAATTTTTAAATGTTTTTGAGAATTCATACATGAGTAATGTGTTTACATAATTTCCTCCACTTCCTCTCTATCTCTAATGCCACCCGAGTCCCCCAAAGCCTTCTCAAATTCTTGACTTCTTCCTTAATTATTACTCTTACACTCCTTTCCACACACTACTGAAACCATTCAGTGTTGCTCATATGTATATGTGTTTAGGTTGACTATTTGGGATTAAGTAATATATCAGGGATGTGGTCCTTGGAGGAGACAGATTTACCTCCTCTTAGAAGCTATGGACCATAGCTCTTCATCAAGGGTGATGGAATGGTTGGTGTTGCCATTATGCATTTCTTGTTTAGTCTACTTTTTTTTGAGATTGTGTGGGAGCACTTTCTCTGACACACACACACACACACACACACACACACACACACACACACTACTGTCTCATGCCAAGCAACCTATTCCTTTGGTTCTTCATTCTTCTGAAATGTTCCCTGAGCCTTAGTTATATTGTTTGCACTATAGATGAGCTATAGTGTTTGCACTGTAGATGCATCAGTTGAGGCTTTGACCAATGATAGTTAATTGTAGTTGCCAACTTGATACATCTGGGAGATTTCTTTTTGATTGCTAGTTTATGTAGAAGAACACAACCTACTGTGTGCAATCCCATTCCTGGGCAGATGATTGTGGCTGTGTAAGAAAGGTAGCTGAGCAAGCCAACAAATGCAAACCAGTAAGCTGTGTTCTTTTATCTATCCTCTCTGCTTCATTCTGCATCAAGGCTCTTGTCTGGAGATCTTGCCTTGACTTCTTCTAATGATAGAACATAACCTGTAAGCTGAAATAAAGTCTTTCCTCCCCCAAGTTGCTTTTGGTCAGAGTATTTTATTACAATAATAGAAAAGTAGACTCATAAAGTACACTGTAGTCAGTTATTTCTGCATTTCGACCATTATGGATCTCTGTAGTAGCTCTGTCTGCTACAAAAAGCTTTGTTTATGAGAGGTGAAAGCTACATTTATCTATGAGTATATGGTTAAGTATTTAGAATGTAGTTTGAAACTATGTTGACTGATGAAAATGACAATCACAGTTTCTCCTCTGGTGTCTATGATAACTCCAGTCATGCATAGTTGGATAGGTTTATAGTACTAGTAGTTAATTTATTCCTATTGAGCAGACCCTAAGTACAATTATACAGTAGTTGGTTACCTCAAAGATAAAAGTGCCACTATTGTACTACTGGTGATATCTTGTTGGTCTGGTCATGGTTGTTTTTCATAAGCTAAATTATTATTATTTTCTTCTCTTGAATAACACCTTCAGATGCTATGAGAACTTTGCCTCAGGATTTAGGCTCCCAGGTCAGTTCTAGCTGCATTCTCAAACCTGCATCTGAAGTGTTTGGTATCTTCAGCAAAAGGATTTTATCTTCAAATTCTGGGAGGAAAATCAAACTAATGACAGTAGTCTATTTTGTTTTGTGACTCTCTTGGATCCTCCTGACAATTATTCATTTCTTAAATTATTTATTGACATTTAAAATGTTATCCCCCTTCCCAGTTTTCCCTCCACAAACCCCCTATCCCCTACACCTACTCCTGCCTCTATAAGGGTGCTCCCCACTCACCTACCCATTCACGCCTCCCTGCCCCGGCATTCCCCTACACTGGGGCATCGAGCCTTCATGGAATCAAGAGCCTCTCCTCCCACTGATGCCCCACAAGACCATGCTCTGCTACATATACAGCTGGAACATTTTCTAATGATACTCTACTATACTGGTAGACTGGAGCCTAGCATAACTTTCATCAGAAAGGCTTCATCCAGCACCTGATGGGAGCAGATGCAGATACACAACCAAACTTTAGGTCAAACTAAGGACATCCTGCAGAAGAGGGTAGGGATTATAGAGCCAGAAGGGTCAAGGACACCAGACACCATAAGAGCATGGCCTACAGAATCAACAAATCTAGACCCATAGTGGCTCACAGAGACTGAACTAACAACCAGGGAACCTATGTGGATCTGACTTAGGTCCTCTGCATATGTTATTGCTACATAGCTTAGTCTTCAGGTGGGTCCCTTAACAGTGGGAGTAGACTGGCCTGCTTTGGGAACTATTTTCCTCCTTCTGGGTTGTCTCCTGGGTTGTTTTCTCCAGCCTTAATACAAGGGGATGTGCCTAGTCTTATTGAAACTTGAATGCAATGTTTGCTTGATATTCCTCGTAGGCCTGCCGTTTTCTGAAGGGAAATGGAAGAAAATTGGACCCAGGGAAGTGGGAACTTGGGCAGGGAGGAATAGGGAGAAGAAGAAGAAGGAGAAACTGTAGTCAGGATGTAATTTTAAAAGCCATATAGCTGTCCCATGAGAGGCTCTGCCAGAGCCTGAAAAATACAGATGCAGATGCGCTCAGCTAACCATTGGACTGAGCACAGGGTCCCCAATAGAGGAGTTAGAGAAAGGACTGAAGGAGATGAAGAGGTTTGCAACCTTATAGGAATAACAATGTCAACTAACCAGACCCTCCAGAGCTCCCAGGGACTATACCACCAACCAAAGAGTACACATGGGGGGACCCATGGCTCCACCTGCATATCTAGCAGAGGATTGCCTTATATGGCATCATTGGGAAGGGAGCCTCTTGGTCCTATGGAGGCTTGATGACCCAGGGTAGGGGAATGCTAGGGCGCTGAGGCAGGAGTGAGTGGGTGGGTGGGGGAGCACCCTCATATAGAGGCAGGGGGAGAGGGGATGGGATAGGGGGCTCGGAGGGGGGGGAATTGGGAAAGGGAATAACATTTGAAATGTAAATAAAGAAAGAAAACATCTGATAAAAAAAGAAACAGTTTCATTGATTCTTTTCTGCAAGTTGTGTTAGGTTCTATTGTAGGTCTCTGGACTATCCTGCCTCTGATTCCTGGCCTGCCAGGCTGTGTCAGGAGTGGGCTCCCTATTCTGACATGGGTCTCAAGTTGGAATAGTCATTGGTTGACCATGCCCACATGTTCTGCACCACCTTTACTTAGGCACATCTTGCAACCAGGGCAAATTGTAGGGTGAAGATTTTGTAGCTGGTTTGCTGTCCCAAACTTTCCACTGGAAGCCTTGTCTGGTTATTGAAGATGGTCAGTACAAGAGTCCTATTCCCCAATCCCAGAAGTCTTTGCTAGTTAGGGTTGCTCATATAGATTCTACTTAGCCCTCCAAATTTCCCGAAATTCCAGTGATCTCTCCCAGTATTCTCTTCCTCCACCTGTCCCACTTGTTCCCTCCTATTCCCATCCACAACCACCTCCAGTCCATGTGTGTGAAATCTATTCTATTTTCACTTCCCAAAGGAGATCCATGTCTTCTCCTTTGATCATTTCTTGTTCCTTAGCTTCTATGGGTTTGTGGGTTGTAGTGTGATTATCCTTTGCTGTTTTATCTACTATCCACTTATAAGTGATATCATGTTTGTCTTTCTGGGCTACCTCACTCAGGACGATTTTTTCTAGTTCCACTTATTTGGCTGCTAATTTCATGATGTTATTTTTAAACAACTAAGTACTATTTCATCATGTAAATATACCATGTTTTCTTTATTCATTTTTTGCTTGAGGGCTATCTAGGTTGTTTCCAGTTTCTGGCTATTACAAATAAAGCAGCTACAAACATAGTTGAGCAAGTGTTCTTGTTGTAGGCATATGTTGGCTATAGGCCCTAGAGTGGATATAGGTGGGTCTTGAGGTAGATTGACTCCCAATTTTCTCAGAAACTGCCCTATTGATTTTCAAAGTTGCTATACAAGTTTGCAATCCCACTGTCAATGGACGAATGTTCCTCTTCCTCCACATCCGTGCCAGCATGAGATGTTACTTATGTTATTAACCTTAGTCATTATGATAAGCATAAGATGGAATATAATAATATATTTCATTATGGCCTTTCCAAACATACTTAGGGTTATTTATTAATCCTTTCTTCTTCCCCATGTCTCTTCTCCCTTCCAAGTTAAAGTCCATATCCCATTTTCTTCTCTACTCTCTTTAGAGACCCATCTATTCTCTCCCACATGGTCCCTTTCTACATTTATGGTGTTTTGCTTATTTCAGATTATACATGCAAATCTGAAGATTTGAAGCTAGTATCTACAAATAAGAGAGATTATGTGGTATTTGTTTCTCTAGGTCTAGATTAGTACTGGCTATAATAATCATAGGACTACATCTTTTAATCAATGAGACAAATTGTGATAACAATCAGTTAAGATTTTTTTTGGGGGGGGTAGAACATATATTGATTACACATCGATCTTACTCATCTCTTCTTCTTGCATAAATAAAAGGTATTTTCCAAGGTTGGTATTGGGGATTTAACAGGTTGCCTTAGAATACTGATCTATGCACATCTGGAGAGTCATTCTGTGAAAAATGATTTCAATTACTTTGATTTAGAATTAAAATGCAAATCTTGCCATGGATAGAATATACATGTGGCTACGATTAAGATGTTTCCTTTTAACTCTCCAGGAAGACCAACAGAGTCAACTAACCTGAATCCTTTGGGCTGTGAGAGACTGAACCACCAACCAAAGAGCATAAATGGGACCCCTGAACATATGTAGCAGATGTGCAGCTCTGTCTTCATTTGGGTGCTGCACAACTGGAGCTGGGGCTATTTCAAAAGCAATTGCAGTATGTGGGATATTTTTTTCCTAGCCAGACTGCCTTTTTTTTTGGCCTCACTGGGAGAGGATGTGCCTAGCCTTGCAAAAACTCGATGTCCCAGGGGGGACCTCCACTCTCAGAGGAGAAGAGGAGTAGGAAGGAGGGAGGTATTGTGGTAAGGGGTGACCAGGAGTGGGGGCAGTGATTGAGATGTAAAGTGAATAAATAAAATAAAATATGTTTCCTCTTCATTGGAATCCCTACCAAACAGAAAGGTAGCTCAAGAAGTAAGCAGTGTGGAAATGGGGTGGAGTTACTGTGGAATGACTAATGGCCCTGAAGGAGGAATGTATCTGTTTCTGGACTATTTTTGATGAGAATAACACTCCCTGTGGTATTGACACTCTGTCTTCTGAATAGGGGTAGGGTGTCTTACTGAGACCTTTGCCATTCTTCCTTTCCTAAACATTCCTGCCTGACTAAGCCCTCTTTCTAAAGAATTTATTCATTGAGATATCCTAATAATCTGTTATTTTTTTCTTGCCTAAGAGCAATTCTGTTTCTTTAGTGTGACTTTGCCTGCCATGACTTAATCCACTAAGACTTGATTTTACACTTTAATTTTTTTGTTTTTATTTATTTATTTATTTATTTATTTATTTATTTATTTATTTATTTTGTTGCTTTTAGAGACAGGGTTTCTCTGTGCAGCCCTGGCTGTCCTGGAACTCACTCTGTTGACTAGGCTGGCCTTGAACTCAGAAATACACCTGCCTCTGCCTCCCAAGTGCTGGGATTAAAGGCATGCACCACCACTGCCTGGCTACACTTTAATTATTTTTTCTTTTTTTTTTTTTTTACACTTTAATTCTTATAAGAATGTTTTCTACAGTATGAAAAAAATCATACCTCTTATTTTCAGATATATAATTTATCTTTTATACTTTGTTTCCCTTCTATGTTCTTATGAAAACTTTGAGGCTGTTTTTAAAGTATGGCATGTCACTTCTTTTAATAGAAAATTGAAGGCCATAATGCTAGGAGCTTTGCCATGGTTTTCTAATGAGCATTTTTTTATTCATGTAAGAGAGACAAAACCAGAGGCTTTCATATGGAAACTGATTTTAAGTTTACATTAAGATATCTTGATAAGAAATGAAAATAATTTGTTATACAGTGTTTTAAAATTACTCCTTTTGTCATATACTTATGAATAATATATTTCAGTAACTACATAACTATATTTGTATATTGAAATCCAATATTGCAAGCATCCTTTGAATCGCTTATAAAATAAATGGAATCCTGGAAAGTTCATAATAAAATATTGTGCAAAATATGGAGTCAGCAATTCTGAATTGTTAACAGTTTTTCTGTTCTAGTTGGCAGTGTGGCCTCTGGCAAACACTTGAACAATTAGTGCCCTAGCCCTTACACCTAGCAAATGCATGTCATGCTGGGGCATAAATTAGAGTAGGGCAAAGTCTTTATGTTTGGCTGGGATTCAGCATTTTACTCCATTACCCAGGTGCTTGGAACACCAGGGATTTCTTATAAGAGAGATGCTATTTGACCTATTGAACTTAAGTAGCACGTATGAGAAGGATCATATGAATCTGGATAAGAGAATATTCTTTGAAAATAATTAATTGAAGTCTTTTAGAAAGGAAGGCCTGAGGTAGTGACTTTCCTCTTGACATTGTAACACGTGTCAAAAGTGCTAAACCCTCTAGAAACTCTATGCTTATTTGGAATTTCAAATTTTTATTAAAAACATGCTCAGGTTTTTAGTCTCTTTACTCATTCCTGAAAGCTATTACTTCTATGCAGATAACCCTCAAATCTATCCTGACCATAACTTTTATCTTGAGCTGCAGAGTACCACCCCCAGCTGACTGCTCATATCTCTACCACCATACACTTGGCATCATTAAAGAAGTCATCACTGGCATCAAACTTTCAACTACAAACAATTTCTTCTTTCAGTTTCTCAAATATGCAACACCCAAGAGAGCTTACACATTCTTTCATGTTTTCCTTTTGTTGTTGTTGTTTTGTTTGTTTGCTTTCTGTTTTTCTTTGATTTTTGTCCCTCCCTTCCTCCCTCCCTCCCTTCCTCTCTCCCATCATCTTTTCTCTTTCTTCCTTCTCTTCTGTTTAATACTGTATTGCTGTATTATTTTTTTGTCTTATGTCTTATGCCTAGTTCTCTATGGACAAATACATCAACATCTCTTACTCTTATCCATTATATCTTATCTTATATCCATTCTTATAGCTATCATTTTACTTTGGTTGATTATTACATATTGTGTGAGATCTATCTATCTATCTATCTATCTATCTATCTATCTATCTATCTATCTATATCTATTATAAGAGAGATTATATATATATATATATATGAGATATATATATATATATATCTCCTTTCTGCTCACTCTTCTCTCCCAGTTTCTAATTGGACTTCTACAATCCAAAAATGCATGTTTGATTATAGCATTCCTCTATTTAAATTGCCTCAGTCGATGCCAGGAAGCCTTTCATCATGTGGCTCTAATCAGCTTCAAATTTTACTATTCTGGGGAAAATCTGTCTCAGTCTATCTGAACTGCAATTGGTTCCTCTAATCTACCATGTCAGTCCTTGCTTACATATAGTGTTTCTTCTACTTGGAGTATATGTTCAGCCTAATCATTATTAACATCCAGGAGATAAGGTAATACTCCAGGGACACAGAAACAAAGAGAAAAATAAAAATCCTGGTTATGTAAGATGAGCATTATTGTAATTGCTTTCTAATGCCTCATGTTCACAGGCCTTAATTTAGACAGAAAACCTTAGTTGGCACTTAGAAGTTGAGATCCCATCTGTGTGAATGTGTGCTGTATCACTTTCACCATCTTAGAGGCAGCTGAATGAAATGCTACCTGTGTAAACTGAGAACAATGTGACACATGGTTTCAAAACATCAAAATTGTCATATTAAGTTGGCCTTTAAAAGGTTCTGTTTAATGGTGATTTTTATGGCTAATAAAGCCATTAAGAGCACAAAAGGATGACCTTATCATACACTTAACATTTCAGCTTCAATATATGAATCAATACACAATTGATTTAATTAAGAAAGCTGAGTTCTTTCACAACATTACTCACTTTACATTTGTAAATATTCAACTGCCAATGATTTTGCTATGACCTGTGTGACATTCATGAATCTAAAATGGATTTTTAAATGCTTGAGGACTGATTATGCATTGAGTGTACATCAGAATAAGTTGGAATGAATTTCTTAGGCCTGAAACGTTCATTTTTCAAAAACATTGATGATGATGAGGATGAGGATGATGATGATGATGATGTATATGAGTGTTTTGTCTGGATGTATGTCTGTGCCTTGTGCACGCCAGTTGCTCAAGGAGGCCAGTAGAGGGAGCTAGATCCCCTGAAACTGGTGTTACAGATGGTTGTGAGCCACCATGTGGGTGGTAGGAAGGGAACCGTGGTCTTCTGGAAGAGCTCATAACTGCTGGGGTGGGGGAGCGGTTACACAAGTATAAGACCATAACATTAACTTAGTTAACTTTCCGTTATCCTAAAGATATGATTATTTTCTTTGTCTTTGGCAAAGGCAATTCATCTTTAGAGGAAATATAGCACCAATAAAATGTGTAAATAATGTTACTTAAGTAACATTATTTTATGTACCTTTGGCAAGTTACATTTGGTAAGTTTCATATCAAGTGTGAATATAGTCTGTTGTTTAATCTGTTGTGCTATTTCACTAACTATGTATTACACTCTGGTATATAAGCAATTGGAAGCCCTAAGTTCTGTTTGCTTTATCATATCACTGATAATTCTTGGCATATAGCTGGTATTCTTGACTAAATGAATGAATGTGGCTTTAAGTGACATGTTTGTTGCTGTAATGAAGACTGGCAATTCACTTACTTAATATTCTTCTTATGCCACTTCTACAATATTTATAACCTACTCACCTTCCTCTAACTGTTTAAGTATTAATGGATATGTATATGACCTAAGGCTAAAGTCATCAAATTTGGATTAAATTTTAGTCACCTATCACAGTGAACACTTTTCTTAAAATTTTTATTTTAGACAATGTAATTTTCCTGGCCATAAAATATGAAGTAGCAATTATTTTAAACAAAACATTATGTTTATTTTGTAAGAATTTCTTTAATTGAGGAATGGAGCCTATATCTGGGTAAAAAAAAAAGAGTCACTTGTTGAATTCATATGCTTGAAAATAAAAGCAATGTTGAGAAATTGTCTTAGATATTTCTTGGACAGTCACCTCAATTTTTCTCTTCTAAGAGGTCAGGTCACAGCTGGAGAAATGAATTAGTGGTTAAAAACCCATTGTCGCTCTTGCAGAGGGCCAGTGTTAAATATCTTACACTGGCTATAAGTCCAGTTCTAGGAGACCTGACAGCTTTTTCTGGTCTCTGAGGGTACCTTAATACACATGTGCATATGTAAATACATACACCTAAGTAAAAATATAAAAATAAAATCTTAGTTAACAAGTACAAAACAATTTGTACTAACTTTATTTTGGGAGAACCTTTGTTGAATAAATTCCTTTGGTAACCAAGTCTAAACCAGAATTTTGTCTTTATGTAGCATCTAATTCCTTTCTTTGAAAATGTCAACATGTTTCCACTTTTCTTTTTTTTTTTTTATTTTCTTTTACTTATATGAGTACACTGTAGCTGTCTTCAGACACACTAGAAGAGAGCATTGGATCCCATTACAGATGGTTGTGAGCCACCATGTAGTTGCTGGGAATTGAACTCAGAACCTGTGGAAGAGCAGTCAGTGCTCTTAACCACTGAGCCATCTCTCTAGTCCTCCACTCTTCAATGTTCAGTGAAGGTAAAAAAAAAAAAGTATTGACCAGAACTATATTTATAACAACAAGAAACTATCTAATCAGTTGTTGTGTTGAACATTATTTCCAGTCTTTTTATCTTTGGTTGATTTATTGTCACTTGTTGCTATGTTGGTATGCTATGTCAATTGTTTGCATCTGTCTCCTTCCCATCAACAAACTCATTTATTCAAATAAAATAAGCAGTGGACTGATGTTGAGCTTTGGGAAGGTGAGATGGTCATAAAGACAGAACCCTCTTGAATAAGATTCGGGTTCTTATAAAAAAAAAAAAAAGGCAAGAGAGTGCTTGGGCTCAGTTGGTAGAGTGCTTGCCTAGCATGTGTAAATTCCTGGGTGTAATTCCCAGAATTACGTAAACTGGGTATAATGGCTCAGGATCAGGAGTTCAAGGTTATCCTTGGCTACACAATGAGCTCAAGGTTATCTTAAGCTACATAATTCCATATCTTATAAACAAACAAAAATAATCTAAAGAAAGACAGCAAATTTACCTCTTCTGTCATATGAAGACATAACCTGAAGGCAAAGCTTATGAACTAAAAAGGAAGCTGTTTTCAGACGCAAAACAAATCTACCAATGTCTTTTTTGTCATTTTCTTTTTAATAATTTTTAAAAGAATACCAAGAAATTCGGTTTTGTCATGACACACTCATATATACGTGTCATCGTCATTTGTTTTCATTCATTCTTATGATTTTACTTTTTATCTCAGACAGTTCCACATTTTTAAGATTTATATATTTGTTTTATGTATGTGAGTACACTGTCCCTGTCTTTGGACACACCAGAAGAGGGCATTGGATCCCATTGCAGATGGTTGTGAGCCACCATGTGGTTGCTGGGAATTCAACTCAGGAACCCAAGCAGTCAGTGCTCTTAACCACTGAGCCATCTCTCCAGCCCCCATTCTGCTTTCTTAACACATATGTTCCATTATCCTATTTTCCACTCTCTTAAGAAGTCTTCCTCCCTTTCATAATCTCTCTTTTAGTTTTGTGATTTGTATATATATGTATGTGTATGTGTATGTGTATATGTATATATATATAAAATCAATTTAAATTTTAGAGTCTAGCAAGAGAAAATAATGCTATATTTGCCTTTCAGAGTCTTTAACCAATGTTTTGATCTTATACTTTGCAGTATTTATAATTGTGAGAAATAAACTTATTTTCCCTCCAGAGATGATATACAACTTATTTTAAAGTTAATATGGAAAAATAACAAAACAAAATAGATATATGCCTATCTATCTATCTATCTATCTATCTATCTATCTATCTATCTTAGTTGAACCAAATAGAAAATATATACAAGAATTTAGAATATAGTAGACACAGCATATAAAATCTGTGCTAAGAAAACGGTAGAGTAATTGGTATAGTATAAATTGAGTTCATTGTTCATGTTATATATTGAGAAATAAACTTCTATTTTATACAAGTCATTCAGGTTAAGGTAATTTGTTGGAGTAGCCAAATGTACTATGATACTTATTTTAATGTGCCTATGCCTTTACTTGATTGTCTTTACTATCTGTAATACTCATTTATCTATTATGCAAGTTTAATGGTTATCCATTTTTACATTTATTTAAAAAATGTCTGTTGAAATTTATAGACACTGCTTGGAATGAATAATAACAATAACAGAGGTAAGCGCTTTAGTTTGTTCTTGAAGAATCTCCAATGTAATTGACAAAACTAAATAATAATATCAAGCAGAATGAACTATGGATCATTGATCAAATGCAACCTACATTTAGTGATGGCAAATAAAATTTTATTGAAAAAAACCAAGTTTGCTCATTTATATACTATCTAAGGCAACTTCTGACTTAACATGACAGAGATCAATAGTTGTAAGAGGCCTTCATATCCTAAAATATTTAGTATCTGACGTTTTACCTGAAAAGCTTACAGGCCCTTGATGTAATGCAGCAAGTAATTAAGAGATCACTGAGTAGCCAATATTAGTAAGTAAAAGCAGTAGCTATTATACAAATGCATTCAAAGACTGTTTCTTAATCTGTGCAAACATAAGGATTTTCCCTAACTCAGTCCTTCAGAGAACACAAATTTTCCTATATAGAAATAAAATGTAAATAAATTAATTACTAAAATAAATTAATAAATTACTAGAGAAATCAAACAAAGATAAATAAATAAATTACTAGAGAATTGAAATAAATTACTAGAGAAATGAAACAAAGGTATACAAAATAAAACCAGTAATTTTTACTATTGAAATCAATTGATATAAAATGATAATAAAAATTCTAATTGTTTTCACTTAGATAATAAAAGTCTCTAATTATTTTCATTAGAGTACCATGCCAAAGTGTACCCATGTAGGCACTGGTTTAAGAATCATGCTTTTGAGTTTCTGGCTATTACAAATAATGCTGCTATGAACATAGTGGAACATGTGTCCTTGTTATATGTTGGAGCATCTTCTGGGTATATGCCCAGGAGTGGTATAGCTGGGTTCTCAGGTAATGCTATGTCCAATTTTCTGAGAAACCACCAGACTGATTTCCAAAGTGGTTTCACTAGCTTGCAATTTCACCAACAATGGAGGAGTGTTCCTCTTTCTCCACATCCTTGCCATCATCTGCTATTACCTGAGTTTTTTGTCTTGGCCATTCTGACTGGTGGGAGGTGGAATCTCATGGTTGTTTTGATTTGCATTTCCCTGATGACTAATGATATTGAACATTTCTTTAGGTGCTTCTCAGCCATTCGAGTTTCCTCAGTTGAGAATTCTTTGTTTAACTCTGTACCCCATTTTTAAATAGGGTTATTTGGTTGTCTGGTGTCTAATTTCTTGAGTTCTTTGTATATATTGAATATTAGCCCTGTATCAGATGTAGGACTGGTAAAGATCTTTTCCCAATCTGTTGGTTGCTGTCTTGTCCTATCGACAGTGTTCTTTGCCTTACAGAAGCTTTGCAATAATTTTATGAGATCCCATTTGTCAATTCTTGATCTTAGAGCATGTCCTTCAACAGAGGAATGGATACAGAAAATGTGGTACATTTACACAATGGAATATTACTCAGCTATTAAGAACAATGAATTTGAGAAATTCTTAGGTAAATTGATGGAACTAGAAAATATCATCCTGAGTGAGGTAACCCAATCACAAAAGAACACACATGGTATGTACTCACTGTTAATTGGATATTAGCCCCAAAGCTCACAATATCCAAGATACAACTCACAGAACACATGAAGCTCATGAACAAGGAAGACCAAAGTGTGGGTGCTTTGACCCTTCTTAGAAGGGTAACAAAATATTCATGAGAGTATTTTGGGAGCAAATATGGAGACAAAGCATGGGACAGAAACTGAAGGAGGTGCCAACCAGAGACTTTTCCACCTGGGTATCCATACCTTGTGCATTCACCAAAGATAGACACTGATGTGGGTGCCAAGAAGTTTATGTTGACAGGAGCCTGATATAGCTGTCTCCTTAGAGGTCTGCCAGAGCCTGAAGTATACAGAGGTAAATGCTCACAGCTAACCATTGAGTTGATCATGGGGTTCTCAATGGAGGAGTGAGAGAGAAGACTGAAGGAGCTGAAAGGGTTTGTGGCCCCACGGGGAGAGCAACAATACCAACCAACCAGAGCTCTCAGGGTCTCAACCACCAGCCTGGGAGCACATAGGGAGGGGCTCATGGCTCCAGCTGTATATGTAGGGGAGGATGACAGTGTCAGGCATAGGTGGGTGAGGAATGGTCCTGAGAATGCTGGACATCCCAGTGTGGGGGAAATTGTGGGTGGGGAGGTGAGAGTGGGAGGGTGAGTGGGGGTATATCCTCATAAAAGCAGGAGGAGGGAGATGGGATAGGGGGTTCCTGGGTTGGGGAAATGGTGAAAGGGGACTATATCTGACATGTAAATAAAATATCCAGTAAAATATTAAAACAAGAATCATGCTTTTGAGTAGCATCTGTCTTGAAAATGACTGACCAAACCAACTTCTCTTCTGCTGGAGATGATGTTCATATAGCATTTGCAGTCAAACTATAGTCGAGACCTATAATCTACACTTTAAGCATTCTGTCTCATTTTGATACATTTTTTAAAATATAAATCTGGTCACATGCATTATCTATATATGATATAGACCTAAGAAAATAATATCTAGTATTTTCAGGACATTATCAATAAGTGTAAATTCATTCTAGCTAATCTAACATAATATTATTTTTTTTTTTGAAAAAAAACCCTACTTTTTACCAGTATGACTTTATGTTTTCTCCGTTGACAAATGTGTATAAAAAGTAAAGTCATGAAGGAGAGTGGTGGCACACACCTTTAATCCCAGCACTTGGGAGGCAGAGGCAGGCCGATTTCTGAGTTCCAGGCCAGCCTGGTCTACAGGGTGAGTTCCAGGACAGCCAGGGATACACAGGGATACACAGAAAAACTCTGTCTTGGAAAACCATAAAAAAAAGAAAAGTGAAGTCATGTGGGGAAGAAAAAAACTCACACCATATATTAATAGTGATTATGGTTACAAATTCAGTTATGTTTGTTAAACTCATGTATCTATATGCTCAAAGGATTGCTTTTTATAGTATGGAAATTGTGTTGTAGTAAATGTAGATGTAAAATATATATTGTAGGGCTTCATCCACCAAAGTGTTCTTTCAGGGGCTAGGAAGGGCTGGCATCAGTGGAATGAGAAGTATGCAAATTCTATTGTATAGGAGCTCCTGCAATGCTTTTCATGCGGAGAATGTTTTTTCCTCAAGGAATACAAGTATTCAACTAATAGCACTAGCCTTTCTCTCTCCAGGAAGTGCTCTGGATTAAGCTAGTTCTAGGTTGTTTTTTTTTTTTAATTTGTTATCCCCTTGATCAACACTTGGTTCTCTTAAATATGCACGCTAGTTCAATTAAGATAGAGTTAAGTTCTGGCAACTGAAAGCACTTCTAAATATGTAAGGATTTTACATATTTAGTACATATTTACATACATATGTAAGGTTTTTTCCCTGATATTTATTTGTAACATTCTTCATTTAGGGCAAGCTTCTAGATAAGTGGTGAGACTATTTGGCAGAGGGAGAGTGCATTGGCTGATGATAACTAAGGGTTTCATGAAAGAGGTGTGACTAATGTGTATACTCATGGTTAGAATTTGTGCAGAAAAGTAGTAAAAATGGAAAACTGAAGGCATACTACTTAAGTCTTTCCAGCTGGACCACAGGATTACTATTGGAATGTAAGACAAACAGATTTATCTTCTATGCAATAAAAAGCTATTCCCAGTTTTTCGTAAAGAATATGTAGTCCTTGCTAAGCATCTAAATTGCCACTTGTTCAAGATATTTTAAGTTCATTTTATATAAGCAAAGACTTGATAACATTCCATTTTCTTTGTGTGGATTTTAGTTTTCTCAGTAGACCATGAACCTTTATCAGCAGGAAATGTCTTCTTTTTATTTGTCTTGGGGTATGTAGTATTAACTGAATTTATTTGGAAAGTCTCTGTCTTAGGGTTTCTATTGCTGTGATAAAACACCATGACCAAAAGCAACTGGGGAGAAAAGGGTTTATTTCAAACTATTGTTTACAAGCTGCGGTCCATCATCCAAGAAAGTCAAGGTAGGAACTGGGAAGCAGGAGTTGATGCAGAAGCCATGGAGTGCAACTCACTAGCTTACTTCTCATAGCTTGGTCAGCCTGATTTCTTATACTATCCAGGGCTATCCTCTCAAGTGTGGTAATATTCCCAGAGTGTTAGGCCCCCCCACAGCAAACATTAACCAAGAAAATGCACCACAGGCATGCCCACATGCAAATCTAGTGGGACCATTTTCTCCACTGATGTTCCCACTTGCAAAATGACTCTAGTTTGGGTCAAGATGACCCAAAATGAGCCAGGACAAGTACCTTCATTTAAAAAAAAAACCTATTTCAATCTTACATGCTAGTCTTTTAAACAATACATCATATTGTCTATGAATCTATCTCTTAAAATATTCATTTGACTATTGCAAGATGTTGACCCATGATTGGAGTGTTCTGTTCTGTTTTCTCAATATGCTCCTACTTACACAAGTTATTGTCATATCTTTATTTAAAAACCAGAGATGTAGTGCTAATTCATGTTTATTTTAACTTCATATTGTCTCAAGTGCTTGGCCAGGGGTTTAGATATTTGTTGTGAAATTGTTGGAAGCTTACCATAAAATATTCACCGAATGTGGAAACTATGTTAGGAAAAGTTGGCACCCTGAGGAATAAACTCAATTCCCTTTGAGGTTTGTACTTGTTTCCTAACTTGTCTTGTGGAACGACTTTGTCATGTCTTATAATGGTAACTCTTTGTTGCCAAATGTGAGTTGTAATCAGAATGAGTTGTTGAATCATAACTCTGATGTGTCACTTTTAGATTTGACAAGGAGTAAGGACTTTCCCTTTTTGAAAAAAGCGAATGGAGCCCAGGTTGTTACTGGAAATTTCCATATGAAGTATGTCCACTCTCTATCCTTACTTCTCTTCCCAAGACTGGGTTCAGTTTGCCCCCTTGTGTGCTCATAACATCTGCTGATTTTTCTATCATAGTGTTTACCCCACTGTATTTACTTAGTGAACACATGTGCCTACTTTTACATACCAAGTGGACTTTATCAAGGGCAAAGACTGACTCATAGTCATGGCTGCTGAAATACTTAAAAAAATTACAAGCAGTTAATATTTGTTTAATTGAACCCACAAAATAAATTGATAATAATAGGTAACATCAAGTGCAATTATTTTTTACCATGCATTGCTTTAATCTTTGAATCCATATCCATTTAATTTCTTACAATTCACTTCACAGTATACATTTCAGAAAAAAGGTACAACAAAGTATCAGGTATGTTCAGAATCAAAGATCTTTTATTTTTATTTTGAAACTTTGTGTGTGTTTCCTGGAACTGGAGTTATAGGCAGTTGTGAGCCACCATGTGTTCTGGTTAAATGTCTTGGGACAGGAACCCAGTTCCTCTGCAAGAGCAGCAAGTACTTTGAATTACTGAGCCATCTCTCTATCTCCAGTGTTCAAAATTATAAAGCTGACAAGTGGCAGAGGCAAGAAAGAAATGCTTTACTCCAGAAACAATTGCTACAGTATATATGAAAGAAATACTTTGTATTTTATTAAAACTGCCCCTCTCTCTACATATATGTATATAAATTCTACTTAATTATGGGTGGGTTTTGGAAGGCCAAAGGATTCCTTCCTTTTTCTTAGAATTCAGCTATTGTTTCTCAGTGTTTCTTCTCACTTCTTCATACAGTTGTTGCAGCATTGCCAAACTATAAGGCAGTTAAATGTGTTTATAAAGTACCCAGTCTCTGTCACTTCATTAAAATGATGAAAAGGTCAATAATTTATCACGTTTTGTTTTACATATTTTTATTGAATTTGTGTAGACATATGTATTTATGGAAGCATGTGCTCTTCCTTTGTTTATTTAGCATAAGAATGTATATTACACCATGTGATTATTTGCTTAATGACACGTCCTTGTTGTTGCTTCATGTCAAAACATTTAGATCTGCCCTTATTTTGTTGAATTGTTCTATAATATTCAGAAGTATGAGTGGAAATTCACTTTTTTATTTATTCTCTACTAATGATTATTTAACCATGAGTTAACTTTGGGAGATACTGTAGAGAACAATACATGACATTATTTTTAAATATAGACTTTTTTCAAGGTTGATAATACATTGTTCAACAGAGTTTGCTCATTTTACTGTAATAGATATGGAACAAATTGTTTTCCCCAAGGCATAACAATGACCATAGTAGTTTTTAAATACAGAAGATAAATTACATAAACAGGAAGATATGCTGCATTCTCAAATGGAAAGACTCAATTTTATCAAGATTACAGTTTTCACCCAATTATGTTTAGTTTTACAATATGCTAATAAGGTTTTACATAGGTTCACAGTGTCTACAGTGTGAACTTTAGTTTTCGGCATAAAAATTGCTTTTAAGGGCTAAGTTGATCATAAGCATCATAAATTTAGAAACAGAGAGGGTGTACTTACTAGGAGCTACTATTTATATACATCGCTTCTAATGACATACTAACCCTGCAAGTGTCACATTCACTAAGACAGATTGGAATGTGCAGCTTGACTCCAAAGCCTCCTAACTAACTAAGCTCCAACGCCTCTATACTTCAAGCCAGGTATGCAAATAATATCAGGTGGCAACAATCTCACAGAAATCTAGCATTCTATTGCTGAAAACATCATTTATAATATATTTTGCTGTGGTTATTAGCTATAGTCTTGGACATTAATGATACAGTGATATTTGATTCTATTAGTCTATATTATGTTTTGGTGCTTGTCCCTTCTCTTCCTCTTCTTTTTTCTCCACCTTCTTTCCTCCCTCCTCTTTATTCTCCTTACCTATTCTGACCTCCTCTCTTAATCATTCTGATCCATGTTGAGCCTGTCAAAATCTCATAAGTTCAGAGTCCTGATTTTTCCACAGGAGGAAGAGAAATGGCATTTTCCACAGTGCTATATCTAATTTTAGCATTGTTTGTGCAGTGACTTTGAAAGTATGTTTCACATTGCTTTTAGTCTCCGCATGTAGTTCTTTTCAGTTAAGCAACAATCAAGTGTTTAAAACATGCATAAAAAAGAACCCGATACAGCAAAATTTAGTAAATATTGAATGAACTCCTACTATGTGTCAACTTAGTAACAGGCCTTGTGTTGACACAAGAAAAATATGCGGATAAAATGTAAGGCGAAAACAAACATTAATACTAAAAGCATATTTGATGGTAATGAAAAACATCCTTGAAAATTTCTCAGTAGATGATATAATTTTTTATTGGAAACAGAATGCTTACAATTCTGGGCTTACTTTCTACAAGATGATGATTTTATTCTACTTTATTAAATTACTTTGAAGGACTGAGGACCAAACTCAGGGCCTTGTGCATGTTAGGTAATTGCTGTATTAGAACTCCAGTGCAACTTAGTTTTACTTTAAACAATTGAAAGCAAACTTTAATCTTACTTCTATGTTTTACTCTTTTTCTCTTTTGGTAGCCTGAAATAACTTACTGGTGCTCATGTTCCGAGGTAACTATTAACTAGAAGTAATTGAGGCACCAAGTGTTTCCACCTGGATAAAGACTTATGTTCAAAATTTCCTTTCTTTCTTTCTTTCTTTCTTTCTTTCTTTCTTTCTTTCTTTCTTTCTTTCTTTCTTT